>JAWMAG010000005.1:16970000-17680000 GCA_037013455.1 Ceratitis rosa
GTCCTTGTCGAGTTATGGATAAAGTCTCGTTTATATTTGAGCAGAAGGTATATATGTATAAACAATAGAGATATTCGCCTAGTCTAGGAGACGCATGCTAAGCAAAAATTTCTTAGGATAATTTGCCCAGAGAACGAGCGCTCTCCAACGCATAATTGTGGCGAATTCAAGTCAAACAATAATAATTAGCTAATAAACGGTTACTTTTTTCTTCTTGCAAGCTGTGGGGAATAATTATTAGGTAAAGTTTAGTTTTTATCGTATCATGTCATACTATACGGCGTTGAAAACGTGTTTATTCGCGCTAAAAGTTTGTCTTTGACAGTTTTTCGATTGATTGACTCAGTACGTTGTGAACGCTAGTCAAAGATGGACACCAGCAAAGAGAAAATTCCCTATATTTTACAATTTTTCTTCGATCAAGGCGAAAAAGCAGCCAAAAAAATTAATTTAGTTTATGGATACTGTAAACGAACGTGTAGCACAAAAGTGGTTTGCTAGGTTCCGTTCCGGTAATTTCGATGTCAAAGAAAAACCACGCGTCGGGAGGCCTGTCGTCGAAAATTGCGATAAAATCATGGAAATAGTGGAAACAGACCGTCACGTAAGCACTTATTTAACTGCTGAGGAACTAAAGATAAGCCAGAAAATCATTTGGTACCATTTGCATAAAAAAAACCGAACGAACTTTTTACTTTACATACCTAATATATGTACATACAATGTACACAATGAGAAACCAGAAATTCGTTGGGCAAAAGTCGAAAGAGCGAATTTTTGTGAGTATTCTTTATATAAATAAAAGCCCGAAATATTCTCCAGAAATAAAACCGGGGAAAATAAAATAGAAACTTAAAAAAATCTACTAGAAAATTCTTGTTTTACGTATATTCGAAAACTCAAAACCTAACCAGTCTTCATACTTAATAGCCGCAACGTCTTAGAAACGAATAGAATTTAATTAACAAGCAACGTTTGATGTTTTATAATTTGTTTGATTCGATAACTTCGCTAACAAGCCTTCTTGTGTTTGGAATTAATATAAAGCTAACATAATAGGCATTCGTAAACTTGCGTAAATAACAAAGATAAGGGAGAAGAATGCAAGATACTTTTTGTGGTGAAATCAAATTTTAATGTAACAAAATTTTCTTATAAGTAAACAAAAAACGTGTTCTTTTAGGTCAGTTAAAAGGATATTTTTATATTTATATTTTTTTTTAGTTCATTTATAATTTTCCCCAGATTACTTCCTTTTAATTCATCCGAGTTCTTAGAACTTCTCTCTTAGTTACACGCTTGCGAATACATTGTTGCTTTCCAACTTATGTTAGCCACATGCGAGTATTATTTCACACACTGCTGCGTTAGGGGTCATCTGAATATAACGTCGATTGTCTTGTATCGGAAACGACCCTAACCTTCACGCTCCAGCGAAATTTTCCCATGATGAATTTGTTAAATTTTTTTTAGAATACATTAGACTTTGAGTTAGGAAATCGTACAAACGTTAATACATACACGTAGGTATGGGTATTTCGAGCATATGCATGTATGTATGTACATATATAAATTCTGAAAAGACAATGCCAAGGTATTGCTACGGTGGCTGAATGCCTAAATGACCAACGCTGGAAGCAAGACAACGTGGACATGCTCATTAACTCACTACATATTACAATGTATGTACAGTACATCAAATAAATATGTACTTTTCTAATTAATTCATAAATGCATTGTACAATGGATAATATTTAAATTAATTGTAGTGGGAATAAATAAATTGCGTAATAACGACTATACTTACTTACTTAGGACCGACTCATCGTATGTTGTCATCGTCCATGCTTCCGCACCATATAGCAGGATGGTAACGATGAGGGACTTGAAGAGTTTGGTTTTCGTTCGCAGAGAGAGAACTTTACTTTTTAATTGCCTACTTAGTCCAAAGTAGCACCTGTTGGCAAGAGTGATTCTGTGTTGGATTTCAAGGTTGACATTGTTGTTGGTGTTAATGCTGGTCCCTAGATAGACGAAATTATTTACGCCATCGAAGTTATGACTGTCTACAGTGACGTGGGAGCCGAGTCGCGAATGCGATAACTGTTTGTTTGATGACAGGAGAGATTTCGTCTTGCCCTCGTTGACTACCAGACCCATATCCTTCGCTTCCTTATCCCGTCTGGAGAAAGCAGAACATCGGCGAATACCAGCAGGTGTACACTCTTATAGAAAATTGTGCCTTCTTTATTCAGCTCTGCAGTTCGTATTATTTTCTCCAACAATAAATTGAAGAAGTCACACGATAAAGTATCACCCTGTATCGCCCTGTTGTCAGCTCTTCATCGCCATGTTTGAATAGCTCTGCTGGTATGCCGCCAGCTCCGGACGATTTGTGGTTCTTTAAGTGGGTAATCGCTATTCGACCTTTCACTGCCATTCAGCAGGCTCCATAAATTCAGTATACTCTGGTCATCCGTCACTAGATCACCTCTTTGAGTCCTACAAGAGTTTGCTCCGGTCTTGAAACCTGTAAACCGTTGTACATTTTCATGGAATTGTCGAGCCTTACCCTTGTCAGCCAGCTCTTCATGCTTACGCATCTCGGCCTCTTTCTTTTTTTTGTCTACAGATGCGTCTTGCTTTCCTCTTCAGTTCTCGGTATCTATCCCATGCCGCATGTGTTCTGGTCGATCACAACGTACGAGGCGCATGCGTACAACTGCAACAAGATAGTGGTCCTAGCCGATGTTGAGTCCTCGAAGTACCATAACGACTATAGTTCATATAAACACTCCAACTGAGGTTCCCTGAAACTGTTTTCATCGAAAACTGCACTCCAAAAATGAAGATGGCAAAACCACGTACCTAGAATTTTAAGGATTTGATTTAACAAATAATTGTTTTCTTAAATTTGATAGGAGCCATCTTTTCGCTTGAAGACCCCATAATTCCGTAGAATTTTAAATGTACATATTTACTAACTATAATATTAATAAAAACTCGTATACATTTTTCCCCCCGACCTTCGCCTTTACTATTTGGTTTCTATTATTTTGTGTTTCCTACAAATGGAATTTCGGTTTTAAGCTGACTTCAAACTGTTGATGACACTGATCTGGCTGAATTCGAATTCATATCCATTTAAAGATTTTATCGTGGAAATCTTTGAATTGCTCATATTAACAATTTTCGAAATGATTTAGTTTAAAACTTGTATACCTGATTGTATACACATTTATAGCAACGGAAAATTATGTGTAATAGAGCAAACTTGGTTGAACCTTAACTATTTTCATTTTGTTTGGCTTGAGAGGTACATCCGTGCATATGTAAATATGTATATGAATATTAAATACACAAATTGGCAAGGCGACAAGTTCAAAAATGCTTTTAACCCTAACAATTTGAACCCATTAACAAAATATAATGAAAATAATGTAAATATAATTTGATTATTTAGTGCAAGAAATTTTAGTTCCTTGACCTACCGCGAACCAACCAACGGAAAATGGCACTTAGTAGTACATTTATACACAACACATAATAATGATATAATATATCAACTAATTTGGTGGATAAAAGGTGAATGCCCTTTATAAGTTGTTTATTTAAATATTTGTAATAATAAACAATGATATAATTATAAAATTTCGTTCAAAAATAAAAAAAAAACTTTAAGAAAAGCCCAAAAAATACATATGTATGTATGCATATATGCAAGTTGGAGTTATAGAAATTTAATAAAAACAAAAAATTTAAATTAATTTTTCAAATTGTGGCGGCCCCTCGGCAGAGAATGGCACACCTTTCGCGAGAATATTTCTGCCATGAACTAAATATTCATAATAAAAATCCCTTGACTGTACTGAGACGGCTTAGTATATAAGCTACATGAAAAATATCAAAACACGCACCACAAATTGGAAGTGGAGCTCGGCCGAAAAATCGTTTCAGCGGTTACAAAGCGCCTATTATATACATATATATGTATATATACCATATATATATAAATATATGTAATGTAAGTTCGAGAAGGTCGGTAATTACATACCTTCTGTGATAAGCAATTCATTATTGATATCCTGATCTTCAGGGATACTTTCCAAAATCTTTAATACACTTTATAAAAAGTTGTACGCCTTCCTAACATTTGTTATTTATTTCATTTATTTATTTAATAATAACAAATCATTAGTACAATAAGATTTCCATATATTTATTAGTACAACAGAATTAGTGTGAAGAATAAGTAATTTTTACTTTACAGATACATTAACAAAAATAATAATAATATGTAATGAATTGAATATGACAAAAATTTAAACAATTATTAAATGGTCAGTATAGTTACAAAAGAAAATAAATGTATTAACAACGTATTGTCATTAGACTGTACATTAGGCAATTAGCAAATATAAACCTACTAATGGAATTGAAATTCAACTACGAGTATTTGCTTACATAATATACCTGCATACGTGTGTATTTACTGACACTGATGCCGCAACATTCCATAAATTCCTTGCCGTCTTAATACAGATTATATTCAACAACCTTTTTCTGATCCCTGACATGCGGCGAGAAACACTTTTTCTTTGGCTTTTCCAATGTAACACACTCACAGGCATTTGTACATATCTACATATGAATATGTTCGGTTGTATTAATGGTAATAAGTTGCACTTGAAGTATATGTATTGTACATATATGTATAAAAAGTCAACATGCATACATACATATGTATCTATATATTTCATAAGTAAGGAGTGTGTATGTAGGTATAGGTGAACAAAAGTGCAGGTACATTACCATATATACATACATGTTCAAGCATTCATATACACACTTAAAATGTTTTATTTCAATATTTCCTAAGTTTGGAAGTATTTATGGCGACTTATTACCATTAAATTTGATTTTGATTGACGTTTTATGATAGTACGCCGAGACACCGGCAATTTACTCCCTAGACACATGCTGAGTAAGTCTATACATTTCGATTTCGTACACAAGTACTATGCCCATGACAGGAATCGATGATTCATGAAAGGAATTTAACTAGTACTTACTATGTTTGCTCAAAGTGACTCTATTGTTGCAGATAACACCTTTTTGCTCTAAACTTCCAAAACGAATAGTTTGAACTTTATTTAATCATAAAAATGTTTTATCCATTTGAAGGTTGCTCATTTTATGTGTAGACAAACGGAAAAGTTGTTATTTTTAAAGACATTTTAGTCTAGATATGTAGGTATGTATATAAATAATAACCGAATAGTTATCTACATGCTTAGATACATGCATACATATGACATTTAGTCATACATTCTTCCTTGTTGGACAATTTAAATTGTGGCGCCACTGCATAGGTACTACAAATATTTGTACTTACATATAATTGTTGAATGGTTAATGTATGCTGCAATACATATTTCTTTACTAGCGGAGTAGACCACATGCTAATGGGACCTTCTTGTATTAAAATTAGTATTATTGAGTGTAGGTATATGTACTATAACTGTTCGCTTGTTTTGCAGCAAATGAATCCCTTCATCATCCAAGTTTATTCTAAGTCATCTTCGAACGACCGATGGAATTTTTTGAGAAGCTTTTTATTACACTCGGTGGACTTGACACTACCTGCCGAGGGGCGGCCGCAATTAGAAAATTAATTTTCTATAATTTTGGATGTTGGTCGAAGCAGGACTGGACTCGGCTATTGCTATTGTATGTATGTATGCATGTGTATACGTTGTTTGACGCATGTAAATAGTCGTACATCGCAGCGGCTGAGTTATTAGTTACCTACTGAGATACTCAAAATGTCAATAAAATATTTAATATAAAAAAATTTATGTAAAAAAATATGAGTACTTCGAAGTAAGCCGAATGCACCTATTCAGATTCAATTCTTCTTCTTTGGTGTGGGCACCGCTTACGGGATTATATTCGAATTAACAATTATGCGCCAGTCGTTTTTCCTATTAGCTGTTCGGCGTTAAGTGGAGCCACCAAATTAAGTCCGGTTCTTTTCCAACTAACCTTTCCACCGTAGAGGAGGTCTTCCTCCATGTGCATCCACCAGCGGGTACTGAATCGATTACTTTCATATCTGGAATATCTTCCAATATCCAGACGACATGATCTTGCCAGCCCAGCCGCTGTCACTTCATTCGCTTAACTACATCAATGCCGTCACACAGCACATCGTTCCATCTTCTGCAGTATTCGCCGTCGCCCATACGTGTATACAGAGACCCAAGCTAACTCATCGCATTTTCAATTCCCTACTCCGTCCAAAGTAGGACTTGTAGGCGTTGAATTTCCAGTCTGACTTGAAAATTCTCAAAATTAGTTCTGCAGCTCTTATTATTTTCTCCTGCTTAAGATTGAAAAAGTCATACAAGAGCCACCTTGGCTCGGAGAAGTCATTTCCAATTCTGACAGAGCATTTTAGTATTGTCTAAAGTTAGTTTGTATAGCAAATCAATCAGTTTGTAGACTACGGACTTTAGTCTTTCACACAGGACATTTGAAAGGACCTTATAGGTGGTATTGAGGAGGCTTATCCCATGATAATTAATGCAGATATTGAGGTCCGTCTTTTTGTGGTTTGGGCACACTCATGTTCCAGTTGTCGGGCATGCTTTCATCTGACCATATTCTTCACCTAATTTCCAGGGGGAACGGTTCGTGAAAGCGAGAATTGTTTGAGCATAATTAACCTCCAACCAGCCAGCCAGCTAGCCCTTGTTTTGTTAATTTTCCAACTAATTTTCCTTCCCAGGGATGATTATTTAGCGTAAAGAACCCCGCATACAACCGTTTCATCAAAACGGATCATAAATACAAATATGATCCACATCCCGGAGGATTTTTTAATTGGTTTCTCTAAAAACCATGACATTTTCATTAATCAGTGTACTGAAAACAGATGAGCTCTCGAATTCTTAAGGTGTTCAGAAACCCTTGGTTTAACTAAGAGTTTTTGAAATGAAATTGTTATCGGCGCTGCCCGATTATATCCGACTAAAAAATGGTTGATGCCAATTGAAGACTTGAAGTAAAATGTCCGGCCTGGACAGTGTCTTTTAATTTGCTAAGCTAGCGGCTATTACATTCGCCATTGATGCCAATGAACAAAGAACCATCAACCATTTTTAAGAGAACTCCTATTGCCAACACAGTCCAAAGTAGCACTTTGTTGGTACGAATGACTCTGTGTTTGATTTCTAAGCAGACCTGGATGTTGATGCTAGTTCCAAAATAAACGAATTCTCTCAGAGAGTCATTACAGCCATTTTGCAGAAACTAATCCATTTGAGCATTTTTGTGCACCTCTTATGGTCAGCCAATTCGATACATTCGACTAATGAATTTTAAAATGCTGGTTCGGGTTTCCGATGTGACCTTCTTGAGAACCACCGAACAGTTTGAAATAAGGGAAAACGCGAAGTTAAGGACTGTTCTTAAAAAAGCATAACTTTTGGTATGGAAAAGATTTAAATTCGCTTGGCATCGAATCATTTAATCATTATTTGATTTAAGATAAAAATAGAAATTTTTGCTCATAGCATTATTGTTCAAAATAATCAGCAGAAGTTTTTAGTCATCGTGATTTTTTTTTTACATTCGCTTCCAATTTCGAAATCACTTTGCGGCATTTATTACCAATTGGAAAGATCTTGACTTGAGAAGCTTTACCTATATTACTAATAAACTGGCCTATATGATAAGATAACTGCTGAGATAAGTAAATTAAATTCAATGCTTTATCTTTTTATACTTAATACATTATGTACATACCATAAATACATAAATATGTACAATACATACCCACACACACAACACTTATCACATTAATTTATCTCTGCTTGAATCAAATAAATCTACAATTCAAGTGCCATAAAATATAATATTATATAATATATTGAACAAACCATATTAATAAAAAATTAATTTCCTTGATTTTGATTTGTTTTATTTCTTGTTTATACAACATTTCTTTCTATAGTTTATGCGAATATGTTTTTAAAGCTCTAATGTGGAAGAAATATTGAATTATTTCTATAAACCAAGCGTATTATAACAGGGAAACTAAAATAGTGAAGAATCAAGGCAACGCCCGAGTTAGTTTTAATATTAGTATTATTATTCGCAAAGACAGGGTTGGAATTCTGGTCCTACCAACATAAATAAATTAGATAAAATTAATTTAAATAAAAAATTTAGTTAATTTTTTCTAAATGCGCGTCGCTCTTCGGCAGGGAATGTAAAGCTCTCTGATAGTATTTCTGACATGAAATATTGTATAAGCTGGTCCATTTATTGGAATAACTTCAAGATGAACACCACAAAATAGGAGAAGGAGCTGGGCCGAAAATCGCTTTAGTATTTATTCATCAAAAATCTTTAAAAATAAAAATTCATGTGATTATAGTCCTGATCAAATGCTTGTGCTGGGTATATATACAAATCTATGACCGTTTTACTCAATTTATAGCTCAAAGGAGAAATTTTGTGGAAAATTACAAAAGTAGAGCAAAACTCTATGTAATTTCAATATTTTGCTTATTACAAATCATTTGGCTCATTCAATCACTTCCATGTATCGCACTACCAATTTACTTGAGTTCACTTTTTTCAACTTCAGGAAAGCTTTCGACAAAGTCGGCCACAATTTTAAAGTCTTCACTAGCCTCTGCCCTTCACATGGGTGTGACAGTTAAAAAAGCCAAAGGTATATTAGTATTTGAAAAACGGTGGTCAAAGGAATTCAAAGGCACTTATGTTACTAAAACTTTGCATTAGTACTCTCAGTATAATCTTCCTCCTTATATTAGTCGTCTGACAAAAGTTTGTAAAATAATGAAAAACTCAATTTCTAGTTTTATTTTCATTCTGAAATCAAATTTAATGTTCTGTTTCGAACGTCCAGACATTTTTCCCCTTGTTTCTAAAAACTTACAAAAGGAAATTTGAATTTCATTAGCCTCTCAATCTAGCACATTTGACATTTCTGACTCATTCTTTCATATTAAGAAAACAATATTATTGACTTAAAACTAATTATTAATACTTTTATGTATGCATACTTATATTAAGTTACTTGTTTGAAATCAACTGATCAATTTTTGTTCTTCAGCTAAACTTTATTAGTGTAACGAATTAAAAGCTTTTCGTTTGGAGTAAAAACGAAATAAAATTTGTTTTTGATAATCGAATCGATTGAAATTTTTGCAGCCTTGATTTTAACAATTTTATCAGAAGGATGACTCAAATACGAAATGAGTTCGAAAATCGGCAATGTTAATTAAACATTATAGAAGTCACTTTTACAGACTTAAGTATGCATTATCGTCATTGTGACGGTCGCAAGAGTGGTTACGCAATGGCTTGCGACTCATTTGGTCGATGCTACTTTCTAGTTAATTAAAGGAATCCGAAATTAGGTTGCAGTGTACCGTACGAAAACTCATGGATTCACAGAAGATTATTGAAATTTAATTTCTCTAAAGGCGGTCGCCCTCACAGCACCCCTTCTGACATGATATAAAAAGCTCTTCATAAAAATCCATTCGGAGTCGCCTTAGACAACTACAAAATGGAGAAAAAAGGCGAAATTCACTTCAGCGCCAATTACATATAATACATTTATATTTTTTTCACCTTAGGTAACTACATACTATGCGAGTTTCATACGTCGTCCATGTACTCTATTCAAATAACCTTAAATACACCATTCTGCATTTTGATTACGATCCCGCATTCCGCTCCCCAAGGTTCGTAATTTGGTATTCTGAGTCTGGAAGAGAGCCAACATTTTGATAAAAATACACTATACGATTCTCAAGCAAGAATTGAAAGGAGAAGCAATGTGCTGCTTTTCACATGAGCGACGAAGGACGACAAATTTATTACTGTTGATTTACTTATAGGTATAAACCAAAAAAAAAGCAAAAACCCTTTAAGCTTAATAAGAACGCTTTCAGGTATATCCTAGATACTTTAGCGGTGGAAACTTGACCCAGTTGACTTTGTAATAGCAAATTGTACATCTTATGTTGTATCATCATTACTTTTACAACCATCAAAATAGAGCTTTTATATTTTTGGGAAATTAAAATTATTTATCATAACTACACTAACATCTGGCCATTCTCTGTCAAATGCAGAATAGATAGAATTGGATAGAAACGTATGTTTCGAAGATTGATCGAAACGGATTGCTGTCGAGCGGAGAAAATTTCGATTCGAATCGAAAGGTAGAATATGGATGATAAATCATATCAAGTAAACAGAAAGTTTTATTCAAAAATTCAATTGCATTGTTTTAAAAGTCGACGCGGCAGACTTTACAACGTCGACCTAGCCATATGACGTTGGTTGAATTTAAACTACTATAGACTATGTGGATCTTAAGGAGAGACAAACCCAACAAAATACATGTCGGTGGAACTAAACCCAATTTGATTTTCTTAGATAACAGTTTGAAAAAGTAATAAAGCAATTTAGTATTTTTTATTCCAATTTTAAAAGAAAATATTCATTACTATTTATATTTACTTTGGTAATTGAGAATTTTTGCTGTATCCGAACAAAGAAAATAGAAAAAAAGAGAAATCTTGGCAACTTCTTAATAAAAAAAGAAATCTTTTGAAATCGACTTAAGAATCAGCGAACGTTTCTACACATACAGAGATTTTGGATAATAACCATTTCAAACGCAATAAACATCCCACCCCATTGTTCACACTTTAAGTATTTCAATAATTCGCCTTTAGCAAAATAATTTTATTATTGTTTCTCAGACTTTGAGGGCGTTACAATAAAGCAATACAAGTATATACATACATACACTCTTATATGTACGTAAATAATCATGGATCATGTGCTGAATTAATATTTTGCAAACTGTCATAGATATAAACCGATTTACATACATACATATTATATATACGAATACATACCTTTGGATTTACGTAAGTAAGTTGAACACTCCCTAAAAAATTATGTTTAATTAAATAGATGAGGCACGGTATATTTGATTAATATACTTATGTATATAATATGTACATTTATATACATAGTGCATTACCTAAAATGTATGTAATTCTATATTAATTATCTATATGAGTGTTATTAAGGAGAAGAAATATTATAGTAATTATGGTAATCTTCCTGTAATTAAAAAATTTTGGGTGAGAATTGTGAGCAAAATTTGAGTTCTACTATGTTTATGTGACATTCACACATAGGTAATCGCTGGTGGAGACCCGCAATTGTCAATGGTCGGCAAAATATGTCTCAGAATATATTGCTTGACATCTATTTCCGGTCATCAACTGTCAGATTTTCACTTTGACAGCTAAAGCTTGCAATATCATTGATATTTTAAGATTACATGAATATTAAGTGATGAAATAAATGAAAATTGCTGCTTTTTTCTTTTTCTTTACTCTTCAGCGAGTTTTTTTTAGCATTTCTAAATGTTTAAAATTTCATTTTTGAAATGATTATGTTAAGTAAACAAAGTGCCAACATGCGAAAACTGTCAATCAAATTCATTGCAATTATCTGTCAAAAAGACAGTTGGTAGGCAATCACTCATCGCCTGTGAAGACGGGGGGTATCTGCTACATCGAAAATTATCCAATAACTAACCGTTATTCACCTCTGTAAAAATAAATATGTGAATTATTTATATGTACACGGTGTGTCCCAAAAATAACCGAACTTTTTGGATATAAAATAGTAAAATACACATTACATTATCTTTGAAAGTTATTATTTATTCAAAATAGGTTCCATTTGACTCAACACAACGTTTGGAACGATCAACCAGCGCATGCATAGATTTTTTTATGTCATTTATAGAAATGTTCTTCAGTACCTCGGTTAAGGCTGCTTGAATAATAATAAACTTTTTTCATTAATTCGTATGTCTCAGCAAATTTTTTTTCAAGTTTGACACAAAATTTTATATTTGCTCTTTTTTTTTTTAAACCATTAGCACACTTTTGGTTTTATTGAAATGACCGTCACTTTTACATCTGTCATCCGACTTACATGAAGTCAGGTGCGTTTGAAAAGGGATGAATGTATCTTTTTAATGTTGCAAATTTTCAATAGATGGCGCTGTATGTTGTATGATTTAAATATAAAGTTCGGTTATTTTTGGGACACACCGTGTATGTATGTACATGAGGGTTTTTCTTTAAATGGGATAAATTAAACTTGAGTCTATTATTTCAAAGTACCAGAAAAAGAAGAGATTGCTCATTAAAATTTTGTGCCGGTATTAATAGAGGCGGCCTTGCCAGAGGCACCTATGCCGTTTTTGTGTGTTTTCACACATTTGGACGTTTCGAAAATTAAAACTGAGGGTTACAAAGCTACAGACGAAGTTAAATTGGGTTGGACAACTAGTTCTCGTGGGGCTAAATGTAGAGGGATGGATGAAACAGCAAGGAATCAGTAGGTCTGTATACACATGAAAGAATGTTGGGCTATAACTGGACCTTCTTTTCGATTTTTTAGTTAATAATTTCTATAGAGTAACAATGTAGTATGAAATTTTTTCAGACCATACTAATGTGCTCGTACATACTACAAATATACCCACTTATCGAGGCTATTTCATATATGGTTAATCCATACTCAATATAAAATGAGTGAGACAATAAATAAATATTCTAAATTGAATGACTGCTTAGGTGGGTATTACCACCTACAGACAATAGATCGCCAATACACCGACAAATTATGTTAAGCGCATAAAATATAATACATATGTACGAGAACTGATCAAATCAAGATTTTTTTCATTTTGATGACGAATCGTAATTAAGCAGGTGAACCACGTAGCAAGAATTTAGCGTGTGTGCGATAATGAACTGAACATTTACACTCACATATGCATATAAGTATATACTTTAAACGCATGCTCGGCAGGCAAATTTATATTTGATTTCATTTACGACAATAAGCGTAGCAAAGACGCAATTAATAGTATCTCATTACCCGTACCCGTATGTACGTACGTACGTAACACAAATGCAATTAACATAACATAACCTCTACTACGCATTAACTATGACAAAGATGCACGTATGTATGTATGTATTCACATACAAATCCTATCAATCATTAAATCAGTTGATTTTTTCGACATGACTTCCTTATCTATGCACCAGCCTCCTAAGTACACTGGGCGTATCAGTTCTGTTCACCCAACGGGTTTTAATATTAATGTCTGCTTTTGAAAAGTATGTCGTAAGGATCAGTTCTGCACCATTTTGGAACAAGAGGTGAGTAGCTTAAAGTAGCACATATTGGCAAGAGTGATTCATGGTTGGATTTAAAGGCTGACATTGTCATTATGACTGTCAACAGTGACATGCGAGCCGAGGTCGGAAAGCACTAAAGGTTTGTCTGATATCTTGAGACTGCCAGACATATTCGCTTCGCTTTCTCAACCAAACTGGAGAAAGCACAACAAAAAAACAAACGTCGCTTTTGTTAAGGGAAATTATGGTATATCTATTCATTATTCAATTATACTACAAAACACCGCGAGGAAAGCAGATAAGACTCTAATTTAAACCTTTACACATGAGGCCAAGATTTTTTAGAAAGATTTTTACCTTCATTTCCCCTTCAACATAGCGTTACTATATCCAAAATTATATAAAACAATATATATTGTAATTGGCGCTTTGTAACCGCTGAAGCGATTTTCGGCCGAGTTCGTCCTGCAATTTGTGGTTTTGCGTCGTGATGTTTTTTCCAACAAATGGTGGGACCTAGAGTTTATACTAAGCCGCCTTTCCCTGCCAAGAGGCGGCCGAAATTAGAAAATTTAACTTAATTTTTTTATTTCAATTCATTTTCAATAACTTTTTGGCTGTTAGTACGACACCAGGACTTGAGCCCGAGCCTTCAGAATGGCAGTACACAATGCTAACCACTCGGCTATATGAAGAGGAGTAGACTAGCATGTTTTAGTAGAAAGATCTGCTACATGAGCAATAAGAAAGTTAACCACCTCTAAGGGTTTGGTTTCAATTGCAGACTACTGTCTCTTAAAGCCACCGCATTTAATCGCTGAGTTAATATCTAAACCTGCTCTTTATGAAATGTTGATTAAATCCGACTGACCATTCCCTGCTGCTAAATGTAGAGGAGGAAGACTAAGTTAGTTTTGGTTTCAATTGACCATTCTCTGTTTCTATGTGCAAATGTATATTAAGTTTATCTGTGCCACTCCTTATGTATGTACGACATGCCTACTTATCCGACCCGAATATAGGTCTACCATACTTGTTATTATTTGACTTTATCAGATTCTCGATGTATGTATGTATCTAAAACGGAAATTAAATCATTTTATTACGCACAAATTGACACTTTAATCAAAAATTAATCTACTGTTAGACGTCTACCTGTAAACCAAAATCATGCGAAAAATAATACTGTTATTGTTTTGCATGAATTGCATGAATAAACCAACTTAGTCTTTTAAACCACTAATGAATGTAAAAGTTCTGGACATTAAACAGTTATTGCGTCGTTAAAGTATATATTTTTCAGAACTCTAAAATGTTATCCACAGCTAGTTATTAGAGAGAGTTTCTGTTATATGAGCGTCTATAAACCAAGTAGCTCGCCCAAGAGAGGTTTTACACACCGGACTTGACCGGGATGTTACTCGGGCTGTCACTTTTTCGGCGACCCAATCCCCTATAGGTCAACAGGTAAACTTAGTTTAATTGCACCAACGGAGCAGCACCTTGCAGCAGGACGCCTCCATCATTTTTACATTTCACTTAGGTGCAACCAGATCAATGGTTAAGATCTGTTCGGGTTTTAATAACCATAGGGAATTTGAACACGTGCTGCTTAACCCTTGCGTGGTAGGGGTTCAAGAATTTTCCCACGGAAATTTATAAAAAAAAAATGAATTTGAAGGCTAAAGTAAGGAATTCTAATTTTTTCTCGGTTCATTGTTACCCAAAGTATAAGCAATTGTTATTAATACTTATACTCCTTAAGAAATATGAACATATCTTCGGCTCAGTCGATTTTTTATATTTTATAATGAACTTAAATCAATTATGTAATTTCCATTTTGTTGAATGAGCTTTTGCCGTCTTTCCGGCAACATCATTATTACACGCTCATAGAACTGTTGGCCTTTATCTGCAAAAAAACTGAACCAAGCGCTATTTTATAGCCTCGTCATTTTCGAAAGTTCTACCATTTAATGAGTTCTGCAAAGATCGAAACGACGGTATATGGTGGATGCATCAACAGTTCCCAGCCAAGCCCTCTCAGTTTTTGGCATAGTCTTGGTGGAATGGGATACCTTTACTATAGACCAATTCGAGCCGCTTCTCGTTGATGGATGTATTCAATTTGTTAATTTGTTCCCATTAGATATGCGAATTAATCGTTTGGTTCCTTGGAAACAGCTCACAATATACCACACCCTTCAAATCCCACCAAACTGGCAGCATAATCTTCCTTTGGTGAATATCAGCCTTTGAAGTGGTTTGTTTGCCTTATCATGCTTGGGCCATGATCGTTTTCGATTGACATTATTGTTAAGAATCCCTTTTTCATCTCTAGTTATGATTTGCTTCAAAACGGAATCATATTCATTGCGTTTAAAATGCATATCACAAGCATTGAAGCGGCTTGTTAAATTAATCTCTTTCAATTCATGTGGTACTCAAATAGCAAGTTTTTTACCAAGACCAAAACGTCGTATATGATTGTGAACGGATGATTTTGATAAACTTTACTTCTCTCCAATCTGACACTCACTTAAATGACGATCCGATTCGATTAAAGCCTTGATATCGTCATCATCATCTTCACTTCACCAACCTGAACGGGGCTTATGTTTGAGTGGAAAATCTCCCAAACGGATTTTGACAAACCAACTTCGACACTGTGTTTCTTTAAGGCCTTTTCATCATACAATTAATGCAACTTTTTAGCAACAAAGAAATATTAACAAAATTACACGTACTTTTTTTTCTAAAGTAAGCTAAAATGACAGTCAAAAGAAAAAATACAATTAAATGGCCACAAGCTGTTCAAAAATAAAATTGTCAACGCCGTCTGTATGAAAAATCGCCGGTTTCTTTTGGGGCAACCCAAAATATTAAAAAATTTATAGATATCCGCAAATACATGAAAAAGAAATTAATAAGCAAAGTAGAGATATATTGAAAGAAACTATTATTCGTCCAAACTATTCTCCATACAAGAACCCTATTTGGATTGTTAACGATGACACAACAAAGCTCGGTCTTATGATAATTTTTTTTTTTTTTTTTTAATGTTTAAACTATTTACTTACTACTACGATTGTTTTGCAATGATTTAATCTCTGTCCCGTACACCCCCATACTCTGGAAAATTGTACTTAAATATAGGTCAGAGGAATCAATTTTTTTATTTTATTATAATTGTGCTAATTTTTAGTACAAGTTTGCAAAGTTCAACTGTCCGGCAATGAGAGAGGCATTTTAGAAATTATTCGAAATAAAATATCGAAAACCTGACCTTTATAGGTTAATGTTTTTGAAGTGCTATTTTTTCATATCTGTTAGCTGTTATCTGCCAAAGTAACAAAGATTATAGGCTTCTTAATAAATGCACTTTTGATGATGAATCTCCCACACCGAAACTATATGGTTTTCTATATAAATTAGGTAGGAGGCAATATTCCACCACTTTATATCTTGCAAGAAGGATTTTACAAAATTGAGATAAAAGAGGAGAATTTTCGACACTTTGTGTTTGTCATGAAGTTATTAGAACGACATTCGAGCTAAACAACAACAAGGTTGATGAATTCAATTGTAATTTGTATGGTTGTCATATTAATTATTGGTTCTTCTTTAAAAAAATATGTTTGTTCAAAATATAACAACAATTTGAGATATTACGAAAAGCTACATATTTCAAAATTCAAATTACAAATGTGAATTTTTGAAAAATATGAAAAAAATGAAGTTACCAAAAACCAATATTAAACAAAAAATAAAGTAATTTCTCGGAATAACTGGCTTTTATAGAAAATACATATGTGATTATGCAAAAGCTGGAGGTATTATGTTTAAAGGGATTTTGCAACACGATGACTATTTTACGAATGGCAGTTTCTCGAACACACCTGTCTCACGCATGCTGCGAGACTTTCAAAAAACTTTGAACGCGTTTTTTTCGAAACCATGTTTTCCGATCTAACTTCAAGTCCCGTGCTTGATCTATCCGTCCGATTTCTTTTATTTAAACATTGTTTCAAAGTATATAGTTTTTTGTACTTCTTGAACCTGAGATTAGCTTTAATAATTGATTATTTATACTTTTTTAACATGATTGAAGTGAAAAAAGTAGCAAAAAATTTAACTTTATGTACCATAAGAGGCTGCAGACTTGAAGTTGTTGGGCCATGTTTTTAGCGCAGAGGCCTACGGAAAGCGCCATTTTGTAGCAAATTTAATAGTCAAGACCGGAAGTTCGTTAGCCTTTTCATTCTCTCACAAAAAAAAAAATACACACACTTCGCCTGATATAACCGATGTTAATAATTCAGTCCTTGATGTTGTTTTCATTTTTTGCGAACTTAATGATTGTGAATTTAACAAAGTTCAAAAAGAAAAATTACTTTACAATTGATGTATGTACATACATATTTTTTTAGCGATTGAAAAAAAATAGATAAATTTATTTTTGACAACGAATTCAATTGCACAAATGTTAAAATTTTTAGAATCAAAAAATTTATATATATGTATGTATATATATTTTCATGCAAGGAAACCACATAGTAGTCATATTGGGAACTCAGATACAAAAAGATTAAAAAACAGGAAAATTTAGATTTTCAATTTAGAAGAAAAGCTTTCAGTTACTACTCAAATATGTTTGTTTGATGAGAGAGAAGCCATGCTAAACGGAAACTCAGATCTTCTGAGTCAAGTCGGTTTCAACGGTAAACGTATGGACCGCCAGTGAGCTCATGGTGGTGATAGATGAGTTGGTCTTAAAGGGCATGTCAAGAGCGGTTACTTATTGCATACAGAACTTACGCTGGGTATGTCGAGGTCAAGTCTGGACAAGTAGGAATTAAGACGAATACAATATCCGGATCTTTACTATGTCTATTATATTTACGTGAAGAGAGTTAATAAAAGTGTTGACGAACTCTCGATGGATATCGTTTAAAGTCTGTCGGTATGCCGTCCTGTTCAACGGTTCAGCATTAAAATGCTGCATGCAGTCTTTCAAGCCAAGTACCCCCTTGCTGATGTGCCTATGTAGGTGGTGGTTCAGCTTACAGTAGGTGTCTGTTGAGATGATCCGGAGCATAACGTTATGCTCTTTAACTGTACTTTCGTTCAGAATAAAATTTTGATTTTAGTTTGTTGTTTATAAAAATGTGTGTTTATTAAAATAAGTCATACACAATCATATTTAACTATTGCACATATGCATGTATAATTTTTGTTTCAAATTGAATTTACCTACAGGAAAGCAAATGCAAGCAATACGTAAAAAGTCAAAAGAACGGCAAAACAGGTGTATATATTGTATTCTTAACAAATTTCATGTCACTTAAAACTATTAAATCTTTTAATGTTCCATCAATTATAGTTATACATATATTATGTTCAAATGAATATTTATTTATGTACTATATGGAGATAGCATTGAAATTAAATATTTACTTACAAAACCATATTTGCATAACGGAAATTGCAAACCTTCTATTTATGATTTTGTTCGCAATTGCCACCTTAAAGTGCACGCCTAGTTTTTAAGCATTAAAATATTTTTTTTTTTTTAATTGATATACATATGTGTGTATGTATGTACATACATATACGAGGTGTGATCAGAAAATAACCGTTATTTTAAATTTTTTCAAAAAATATTTATTTGTTCATCAATAACTATCTTGTCCTCTTCAAAGTAATCCCCCTCAGATATAATATACTTATGACAGTGTTTTTTCCAATCCTCGAAGCACTTCTGAAACGCGTTTTTTGGTATTGCTAATAGCTCCTGCTTCGATTTTATCTCCTCAATCGTAGCAAAACGTTTTCCTTTCGTCGGTGTCTTCAGTTTTGGTTAGAGGAAAAAGTCAGCGGGGGCCAAGTCCGGTGAGTACTGTGGTTGCGGCAATATAACGGACATGTGTACCAACATAACAAAAAAAAAGCGGAAATCGAACATACGTAACTCACGAAATATGAAAATAACGGATATTTTCTGATCACACCTCGTATTATTAATACTCTATATATTTAAAAATATGCTTATAAACTTTAATTAATTAATTTTTGAACTACAGCCTGCTTAACCGTATTCCGAGTGCATGTGTTGATATCATAATAAACAATTTCTTCTCCAAACTACCTTTTCCAGGCTTGCTGTAGTTCACAAATTATCGGATGTGAGAGTAAATTTTCCAGTGAAACCGTTTTCAAAACTGTGGTTTTGTTAGGTTTTCATTTTCTCACAATTCTACGTCATTCTAAACATCGTGTCTGTAGTTTAGCAACATTGGTAGATTTATGAAATAGTAAAAAAAAAAAATATTTTTAGTTAGCCACACTAGGTGTGCCACTTAAAAAACAATCTCTAAATTATTTTATACTTAGAAAGAAAAACTTAGCAAGCCCACAATGCGCCGTAGCCAACGTATTTCTTAAAGAAGTACTGTGCTCGCACATGAATTTGTGAACGCATCGAAATATTTCATATACTTTTGTATTCCTCAGGAATACGCTTGTACATTGTTAAATGTGAAACGATAATACGGCATTCTTATAAACTAACTAAAAAATTTGCGTTGATTTACTTTTATATTAACGCTAATAAACGATAAATGATATTTAAATATTAAATATGTAATTACTATCATATAAGTTAATTAGTCATTAATAATATTTCTGTTATTTAGGAGAATATACCGAACAGTTCACCCTTCTGTGTTATGCATTCTAGAGAAAATTGATGAATTGGTATCAGCTTTAGCTGTGATATTTTCAATATTTTCCGTGCTGCCCAATCTTACAAGTTGTGGCTTCTTTTTCATAGCGGCCGCAGCAGCAGCTGATCTTGGTCCTAACATATAGTAAGTTTTTGGTGGTGACTTTTGTTTGGGCATTTGCGGCATTTGTCCCTTTTCCTTCCGTTGGTCTTCCTTTGAACGTGTCTCATTGTTCATCACGTCATTTGGATTAGGAGTTGATTGAAAATTGCTATTTCCGTATTTTTGTGGGCGAAGTTTTTCTGGTATCATAAACGACTTCAACTCTAGCTCAGTTGTGTTGACCACCTCACAATCTATTTGCATCAATATGATATCACCATTCATTGAGGGATCACCAGCAGGCAACATCAGTGACATTTTTGGACGCGCACTTTTATTGTAAGCTGAAGCAGGCAATAATATATGATCCATGTTGAACGATAAAACATAGAAGGTGTCATCTTGACGCTTTATTCCCTTAAACAGTCGCAAGTATTCCTCACTAATTTTCGGCTTGAATATATCTAATGAGTTCTTTTCATTTTCAGTCCCATTATTATCATTAATTGCATTTTCTTGCGAAGTTTCCAATTTTGACCGTTTGCTTTGAACTGCTGATGATGTCATTATTATTTTACGTTTCATTTTTATAGCGGGAACTGCCTCTTGGAGGGGCAACTGTAAAGGTTTCCTATCGTAATAATCCGATGAAATTTTTCCGAATCGAAGAGATTTTTCCAAAGAGTTTCCATTGTTTTTATACAAGCTCAAGTTCAAATAATCGTTAACATCAATCCATTTATGTAAATTGCTATGCAGTCTATGATTTTCCGTATAATTCGAGCCGCTTGCACATTTTTTAGCAGATGGTGTCAATGGTATTTCCTTTGTTGATACATTACGATTTTGCTCATTCCCCAAGTCTGTTCTGGACCTATTCACTGGTTGCAAGAAATGCAATGGAGGTACGTCCATCTCAGCCTCTATCTTAGTATTATTAATCTTTTGCTTATATTCATTTTCCGTTTCAGCCCAAAGTAATCGTCGCCCTGTAGCAACTGGCTCTTCAGCAGAAGCTGTGGCAGAATCAATGGAATTTTCAATGTGGTTTTTATTCATATAGTTTTGAAAATTTCCCATATTCATAGATACCATGAAAGCCATTGCAAAAAGAATTGCAATATTCTTTTTAACATTAGCGGCAGTCATCCGCTGCTTCAGACTTTTGCCGGTTGGTTTCGGTGCGATCTTTACATGGTGAGCGCTGCCGCCAACTTTCGAATTAATATCCAAGGTATTTAAAACGAATTCACTTATGTTGCTATTTTTGCATTGACAGGATTGAGCCAAGGCAACCAACTGGGAACGTAGAGATGAATTTTCCTTAAAAAAAAAGAAACATTAATTCAATTAATTTGATTAAAAACGAGTATCATAGCTTGAAGAGGTACAGTTTCTATGAACCCTCATTAAAGTAATTATGAAGGTTACTGTTAACATTAATATTATTATTACAAATTATTATTATTAATAATTATTATTATAATTTTTTGTATTTATTATTTTTATTATTAATTATTATTATTATTATCAATTATTTTTATTATCAATTATTATTATTATTAATTTTTATTAATTATTATTATTATTATTATTATTATTAGTAATTATTATTATTATTATTAGTAATTATTATTATTATTATTATTATTATTATTATTATTATTATTATTATTATTATTATTATTATTAATTTTTATTAATTATTATTATTATTAGTAATTATTATTATTAATTATTATTATTATTAATTATTATTATTATTATTTATTATTATTATTATTAATTATTATTATTATTAATTATTATTATTATTAGTAATTATTATTATTATTAGTAATTATTATTATTATTATTATTATTATTATTATTAGTAATTATTATTATTAATTATTATTATTATTAATTATTATTATTATTAATTATTATTATTATTAATTATTATTATTATTAATCGTTGTTATTATTACTAATTATTATTATTATTAGCAATTATTATTATTATTATTATTATTATTATTATTATTATTATTATTATTATTATTATTATTATTATTATTATTATTATTATTCTTATTATTATTATTATTATTATTATTATTATTATTATTAATTATTATTATTATTAATTATTATTATTATTAATTATTATTATTATTATTATTATTAATTATTATTATTATTAATTATTATTATTATTAATTATTATTATTATTATTAATTATTATTATTAATTATTATTATTATTATTAATTATTATTATTATTATTAATTATTGTTATTAATTATTATTATTATCATTAATTGTTATTATTGTTATCATTAATTGTTATTATTGTTATCATTAATTGTTATTATTGTTATCATTAATTGTTATTATTGTTATCATTAATTATTATTACAAATTTTGAATAAAATTAATTATTATTGTAATTATTATTAATTGTTATTATCATTATTTGTATTGACAATTTTTGTTATTAATTATTATTTTTATTATTAATTATTAATATTATTATTTTTATTATTAATTATTATTATTATTATGTTATTATTAGTTATTATTTTTATTATTAGTTATTACTATAAATTAGTTATTAACTTTAAAAAATAACTAAGAAATCTAACTAATTGGATTTTTTCTGGATAATAGCCAAATCTATTTGGAAAATAGCTGACAGCAGTCGGCTATGCTGTTAGTATTATTATATTGGTCAATTTGGTGGGACCTCTATATGTAGCTGTTTTTGAACTTAGAGCTCACATGTACCATAAACCAAAAAACTCCTATTCGTGATGTACGTCTTAATGTGTTTCAATGGGGTTCTTTGGTTTTATAATAAGTACCTACCCCTTTAAGCGTGCAGTTTTCTTTTTCCAAGTCGCTGATACGCGATTCTAGAGAAACAACATATTCTTTTTTCTTTTTACGTGACAACGAAGCCGATTCTCTATTTTTGATCATTCGCTGCTGTTTCTTCCACATTTTCTCATCAATTAGACCTTTATAAACACTCAGACTTGTGGGACCATTACTCATTGATTGCCTTGAGGTTCCTGCTCCATGCGAGAGTTTTGATGATTGCTGTTTAACAACTAAAGGTCCATGGTTTGTCTTAATAATTTTTGGAGTACAACTGGAAGGTGCGCCAATACTAGAAGATATGACTTTGTTAGCCGTTATTACTTTTCCACTTGCTGTTTTTAATAATATTTTAGGTGGTGATGTACCGCCGCCCTTTATACATTTGCCATTCATTTGAGTTAATGCTTTGTAGTCGTTCAGGGTTAAAAATACAGTTTTTGGTTTTGTATTTAATGGCGGAACAATCTTTGTTGCATTTGATGTGTTTGTTACTGGGTGGGTTGTTTTAACAATATTGGTTGAGCTATTAATATTACATTTTGGGGCTAGTTTTGGTCCAATTTTTATTGATGCTGCGGGTTTATTATTGGAACTTGTTTGAGTTATTGTTTTTATTGGGATTGTTTTAACCGGAAAAAATGTGCCAGGTAAAACATTTATAGGTTGCACTTGTTGCAGTGGTTGTAATTGTTGAAGATTTGTAGTTGATGCAGTTGTGTTGGTAGTAATGGTATTAACCGGCATGACTGGCACCATTAATGGCATAGAAACAGCTATGGTACTTGAATTTGAAGCCGGAAGGATAATCGTTTGTGGTTGGTCAACGGGGTGTATTGAGCTAAAACTGTTCTCCTCCTTAATTGAAAGTGCTGGGCTAGTTACATGTCCATTATATGTTGTTTCACTCGTACCGTTTTCGACATCCGTATTCAAGATTTTTTCCATATAAGTTTTAGATTGTGATGCCACCGAAGAGACATCACTTTGAATACCGCTCGTTGAACTACCCCCAGAACTACTGCAACTTTCAGTCGGAGAGGGTGTATTTCTCTGCCGCAATCCATTTTCTTCAAAGTAGTACGTTTTATTTTCATTCGTTTTCAAAAAGTTTATGAAATCATCTGGATTAAAGCTATCTTCGTCCATAGAAGATATAGACGAAGTACGTTGAGACTTGTTCGGAGGTGTACATATATCAGGGCTTACTATATCGCAGGAACTCAAGGGCAGGGAAAACGTGAAATCATCATTTGTGGGAATGGATTGAGATGACGAATTATGAAGATCCACCTCTAAAGGAAGTTCAAATTGGCGAACATTGTGGGGAGTAAGGTTGTTAAAGTCAATAGATGAATCCAAATGAGAATCAGTTGAACGTAAAATTTCATCGATATCATCTAGTGAATAATTTTCTGATGGCTGCATAAGTTTGTCGAAGTTATCTGAAAATGATGCGGAAAATGGTTGGAAGAAATTTAGTTCATAGCTTATCATAATAATCAATATCAATTCAAATAAAAAGAAACCAAAACAATAAATTTTTGAATAAGTAATCTAATATTTATTGCCTTGGGCAAACGCTATCTAATCAATTTATAATACCGATCTATTTTACAATGTTTTCAATACCGTGTTACACCATACCAACATTTAGTACCCTTCCTACTAAAGCTATTAGCATAAATACGTAAACTTGTAATGATGAATCATAAACATGTGCGTTTCACAATTTGATTGCGAAATTTTATTTATATCTATTTTTCAAACTTCAAGAGGATTCTTAAACATTCCAAATCGAATAGCGCAAGAGTAAAGGGATGAACAAAGGCATTCGGCTTTTTGAAGAAGAAAATTATCGTACCATAGTAACTCCCATCATCACACGAATCCAAGTCCATTTTCGCAATTACCGCATTAATTCCTTGAAGTGAGGTTTCACATAAATTTCATCGAATTAATAAGCATATTGCAAAAAACACACGAATTTCTTATATTTTTATAAACCACTAATATTGTTAATGTCCGCATACACAATTGGTTCTCATAATCTTTGAATCAATTGCATACGAAAGCAAAAACCAGAAAGAAAAATAGAATGTCAAATAACAGAGTTGCATACGACTTCATACAGTCGCGTCTCATACATTACCAAAGAAATTTATTACAAAAGCGTAGTGTTGGCTTATGTTGACTGTTTGTCGGTTATTATTGAATTGTGAGTCATGGAAAAACTCAAGTAAAGGACATGATGACGTTGCTCTTATTTGAATCAAAGCAAAAGACCGCAACTTGGTTCACTGACTATATCAACTTTGAGCTCTTAACATTTACTTTCAATAAGTTTGTCTTTATGTATACATATGTATATATATCAATTGCAATTTTTTTGAACTCATGTATTTAAATATTTAATTTGCCTCGACACAGTAATCCTCACAATAAGTAATACAATAGGTACATTGACTAAAGCATAATAGCACATTGGTAAGAATGGCTCAACATTGCTTCTTTGAAGACTGGTTTCTCCTACCTCTTCTTTGACGGTACGTATGTTTAGGTCCTTGTACATGTATCAAAGTCTGTCCGATATAGTCCTTAGAGATATGAAAAAAAATCAAAATTCCCGCAATCTTTGCCGCATAACGGGAATACTTTGTCACTGAAAATAATATCTGCTGCGTGTAGTATATACTACAAAGACCCAAGAACTGTACCATGTGGAACATCCGCTATAAATTATATATATAATTGGCGTTCTGTAATCTCTGAAGCGATTTTCGTCCACGCTCTTTCTCCAATTTAGAGTATGTGTGTTGAACGCAGATGGTTCCTTTGAGGAACTTTTATTTTATGACATTAAACTCGGAGAGGTTGACATTCCCTAATCGTCCGGCGTTGCAAATCAACGAAAGTGATGTGATTGAGCTATCAATAAGTCCCAGGAGGATGGCTAAATGGAATTCTGCGTCGACTACCGGAGCTTTTAGTTTTCGAGCTGATGAGTTAATGTCTGGAAGACTTATGGGTCACTGGAAAGCATGATTGGTGTATCTGGATGTCATAATCGTTTTCGGTAAATAATGTGAACAACACCAAAAATGTAAATCAGTTAAGAACTCGTCACGACCTAATGATTTGTATGAACTGAGAACAGTTCTAGAATTACGCACTTAGTACTGCTCTTTGACCTCAAGAAGAAAAAAGAAGTATTTGAATATAACAAGAAATGGGAACACCTAAAGTAGCTGTTATATGCTTCAGTCGTATTGGTTTACCCATTGTTTCGCGAGTGTTTGGAAAGGTGAATTCATCAGCTAGTTCTTACAGGGGTTCTTTATTTTGGCTTCTTAAAATTTGCCTAGTTGGGAGTTGCAACTCTGAGTTTGACAATCTCAAACGTCAGGGGATTTTGACAGCTCTGGATACACCGAGTAGTCCAATTGATATTTATTTTTTATAGATAAGCTTAATATAATTATTTGTTAGCCAAACAGTTTTTTTATAATACAAGAAAAATGGCGACATATAGCAATCAGCATTGGCTGCTTTCTCACATACGAAATTCATTTATTTCAACAGATGATACGGGGATGTGTGAGACTGTAATGTTAAGTGATGACATGCCTAAACATTATTTGCGTAAATATCAAGGTGCATCTGTTTCAAATATCATCGCTACCCAAAATAAACAACAGCAAAGAAAATCACTTGGAAATAAGCAACAATTTCAACGTATTTTAGATCCTGTGTTGCAGGAAGTAGATTTTGCGTGCTATCCGGGGTTAGACCAAAGTGATGATGAAGATATGGACTCCACCACTCAATCTTTCGAAATTCAAATGTATCCCGAAGTATGGGCTCATAGATTTCGATCAAATACTGCACAAAAACTAGAAAAAATGGATATGGCACGTAGAAAAGCCGCTAAAACTAAATCTATTAATTACGATGAAGAAATTATACCCCCTGAGCGGAATGATTTCTTTGTTAAGAAAAAAGTTACAAAATCCTTACAAATTACAAAGAACAATGAAAATGTCGTCAAAGATATTGATGTGACTGATAACATAGGTAGTAGTAGTAATACTACAATAAAAAGTAAGCTCGCCCTACAATTGGCAAACAGTCCAAAGCAAGCACAAAATAAATTTATGGAATACGCACGCTTTGATGGCACTTCTCAAGCTGGAATACAAACAAAACGTATACATGTATTTTTAAGCATGCTTCCCGAACGAGATCGTAAAACCCCTATAAAAATTTGCGTTCTGGCTAGTGCTAAAATCATAGAGGTAAGTCAGACCTTATTTGTCCTTGGAAAGAATAAATAATATTCTGAAAACCATATATTTAGGTCATCGGACTCGTTTGCTATAAGGCAACAATACAATACCCAGAGATTCCACTAAAATCTATTCGACATTATGCACTTTATATGACTGAAGATAATGACGCAATGGAGGAATTTCCTCCCCTGGACGATAGAGAACCTTGTTCTAAGTTTGGATTTTCCCATCTTACCTTGGCAGAGCGACGGCCCCTGGCACAAGTAACTCGTATTGATTATGCGAATAATGTGGCAACTAAATCGATGACGTCAGAGGAAGATAAATCAAGAGTGGCTGCGGCTGCAGTTCGATCGATTCAAGACATGGAACCAAATACCGGTGGAATTAGCGACGAAGCAGATTCTAATTGTATCACTAACAATGAAGAATATGACGAACGCATGATGAGCCATAATGATATGTTGGAGGCACCAATGTATCGCACTTATCGCCTCGTTATTAATGAGAAACCATTTTTTAAAACGGAGGTAACGTTGGGCATCTCAGGCGAACGTATTGAAATAGATCAGCACAAAAATGCGAAATTCTGGACCAAGCAAAAAGCGGTCACATATCCCATTGACGTTATAGCCTCATGTGAAATTATAGAGAAACGTAATTTAAAAGCAACACTTCGCATTTGGCTAAAGTCATCCTCGTCATCAGCATCTAATAGCAGCAAAATATCCACGGATATGAAGTCAATGACACATGCTAGTGAAAGTAGTATGGCCGGGGGTGTTGCAGGCGCACAGTCTCCTACAAGTCCCGGTCACTATCTACACGTACCCCCTTCGTTTGGGCTATTTTCAACTAGTTCTGGTAGTGGAAACAGTGCTACAGGTCACCATTTTCCTCAAATGCGATTTAAACACTATGATTTTGAGGCTGATACTCACACCGCTGAACATATTCTAAATAAATTAAGTTGTATACTTAACGTAAGGTCAAGTGAAGTGCGCCGTGAATTTCTGCAATCAAGAGAGCGGAAACAAGATAAAAATCAAGCTAAAAAGCATTTAAAAATGTAGTATCTACGACTATACTGGCATTGCTTTCGTGTAATGTTAGACGCTTGCACTATTGAAAGCAGCAAGCAGATCTCGTTGCTTTCCTTACTCAAATCGAAAAAAGAACGTTCTCAATACTAATGTTGTACAATAGTTAAGCATATCCGCCATAAATTGACATTGCAGAAAATTTCTG
The DNA here is from genome assembly GCA_037013455.1 of Ceratitis rosa. NCBI lineage: Eukaryota > Metazoa > Arthropoda > Insecta > Diptera > Tephritidae > Ceratitis > Ceratitis rosa. The sequence goes on from JAWMAG010000005.1 coordinate 16,998,520, forward strand.
TGTTTTTGAAAATTAATTTTATTACCTTGACTACTTTTTTCTCTGACTGTCTCAAAACTACACCGTGCTTTTGAATGTATTATTTTTAAAGCAAATTGCTATACTCTCGTAAAAGTTTATGTAAGTTATGGAAAATTAAAATTTAAATATGTAAATGCACACAAGCATGCATAGTATATAATAAATAGATCTAATAGTGACCAATTAATATCCTTATGGCAATTCTTTGCGGGTATTATTTCGAAAAATGTTTTGCTAAGAACCTTCTTGTCGGCAAGTCCGTATCAAGAAAGCAAGTTACTTCTACATATGTAAGTTTAGTTTTATTTAATGTAATCTGAGTATTTTTTTTTTATAGAAATTTACACTTCAGTCCGAAAGTTTTGTGAATTAATTACAATTTTTATTAAGTTATTTTCTATTAAACCACAGTTGAAAAATAAAATATGGCTGGAAAACATGAGTCTTTTTTTAAGAAAGTAAATTCAAATGTTATTTATACTGAAATCCTAATTAGTAAAGAAAGTATAAACGTATAAAATATAAATGTTAATGAAAATTTGTTTTCACTGCAATTAAAGCAAATAAATTTGATTGTTTCACTATTGTTTACATTTTGGCACAAAGTCTGGATTTGAATATAGGGGGAACGAGAAAGAGAATCTGAAGATTGAGGTTCACAGTACAAAGTTATCCTTTTGCGATTGCGAAAATAAATATCCTCTTTATAGGCTTTGGCACCGCTTATACGATTGTAGCCAGTTGGCGCCAGGTTGAAATACCAAGTGAAACCAGGCCGCTCTTCCAACGGAGTGAAGGCCTTTCTTTTCCTCTGCTTCCACCAGCGAATCACCGCTTAGGGACGGGCTAGTTAGTCTAAGTCACCGAGGCTATCTAACGGGAGGTCCAGGAAACGAGCTGTTCAGACGTTTTGGAACCAAAGATAGAGGGGCGTTAGAGATGGATAGTGAGCATGCAAAGAGATGGTTAGTTTCCTGCGGAGACTCACTACATGCAGGACATACGTTGGGTATGTTGGGGTCGAGTTTTACTTGCTACAGTACCCAGATCTAATTTGCGCCAGTGTTACACGGGTCGAATGTTGTCATCGACCACGTTTCTGCGCCATTTAAAGGACGGGTATGATGAGTGACTTGTAGAGTTTGGTTTTTGTTCGTCAAGAGAGGACTTTATTTATCAATTGCCTAGTCAGTCCAAAGTAGCACCTGTTGTACCTTCGAAAGATTTGGCGCATGGTGAAGATGTGGTCAATGGTTGATTTACTAGGTCTAAGGCCACACTGATAAGTTACAATCAGTTTGTTGGCGGTGAGCTTCAATCTTTCGCATAATACTCTCGATAGTACCGTATATGCGGTAAATTGGCCAAACTGTGGATTGGACAGAGCACACTTAAATTGTAATCATCGGGCAAGCCTTCGTCCGACCATAGTGTGCAAAGTAGTTGATGCATGTACCTTTTAAACTCTTCCCGTCATGTTTCTCATGTTTCGCAATAAAGCTGTATTCGCTTGTATTGTGTGGCATGTGGCACCATCTTGTTGAAGCCACATATTGTCGTAAGTCGTATTCTTTAATTGCAGGCCAAAAAAAAGTTTGTTATCATACGATCATAACGCTCGGATATAACAGTGAAAGTCTCGCCGTTGTCGTGAGTAAAGTCCAATCACACCTCCGGACCGAACAGTGCACCAGACAGTAAGTTATTCTGGGTGCATTGGCCTCTCTTGAAATATTGGAGGATTTTCTGAGCCTCAAAAGCGACACTCCGAGTGAGAAATGTGCCTGGTCGCTAAAGAAAATTTTGTGCGAAAAATCGCCGTTCACTGCTTGTTGTACAAGCCCCCAAGTGGTGTACATACGAGGGGATTAACAAAAGTTCGGTAAGTTAACCAGAAAAAAACCAAAAAAAAAATTCTTTTGTATTTTGATTCGTAACCTTTGTCCTTTTTTATCTTCTTTACATAATCTCCGTTGATTTCAATGGATTACCCAATATATTGAGGGAATACTATCTAGCCTACTTAAATGCAGTGAATGTGAAACTCCTGGAGATGGCGAGCCCGAGCCCGAATCGATGACATTGGTATAGTCTTTCCACCACCCAACTATGATGAAGTTTAAGTAGAGATTGCACGCTTAAAGAATACCAAAGCGGTGAAAGTTGTTGATTTAACGGCTGAGAGCTGAAAAATATCGTCGGGTCCCATCGACAAACACATACACAACTCTACAAGATGGTCATCATTCTCGTCCTGCTATATGTAGCAGAAGCGTAGATGTTGACAACATCCAATGAGTCGGATTGGAAGTATTCGAGCGTAAGATTTTGAACTTCATACTGCAACTCTCACAACAGTCGGCAGAACTCAAAAGAGATACCGTATTTTCCTCATTCAGTTTTAATCTCATTTGTTTGGATTCTCTGTTTAGTTTGGAAAAAACAAAAATTAACACTAAAGACGAGACTAACGAGACGAGACCTGTTCGCCTAAAAGGGGCCGGATCGTTGAAAAAGTGGCCTTTGGGTGGATAAAATTCGGGTAAACTCTGGGACGTAATCGGATTGTTATGGGAGTTGCCCCAATATCACTTAACACCATAAACACCGAGTTGACTCATGACCACGCGAATTGTCCTAGAATCATTGGACTTATCAAAAGCCTTTGACACAGTCAATAATGCAGTGAAACTATAGGACAATGAGGATTCCTGATTACCAACGGAGCTGAATGCCCATGTCGATTTTAAAGAGACATCGATTGTTCCGGCTGTACGACAGACTAAACTTCTTCAGTTAATCACATCATACAGGCCAATCGGCCATCAGGCCATAAATTACACCACACCTCGAGGGCCATAATAGGAACACGATAGTGAAACATTCACGCTAAAAGTTAAGGAGAGCAATGTTATGATCTTCTGGCCAAAACTTGCCGTTCCGAGTGGTCTTATAGACTAGGGTTCAAGTCGAGCAGAAAACCTTCTGTCTGGGTTTATGTACTAGAGGCAACCGAATTTCGATATATCAGACTGAATAGACTAATTAAAGAATATACAGCCATTCATACATATGTATGTATGTATCTTCGAGTATACTTACACGTAAATATTTAAATGTTTATTTCCTATAAAATTTTTATATTAATAATCAAATCAAATCAGTGAAAACATCTATTGTAATTACATACATATGTATGTATATCGTATGTATGTACATATGCGATCTTTTTCATGAAGATACGTATGTACAGACAAACATACATATGTACATGTGGATTTAAGTGCGTTGAAAAAATTAAAAACAAACACTTTCAAGAGCATTCGCCGTTTGATGTAAAAATAGAAATGCGATGAGGGTCAACCGCTCCGCACATATGCTGCCTGTGCCATTTCTCTTTACATTAACTTATTTGCACATACATATATACATACGTGTATACATTCATGTAAATGCATGTACAATATATGTATTATAATTGCTTAATTGATTTATTTTTGTTTGATAGAACTGTACTTTGAAATAATAGCAATTGCAGTTCCGGTTTTCCATGAAGCGTTTTGAGAGCGCAAAGCTACTACTCTTTTCCTCGTTCGTGAACGATCGAGCGCCAACGGCATTGTCGCTGATTGTCACATGAACTTGAAATTCTCCCTCTATTTATTTCCGGTCTGTTGTGATAACGGTTGTTTTCTGACAAACGCTATTTTATTTTTCATTATGTGCTTATACGTACATATACATGCTACATACATACATTTGCAAGCGCTCAATTATCTAATTACCCTGCAGTCAAGTGAACTATTGTAGTTATAAACTATTTACTTCAGTTAACTGTGCTAAGCAATTCCAACTAGTCAACCAATTGCCTTTTTTCCATGCCTACTAGTACGCCTTTCCAGAAAATTAGTAATATCAGCATTCACATTTTCTACAAAAGTTATACGAGCACACATACATATGTACATATGTGAAAATTTACCTCCCAACTAAACCAATAAAATTAAATTTTATGGTTTTCCACATGCATATGAGTTTTTTAATTAATTGTTTAATTATTATTTGTATACTTTTTAGTGTTTTATTAATTAAATGAAAAATTTTACGTTAATAAAAAAATTTCGATCGTTTCGGTTGAAACATTTGGAAATGTTATCGGTAAAGCAATTATCAAAATAAAATTTATTTCGTTTTAACCGGAAACAAAAATGCTGTCGTTAATGTTACATCGTTAACAGATAATGTTAAATCGTTAACAGATAATGTTAAATGTTAACAATTTATTTTCGTTTCGATAAAATGGCGCCAAAACGAAACAAAGACATTTCGTTAAATTAATTTTTCATATAAACAAAACATACATTTTATAGTTTTTGAAATTTATCATCGTAAATACATAATCTATTTCTCCTTCGTCTACGATTCAACAGAGAGAAGTATGGTAAAATTAATTTCAATGCATTTCTTAAGCCTATAGATCCACTTCTGAAAAGAGACTTCAAAATCTTGCTTTATAAGCTTATCAAGTTCAGCATTAACCGCATTAATTATTTTCTCGTTGCTATTAAAGACCTTTTTTAATTTAATTTAATTTTTAGAAATAACTTAAATAATAAAAAAAACTAAGGAGCTATATCCGGAGAATATGGTGCTGGACGTATTTCTTCGATTCCACAGATCGCGATAAAATTACTCATTATTTTAGCAGTGTGAGATGGCGCATTGTCATGATGTAAAAAATAGCGCCGCAATCCTCTTTCTTCCTGTTTTCCAACAAATTTTTGAAAACTTTTGGTAAGCACTCTTCTGTGTACCATTTTGAAGTTACCGTCTGACACTTTTCCAGTAGCATAGCAGCTAGGATTTTAGATCGGGTGAAGTAAACTGTCATCATTACTTTTGCTGCTGATTTTTGTTGCTTAGATTTTACTGGTAAGTCTGCTCTTGTTGGGCTCCATACCATGGACTGCTGTTTGGTGTCTGGATCGTACTTATAGAACCAAGATTCGTCACCAGTAACTAGTTTACTAAAGTTGCTAGACTGACCATTTCGAATTTGTTTAGGAAGAATTGAGCAAAATGCACTCGAGGCTCTTTTTGGGCCTCATTTAAAGTTTGTGGTACCCATCGAGCAGATTTCATCGTATATCCCAGATGATTACTCAATATTCACGGTGCAGCCATGGCACTCAAGCCCAATTCAAAATGATTGCTAATGTCCAGTCCGGAATCTTTGGAACCACTAGAAATGGTTCATCAAAAGTTTCCTTCAAATATTTGATTGTTTCGTTAGTTGTATGGCAATACCCCATCTTGTTGGAACCCAAGGTCATCTACATCAACATCCTCCGATTCAGGCGCGGAAAAGACAAGAATGATGGTACCATAGCGTTATTCTTTGACTTTAACATTATGATCAGCTTAATTTTTTAACAAATATGGGCCAATCATTCCCTCTTGCCAAACCCTGAACCAAACCATAACTTTGGTAATAAATTTGCATGATTTTCAAACGTTGTTACGGAGTAAGTTTGTTTGTTATGAAATGGCAAACCAAACTGAGTATAAATCAAGTAACAGTTGTTGAAAAGACTAACTCCAACCACACACCCTTTACGATATTAAATAATATATAAAACATAATTAAAGAATCTTTAAATAATTTTAATTAGAATAGATTACAAGGTTATTGATGTCGCAGTGGTCCTTAAGTCTATATGAAGTCTGCTAAAGAGTTGTGGTGATATCAACTACCAAACAAATAATAAGTGTATTCGCGTATTGGCATCTACGTGTAGGTCACTGTTGGCAGCAGTCATACGAAGTGTGACAATTAAGTAATGAGACTGATTCCATAAAAAACGTATATTTCAAAATTATTCTTCAACTCTGCCATCCCCTTCAAAGTAGTCCCCTTGGGCAGCTATACAACGATTCCAGCGCGTTTTCCATGCTTCATAACAATTTTGGAACGCATTGACTGGGATGTCCGAGAGTACCCACGTCACGGCCGACTGGATGTCCTCAATCGACTGAAATGGGTTCCTTTGACCGCCGATTTTGTTCTAGAGAACAAAAAAAAGTGACAGGGTGACATATCTGGCGAATCAGGCGGTTGTTGCAACACGGCAACCCCTTTAGAGGCCAAATACTGGGACATGCTGAGGGCGGTGTGACAGGGCGCGTTGTCGTGATGAGCGATGTCTGGGCGTACCCTGTTGACTCGTTTTCGCAATCTTTCAAGTACTTGGCGATAGTAGACTTGATTTACGGTTTGCTCCGGTGGAAGAAATTATTTGTGGACGATTCCACGGCTATCTAAAAAGGCATTAATCAAGCGGCCTCTAAACGGCTGATGGTTTTTTATGAGGAGCCTCTATTTCATGTCAGAAGTACGCTTGGATGGGTTGACATTTCCTGTCGAGCGGCGACCGCAATTAGAAAATTTAGCTTAATTTTTTATTTGAATTAATCTTCCATAACTTTTGGATGTTAGTACGACACCAGGTTTTGAATCCGTGCCTTTCGAATGGCAGTACGCAATGCTAACCGCTCGGCTACCGCGGCCGCCAAATTAGCAAGTTAGATATGGTCCCTAATCAGTGTTCATTCATAACATCCGTCCCGGCCTACTTAATCGTATTAATAGGTAAATCAGACATTTAACACCTCCCATCCGTACCTTCCGACTGCAAAGGAATGTTTTGTCAACAAATAATAATAAGCCCACACCTTGCAACGGTGAAATATTACCAGCAACCAGTGTAGATACGTTCTTTTAAACGCATTTACAGTTCAGCATTATACGAGTATATGATATTTTATATGTTCAAAATCTATACGCCAAGGGATTTACCACAAACTATGTGGCCTTATCTATGGCCCCTCTTTCCCCTGCAGGATGGTACGAGGTTTCGTTTCACTTTCAATTTTATTCATAGATATTTCTTAATACACGATCTAATAATAGTTAATAAATCGTTTATTAAATACAATCTATAACTTTCATTAAATATTTGTTTCATCTGAAGAAAACTACGTATGCACATATCTTTGCTCTCAGGTTCTATGGCTATAGCGCTTAAAGCAAATCCTTCTCCCTCTTGACCGAGGTACGTGGCTCATGGACAGTCCCCAATTAAATAATTAATTACAATTTCAGTTTTCGTTTCTTTTGAAAAAAGTCAACTTCCTCTAGGTCTCTCTCTTTCTTCATTGTCTTGGCTTTCTCATAAGAATTGTCGGCTCAGCTGAGTCTCTATATCTCTGGCTAGAAAGAGCATTACCCAAATATTCATTCTGCATCAAACTACTTTCTTAATTAAACACACGCACATGAATTAAAATTTAATAAAATGATTTTCAAATTTAAAGAGATTATGTTTATATATTATTGACAAGCTTGTTGCCATATACATATGTACAAACATATGTTTGCATGTAGAGAAGTGCATTTGACTTTGTGTATAAATATATACTTACTTACATAGATACATATATGTATATGTTATTTGTTTATTCTAAGGCCAAGGTGAAGCGACTTAATGTCTAGTGCGACATTTAAGGCCATTGATATGCCGCAAATAGGAAAAGCCAGCAGATGTGTGCTTTTTTGACTTGTACTCGTATGTTGTGTATGCACATTTGTATTACACATACATATACGAGTATGTAATCGTATGCTTTTTACTTTATTTCTACTTCAAATTATTTATTTATTTTGCAGTGGAGTAATTGTTGCGTGAGGAGATATCTGCAATTACTCAGCTGTAAATTATATGAGTAATGCAAACGATATTATATCAACGTGGAAGGTACCGTACCACTAAATTATTGGGGACCAGCGTGGATAGTAGACAGACTAAACTTTTACTTGTGTTAAACAAAAAAGAATCTAGCATTCTTATGGGTGTATTAACGGGGATGAAGAAACGTTGAATCCACCTTTGGGAGTGTCCGGCTTTCAGCCGATTAAAACGTCATATCTTCCACGAAACTCCCAGTTCCAACCTCACGAAGGTGGGTACTCCTGGTTGGAAGAAACTTAAAAAATGTATCAAATCAAGTGAACTTTTCGCAAACGGCTAAAGACTAAAAAACAAAAAATTTAAAATTTTATTTAGCATTAATAAATAAATAAATTAAACTTTTTTTAAGCATTTTTTTACCTTCTCTACCTGGTCTTCCCTTTCCTCTGCTTCCACCGGTGGGTACTGCATCCAAATCTTTCAAAACTGGAGTATTATTATCCATACAGACCTAACCAGCGTATCCTGTCAGCCAGCTTCTCAAGCTCCTCATACTCACGCTTCCCTCTTCAATTCTCGGTATCTATCACATCCCACAAGTGTAGTGGTCAATCGCAACGTTGCAAGGTAGGTAGTCTGATTTCTCTCCACTGCTACACGACAGTCTGGTTTTGTGCTTTTGGACCAGAGGACAGCCAAGTAGCTGGGCGATTTGGAGCTGTAGACCTCTTCATTTGTGTTTAAAACTTCAAAACACCATTCAAAAACTCTTCATAAGCTTTCAAAAGGGGCATGATTTCCTTCTTTTACTGAGATCTTTAGAAACCCCATTGAGAAACCTCTGAGACTGAGATTCCCTTCAAAATACCATGTGTTCTTGATAAAGTGAATTAATATATACGAGGATTTTTGATAAATCTTCCAGAAAACCGAGGTTGATAGTTGGGAATCTTTTTCTATACAAAACCTTGGACTCGCAGCTTCCCTAGTAACCGTTGTATGGTATCTCTAGTCTATTTAATCCCTATCATGATAAGACGTAATTTTTAGGTACTATTTCACTGAGGAGTTACGAACAACTAACTCTGCTACTTGTATACTTATACTAGGAAGAACTGTTTTCAGTTAGCCCTAGCCAAGATAACTGTAGTATAATTTCCATCCGTCACCCTCGGGGAAGAATCAGCAGGAGATTTGTGGTCTCTCGATTCGTAGGCGGGGATTTTCGTACTTACCACTATACTATTATATTAAATTTACACAGCTAACTGTTGGTGGTAACAATATAGAGATATATGTATATATAGGGCGAATTTAGTTACATATGTCCGTCTATGCGTGCAACGGATAAATTCGTTGCCACAATCGAGCAATAAACACGCTTACATCCTATTACATCTCTATACTTACAGCATATAACAATCATGCCAATCAATTTCTGAATCAAGTGGGATACCATGAGGTAATGGATTCGAATCCTAGTCTGATCCAAAGCTATAAAAAAATCACTTTCGGTCGCCCCTCGACAGAGATTATCAACTCCTCCGAGTGTATTTCGTTTGAAGACGGCTTAGAATGAACTGTAGTGTCCTCTATTTGTTGGTAAAACATTAAGTCAAATACCACAAACTGAATGAGGAATTCAGTTTATTTTACTACACTGACATAATGGAATATATTTCTGTAATGCAAAAAAATAGCGGAATAGTTCCATACAATACATAATTAATATTATTACCAAGGTTGCATCGTAACAATAAAATTCACGTTAATCGACAAATTTCTATCGTTTCGGACCAAAAATTTGGAAATATTAACGTTAAAGCAGTTATAAAAATAAATTTCTTTTCGTTTTTACCCGAAAGGAAAAACTGTCGTTAATGTTAAATCGTTAATAGATAATGTTAAATGTTAAAGTTGTAGTGTTCTGTTAAATCATAGTAAGCACAGCCATTTTAAAATTAATATTAACGATTTCATTTCGTTTTGATAACATGGTCACGATAGCCGAGTGCTTAGCATTGTGTACTGCCATTCGGAAACCCAGGGTTTGCCGCTCGGAGGCTGCTTAGTATAAACTGTACACTGTAGGTCCCTTCATTTGTTGGAGAAACATCAAGACGCACACCACAAATTGGAGGAGGAGCACGGCCGAAAATCGCTGCAGCGGTTACAGAGCGTCCAATATATATATGTATATATATATATACATATGAATACGAGTATGTAATATTCAATCCTATTGCGGAATCAATTAGGCCAATAGAGAAAACAAATGAAATCAAATCTAGAACCATATTACATATTGTACATACATATGTACATATGTACATACATATGGGCATTTATAAATTGTTTAACCAGTCACCTTTTGCTATTTTTTCGCTGCATCAACATTCTGCTAGTTTTGCTTTCGTATTTTGAAGATCAATAACGCTTTAGACACGAACAAAAATCACAAGCGTTGAAGGTGTATTTATAAATGTATGTATGGTATGTGAATGTATGTGTTCATAGCATTTTCGCACAATTTGCGATTACGCACTGTCTCTAGAATGAGCAAATATTACAAAAAAAAAAAGAAATTAAACTAAAATAAACTTGAATTCAAGGCAACCCACATACAACGCTGCGATCTGATCAGAAACGGATATATACTGCCAAGCCAAAAACTTAGAAAAATTTTTAAGTATATTATTAGGAAATTGTTTATAGTATTTTGAAATGTGCTCGCCATCAATAAAAATGAGATGGTGGCAATTCTGAGTTGAAAAATTATAATAAAAATCGTCAGTTAATTATTCGTCCAATGTATGTAGGTATATCCTTGCGTCTCGTGTGTTTAATGATGGCCCTTTATTTGATAATCACTGCGATTACCGCTGTTAATTCTAGGTGTGAATGATCAGTATCGAGCCAGAAATATGTCAGCCTTGAACTACGATGCAAAATCACTCTTGCTAACTGGTGCTACTTTGTGCTAATTGAATGTGACCTGTCGACGAACAAAAAAGTTAACCTATACAAGCTGCGCTGGCTGAAACTGAACGCCTGAAAAAGATAATATTCAATTCTAAGATACTTCCTAATTCTAAAAGAACTATTGATCACCGCCTGTGACGAGAAAATCATTTTTTGAACGATCTTATAAATTCTCGAAATTTTCTAAAGTAAATCTTAATTTACATAAAAATTCAAAATATGTATCTAAATACGCCCTATTGGCAGACCTCAAGGACACAATTGTTTTCTAATTAATAGGTTGCTTGTGAAGGAAAATATATAAAATTTATCTGGACTTTCGTATTACACACAGGTGGCTAGTAGTATACATACATATGTACAAATGTATATGCATGTATGTATGGGTTTTGCCATTCTAGCGTTCATAAAGCAATTAAAAATTGTTAAGTTTCTTATGCGCACGCCGAACCTCACCAACTCGTACACACAAACCCGTACTAGCTCGCTCACATGGAAGTACAAGGTATGGTTATAATAGTTCTCAATTCGCACGAATCTTTGATTGTATGCACGGGTGGGACAGAAAAGATAAATGCTGCCGGACAGAATTGGGTTAAATATGCGCATGGTCGCTTGATTTTAGGCCTACAAAGAAGCTTAGCTGGTTTGTGCAACAGCGAAAGGTGCTTGACAAAACAGCGATGAGTGTGGAAGGGGTGAGTCGGGTGCATGGCGAGGCCTTGGTGTACGCAGTGTGATTCGTTATTGCTGGTGTTTTGTGTGTACGAGTAAGTGTTCGCGCTGCCGCGGCAGACAGGTTGGGTCTGCACTTTAACAAGCAAATATTGTGCAATATGTGTGTGTCCGTCGTGTAGGCCTACTATGTTATTTGAAATTTTCGTAGATATTTGAATCATTTTGCAATCATGCAACACGAAAGCAGCGACGCATGCGTGAACGAATTCAAATCAGCTGCAATTGCTATGTTGTCGCTATCGACTAAAAATTTGAATATGTGAACGTAACTACATAGAAACATATTTACAAATGAACAAACTACTATTATGCTAGCATATACTCGTACATATACCATATAATATATACTCGAATGTGCAATAACACGTATATATTACGTATTACCTATAGCAGTAAACGCCACCAAGAGGACACGCGCTTCATTTATGGAAAACACGAATTCACCTTTGAGCAATTCACCACTCTTTTTATACGCATCGTAACGACCACAATCGTGAATACCCTAAAACCCGCGAGCATCTAGCTAATTTAGCACTATTATTAGTTCAGGAAATGCTAGGGAGACAGAACCCATACAACGATAAAATTAGGAGGTCAAGTGTCTAATTTTAACGAGGGAGATCTTGTCATCGTCTAGAATACACAGAAGGTTGATATTCCAGGCCGAGAGGCTAATACGATTAGGAACATTTTTTTTAAAATTCAAACCCATAATCCTCTGTGTGGTTCTATTGACCTCACATGTTACGGAACCTCCTAACTTTCCGAGGATCTGAAACCATCCTTCTCATTTATTAAGAATATGGTTCATATCCCAGTGCCAGCAACATCCAAAAGTTATGGCAATTAATTTAAATAAAAAATTGAGTTAAATTTTCTGATTTCGGTCGCCCCTCGGCAGGGAATTATTTAGCTTAGTAAATAAATTGATATAATATGCTCGCCTTCCCGTTCTTTTATTATATAACTACTTAAATAATATAATAAATGAAACTTTTTCAAAAACTAAAACTAGGTCACGAGAACGAAAAGTGACTAATAAAATACCGAAAAATAACAGGTACATTTACTTTTCAAGGTCATCTGTCAATTCGCTTATTTAATTCCTGTCCATCCTTTATGCGAATACATTCATCGTGGTTTTATATTATTTTGAAAGCCCACCACATGTGTGTATCGACTCTTTTGTAGGAATATATGAAACTGCATATGTATGCATGTATGTTCATGAGTGACTTCATAATGCCATGAAGCTGCGAAACACTATGCGGTTCCGGTTTAGCGAACTGCGCTCTGCGAACTGACTTGCTTAATTGCACTCACAGTTCTTCCGAACACGGAGGACATGATTTATACGTACCTCATACACTTGCTTATACTGCAAATGAGTAAGATCATAAACAAAGTGGAGCTCCGATTTTTTACTCATCTGCTCTGCCACTTGTTCTGATAAAAGAAATTTACAAACATCAGCTCCCGGTTCGGTTCTTAAAAAATCAGCTTCAGCTTCAATTAAATACCTGGAGTTTTTTTTTCTCAAATTGTATTCTAGAATTCTTACTGCTTAAAATAAATATAAAACATTTTTTAACTCACATTGATGTAAAAAATGGGAGCCTCGGGTTACAAATGCAAGTTGAGGCCTAAACTGAAAGTGACCAAACAGCGTCAATTCATTTTTTTTAACGCACACAAGCCTGACTTTCATTATATTTATTTGTCTACTTCATAAATACGCCGAAACGGACCTTCGTTTGTTTACTAGTATCGGTATCTACCTGATTTCCAACTATGTATTCATATTGAGAAGAGAGGCTTATTGAAAAGTTCCTACCGAATTTGTTACTCTATTTGTTTCATCGACGGCCGCGGTAGCCGAGTGGTAAGCATTGCGTACTGCCATTCGGAAGGCTCGAGTTCAAATCTTTGTGTCGTACTAACATCCAAAAAGTTATAGATTTATTTATTAATTAATTAGTTTAAATAAAAAATTAAGTTAAAGTTTCTAATTGTGGTCGCTCCTCGGCAGGGAATGTCAACCCCTTCGAGTGTATTTCTGACATGAAAGAAAGACACCTAATAAAGAAACCATTAGCCGTTCGTTAATATAAACTGTAGGTCCATTTGTTGGAAAAACATCAACACGCAAAACAACAAATTGAGGAGGAGCTCGGCCTAAAATCGCTTCAGCGGTCACAAAGCGCCAATTATATATCATCACATCTGCAAGGATTTCTACTCATATTAACATATTGCGTAAAATCCGACAAAGGAGGAATCCAGATACGGATAAGTCGCTTCGTTCCATGAAGTTTGATATATTTAACCTATATCGATTGTTATAGGCTACCATTGGCTGAACAAAGCTAATATAACCTTTGCATCCGCCAGAGCTGGGTATAAAAATATATTGTTTCCATGCAAGTCTGCAAAGTACTACAACACGTACTAGATCTTGAAGAGCTACACGTTGGTATGTATGTGCATATGATGGTGGGCGAAACTTCCATTAACCGGCTGACAACCTTCGCAGAGTGAACATCGAAGTTCATCCCATGCACAAGCACATTACAAAGCTAAGTAAATGCAATTACAAGTGTTCTTGCAACTCCATATTTTAAAATGTATTAAAGGTATGTAACTACTGTATCAGCGTAGATTAACATGCTCGCCGAATAAAGTGCCGCGAATAGGAGACGAAGGATTTGTTCTTGGAGGTAAGGTTGCCGTTGGTGATTCGAAATATAAGCGAATGTAATTGTAGCTTACTTTTCGGCAATTCATGTTGAAAGAGTAGAGCCGCTTGTACAAGTTTGTCGACCAGTCTTGACCTTGTGGTGAACACATATTCGTATACTTCCGAGCAACCTCATTATGTTCAATTTAATTAATTTATTATCATTTTATAAAAAAGTATAGGTAGAAATACATTTATCAGAAAATGTGTATGTATATGTGTGTCATTCTGATGAGGAGATGTGGTGATCTCCAAAATAGAAGTCACTATTGCGATATATGTATTAGATTACATTTTATGTGGTTTCGACTTTCATTTAACCGTTGGCTCAATCGATATTATATTATTAAGATATGTGTATGCGGAGAGAGTATAGAAATAAAATGGATTCTGTCAGCTCCGTATTTTTTTCACGCTTCAAAAATATTTACAGATATTTTCAATCTTTTGATATGAACATGTGCATTTATTATTGGATTGGGTTTCTTCTAAAAATCGAAGGCTCAATTTTTATATACTACTAACATCAAATATAATGGTACATATATTAGATGATTTATGCAAAGTTTTTAGAATTCATAAAATTGTAAATTTTTTGTATGTCCTAAAGCTGTGCCATTATTATTACCATTATTATTACCTTATTTAGGCAAATTCAGTTTGGTTCAGAAAACCTTTTCAGCACCTTTCAGCATCAGGCAAACTTATTTTAAACAACCTTTTAACTATTTTACAGACCATTTTTAGGAATAAACGAAATAATTTCGTCTCATTTCGACGCCATGTTATCGAAACGAAATGAAATTGTTAATACTAAAACCGCACTAACTCAGCGTTAATGCTAATTTTAAAATGGCTATCATACATAGCAAGCAATTTTAAGCGTTTAACAATATCTGTTAACGATTTAACATTTTCTGTTAACGATTTAACATTATCTGTTAACGATTTAACATTATCTGTTAACGATTTAAAATTATCTGTTAACGATTGAACATTAACGACATTCGGGTAAAAACGAAAAGAAATTTATTTTGATAACTGCTTTAACGATAACATTTCCAAATGTTTCAGCGGTTGAAATTTTTTGATTTAAATGAAATTTAATGTTGTGATGCAGTTTTGGTACTTACATACGAGTACATGTTATCTGAAGCATTTCCCTAAATACTGCCTACATTTTTAATTAAATATATTCTTCAACGTATCAGCGAAGTAGGTGATACATATTTAAAAGTTCATATATATGACCATACATATATTTGCAAACACATATATATTTATAATTTTACGATACTAATTTATTTGAAATTTTATTGTGTTCAATTCATAAATACAATAATAATAAAAAAAAAACGGTAGAAATGTTTTTCGCTGATCGTCGATTGTGTGGCACGCTTGTAGGCTTAACGCTTCAGTCTCAAATGTTGCCTTGATATAAAATAGGAAATGAATTGTAAAATGTCTTTACTAAGTGTACGTATGCATAACTACATATGTATGTAAGTTTGTACAAATGTATGCTGACAACTTAACACAATTATTTTGAAATATTTGCAATTGAACAAAAAATTAAAGAACTTGATGTTTGAAGGTTCCACTGTTAATCAGCGACAAATGTGTATTCGAGGTCAAACACTAAATTTGAACATACATATACGTATGTGTATGGGTGTATGCATATGTATGTATGTATATATGTATATAAAAGTGTTTGCATGTGCGAATATTTAAATTATAACAACAAAACAAGTTCAAAAATATCACAAGTAAAAGTAAATATTACCAAAGTCACAAAATTATACAATATATTGTACTCACATACATACATACGCGTATGTACATGCTTAAACATAAGTACATACATGCATACATATATTTTTATATGCTTATTATGGCTTACATCTATGCGTATTGAAGGCAAGTACTTGTTTGCAAATATCATACATAATTATATATGAACATATGTATGTACAATACAATTGGCTAGATGCAAGTACATATATATATGCATAAAATGTAAAAAAAAATGCTCACGAGACAGTACGAAAGTGGTAAGCGTGCATAATGTCGCCTCTTTTGGCAGGCGATTACCTGTTGATCAGGTGGCCTTCAAACATATCGAATCACATATAGCTAAACGCAGATAGGTGAGTTAACATGCATACATATACTCGTATATATGATCAATATAATATGAAAAGAAATTGGAATATATGTAGGTATGTACAGAAATTTTTGAATAGCTATACACCTACACATCCACATACTCATACAGCGTGGGATATCTCTTCTGAAATCAAAATTGCACTCACCATTCATCCTATCGAATTAGGTATGTACATATTACACTTACATAAATATGTATGTATATTGATTGTGTGTGCTCATACAAAAAATGTCAACATAAAAATATTAGATTATTGATTGTCCCACTAATAGAAGATATGTATATTCTTATGAAGGCATGTAAGTACTCGTATATGTTTATGTTGTTGACTATTCGCAATAAGAAGGGTAAACCGAAATAACTAAACGTTTACGATTGACCACCGTAGCTGAAGAGCGCGCAGCAATATGCTTAGGTCATGTGCTCGGACCACGAACGGCTATCGTCTAAGATTTTTTTTCTAACTTGGACCACCGTTAGAACCCCTGAGTGTACTTTTGCAATTAAAGAAAAACTTATAATAACATTCCATAAGCAACCTAACACTGTGAGCCTGTAATTTGTAGACAACCCCTCAACACAAAACAAAACAAAGCAGAAGAGCACGGCCGAAAATGGTGTAAGCGGGTTTAACAAGCGCCAATTATACAAGTGCCTTCAGAAATACTATGTATAGTGTCCGTGTAAGAAAGTACTTAAATCATGAAAGCCAAGAAGAAAATGTTGAACGGTAATCTCTTTATTTATTTTTTTTTTGCTCAAACACTTTCAAATCCAATTATTACCTTGATGCAACTAAGTCTGCGGACATATGTACATATGCAGATGTACGGCTGTATATTATGTACGAAGCTATCGTAAAGAAAATTATCGACATATACTACAGGGTGGGTGATTAATGATTATTCAGTTAAGTTTTTAAAATTAGCTATAACTGGTACTAGTGTATAGTACATATATATAAATTGTTACTTTGTAGGTATGTGTGATTTAAAGAATTTTCTGTCAAGAGTATTTAACTTTTTTTTCAACACTAATTGTCCTTTTACTATACATTCGTTGACATAAAAATCAGTGAATAAATTTCAATCGAATTTGTGTCGAGATATTCGAAAATTAGTACAATATTTGTAGGGCCATTTTATAAAATCAAAACCGACTAAATGTGCAATTCTTTGAAAAAAACGCGCTTCTTGATTTTCGTTCGATTTTAGGCTTTGAAGAGCTTTAAGCATACTACGAGTTATCCTATATAAATAAATACTATGTATGCAGATGATTATGCAGTTCCTTACGTTAGAGGAATATACATATTGCTCACGTTCTTGTCACAGAAAAGAAGTCTTACGCTAAACGTAAACAAGCAAAAGTGATGAAACTATACGCTTATGTGATTGTTTGGAAACCACGCAATCTCAAAACTATTGCTTTCGCAACTGTGTTTACTGTATGGATCAGAGAAAGCATATAGGTATGTATATGTATGCACATAAGAACATGTTTGCATTTATAATTGTGGTACTTACTATTATTCAACGCTAATATTTTAAAAGAGCATTAATAACATATAGTAAATTGTCAAATCTAAATATTTATATATATATGTATTGTATATGTAGTAACTTTGTAACCGGTGAAGCAATTTTTGAGGGATGTTTTCCCAACAAATAGGGGGACTTCATGTTAATCATTTCATAATTTATAAATGTAGACAAAATAACCTAATATTGAGAATTCAAATAAAGAATTTTTTTCATAGAAAAGACGTAAAAATAACTCTGAAATTTTGCAGTTCTTCAAATAACTAAGTGTTAAACCATTATATTCCTATTTTTGCTCCATCTTCTTAGTGTATAAATAGTTGGTTCTATGTCTAGAGTCTAGACTGATTCTTATGAAATTTTATATGTATATTCAGTAGATCTGAGAATAGGACGTAAATTATTTTTTACACCGGGTGGTGGACCAGGGACAGACTTATTCGAAAAAAATTGCCTTCACTTACTTAAAAATTTAGAATTACATGAAAACTACTTTTTCTCCAACGGACGTACAATATCAACAAATTTATATGAAATTATTTTTAATAGAAATTAAGTCTCCAAAAAGTGGACCGATATATTCTTCTATTGAGGAGAACTTTTGTTTTTCTGAAATGGACCACGGATCGGAAAAGGGATCTAGCTGATTTCCAAAAATAGCATAATTTGAATATAAGCATAGATCGTGCGTAGGTATGTATGTTTGTTTGCTTTGCAATGTTATTATTTTGTGGCTGCGGGTTACAAGCTATTCTTGTACTTTTAACTAAAGGGTGGTTAAATTGTAAGGGCCGATGTTGAATGTGAACCACACCTAAACGCCAAGTTTTTTTCCGAATTTAATTTGACATTTCTCTATTTCAGACTTACTCAATTTGAACCATGGAGAGATACACAATCCAACAACGTGTTAAAGTTATCCAGACTTATTATGAAAATTTTCGAAGAAAATCATCTTCAGTGATGAGGCACATTTTCACCTCAGTGGATTCGTCAATAAACAGAATTGCCGCATTTGGGCGAATGAGAATCCAAGAGTGATTGTCGAAAAACCAATGCACCCACAAAGAGTGACTGTTTGATGCGGTTTATGGGCTGGCGGCATCATCGGGCCGTATTTTTTCCAAAATGAGGCCGGTCAGGCAGTTACTGTGAATGGTGTTCGCTATCGTGAGATGATAACGAATTTTTTATGGCCACAATTGGAAGATATGGATGTGGACGATATGTGGTTTCAGCAGGACGGTGCCACTTGCCACACAGCTAACGAAACAATGGCTCTTTTGCGCAACAAATTCAATGGCCGTGTTATCTCACGTAATGGCGATGTCAATTGGCCCCCAAGATCATGTGATTTGACACCGTTGGACTTTTTTCTCAGGGGTTATTTGAAGGAAAAGGTGTTCGTCGATAAGCCAGCAACAATTCAAGAGCTAAAGGATGAGATAATTCGGCACATTAACGGCATAGAAACTCCATTATGCGTCAGCGTCATCGAAAATTTGGACCATCGTATGGAGGTGTGCCGCCGAGGTCGCGGCGCTCATTTGGCCGATATTTTGTTACATACATAATTGAGTAATACCAATATTTCATAATAAAATAAAATTTCAATAATTTCCTAAATAGTTTGTGTTTTATTCAAAATCAACATCGGCCCTTGAAAATTTAACCACCCTTTATATTGCAGAGATGCGCAACAATATCATTCCGTTTCGTTAACAAGAAAAATTAACTCAACGAAGTTAAATCGTTTCGTTTCGGCGCCATGTTATCGAAACGAAATAAAGTCGTTAACGTTAATTATAAAATGGCTGCTTGCTATGATTTAACAGCATACTACAATTTTAACGTTTAACATTATCTGTTACCGATTTAACATTATCTGTTAACGATTTAACATTACCTGTTATCGATTTAACATTATATGTTACCGATTTAACATTACCTGTTACCGATTTAACATTATCTGTTAACGATTTAACATTACCTGTTATCGATTTAACATTATATGTTACCGATTTAACATTACCTGTTACCGATTTAACATTATCTGTTAACGATTTAACATTATATGTTACCGATTTAACATTAACTGCTAACTGCTTTAGCGTTAATATTTCCAAATTATTCAACCGAAATGATAGAAAGTTTTCGATTATCCTGAAATTTATCGTTACGATGCAGCCTTGCTATATTGTGAATAAGCTTAGATCTGAAGGGCTTGACTTTCTTCGAGGCATTCATACTGAATTTCACGTGAAAGACTTTGAGTAGCGAAGAATCAAGACAAATACAAAAACGTAACTAGATAAATAATATAATAATAAACTTAAAACTTTGTATGAGATAATACTTAGTTAGGGCTTTTTATTATTATACAGAAGTTATCTTTTAAAATAAACATGAAATAAATTGATAGTTTAACATAAAAAAGTAATAAAAAAAAAAATATTTTATTAAAGTCTGGTTCTTCAACTCCCATAAGCGTATACCCCCTATAAGCGAGCAAAAATTGTGGAACCGTGAGTGTCCGGTTGTGGGAGGTTTCACTATAGTACTTATTTTTGATTTTAAATATAATAAAATAAATTTCGCTAATTTGCTATGGATTATAATTTTTTAATGTAAAACTATTTCCGAAGCAAAGAGTACCAAATATCCGATAAATTTAATAGGATAGCAAGATAATGGCCGTTCCACACTGTCAATCGCTCGAAAGCGAACCAATTCTCTTTATAACTACACCGAGCATCGTCGTAAGGATCTTGTTGTATTCGTACAATTGACTTCAGAGTTGTATTATTACGGACTTTTTGCTCTTAGCATATCGTGTTATCAATTATTAGCGAGTTTGAAAATATGAAAAATATGAAAGTGAAATTTTTTATATGGGTGATAGCATAATCATGGGAGAACTGTTAGTCTTTAATGCTTTTGGCACATTACTCATTGAATTTACTATTAAAAAACATAGATATTTATAATATTTGGGCGATTATGAAAGTTTTTAAATTATATTTAGATATTTATTAGGAATACGCAACAACGTTTTACGTATTTAATATTACAAAAGGTACTAAATTTTAAGCAAAAGAAAATAAAACCCTTATGTAGTTAGAAAGAGTCGAATCGCGAAAGAACATACCATCGTTATTCATGAAATTTGCATCGCTGCTACATTGCAATGAAGATAATCGCATGAAAAGCAAAAGTGCACCGAAGAGCAAGTGCACGTGCTTCAAAATTACGAAACGAACATCGAGCCCGCCGTCACATCGTATGCAATCAACGGTCGTGTTTACACCGCTTCCCTCCGTAATCGGAAGTAGCGAGCGATCACCTTGCGTCGAGAATGTTTAAGTGCGTTAAGTCTCACGAATAAATTAATTCAGCTGGTTTAAACAAACGAAAAAAAATTAACAAAAAGATGCTCAATACATATTTAAAAAAATAAAAAGCAAAATAAAAGACATTTCTCATTTCAATGAGTTGCCATTTTTGCCTTTTCATTAATAACAAGTTTAACGCTGCGCTGCGCTGCGCTGTGCAGTTTGGCGCTCATTTTAACGCACTACATAACTGTTACAACGAACGATATAATCATATCAACGCCTATATGTACTCGTTTAAGCAGGTAAGTTGGTACGTGTGATATGTAAGATGTATGTGTGTGTGTGTGTATATTCCCAACATCCCCAACGGCTCTGCAGCTACTGCGACAGCGACGTGGGGACAGCAGGCAGGCGAAGGAGGCCGACAACTCGATCGACAGCGTGCTATACAAATTTGCTGTTTGCTACACAGGCTGAGCTTCCTACAGCAACAGCCACATACATACCCGTACATGTAAGCACATACAGATGTACTCGTACATATGTGACGACGGTGGCGACGACGCTCAACGTGGTTGCGTAGCAGCGCTGAACAATCGTAAGCAGAGGGTATTTAACCGACCCCAAATCAATTTGCAATTTCAGTCTAAAATCGCGTTGCAGCGTTGCATGAACTCTCTAACAAAACGGAATAATTAAATTGCCAATTTCACGCAACAAGCGATCGCACCAAAAACATTTGAACTTGAATTTATAAAACAAAAAAACAAAAAAAAAAAAAACAATACTTAATATCCAAAAAGATTCTTGAACTTAATTATACATATGTTTATTTGTGTGTACTGTAATAACATATGTACCGTAACATTTGAATATCCGTAATTGTGAAACGGACCGTGGAAACTTAGCAAGCGTGTGTGCGTATATACTGGTATAAACTCATCGTCTTGGTTGAAGTGTTGCGATAAATCGTGCTGAGACTTTAATACCGTCAATCAAATAGTAACACGCGACTCGAATTTGTGAAGAAGAGCCGGCTGAACAGGCCGAAATAAAAACAGCAAAAGACTGCAGCAAAAAGAAATAAAAAGTAAACAAACGAAATTGAAAACTATTTATTGTATCTGCTGCAGCAGTGGAGTGTTTTACCTTTGGTACTCGTACCGTAATCGCGAATCGATTATCTAATAACAGCAAGTGGGTGCACGCTAATGTATGACCTAGAAAAGTGACTGTCGCGTTGAGAGTACAGTGGCAAAGTGGGTGATAATACGTAAATGGTTCAAAAAGAAATGTGTAAAAACTTTTCAGTCCGGGCACGTTCAGTTAACAAAGTCGTGTTCGCGTTTACCTGAACCCAATTTACAATAGTACATTAATAAAATAATTTTTGCGGTTTGCAATTCATGAACATTTGATTGACCTAAAAACGCTGTTGAAATTACTTTGTTTCATATATCCCTGTGTTGTTCATCCCTGAGATTTTATACAACGACCGCATGGGGAATCACTGATGTGCGTTAATCTTGAATGGAAGGAAATATCCTGCAGCTCATAACGAAATAAACTAATAATCGTTTAAGTTAAATAGCAAAAGCTTTGGTGGAGTGCAAGGCTTTACGGGCTGAAACAGGAGTCTACTTACCACTTGTGACGCAAAACCTAGCCAGCCGCCATTAGTGTAGGGGAAAGGGGAACACTTAAAAAAACTACAAAATAAAACAAATTCATAATAATTAATAGTCACTAATTTAAACAGCCAGATTTCGTGAGATTTCAAATAAGAGAAGATGAGTGAAAATTCCCGTAGCCTCATAGAAAACAATGAAATTTTGGCCGATGACATCGTCAGTCCCGAACTGGACGTAAGCTCTGGTTATAAACAGGAAGTGTGTATGGCGAACCAGATTAATAGAGCGCAAGCAAGTGGCGGACATACATTTGTGGTGACAACAGTAATCACTGAAAATGTAACAAGCACGGAAAGTCAAATAACTTGCTCAAAAAAAGTTGAGGTTAATGAAAACACGATGGACAATAATACATTTTTGCCAAAGGAAGCGTTAGCCAACGATTCAATACCAACTACTTCTTCGAACTCAAAAGTATTAAATCAAACAGAATTGTCCAAAGCGATTGTTCCTATATCTTCTTCCTTGCCATCCAAACTGCTGCGCTTCCATGCCAAACGTTCGGCTGAAGCTTTGTTGCGTCGAATTGGACAATCCCAGTCGTTGGACTCTCAATTCGGCAGTGATGAGGGCGCTGTCGGTGGCAACGAATACGAGTCAAACCGAAGTCCAGATGTCTTTGATATGCCAATACCATTGAATTCGGCACATTCGCCACCACCGCCTAGTACCACACCAGTGGGTTGTGATGAGGATAAGTTAATCGACGTTGGTATGGGTTCCTCCATTGAAGATTCGGAAGAATCTGAGGAAGATGATGAACTAAAACCGTTAGCTGTTGACAATCATGTGTTGCATGACGTCGTTTTGAGTCCCTCCTCTGCCGAATGTGAAATGTCTTCATTTGAGGTAGGTACTTGCGGTAGTCCATCTGCCACGGCTGTTTTAAGTGAGGAAAACTTGGAAAAATTCCATAGGCATCATAGTCCACATAAAACCCACCAAAATGATTATTATCGCCAAATGGATAATATTTATTTACATCCGAACTTTAAATTGGATTCTGATAATGGCAGCCAAGATTTTCTAGAAGCTTCACCTCCCCCCGCTGTTGCACCAGCTAATTCACCAGCGGAACCGAAGCGTGTACACCGCTCTTTTTTGACAATGAAGAAACCTTCGATTTCGGAAACTTTGGATTCGGAGAAAAACACCGATACAACCAATGAAATAGCTTCAACTGCAAATGAAAAGGAAAATAAAGGCGAGTCAAAAGTAGAAAATTCGCTCACAAACGAAATTGATTCATTAGATCCATCAATGATACCAAGTGAAGAATTAGCCGCCGAAATCGCCGATGCTGTAGAATTTTACTTTTCGAATGAAAGCATACTTAAGGATGCGTTTTTACTCAAGCATGTACGTCGTAACAAAGAAGGCTTTGTAAGTCTCAAGTTGGTTTCCAGCTTTAAGCGTGTCCGACAATTGACCAAAGAATGGAAAGTTGTTGGAGATGCGGTGCGAAGAAAGTCCCAAAAAATCGAACTCAATGATTTGGGTACAAAAGTGCGTCGCATTGATCCATTACCCAATTTCGATGAAACAATGCCTTCTCGCACCGTTGTTGCTTGTGATTTACCTCTTGAGAAGCTTACAATCGAAAAAGTTTCTGAAATATTTTCGAAATGTGGCGAAATCGCATTGATACGTATATTGAAACCCGGTATGGCAATCCCGGTGGATGTCAGACAGTTTATGAACAAATATCCTGAGGTGCAACAAAAGGAGTGCGCCCTCGTTGAATATTTGGAGTCTTCGTCGGCACGGGAAGCCAAGAATTTACAGGGACCATTTCAAGTCTTCGAAATGGTGGCGCCCAAGAAGAAGACAGGCAAGAAGGCTATCATACAAGTGGCTACACCAGTAGCACGAATGGTCGAAAATTATCGATATTATAATGATGCCACGTACGAACGTACACGTGGCGGCAGCTTCAGCGGTATTATCCCACAAGATGTGACAGATTTGCGTCACAAAATAAAACGTTTCAATTCGGACATTCATCCCAAGCCAATGCCAGAACTTCATCATAACAATCACAATGGGCCACATTACCAACATCCACCGCACAATGCATATGGTACACAACATCGCGGCAGTTACGTTAGTGAGCACTCGCACCAATTCCAAGCTTATCATCCACGTGTAGCTGGTAATAGCGAATCGGCATCACCAAGCATTACTATGCCTGGCGACAACAATACTGCCGGCAATTATTTTTACGCTTACTCACCACGTCGCTATAGCAACAACTCAACTATCTCTGCCAGCTCGGCTGCTGTCGTCGATGCATCTGTAAATACTACGCCAATGACTAGTAATAACACCAACAAAAATAATATAAACAACTCAAACAGCAACCTGGTGCGACGCTTATCGAATGCTTCCGACAACTATTCAAGCTTTTCAGATTCACGTCGTCCATCGAACTGCTCAGAAAATATGTCTCAACGACGAGACTCCAATTGTTCAGACAATTGCCCATGCTCCAGACGCATTTCCGACTTTGGACAAACGGAGGTTTACCGAAAAATTTCTCAAACATCTACTGGCAGCGGCGGAGAACGCCGTTTCTCCAATGGTTCAATGCAATTTGAACGCACCTTCTCTAATCCGAACGAATTAAACAATCATGGAGGTAGCAGCTTTCCACGCCGAATGTCTAATGACTATAACTTTGAGCAGCGCAAACAGTCTGTGGACACACAAACTGATATACCATATGATGATCCCAATGTGGGTGGGGGTGGTGGTGGTTATAACGTGTTTCCACGTCGCTACTCTAATAACTTCAATGTGGCCAACAAAATGGCTGCATATGATAATGCGCAATATATCAATGGACGACGTATATCTACCGACTCTGGTTATGATCGTCGTTATTCATTCGGTTCGGAATATGAGGGCTCACCACGGTCACGCACAGGAAGTTTCTTAAATAATTACAAGCATAGCGTTGATTTCGACGGGCAACCACGCTCGCGAACTGGTAGCTTCTTGGATAACTCACCTCGGTCTCGTTCCGGTTCACTTGCGCAAAGAAACTCTGAAAATTTAGTACGTACGCCGATGGGTCCAGATGGTAGTAAGGGATTCGCTGGTCGCGCTAGAAAATTTGGACAGACAATCTCACCTGTAAATTAAGTGCCAGCAAATGCATGTATGATTAATTAGGGCTGAATTACATACATACATGTATATGTATAGAACGAATGTTATCCTTAAATGTGCCGTAAAAAATAATTTATAAATATTATAGTTTAATATATGATTTCAATTTATGTACCTTTTATCAAAGCTTTGTCCTTTCCGTAAGGATAAACGTATGTGTACATATACATACATATATACCTACTTATAATATAATATGTCTATAATATGGACGATTTAGCAGCATGTTTATGTGAGTATTTATTTACATAGATATGGACGTATGTATGTATAATTGTATACAAATATGTTTGTACATATGTAAATATATAGTCATGTATGTACTCGTATGTGCGCGTAGCTAGGTATTTATTAATGATACTAAATTGAAAATGCGTTCATAGATAAAAACGTACATATGTACATATAATCTTGTTAATTACGTATAAATTTATTTGGCGATTTTTTATGTTTGGGATCAAGTACAGATAAATCATCAACAGAGAATGAAAATATTTTAATTTTTAGCTTTTTAGCCGAGCACAATTGTATTGCTAACCTCAGTGATGACAGTTAATACAGTGTTTCAATGTATGGGCAAATGTTCGGAAGTTTTCGGAATTATGTATGTATAATATCTAAGCCAATGAAGGAGATGGAAAGAAGAAACTAGGGAAGAATATTTGCCGGTTTGGTGATTTGTTGTGACAAGGTTTTGGTCAGCTGTGTCCATAGATTTGTAGTTAGACATAGCCGTAAGAGAGCGTACGCTCATATTTTTGTTAATGAATAAACTCCTAATATTTACTACTCAAGTGATTGTAAAACGGAATTTTTAATAATCTGCCTCATTTTTCTTTAATATAAGTAAAAGTGAATGAAGTTTTCTAAACTTGTTAGTCTTTTTATTGCTATGTACGTTCTTGTGGTAAGTACATTTTATACATATACAGTCAAACCTGGGTAAGTGAGTATTGTATAAGTGAGAAAACTCCATAAGTAAGAGTAATAACCAGGACTCGGTAATTTTAAGCTCACAAAACCTCTATTAGCGGGAAAGAGAAACCTGTGTTAGAGAGAGTCGTGTTTCCCTCATGGATCTCCGTAAGTGGGACTGCTACTTATGCGTACCTCTATAAGCGACAGTCGAGCTTTTGCTATTTAAATGACGGTGAAGACGAGACACAAATTGCGGAAACAGAAATAAAGACCATTCCAATGAAGCTAGCTTTAAATACATTGGAGACGGTCCATCAACACTTTGAAAACGCGGCGATTGTTGATCAAGCAATATTCGACAACATTTGTGAGCTAGAGAAAAACATTCCAAATACAAAAACAGAAACCCTTTGGGTTTTTAATTTTTAAGTGTAAATAAGTTCCAAATAAAATAAAATTACATAGTGCATGAATATTTGCCTTGTCATTGCTGAGTACCTCTATAAGAGAAAAACGCTACTCATGTACCTGCATTCGGGAGAAACTCGGGTTAGTGGGAAAACCTCTATAAACGAGAATGAGATTGTGCTCCCTTGAAATCTAGTTTTTCCAGGTTTGACTGTATATATTGTACATATGTAAATAAATAAACATATAAGTATGTTTAAAAGCTTCGTCAGGGTTGGGAAGGACCTCTCTGAGGTGACTCTTTATCGTGTGACTTTTTTTAACTTATTGCTGGAATACGACCTGCAGAGCTGAATAGAGAAGGTACAATCTTCCATAAGAGTGTACATCTGCTGGCGTACGCCGATGATATCGACATTATTGGCCTCAACAACCGCGCCGTAGTTCTACTTTCTCCAGACTTGATAAAGAAGCGAAGCGAATGGATCTGGTAGTGAATGAGGACAACACGAAATATCTTCTGTCATCAAACAAACATCATCGCATTGGCGACTCGGCTCCCACGTCACTGTTGACAGTCATAACTTTGAGGTCGTAGATAATTTCGTTTATCTTGGAACCAGCATTAAAACCAATAATAACGTCAGCCTTGAAATCCAAAGCAGTATCACTCTTGCCAACAGGTGCTACTTTGGACTAAGTAGGCAATTGAAAAGTAAAGTCCTCTCCCGGCGAACGAAAACCAAACTCTACAAGTCGCTCATCATACCGGTTCTAATATATGGCACAGAAGCGTGGACGATGTCAATATCTGATGAGTCGGCTCTAGGAGTCTTCGAGAGAAAAGTTTTGCGAACGATTTATGGTCCTTTATACCATGACATTGGCACAGTATGGTGAATAAAGAGACCGCGGCTACGCTGGCTATGTTAAGACGCCCGAATGGATGAAGGCACTCCAGCTTTGAAAGTATTCGAAGCCGGAGGTCGACCACAATTAGATTAAACGGTACAAATATTCTCCAGGAAGCGATATAGCATATCTCGGCATACACTTAGATAGAAGGCTCATCTGGAAAAGTCACATATGTAGACTGGAAAAGTCACATATATTATCAAGAGTAGCTAGCTCAAATTGACGCCTTACTGGTTAAGTGCTAACGCTTTGTTTTTTATTTAGTTTTAAGATTTGTATTACAGTAAGGCTTAAGTTCATCTAAGCAGATTCAGTAATTGAGTTGTAAAATAATAATGTTTGTAGAGTGATAAGTTAACATTACTACACAACAAAAGAAATAGACAAAATGGCATAGGGAAAACTTTATTATATTTGATTTTTTAAATAAAACTTTCTACATGCCATTTCAAAAAAATTGTTTCCAATATTTTCGGGAGGTGGCCGAACCACTCTCTCCTCCCTTGGTTCGCGTCGGAAACAGAGCTAATTTCTAAATTGCTATAGCTTATGTATATGCAATCGAATTAAGAATTCTTCAGTGAAAAAACGTGGCCAAGCTACATAAATGAAATAGTATGGACGTCATTTTCGTGGGGTGGTGTTGGGTTTACTCATAAAAATAAAATAGAGCCATCTTGATTTAAAGCTTTGCCCTTGGTAACTTGATTATCTCAATGAAAAATCACAGTACTCAAGTAGCCCGCTGGTCGAGAACTTTTGGATGAAGTTCAGGTAAACAATAATACCGAAGAATTTTACTTAATTTATCTTAAACACGAAATACTTCTTCTAAATAGAAAAATGTTCGGAGCTAAATAAATATTTATAGTTGAAATACATTTGTACATATCACCACATTTTTATCATTTTATTCCACATATGGAAGCAATTTTATAGTGTATTGTACGAGTACTAATAAATAATATTGAAAAAGCCCGCTAAAAAATCTACCCATGGATATACAGTGATGAGCTAAAGTATTGGCACAGCAAGATGGTTCAACTTTAACACCTTTTTTTGACCACTTATGAAAAAATATTTTTAAATACGAAGAAATGCTGGACCGAGGGACACATTCTCAACTATTTTCACTTCTATTCATTTTATTATATTTTATGCTAAATTAATACTAATTATAAATGGAAAAAGTACTACTTTTCACCACATAAAAATATTGGCACACTTCATAACAACACAAAAAAATTAAATTAAAATGGTAAAATATTAACGAATTTAATATTTTGTAGCCAAGCCTTTATGTTTGATGATAGCTTCCAAACGCTTTTGCATCTATGAGACCAATTTTTGTGACGTTTCTGCCCCAATATTCTGCCATTTCTCCACCAGTGCCAGCTTCAACTTTTTTTTGTTGATACAGCGCGCTTTTTAACGCGCCTATCCAGCTCTTCCCACAAATGTTCAATTGGGCTTAGATCAGGCGATTGGGGCGGATGCGGCAGTGTATGTTTAATATGGTGTGCAATCCACATACTCACATCATTGTCGTGCTGAAATGTAAATGACTCTGGCAATTTTGTCCATAATGCCGTCAATGAATTCCAGCTCGCCCACACCTGCAGCGGACACTCAGCCCTATACAATGACTCCTCCACAACCATGTTTTATAGTCGCAGAAAGGTTCTCTTTTTAAGTTCAGTGTCTCAAAAGTTAATTGGTTTGCTTATGTACTCCTTAGCATGGGCTAAACGTTTCTTTTGGTTTACTTTTGAAATTAGGGGTTTGCGTCTAGCTACACGAGAATGAAAGTTAGCTTCATGCAACGCTCTCCGGACCGTTTTCGGATGAATATCCTTTTCCAACTCTTCCTTAACTTCCGCTGCGATTTGTGTGGAAGATAATCTAGGGTTTTTCTTTACGTTTCTTACTATTTGACAGTGTTAGCGGTAAATTAAAGACTTGTGCCAATTCTTCTGTTTGGTGAAATTGAGTACTTTTTTGTAATTAGTATTAATTTAATATAAAAAATAATATAATGAATTGAAGTAAAAATAATTCAAAGTTTGTCCCTCTGTCTAGCATTTTTTTCGGAATTAAAAATATTTTCATAAGTGGTCAAAAAAAAGTGTTAAAGTTGAACTATCTTGCTGTGCCAATACTTTAGTTCATCACTGTGCATACATATATGTATATGTACATATATGCAGGCTTTGTATTTATTTTATAATAAAAAATCATAATCTGAGGACTAAAAAAGCTACGTTTTCTATTTAATTCCAATCTTGCGTTAATTTTGGGACACCCTATATATACATATACACTAGCGGTCATAAAAACCGCACCACACTGAAATTTAAAGAAAATTGTTTCTAATAATCGTTAAAACCGTTTTATTTTGAAACAAATATTTTTCATTTATTTTTAAGACCAAAAAAAGGAACTGTGTTAAACATCAGCTTAGTTTAAAGAAAATTTCACTGGTTTTTGTTCAAAATAAAATAATTGAAGAAAATTCACATTTTAAGGATATTGGTAAAAATCAAGAAAAAAAAAATCAATGCAAGTTTTTCACAGTTTTTCATCGGTTTCATTAGTTTAATATCAGAGCATTAAAAATAAATTATTAATATCATGTTACTCCTCCTTTAGCCTTTGTTACAGCCTCAATTCTGGACGGCATGGAGTCAACAATTACTTGAAAGATATCATCGGCTATATCTTCGTACCAGACTTTATCCAAAGCTTCAGCAAGCGCTCTTTTGCTCTCTGGCTTATTTTCAGCCACTTTTCGTTTCATAATGTGCCAGAGGTGCTCTATTGGATTCAAATCGGGAGAGTTTCCTGGCCAGTCGAGTTGGCAAATCCCAATACCATCCAACATTTTTTTAATCTGCAATAAAATAAAAAATTATGTGAAAGTTTGGTTAATATTTTGCAAGTTATTAATCATTAGTGAACATTAAAAAGCCCTTATTTACCAATTTAGCACAATGGCACGGCGCAGAATCCTCCTGGAAAACAAACTCATTACTGTGGGATAAATGCTCCTCAATGGCTGGCAGAAGTTGGTCCCTAATAATTTGTCCATACTTTTCAGCGTTCACAGTTCCTTGGATATGGAATAAGGGACCCCGGATAAAGTAGGAAAAACAGCCCCACACCATCTGGCTTTCTGGAAACTTCACTGTTTTCACCACACAGTTATCCTTGTATCTTTCACCATCCGACCGACGAACATACGGAAGATTGTCCGCGCATGACAAATTGAATTTGCTTTCGTCCGACCATAAAACGTTTCTCCAATCCTCAAGGGTCCAGTTTCGGTATTTTTTGGCCCATGATAAGCGGTTTGCTTTCATCCGCTTTGTCAATAGAGGTTTTTTGGCCGGTCGTCTTCCATACAGTCCACAGTCCCGAAGTCTTCTACGTAAAGTTTCGGCACTTAAGTCCACATTGTGATAACTCTTCATCTCAGTCCTTATTGTTACTGCACTTTTAAATCGATCCTTTAAACTTATTCTACGAATAACGCCGTCTATCCGGGTGTTAGTCTTCCGAGGTCTTCCTGATCCTTTCGTCCTTGCGTACGGGTCCAAATTATTTTTTTTCTTCATGAGTCTTACAATAGTGGAATGTGAGCACGCCATTTTATGTGCTATGCGACGATAAGGAACTCCCATATCCTTTAAAACAAAAATTTCGACCTTTTGGTCACGCGTCAATTGCTTATAACTGGTAGACATTTTTGACATCTTTTACAAAAAAACATTTACAGCCAATGCGGTGCGGTAAAAAATGACAGTCTTTGCTTAAATCAGTTACATAAATGTAAAAAGGGAAATCCCCATTATAAAAAGGAAAGAGTTGCCACGGTGTTTTGAAATTTTACCGAAATTACTGCAGTATTGCCAATGGTGCGGTTTTTATGACCGCTAGTGTATGTATGTATGTATATGGATTTTTCTTTTCTGTTTCATTGTGAACAAATATAATTTATTCAGCAGATCAAGCCTACTTATCAAGAAGTAATATCGTCTAGTAATATTAATAATATGTAGATGTACATATTTACAGTACGGTTATATTTGTATATATACCCGTATATATGTAAATACATAGGTAGTTTGTTATGATCATTAAATTAAACAAGCGCATAAAACATTAATTGTGGGTTGAAATATTTCGCGAAGCGATTTTTTCGTTTCCTTCATTACCATCATTTTCGATAGCAACACCTACGACGATCGTCAACGATTCCAACAACATTGCTCATTCCCTTGGAATATTGGTAAAGGTCATGTATACAATTGCTCTAAGTATATTTTTCAAAAGAAAAGACCTAATTTTGTTTGCCAGCTTTTGTTTTTTTTTTTTTTTTGCTATAAAAGCCACTTCAATCAGTATATTTGTACGTACTTTTGTTCGCATGTGCTTATGTACAATTTAGTGTTTATTTTTACAGTCATTCGGAACCTTCCTTTTTGTTATATCATTATTTTTAACCCACAAATGTATGAAAGTGTGTGCAGTACTTATGTATATATGGATGTATATATGTATACAAGTGCTTTTTTAACTCAATCACAATATGAGAATTACGCAAATTTTGATTTTGCATTGCGAACAATTTTGAATTTGTTACTCAGGGCCGTTATAATCAATTAAGCTTCCCAAGTGCCCCATTTTTATGATTGAAACAATGCAAATACAACAAAATTTTACACATTTCATTGTAGACCACCAAAGTGGGTTTGTATTAGAGCTCAAGTTTTTGTTCGAACATTTTCGAGCTGCTCGAGCAATTCGAGCATTTTGATTAAAAAATTTTACTTTTTTCGCAGAACTTTCTACTATAATTTTAATTTTATTTATGCAGAGTGTAAAACTCATTGAAATACTAAAGAAATTTTGACAAACATAATTGAAATTTTAAAAATTTCAAACTTTCATTTGAGCAGTTGAGCAACGAACGAGTATCGAGCGAGTATCGGGCTGCTCACAGTGCTCGATACCCGGGTATCTAGAGCTCTAGTTTGTATCGGTTTTTATAATTTGTATCTGGATCTGAGATTGTTTTACGCACGTTTATTATTATTTTTGTCACTTTTGTTTTTGCTATTATAACTTCAAGGTTTCTTCTTCTTCTTTATTGTCGTTGACTGCGCTTACGCGATTACAGCCGAATCCATTACAGCGCGCCATTCCTCTGTTCTCTTCGCTGTTTGGAGCCAGTTGGAAAAATGACTCTCCACCTGATCCTTCCAACGGAGTGGAGGTCTTCCCCTTTCTCTGCCTCTGCCTCCAACAGCGGGTACTGCATCGAACACTTTCAAAGCTGGAGTGCTTTCATCCATTCGGACGATAGCCAGCGTGAACTATTATATGTCAATGTCATCGCATAGCTTTGCGGTATTCACCGTTGCCAATGCGCAAAGGACCATAAATCGTTCGCAAAACTTTTCTCTCGAAGACACCAGATGTTGACATCGTCCACCCTTCTGCGCCATGTAGTTGGACCGGTATGATGAGCGGCTTGTAGAGTTTGGTTTTCGTTCGCCGAGAGAGGACTTTACTTTTCAATTGTCTTCTTAGTCCAAAGTAGCACCTGTTAGCAAGAATGATACTGCGTTGGATTTCAAGGCTGACGTTATTATTGGTTTTAATGCTGGTTCTAAGATAGACGAAATTATCTACGACCTTGAAGTTATGATGGTCAACAGTGACGTGAGAGCCGAGTCGCGATTGCGATGACTGTTTGTTTGGTGACATGAGATATTTCGTCTCTCTCATTCACTACCAAACGCATTCGCTTCGCTTCTTTATCTAGTCTGGAGAAAGCAGAGCTCACGGCGCGGTTGTTTGAAACCACGTTTGGTATCGAACGGCTCGGAGAGGTCCTAACAGATCCTGAGGAAGCTTTTAGTGTTGCTTAAGGTCAATTTACACAGCCGTATAAGTTTTGCTTCAAGGTTCCTATGTATATATTTCTCGTTGCGCATATACCACGGTGCACGGTGTTTGAGTGAGTTGCGCAGCAGGGTCCATTAATTGTATTCCCATTGGGTGCATTCAGCGATCTAGGCGCTCAGTAAGCATGTTCCGTGAGCGCTTTTACAGAGCGATTAGTTTTGATGAACGTACTGCTACTTCAAATGTCGAAACGACCAAATTAACAAATGATTGTGATGTTATGAAGTAAATTTATTTTATGCATAATAACGTTTGCGCAGTTAGAAATATCTTTAAATTTTCACAATTCATTTTTTTCTGATTAACAGCATGACCGGTTAGCAGCAGGTAGCATAAAAATTTTACGCTCACAAATACGGAGAGCGCTCATTTCGCTGAACATTGGGACTTCGTGACAGAATTATGCAAGGAGATTTTCTAATCTAAACATAGAGCTGAATATTTACCCAATAACCAAATTAGGCTGGAGCTTTTAAGTTTAAGGTGCCGTATTTTATCAGAAATATGGTTCTTTCAAGTCAATCGCTTGTCTAGGTGATATTTATCTTCAATTGCTTGAGACATCATTACGTTGTTTAGTTTAGGTGCTGGGCAGGTTTCTGTCTTTAGATTGTATGTGACATTCTTACACTTTTGCTCATTCACTTTTATGAACTAATTTGACAGTTAACTTCCAACTAGTTTTAACCTAGAATAGCGGTATGGTCTGCGAATGTTGAGGTCAATACTTTTGCTCTCATTGGAATATCTGCAGTACGAGTATATAAGACATACAGTATTGGTCCCAAAAGGTTAACTTGAAGAACAATTCATAACTGGATACTCTTTAGAAATAAATTACTCTGCATATTAGAGCAATACTCAGCTCAAATCAAATGCCTTCATTCATTGCTAATGGGACGATGATAATTCGGTATAGTTTCGTATTCGTGCCGAAAAGGACATACGAGTATTTCAGACATCAGCACTTTTTGAAAAAGATTGGAAATAATAAAAATATAGAAATTGATCCATTATGATTGCAGAGTACTAATATTTTTACCACCTAAGCCGAAGGCCCTGGCAGCCAGTGCTTTAGTTTGTAAGTGGAATAATTATTAATAATTGTTTCTCTTTTATATAAATAAATAAAAAATAAAAAATATTTTTACCAATACAGGTAAAAATCCTTCATAATAGTCAACAAATAAATACAATTAAATACTCAATAATTTTCTTATTATTTTAGGGGATCGTTTTTAGCTCGACATCGGCACATTTTGAACAGAGTATGTTTGAAGGGTCTATAAAAATTATTTTAATTATGTCCATTTGTTAGAACTCGGTGTTTTATTACATATGTATGGTGCATATTTTCGGTCACGCTCCTCCTCCAATATGTGGTGTGCGTCTAGATGATTTCCAACAACTGAAGGGACCCATAGCTTATTTTAAGTCGGCTGATGGATATTTATGCATACCATGAAACAAATGTATATGTATATAAACAAGTTACTTAATTACATTTGCAACCATTTTTGTACATAACCAGAGGGCATATGGAGTAAACTACCTTACATATACAAGAAAACTTTGATAGAAAGTATGCAAGTCCCAGAAGGAGAGTACACCAATCAAAATGACGTCAGAATGACGAGTTGAGTCCATTAATTTGTAGGCAAACTAGTCCCTCAGATTTGGAGACATTTCAACCAAAAGTGGCACATTTAAACGATCAATTGCCGAAACCGCCCAAATCGGACCACTGTAGCATATAGGTATATGACCAATTTTTCAGTTTTAAGATTTGACGTCATAAATTTGCCGCGAAATTTGGTATTCTACACTCGTTACATACATACATATGTACATATCAACTAATTTTTCAGATATGAGAATTAATATTTAATCCCAAAGGAAATACCATAAATATGATATGGTCATGAAAAGTGGTTTCAATAGTACAGGGCTTTGTTTTGACATCTGTCAAATTTAAGTGAAATGGATCGCTTAACAACTGCTTAACGCGTTAAAATTGTGAAACCTGCTACAACAATGGTGATTTAAACGTCACGGTCACGTTTCGTGCTTTAAGAGGAGATTATCACTGTCAATTCGGAGGGTTATGGTAGTGGCCACTTTTTGGGACTGTAATTGAAGAATACGAATTGGGACAATATGTGGTTTCAACAAGACGGTGCGACATGCCACACAATACTTGAGAATATTACTTTGTTGCGAGAGAAATGTTCCGGCCGAGTAATCTCTTGTCTTGGCGATGTCAATTGACCACCGAGATCATGCAATTTAACACCGTTGCCTAACTCTTGGGCAATAGAAAATCAACATTTGTTAAATTATGGCTGAGATACCACCCATTATGTTCCGAAAAATAGTCGCAAATTACCTTAAGCGGGTCGATTATTGCAAAAATTCGCGAGGCGTCATTTGAATGATGTAGTGTTTCACACATAGCGCCAAGATTCAAATTTTATAATAAAGAAGGATTTTCTTGAAAACATTATTATTTACGTTTACTTTCGAAACCGTAAAATGGATGTCCCTGTTCTTTTTAATATACATTTTCGTTACACTGACCGAGGATTACCCTCAAGGGAAATTTTGGAATTTTTTTCCTCGTTGGCGTTTTGATTAATACTATTTTTTTTAATTTAAAAAATATATTTTGTCCAAAGGCTCGAGCTGCCAGTTTTAAAAATATACATAAATATTTAAATAAAGGTATTATTTTTTTATTTACGTTTCAAGAGTTCAAAAAAACATTATAAATTTTGAACAAAAGTAGTGTAAAATATTCCAAAAGGGATAAGAAACTCATATATTTTATGCATAGTGATATTCATAAAATAGACATTTAATCACACCACGCACAAATAAGAAATCTTTAAATCTAAGTAATAAGCTCTTCAATATGCTATTAAACTACGTCATAACTCAGAGCTTAATGTTAACTTCCCGTGCAATAACAGTGTGTATAAATAAATTCAAGCGGGATTGATACTTCGCATGCGCGGCAACAGTTGTTTAATAATTATTAAGTTCAGCCGAATTCATCAGTTCATTGAACATTTCATTGTCTACTCGCGCTCCTCTGGTCTCACCTTGGCACTGTGATCGGTTTTTTTGCGTACGAGAATTGATATGTGAATGTATGGTATATATACATATGTACGTATGTATAAACAGGTGGCGACATGTGAATGTGTGAGGGGATTCGTGTTGTTATGTCACTTTTAAACATTTATTTGCAATCAAGCGACGCCTCATGAAAATCAGCACTAAACCTTACTCATTATGCATATAAGTACGAGTATGTATACATATGTATATCACTTGTTCATACATAAATATAATATTAAGTAGCTACAATGAAAACAAAGCGTAAAATATATCAATAAATGTTAAATATAATATAATATATTAATTTTGAGAACACCTTTAATCGAAAGTAAATTGAAATGTTATTACAGACATACTTACATATATACATATATGCGTCGGAAGAAGAACAATCTGCGGGAATGGATGTAGGCATTTTTCCTAAACAAGTAAGCTCACTGGCGTACAGACGAAAATATTAACCTTTAACTCAAGGAACAATATCAGTGATACATGCATACAAACATATGTAATATCGTCACGTTAGGACAAAACCTGTCACTCTAATCTGTCATCTGAAATTCGCATAAATGCAAGGTTTTTCCATGCTTTGCGCTCACACCTCCGGAGAGGAACGAGAAGAATGTGACTATGGATGCATTCAATGAGCGCTTGTATTGTTGTTCGCGTTTCTGACACTCAGAGTCTCAAGGACCTTTGTCCCACTTGCCAAATTCCACTAAAACCAACCGAATGCCCAAATGAAGAGAATGGATTGAGCTTTCAATTACCTGGTGATCCATTTCGAGGTTCCCTACTTTCTTTAAAGAAAAAACTCTGAAAATTCAAATTTAATGGGGAATGTTTATTATCATTCGGAAAAAAAAACATTCTTTGGCATTTATTTTTTGAAGATCATTTCTTTTATATGTTGGCCGCGTCTACGTCTCGGATTGTCCATCCGTTGAGTCCACGTTTAACGACTAGTTCGAGCATTTCGACTGGTAACCGGCGAATGACAAGCGCAAAGTTTTGCTCCAATGCCCGAAACGAAGCGGCATTGTCCGCATTAGACTTTAGACTTTACATAACCCCAAAGGAAAAAGTCTAACGGTGTGATGTCACACGATCTTGATGACCAATCGTCCGGCCCAAAACGTGAAATTATCTGCTCACCGAAGTGTTCCTCTATAAATCCATTGATTGATGTGATGTGTGGGAAGTAGCGTCGTCTTGTTGAAACCAAATGTCGCGGAGATCACTAGCTTTTACTTCAGGCATCAAATAGTCGGCAATAACGGTCGCTATTGGCATTTACGTTCTCACCGGCATCATTTTTAAAGAATAGAATTTGGCTCGAAAACGTCGGATCTTCGTGAAACTTTTCAAGAGCCCTTAGAGCGAAGCGATGTCGCTTGGTAAGGTCGAGCTGCTTCAGTTCTTACACAAGCTGTATTTTGTACGCTTTCAAGTTAAGATCTCGACGTAGAATGCGACAAGTCGTTCCATACGTCAGCCCGCGTTGCTGCGAACGGCGGCGAATCGACTCTCCACGGTCTTCATATACACTCTTAGCTACGACCGCTATAGTTTCTTCACTGCGTGCTGATCGTGGTCTATTCGGTCGAATATTATTCAATAATGAATGCTGGGTCTCAAGATGGGTGATAGTGTTGCGAATAGTACGGTTAATAGGGCGATTATGTTGACCATAATAAAGTTGAACGAAAGTTGAAAAAAGTACTCCTACTTGGATCAACCCTTATAAGACATGGGCTGAGATTTCCTGTGCCTAACAAAGAAAGAATCGCACAATCATTTGAAAGACGATTTAACAGTACAATACCACTTTTGTACTTCGTTCTTTGAGTGAAGAAACGCAACAAGTACTTTGAACAGAGTTTTCTCAGTAGCCATATGTGTGGGCCTATCTATATTTGGGGCTTTGTAACTGCTGAAGCAATTTTCAGCCGAGCCCCTCCTCCAATTTCTGGTTTTGCGTCTTGATATTTTTCCAACAAATGAAGTGACCTACAGTTTATAATAAGCCGCCTCTGAACGGTTGATGGGTTTTAAAAGGAACCTTTATTACATTACATAAATACATTCGGAGAGGTTGGCATTTCCTGCCAAGGGGAGACCGCAATTAGAAAACCGAATGGCAGTACGCAATGCTAACCACTCGGCTGTCGCGACCTACAAACATTACCTCTTTAATTTTTACCTCGTTGAGTTTCGGGTCCTTACGGTATATCTAGGTAACGTGGTGACTCAGGACAAATTCCTCACTAGAAACCAAGCTTTCTGATTAATTTGAAGGTTTTGGCCAGGAGAATGCTGAAAATTGTGCGCGAGTTTTGTCACCACATCTCGGAGGAACTGGTCGATTTGCAGGCGACCCACTTCGTGAAATAATTTAAAAATCATGAAGAAATGCAAATTTCGCACGAAGCTAAAAACAGACTGCATGCCACGCTCTTTTATGAGGAAGTACAAAGCTAGAGACGTTGAGGCATGCGTAAATTGAGTGAACTCTATGCGCAGAATGTATGAATATGGATTGAATTGGGAAAAATTATATTTATTGTTCATATATTGACAAAAATGTTGCTTACGAGTATTAATGAAATTAATAAAGCATATACATATGTAATTTAAAAATAGAAATAATTAAATAAAAAAAAAAACGAAGTTCAATAATTAAAGCTTTAATTATTTTTTTTTTTAAATAATGAAAATTAAAAAAAAAATATTCCTTACATTGCGGGATGTGAATCAGCGCCGCTTTTCAGAATATCAATATGGTATAATGAATGAGCACTTTATTTTCAATATGTGATTTATATTTATTTGTATTATTATAAATCATGTACCAGGCACTCATAAAACTACAGAACCTTTTTTAAGTGCTGTACGCATTTTTTGTGAGAAAAAAAATTTGAGGATTTTTTTTGAATTTACAAAAACAAAATACACACCACCTAAAATTATTTCCTATTATTTTCCTAAAGCTAAAATTCAAATTATTACTACACATACAAAAACAAAATACACATTTCAAACTACGTCTCTCTGTTTGCTTTTTTTTTTTGTCTAGAAGTTGAACTTTACAGAAAAAACTGTATACCTTTCATGGATATAAAACTGAGAACATTATTTAACATACATTTACATATGTACTCAGTAATTAAAGACACTAATTTAATTTGATAATGCTTAATTATGAAAATTGTGAGATATACAAGCATACCTATGTACAAACAAACAACAAACTGTTGTAATGCTATAGATTGACGATTTTCCATTGTAATATTGTATTTTATTTTTGAAGTGCGAATATTTACCAAGCTTCATACAAAAGTAAGTGTATCAGAGATGAGACAGAGGGGCTCTACTTTATATACTACTGACCAAAGAAACCAATGAAAATATGTTGTTCATTTCATATTCATGAAAGGTATATATGTGTAATTTCGTTTACTTTCATGAGCACATGCGTACACACATTAATACAAAAAAAATTTCATTCATAAAACCAAACCGCATACATTTCCCCCGCATATCCTTGCCCTAACTTTGAGCCAATTCAAATTGTAAGAATGCTAAAATATGAGCTTCAGCTGAAAGCATTTGAAATGTGGCAACAGGGCTGAAACTTGTTGCCAGTTTTCACATCGCCTTCCGATACAAAATCAATTTTTATATTTTAGAAAATTTTCTGTCCGTAACGAAGAAACTGTTTCTAGACGGCATATCAGGGCGAGCGTAGAAGGGTTGCGATGCAAATTTTTGAATATTCGAATTTTTATAATTTGAAATTGTGCTACTAAGGATGAGGAAATACGGGGGAAGCTCAGGGCATAGTTTTTGTTGTTTCTACTGCAATTTTTTTTTTTAATGTACGTACATACGTATATCATAAATACATGTACATATATGTACATATGTATAATATTGTGCGGAAATAACAAGCGCAACAAGAACAATTTAAACCAATGAAGAGGGTTTTGCATATATACCATAAACATATATAATATATATATATTCAAAATATTTTGGTATCAAGAGTTCATAAAAGTAATGAATGTAAATTATTTATTATTTTGATTTTAAAAACGTTTTTATTTTCCCAGCATAAAATATGCACATACACGTACATATGTGCATATGAATGGTCATACGTTGATTTTGAATTTTTTATTTTTATTATTATTTTTTTTTTTTGAAACTTGAATTTTCCTAAATTGAATATCGCGTCTTTTAGGTATGTTATGTGTGTATGTTAGTATGAGTACAAAAATTATAAATGTATGTGAAAGCCATATTCAATTTTTGAATTGTATAAAAAAAAACAAGAAATTTTCACTGCACCAGTCAACACGGTTCCTTAGACTTGGAATAAATCAGCATTCAAAATACAAAAACAAATTAAAACGTCCATAAAATCCAAATACATATATGTA
Organism: Ceratitis rosa; assembly: GCA_037013455.1. Lineage (NCBI taxonomy): Eukaryota > Metazoa > Arthropoda > Insecta > Diptera > Tephritidae > Ceratitis > Ceratitis rosa. Next base: position 17,040,427 of record JAWMAG010000005.1, read on the forward strand.
TGTATATATTTCTTCTTTCTTTTCTTTCATGAGCTCCTCATAATCTGAGAGTTTTTAAAAACATGTACATACATACTATTTATTAAAGCTTTTTATGGGCAGGCATTAAAATTGTTTTCTGCTGTGTGTTTTTAAGCAATGTAGCAAATAAAAAATTAAAAAGGATTGATTTAAACTACTTTTTAGTAATCTTATAATTAATTCCTTTGCTTAAATACATTAACATAGAGAAATTAATTCTGGTTTTAGCAGAACATCACTTGTCCGCTTCTGTTAATAAAATTATTTTTGTGGTGGTTGTTATTTAACAGCATGTTGAATTCCTTTCCTCAGATTTTTCGAAGTTGTCAAAGAATTTATGGGTACTAATTTTAGTTCCCGAAAGTATGCATAGTTTTACAATGTCTGTTTGCATTTTTATCACCTTTTTCAGCGCCATCTAGCGGCGGCGAGTACACGATATTTGTGTAGACTAACCGGAAGTGTGATATTGAGTTCCCAGAAAGTATTTATATGTGTGCATAGTTACAATTTTGTTGATTTTTTTTTACATTTTGGAGCATTACTCAATTGTGTACATATGTTCATTCCGTAATTCTTGTTTTGGGGGATGTGAAAATCGTTTGACCTACAATGAAATCGGCAGCTATAAAAATCCATCGATCGTTCGTCGTCGTATTTCGAAATTCATATCGGCTGCTGTGTCAAATAAACTGTGACCCACTGTATGTATATCTACTTAAAAATCTTCAATTATCGTCTTAAAAAGCACTTTAATAATTTTTTAGAGAAAGTAAATTTTTATATGCATATATATGTATGTATATATGAATATATAATTGGCGCTTTGTAACCGATTTTCGGTATATGAAAGTTACCTACATTCCTTAGGTTTCTGTGCTGCATTAAGTAAAGACATTCTAAAAAAAAGCTCAATTCGCCTACTAAAACGTTGTCAGACATTTTCGATAAATCAAAAGTCCGATCGGATTTCCGAACAGCTGTGATAGCATTAATGACTTATATTGGGCTGCCCCAAAAGAAACATTTTTTTTTTTTAATTTTATAATGAACTTGAATCAATTATGTAATTTCCACTTTGTTGGATGACTTTTCTCCATCTTTGCCTTTATCTGCAAAAAAAACTGGACCAAGCGCGATTTTATAGCCTCGTCATTTTCGAAATTTCGAAAGTTCTGCCATTTAATGAGTTCTGCAAATATCGAAAACAAATGGTAGTCTGACGGTGTAAAGTCAGGACTAAATGTTGGATGTATCAACTATTCCCAGCCAAGCTCCCTCAGTTTTGGCGAGTAACCAAAGCAGTGTGTGCAGTCTAGCATTGTCCTGGTGGAATATGATACCTTTACGATTTACCAATTCGGTCCGCTTCTCGTTGATGGATGTATTCAATTTGTCCAGTTGTTGGAAGCAGCTAAAAATAATACCACACCCTTCTAATCCCACCAAACTGACGGCATAATCTTCTTTTGGTGAATATCAGCCTTTGAAGTGGTTTGTGGCGTTTAAAAATGCTTGGACCATGATCGTTTTCGATTGACGTTATTGTAAACAATCCATTTTTCATCTCCAGTTATGATTTGCTTCAAAAACGGATCATATCATCATATCATATTCATAAGGAAGCAAAACCAAGGCGTTAAAAGATCACGTGCTGCTCAGCTAATTGAGTGTGTTTTCAGGAACAAATAAGAAATTAACTAATATGTGAATTTAAATATTCAGATTAATTTCTTTTTGGATTTTGAAACGAGTATAACACTCTCTCTCTCTCTCTCTCTCTCTCTCTCTTTCTGACTTTTATAAGAGTACCATTATTTGATGATGTTAAATTTGTAATTTCTTGGAAATTAATTACAACATATGCTTATCAGTTTGGTCTATAAATCTGCCAACAAAAATATCAGACTTAATCGGCAAGCAAAGTGTTTGATATCAAATTGTGGATGTCACAAACAACTGTCAGTTGAGACAACACATCGTCTGTGGAGCAGAAAAATTAGGGTGGCATAAGTACCTTCGAAGTGATGTACATACATATGTACATATGTATCTCTGAATATATGTATGTAGGCAATCGCATATGCGAGGCAAGTATAAAATGAATGAAACAAATTCCGCTCAACGAATAAAGTCAAAAGCCATGTTAGCAACACTCCTCGGCTGAAACATTAAGAAGGAGGACTCATCAGCGGTAATTAGCAGTGATTTGCATGAGGACTTACTGCAGCTATTCATATTACACACATACTCGTACATATTCTTACATGCTTAATAAAAAGGGGGACAGACGAGAAAGCTCACCACTTCGGAGTTTATCAACTAATCCATCTTTCGGCAAGTAAATATTACTACTGTTAAACACTATTTTCAATGGTAATATTCATTGTAACGGCAATTAGACTAGAATATGTATGTATGTACTATACATTTATCTGTATAAATACAGTAAATGTTATTGTATAAAAACAAGGCATTCCAATCCACTTACTTCACTTGCATTTAATTGGGGTCTCACTCCGATTAAAAACAATCGCGACGGAAGGAGGTGAAAAAAGAAATTCGCATGTCAACTGACACTTTTGAGTAATTGCTGAAATTAATTAGTAGTCAGGTCAAAGTGTTTATTGGCAGCTAATTTTGGATAGAATACGGCATGTGTTCCAATTAAACTCGCTTCATGCCTTTGAAAAACCAGAAAATATCTGAAAGAACTTGCATTAAGGCGATAAATTTAAACATTAGGGATGCTGTGAGGTGAAGTTGAATATTGGATTGGTGTTGGATAAAATTATTTTCAAAACAAATTAATTTATATTATCAAAAAACATTAACATGGCACATCATCTCTTTACTAATAATACTAATTGTGGGACTTATTATTAGTATAAATTACATACAATTTTTTATTAAATTCATTAACATTTCGTTCCTGGAACAAGCGACAACGCTATGTCAACGAAAACTGCACTGCGCTGTATTATAAAATTCCATACCATGGATTGCTGTTTGGTTTCTGGATCGTATTTATAGAACCAATATTCGTCACCAGTAACGACTTTACCAAAGTTGCTAGACTGACTGATTTTCGAATTTGTTAAGGAAAAATTTAACAGAATTCTCTCGAGGCCCTTTTTGGGCGTCATTTAAAATTCATGGTACCCATCGAACATATTTCTTCGGGTATCCCAGATGATTACTTAATACTCGCGATACAGCCATGGCATTCAAGCCCAATTCAATAGCAATCATTTCTTGTGTCAATCGTGGGTCTTCGTCAATTTTGGACTTCACCAGAGCTACAGTGACGACATCAGTGAAAGATTTTGGTCGACCTTCTCGGGGTTCGTCGTCTACGGAAAAATATCCGGTCTGGAAATCTTTGGAACCACTTAGAAATAGTTGTTGTTTTTGTAACCGCAAAAATTTTCCCCAAATTAATTTTTGGGGAATTTTGCGGGAGTGACAGTCCTTGACCGGATAAAATATCCGGGTCGTTCCGGTAAAAAGACCTGACTGTCGAGTGAACTATTGGATTTTAGTAGCCTCTTACGACAGGCATGCCTTACCGCGGGTAAATTCTTGAACCCCTAATCCGCAGGAGTTTTACTTTCACTATTCACCATTTCACTTAGAAATAGTCTCTAAAGACGGTAAAATCGTTCCATATGCAATTTGGCATTCACTGAATATTTGTATCGGCAGTAAATAACGCCGAACCCCGAAGATAATCACATGGCGAATTTCTGTTTGCGTTGGTGGTGGAATTCCCTCTGACCTATCCTCAGCTATCTTGCGTTTTCTTGTTTCCATTTTAGTCGATCGTTCTAAAATTTGAAAAGAAGAATAATAAATTAATTACAAAGGATTTGGTATTTTTAGATTTAACAATAACAAATTGAAAGTCACCAACTGACCGAACTTTTGTTAATCCCTTTGTAGAAAAGGAAGTACGCCGAAAGAAACTTTTAAAGAGATGTCATCGGTTGTTCAGCACTCTGCCCTTTCATATATGATGGTGAAAAAATGGGCTCGGTTATTTCAACAAGGACGAGAGCCCTGGGAAGACAGAGTCAAAAATTACTTCAAGTCCTGAAAAGAATTTAACTTGAAGAAAAGCCACATTAAAAAGATTATAAGAAAACATTTCCATGCCACAAGAAGTTAGATTATTTATAAAAAAAGAAGGCATTTTAGGCACCACGGAGGTCTCTCACCTCAATCAGCTCCGACTCCAAGTGCCTTCTCTATTACCTGTGAAAGTCGGTTGGGATGTTTGCCAGAAGAGCGGATGACAAGATCAGCACAAAACGTACATGTCAAAGTGACCCACAAAACCGGAAACAAGTACCCTCTTGTAGAGTGTCACATGGGATTTTGTGAATGATTTTAACAACTTCCGCTTGCATACCGCCAGCAAATATTTGTTTAAAATATGGCTTGACCAGACAATTAAGTTTTGGTTGAGCCCAAAAGAGGCAATTGGAATCATTGCAGTAGTGTTTACATTGTTAAAAATACTCTATAAGTCTGCCCCAAGGGTGTATTTTCGTTTAAATATAGATTTTTCAATCGTTCCGACCACTTCTACAACAGATTTACTTCTGACAAATGCGTGCTATCGGAATGACAGTCGCTCAGGGATAATTTGATAAAATCCTTTCCATACTTTTCGATAAGATTTCGGAACAGAGAAATCCTCACTTCCAGGCTTCGGGATAATCCTTAGCCTCTTGCCACCCAAACGGCTAAACGGGATGTACGCCAAGCGAATGCACTCAGTGTTTACCGAAGCAAGTATTGGCATCAACAAGTCTGACCCATTTTGCAACAGGGCAGGAAAGGGTCCATCGGTAGCGGCTGCTTTGAACGGTTTAAAATTTTTAAAAGATATAATCATCATTTCAGAAGTAGAGTTTCACATCGCTAGAGATTGAGGGCTCGTGGTGTTAAATTTTGGAAAATGAGTATTCAATCAAATTTTTTTTTAACCTTACCGCACCGCTAAAGATATCAACCTATCCACAGAAGAAGCACCAGGAATTGCGATTTGCCTCCCTTAGCTTATCTTTATACTTACGAATGCGTGACCAGACTTGCGTAGAGAACAAGTTTCTTCAAATGCATGATGCTGTCTATAATTTAATCTGCCACTGGGTCGATCTCCGATTTGGAACTCAACTTTTTAGGTACTGAGGACAGTCTACTTTGGAGAAAAAGATTCCAGAAACACTGGCCTTAGTAGAAATTTTGCAGTCACCAATGCTCAGAGATGATGTAATTGTTTAGTAATACCGTTACGCAAGTATACCATAAACAACTAATACCAACTGATACAAAATTAATATAATTATAAACATAACTCTACGGCATCTGCTTTGGTACTTGACGCCATGAAAAAAATATTATTATAAAGAAAATTACACGAGAAATAGACAAAATATGATAAATGTCGTAAAATATGAGAATTATCAATGAGACACGCGGCTATGCAACATGCGATGAATGAAGCTTCTGTATTGAAGGGTATTGGGGGAAGCAACCCCCGCATTTTCATATTAATATTTAGGCATTTTTTGGGATAGTTTTTATAATATATATTAAATAAAACACTTTTAAGAAAGTAATAAAATTAACACAACCTTTTGAGGAAAAATCATTTTTAAAATAATACAGAAAATTTTTTTTAATAACCCTGGATGTGAAAAGTACCTCCTACGAAATATTTTGTACGCCGCTATTCGATTCATGTTTCGTTTGTTTTTTTTTTTTGTTTTACTTTTAACGACTAGTAAACACACGCATGAAAAATACTCGACGCATAAAAATAGACAGACCAAATAACTCGCCGACATAGCGCCAATGATCCGCCTTCTTCCAGTTCTCGCATTCGGAAACTCCTTTTAGCAGTTCTCCAGCATTTGAGTGAGATTAATGCGGTGAGGAAAATCATAAATTAATTAGGAAAGAATGAGAAACGGGTGAAGTGACATCTTACGCCCCACTCGACTAGTGTAGATTTTTTTGGATTGTTGTGGCGGCATAAAGGGAAGTGACAATATTAGTGTTGGTGTTTTCAAAATAATCCAAAACACTTATTAGTGACACTTAGCACCGATTTATTGTTGAGAGCGAGCTGCGAAGGGAATATGCTAATACTAAATAAATATATGTATTTGTACGTGTAAATGTGCATGTAAGCGTGTATTTGTATGTTTGTTTGGAAGTATTTAGAATAATTAACTCCAACTGTATGCCACTAGGGCGTAGGCAGATTTAAAATTTCAAGGGGATGTAAATAAGTGTATTTAGTATACGAGTATGTATGTATTATCAAATTGGGCTCCACTTTGAATTTGGCATTGAATGAATACCGACAAACTCAGATAATGAATTCGTAAGAATTATTACTCCAACTCCCAGTTATCTTCAATATATACATAGTAGCATTTTATTTACCAAATGTGGTGCTGTTATTATATTGGGTTTACTTTTATATAGATCACTTTCAATTGAGATTTTTTCAATTACCTTGTTCAATCTGCCGACTACTACCGATGGTGACTTCGGCCCCTAACCCTCTGCAACAACGAAAAGCCTGAGATACTAATTTATGTTACATATACACGTACACACACACTGCAAGAATTTATTATGAAAGGGGCGGTAAATGGCGTCATGTCTTTGAATGCAAGCCTCATTAGGTTCGTCGAAGTGCTTAACGACATAATTGAGGTGACAATACATATTTACATTGCATATTCAACGGGCTCGTATTCATATAGCGGCGGGTAAGGGATGAAAGACATCTTCAGTAGAACACTGCATCAGTAAAACTTACAGGTGTTGTGACAATGTTTGCGATGTTTCTTCTTGGAATAAAATACATACATTAAAGATAATCATAATTCATCATTATTAAGAAAGTAATAAAAAATCTTTAAATATTTTTTAAATATATGTACATATGTACGTATGAATGTAAGGATGAACATGCATACATAATTGTATCCAACTACCCTGTAAGGAAAAGGTAGACTAGTATGTAAATATTCTAGTTAAATACTAGTATTTTAAAGACGAAATCATACCAGCATTTAAAGGAGAAAAATATACTAATTTGCCATAGACTAGAATTATATTATTACATTACGGTAAGATCTGGACTAGTTTGCCAAAATTCTAGTATATGAACTAGTATTATGTAGACAAATTCATACCAGTTTGTCATTTTGCAAAAAAAAAGCAAGCATCCTAAGTAACTGAAAGCTCCGACCACACATTATTAGACTTGTCACTACAACAACCACATATTATTGTTTTTTTTTAATATTCAAATTTTTTTTTTTAAATTGCAAAAAAATTATTAACACTCTTAATTAAACTTTAATATCTGATTCACTTCCTGAAAAGAAATAATGTAGAAAATTTCAAAATTGAACCAAAAGTACGGTTTTTTGGTTTTTTTCAAATAAGTCGTTACCTAATCAACTTCCCGTGAAAGGAGTTTTTCAAAACCATTCTCAAATCTACCTGAGCACATACAAAAAAATTCTTTAAACTCGGTTCAATCGTTTGCAAAGCCGGATTCAATCGAACTGGTATGAAGGTATATTGAATATATGAACTGGTATACAACTAGTATGCAGCTGATGCATATACTGACAATTGATAGATCATAGGACATCCCTATGCTAAAAAATACCAGTTGGTTACATAAAAAATAGGTGGAAGATGAACTAGTTGGATTCTAGTTAGCAACCAGTAGTTTTCCCTGCAGGGTGTGTACGTACACATATATGTATGTGTAATCGAAATGTATTACAATCTATTATTTAGAGTAATTAGTAAGAAAATTTGGCGCCGGCTAAGAAACTGTATATACTACTTGTCGCATACTTAAGGAAATGTTACATGATCTTAGGGCTTGTAATGACGACACAGAGTCGTTTTGTTGCTCTTTACATTCAATTATAAGAACATCGGAAACCCACAGCAATTGCAACGTGAGCACATCTTCCTCACCAGCTGGACTGTATATGAAAGTTGCTAACATCGAAATTCCGACAATAAATAAACTAAAGTTACTCTAAGTCATATTTGGCAGCGTGCACTCATTCAACGCAAAAAAAAATCTCGAATCGTAAGCCGACAGAACCTGGGGAAAAACTGAACTTACAAAGCAACTGGACGGCCGGTTATAAATTATGCCACGCCGATTTGGACACCTTGGAACCGATGGATCCTAAAAGTCAATAAAAGATCCATCAAGTCAAACTCAACCTTAGCAATTGGATTTACTCACTTTCGTTTATAAAAAACTTATTCTCGAAAAAAATTACTTTTATAGATATTTTATCGAAATTCTTCCAAAAATATACTGCAACCTAAGAATTAGCATGCCAATAATAATTATTTCACCTTCCTTCCTCCTCGGGAAAACTGTTTAGAGTTATATACATACCTGTACAATTAAATATGTTACTTTGGAGAGAAATTTGGCTTCTCTTTAATACAACCCAAGCTAAATACATATGTACATTAATATGCACAAATGCAAGATGTACTCGTATGCATTTTTCCCCGAATTTGAGTTCATGTTATGTAAAGTGAGATGAAAAAATCTGTCATATGGTTTTTAAACTTTTAAAAAATGACAAATCTACAACAAATATTACCGCAAACAAAACAGCCACACGACGCTCCTCATTTACCAACAATATGTACTCGTATATGTACTCGTGCGAACGTATTTACATACATATGTTTGTATGCTCCCAATGGGACTTCAAGAGGGAGCGATTAATTAATGTCCTCGCTCCAGTTTCCTGAGTTCATGACACTAGTAAGCGGATCCAAGCGTACTCGAGTTATTCCTGTGATTTATGTCTGTTGCGGTGACAAACACTTGAAATGTGATGATTTATAATGAAGATGCATGTATTAGTATTAATTAAATTTTGACACGGATGCGCTCTATTAAAGACCAAATGGCAGTGGAATTGCTGGAATTACTTTTTGGGCAATTTTTTATGTGTGAATAAATTCTTTTTGCAAATATTTGATTATAAGAAAAAAAAACGTTCGTGTTCCGGGTTATGAAGACAAATTAATTATTATTATAAAATAACCCATAACAGTGAGAGCTGCATGCATGAAGTGAAGAATTAAGGTTCTTGGCATTCAAATTGTTTAGAAAACTTGTTTTTCCTTTCTGCTTCTGCGTAGGAGTCAGCACAGATGGCTAGTTTAATTGTGCTCGTCATTCTGATTAAACCGTAACTTCTGTTAACAGTTCAATAATGTTTCAGGCTTAGAGTACAGTCTGGAAGATTACCTGAAAGAAGCCTTCAATATTTTTATATCTGAAGCGCTTACGACTACAACGCTAAGACTAAGCCTTGACAACCGTCTGATGGGGTATAGTCAAGCTTTTGGGTATGCATTTACAGTCGCGGGGCTACACTCACTTCCTACTCTTGTGTCCACGTCGCGCACCCTGGAAACGTAAGCAATCCTTGTGCAAGATGCGGTACCTGTGTACAGCCTTGGTTCACGGCTAATGAGAGAGGAAGCTTCAGTGGAGCCTTCCCGACTTATTCGGTTCACCAGAGTTGCGGATGCGAGCGGGCATCGGTCTTGACGCAAGCGACTAGCTATATAAATGTGTAAAAACTTTATACTTACTCGACTAGCGAGGTTGTGCGGGGATGGGTTTGGGACCCGCCACGTAAAAACCAGCCAATGAAAAAATTTGCTAACGCCTCGCATGAGATAGACACTTTCTGATGAAGACCCCGCAAACGAATTAAGGATCACGATTGGAGGGCATGCACCTGGAATTTCCAGTCCTTTAATTGGGAAGGTGCCGCTGCCCAGCTGGTTGATGTCCTCGTAGGAATAAAGGCTGACATCATTTACTCCGGCGGACGAACGTCTCGCCGAAATGCGGATCAAAGTGAAATGATTCAACAAATCGTTGATTTACGCAAACGCCCCGACCGAAGAAAACAACGATTTGGCCAAATATGCCTTTTATGAGGGCCTGGAGTGTACTCATGAGCGTTGCCCTCGCCACGGTATGAAAATCATGTTTGGTGATTGGTTAATGCCAGGGTGGACAAAGAAGGCATATTTGGTATAACTATAGCGGCTGCAGTAGCCGAGTGGTTAGCATTGCGTATTGACATTCGGAAGGCTCGGGTTAGAATCCCGGTGCCACCAACATCCAAAAGTTATGAAAAATTAATTTAAATTAAAAATTAAGTTAAATTTTCTAATTGGGCTGGGAATGTCCACCCCTCCGAGGGTATTTCGGACATGAAATAAAGTACAAACTGTAGGTCCCTCCATTTGTTGGAAAAACATCAACACGTAAAACCACAAATTGGAGAAGCGCCAATTTCAGCCTCCACAACAAAACATCCCTTAATGGATTGAAGCTGATTGACTTCGCCGGGGACCGAAATATGGTTGTCTATAGTGTTCTTGACATGCTTGTACTCTGAGGGCCCAACATCGACTCGGACCACTATCTTGTTGAAGATAAGAAGTGTATCAAAGAACGCCCGCCAACAATCACGAGGAAAGCTCGAAAATTTTCATCACACACAACACATGCCGATGCCGAGAACTGAAGGGAGGAGCAAGTTGCATTTGCAGGGAAAAAAGAAAGAGGCCGAGATGCGTGAACATGGAGAGCTTGAGAAGCTGGCCGATAAAAAGATACAAGGCTTACAGAAAGTTTCAAGATCGTAGCGGACTCTTGTAGGACACAAAGAGGTGATTTAGTGACGGATGCCCAGAGTATACTGAATTTATGAAGGGAACAAATCTCCAGCCTGCTGAATGGCAGTGAAACACTCGGAGATTGTAAACCCGAAATATCAATCGATGACGATGGAAAAGACGTTCCACAACCAGACTGTCATGAAGTTCGAATAGCGATTGCCCGCTTAAAAAACAACAAATCGTCCTAAGCTGACCGCATACTGGCAGAGCTATTCAAACATGGCGATGAAGAGCTGACGACAGGGTGATACAGGATGATACCTTATCTTGTGTGACTTCTTTAATTTATTGTTGGAGAAAATAATATGGGCTGTAGAGCTGAATAGAAAAGGTACAATCTTCTATAAGAGTGTACAGCTGTTGGCGTTTGCCGATGATATTGACATTATTGACCTCAAAAACCGCGCCGTGAATTCTGCTTTCTCCAGACTTGATAAGGAAGTGAAGGATATGGGTCTGATAGTGAATGAGGGCAAGACGCAGATTAGTTGATATATGTTTGCTAATGGACTTCTAACTGAGCGTCATTCTTGTTATAGGCCAAAAAGGTAGACAACTCCTTTAATTTAGAAGTAACTGTTAGATCATTCAAATGGCTTAGATACAGTTGACCAGAACTTACTTTGTCTCAAAATGAGAAAATTTTTTAATTTTACCTTGGAAACAGATCTCAAGTTGTATATTGTGGTGAAAGTAAGACCACTTTCCTACCCGTAGTTAGAGGAGTACCTCGGAGCTCTATTTTGGGTCCTATCTTGGTTGTGTTCTATATTAATGGTTAATCAAATGTACTGCATAACTGCAATGTTCAAATATATGCTGACAATGTCCAATTAGATAGTGGTTGCCTATACACGTATGCCCACACCAGTAAATGTTTTAATGATCTAAACTCTGATTTGGTACGAGTCGGAGAATAGGCATCTTTAAATGACTTAACACTTTTAAATGTGTCGTAATTTGTTGAAAACTAACGATGTAGGCACATTAAATGAAATTATATTGGATACGGGTGAACCACAATATCTTTACTACAAACGTAGCCTTCTGTTTGAACGCCAGTTCTAATTCAATACCCCTTTGAAACTCCCTTCCCATTAATTTAAGACTTTTAAAAAATGCACTGATTTACAAAACCGAGTTAATAATATATTTTAACAGTATAACAGTAGTTAGTTAGTTAGTTTTTAATTTAAATTTTCAATTCATAATTATATTTACTACTTAATACAAAACGGCGGCCGCGGTAGCCGAAGGGTGAGGCATTGTGTACTGTCATTCAGAAAGCCCGGGCTCAAATCTTAGTACCATCAACATCCAAAAGTTATAGAAAATTAAATAAAAAAAACTAAGTTAAATTTTGTAATTCCAGTCCCCTCTCAGCAGAGAATGTCAATCCCTTCGAGTGTATTTCTGACATGAAATAAAAGGTCTTCATAAAAAACCACCAGCCGTTCGGAGGCGGCTAAGTATGAACTGTAGGTCCCTCCATTTGTTGGAAAAACATCAAGACGCAAAACCATAAATTGGAGGAGGAGCTCGGCCGTAAATCGCTTCAATGTGTGGTATTCGTTTGCCTCCGAGCAACCTCAATTAGAAAAGTTATTTTTCTATAATTTTGAATCTTGGTTGAACCAGGACCCGAACCCTGGCCTTCAGAATGCTAACCACTCGGCTACTGAGAACGCCTCTTAATATCTATAAAAAAATTTTAAATTTCTGGGTTAGGAAGAGAATTTTTTTTTAATTTACTGCAACCGAGTCAAAAGGTTATTTACTAAAAATTCTGCTTTAAATGTTAATGTGTTTGTTTAACTTCTTTCTAATTACCAGCCAAGCAGTACTCCTTACCTGCCCTTATTTCCTCCTACAAAGTAGTTGTCATTCAATGTGTGAGCATTTCGAATGAAGCAAATTTTAATTTGAAAATTTTACATTTGGATTTCCGCCAAGAGATTGTTTTTTACATGCTGATCTATAACTGCACATTTAAAACGTCTTAATTATTCATAAACTATTTTACAAACGACGTGAAAATCCGTTAATTAGGCGTCTGGTTGCACTGAGGTGACAAACCGAAAACACTGTGTAAAGATGAGACTATGGTGCAGTGTTTAAAATTGGTCAAATCAAAAATAAAAAATTTAAAAATATTTTTTAGGAAATACAATTTGAGAGACACTTGCATATACCTACATATATAATGTTGGTATATTCTGAATAATGAGAAATTTCCTCTGAACGTTCTCATCGATGTTCAAATGCCTTAATCGTATAAAAACTATAGTTTCTTGTGAAAATGTGGCAATCGTTCTGAGACGGCTTAAAACGGTAGAAAATCATCGAGATCCGAAGAGAAGCTCATACCGATAATGGCTAAGTGCTAATAAACTCAATTATATGTATACATAATATTAATATTTTTTATTTATAATATAAAAATCCATTACTATGATTAACTTTAACCCTGTTAGTGCCATACATATTTTAGCAAAAAATGCGAAAAATCCCAGTAAAAAAGTACATTTTTATAGATAATTTATATTCATAATTTTAATATTAATTATAATTAACTTTAATTTAATATTAAAAAATAATAATCACGATGTTTATGTAAAAAATATGCGATCGAACATAGTTAGAATGCAATATAATAAATAAAAATACGGATGCGGTAACACGACTCTCACCTGTTTGCGCCAAAAGTGAACTGTAAAAAGCAGCGCTGCCGCGAAGCTGACATTTTTCGGGACTGACGATAGCAGCGCGACGGCGTTCCGTGGCACTAGAAGACAAAATATCTTTAACTGTGTCGATCGATCTCCACTTGGTGCGAGATTTTTTTTTTTTTAACTGATTAACACTGTGATTTTTTTGGGAAACCCTGCTTCCTTTTACAGAAACAGAAAAATTTATACAATAGGAATCACTGTGCCACTGATTATCAAAATGCTTACGTTCTTCTCCGTGTGCCCAAAAAAGTTGTGGTAAACAATGATATTCGAAATTAAAAATGAATTTTTAACCACCGTGCGACTCATAAGCTTTTTTGTCTTATTCGTTTAGCATCACAATTCGCGACCATCCTTGAATATGTCAAGTTGATTTAGTTTTACGATTAAATCTGCCGCACTGACAAATGTTTCGCAAACGAAAATGACATCTTAATTTTCCTAATTGCAAATAATGAATCTCTGTGTATGGCTCGACATATTTAACATTTTCATCTTAAATATGATTATAAATTTTATGGCGCAATGGGGTAGATATATACGAGTATAAACATTCATACATATATGCGCATACGTATGTATGTACGCACTTCTAACTCAGACGCAACTAATTGCTCGCAAAATATGCAACAGATACAGAGAAAGGGTGGTTTCATTGCAGGACTGATAACATCTGCTCCACCAATTAACATGAAGGAAACGCCATTTTTGAGCACTTCTTGTAAAGATAAATGCAATGATTTTATGTATGTAACTCAACCAATGTTGTCATAGTACTTAACTATGTGTATGTGCTCGTACATACAATACTTACATGTATAGACAAACATAACTGGATAAAGTCGCAACTCGTATATTGGAGTATCTACAAATTTACATATTTTTTTCCTGTTCATTTATGGTTGCACCATGGTATTATATTTTAGTAATACAATAAAACAATCGATAATATGGTTAATATGGAGATATTCAGGGGTGTTACAGAAACCGACACAGAATTGCTAATTTATCGGAATTAAAAATCAATCAGGGCTGTCATGGAATCCAATTGCTGTCGGAATTGGAATTGAAACCGACAAAAAAATTGCTTTGGTGTCATGAAATCCGATGTTATCGGTTTTATGTTCGAATCGGAATTAGTGTCGGTTTTAGGTGTCACAGAAACCAAAATTATCGGTTTTGTTATTGGAAACAATCCAAGCAACTTACCGCTATTGGATTTGATTTGTGTAATCGTTTTTTTTTTCCACTTTCAGTTACAAATTAAGTAGAAATGTGAGTAATAGGGGAAAACATAAAAATGCAACACAAATTACAATTATTATTGAATTTATGGAAAAATATTCCGATATTGCGAAGGGGTTCACAAAACGGGACAAACCAAGCGTTGATGCTCTTTGGCAGCAATTAACCGATTCTCTCAACAGTGCTGGTCCACCACAAAACATACATAAATCAATACTTGTATATAAGTCCGTTTTTACGACTACTTACAATCATGGCATTCATACTGAAATATCCCTTTCGATTAAAAAATAGATGTTCATCAAGACTCGGCTTGATGATTTTGATGTGTGTCCCGTCGATGCAACCAATTATTGAGGGAATTTTAAACTTTGGATACACATAGTCCTTCGATCTGCATTTTTCGTTGAAGTCCATTTCAAGTTTCACCCAATGCGGACAAATTAACTTATCTATAACTGTAAGCACATCACCCAAAATCGTTGACACCGTGCTTCTACCTACACTTATGCTAGAATCATTCTCAACTGATCTTTGATAAGATCCTTCAGCCAAAAATCGCAATGAAGCTGCTAACTGCAGTACTGGTGGAACCTTCGACCGTGTCAAGTGCCCGTCAATGGTATCAAGTACCATTCGGAAAGCCTCTTTATTTAGTGGATAATACTCTATGAAACTGCAAATGTGCTTTAAGTATTAAAAAGCCTTAAAATTAAAATAAATGTACTAACGCTGTATTGGGCAGCTCAAGTGGGTTGCTGCAATCTCGCAAAATTTTTCTTTTAACTTTCTCACTACTGCTTTCTTCCACCAACATAAAAGCCACAACTGCAGATGCCATATTTCACTTCCTTTATTAAAAAGTAATTAAATCAATAAATTTTATAAAATTTTGTCAAACAAATTTGCATTGAAATTGTCAATACACATACAAGCACGCAAAACAGCTGATTCGAACATCGGTTTTGTTTCATTTCGAAAAGAGCAAAACCGACACGGTTTCATGACACCAAATGAAATCAATATCGACTTGGATTCCATGACAGCCCTGAATATCTGTTTGAAATGGTGTTATGAAACCGACTTGATTTTGCTTTTTTCGAAGATAAGCAAAACCGATATTCGAATCAGCTGTCATCACACTTGTTCAAAAAACGCAGCAATTCAATTTAATTTTTGTACTGGTTTTAACACATTTGTGATTATTAACTAAAAATAAAATGACTTCGGCAGTAATAGCATTTTTGTTGATAGAAGGATTTAGAGAAACCATGAAGAAAATAAAGCGCAAAATTGTAAGGAATAAGAGCAATCCGCTGGAGCTTCCAGAGTCGATGTAAGTGCAATTTGCATTCTACTTTTTCATTTGCTGATACAAAATTTGTTTGTATTGTACATATGAAGATACATAGACCAATACGTTTTAGATGTCATTGAAGACTGTCTTACTTGTCTGTGGCTGTGGCTGCCTATCCCACCTATGCTCCAACTTGCAGCCACACTACGGTTTTGGCAGAAGACTCTTATTAACAGTCTGTGGGACTCAAATATCTCCTTAGCGCGTCCTACAGTATCGGTGGTTATTACAGAAAGGCTAAAGGCTTTTGAACGTTTGAATTGCCCACGCTGTATAAAGTTAGGAATGAAAGACAATGGAAACGGAGAGCTCGTGGCCATTTTTACATCAAGTACCGTATTCCAGGCATTGCTGGTTGTAAAATCCATTGTTCATGACTTATAATATATTATGTAATTGGCGCCTTGTAACCGCTGAAGTGATTTTCGGCCGAGCTCCTCCTGCGATTTGTGGTTTGTTGCGTCTTGATGTTTTTCCAACAAATGGAGGGACCTACAGTTTATACTAAGCCGCCTCCGAACGGCTGATGGGTTTTTTACGAGGAGCCTTTATTTCATGTCCGAAATACACTCGGAGAGGTGGACATTCCCTCCCGAGTGGCGACCGGAATTAGAAAATTAAACTTAATTTTTCATTTAAATTTATTTTCCTTAAAATACTTATGTAGGAATGCTTCGTTCTTAAATAAAATAAAAAAGCGTTTATTGTATTATAAGAAACAATTCCTATATTGTATAAATACTTTTTCAAAGGTGCACTTAATTTTACGTATGCCGAAAAACCATGTTATGTATTAATTCTTACATTTTAATAATAGTGTTTTAGATTGTAAAAATATTTTCTACGGAAGAGAGATTTTTTTCTAAGAAAAAATTCTTAAATCATAGGAAATTTTTCTTATGCCTGCAATGCAAAACATTTTATGCACAACAAACAAATATTATAAGAACAAATACTTATCATCTAAGTAAAAAACTAATTTACCAATATAATTTAATGGATCTCTATTCCTAGAAAACCATTTAGCCCAGAAAATAATCATTACTTTTTTATTCCTATTTTTTTGCCCAAAATATGGCTTTAACTCGTATTACCCATTTTAAGGAAATTTTCGGAAAGATTGATGTGATCTTATCAATTGAATAATTGAAAAAGTAATTATTTTCGTGGCATTCGTGAGTATATTATTTTTTTATTAAAGAAAACAAAAATAATCATTATTTACAGTCCTTCGTATTTACTTCAAATAGATACGCCCAAAGAAGAGTGCATCCATAGCTTCAATCCAAATCGAGAAAAAAAATTGGTTTGGCCTTTATCAAACTTTTCGACCGAAAAATAAGTAAAAATGGGTTCATATATAGTCTGGGATGGGGTAATAAATAATATCCACCTAGTTTGACAGTACTAAGTACTAAAATTGTTAACAGTTTTATATCAAAATTCAAACGAAGCGTGAGTCCGTCTATGACGATATAGCAAGTTTCCTTTTTTTTTTGATTTAATTTTAGCTATTTAATTTATTTGATTTACTTGGCGCTTAGAGCAGTGAAAGAGAGAGTTTTAAATGAAAAACAATTAATAATTATTCATAGAAATGGCTTGATAGCAGATATGCTCATCTAACGAAACGATGTCGGTTCGTTTCGGTCCTTCCAACGAAGTGGATGTTTTCCTCTATCCTACTGTTAAGCTCAACAATGTGTCAATACCGCAAGCTGACGAAATTACATATCTCGGACTCCACTTGGATAGACGCTTAACCTGGAGACGACACGTTGCAGCTGCCTGATCGGGCGCACATGTCTGCCTGATCGGGCGGGGCGTACCACCAATCAGTGTGCATCACCAAACATAACTAATTCAATAGTACTTATAACAAAAACATAAGTAAATATTTCAATGATATAACATAAACATTATTATTTAAGTTTTATTAGACTGTTTTCCCGTGCGATAATCTTTCGTTGAAACATTTAGTTCGGCCCCGTCTGATAGAACAAAAAGCTTTCAGCGCAACCGCCTATGGGCGCGAAACATGAATTGCAGTGCCGGCGTGAACGTGTTAAACTCAAATCTGCCAGTTTACATTGGCTTTTAAACCAGAAGTCTGGACTTAGCCTTAGAAACAAAGTCCTCTTATATAATGTAACAATAAAACCGATATGGATGTATGTGATGCGGAGAAGAGACAAAGCAGTCTTCTAAAGAGCAACGTCAAGCCAGCAGCCCATTCCTACTAAGATTTTCTTACTTATTGTTAGGCTTCCAAAGTCAAAGCAGATTCAATAAAAAAATATTAATTTGAAAAAAAAATACGCCCCTCGACAATATTAAAGCGATTTCCTGCACATCCCCGTATATGATTTTATGTTTATGGTAAGAATTTCTTTTAACTACTATGTATGTATGTACATACATATGTACATATTTTTTTTTTTTGTTCGTTGTCCAGGATCCCCGCATCTACCCCGCAGATTATATTGAAATTTATCAGTTTACTCAAATGGACTCGCATTTGTAAAAATCGTATTAATGGTTCGATTGGCTTGGGTTGAGTGGGGTGGACCAGGGACTGGCTTATTCGAAAAATCGTATTTATAGTTCAATTTAAACAAAATACTGAAATCTACAACAACGTGTGGCCGAGTGCGCTACTTTAGAATAAAATTTAATATTAAGTGGGAAAGCTTATTTAAAGAACTGTTCGGTCATTTGAGAAATACGAATTATTTTACAAAAGTGATTTTAACAAAAATGAAGTTAAAAATTGGATTAGATGTATGTATATTTACTACATGGTATATAGGTATGTTTATAGATCTACATCTGTATAAGCACACACTCATCTGAGATAATTTCATATAATTTTGTAAATGGTAAATACATATAGACAT
This sequence comes from Ceratitis rosa, assembly GCA_037013455.1. Classification (NCBI taxonomy): domain Eukaryota; kingdom Metazoa; phylum Arthropoda; class Insecta; order Diptera; family Tephritidae; genus Ceratitis; species Ceratitis rosa. The sequence goes on from JAWMAG010000005.1 coordinate 17,059,470, forward strand.
GTTGTTATATATATGTATTTGCAAAGCCGTTTTGAAAATGATGGGTGCTTATGATATCATAAATTGAAATTTTTATTTTCGTTCTGTAAGATGTTAATCGCCATTATTAAATATATACATATGAACATTTGCACCTCATTGCGATTTCTTAATTGCGCTACTTGTTGCTCATTAGCTTAAATGTGTTTATAATATAATCTATAAGATGAAAAATAAACGAATATTTGTCTTCCGAACGATGCTGTGTGTACGTATCCACAAATAAGAAATCTTCGTCACGCCCACTACCATTAGTAAAATTCAAGAGTGACAGAGAGCAATTTAATTTGAACATTTGCTCGCCAAGCCAGGAAAGACACACACAAGCAATACCAAAATTTAAATGTGTTTATTCTTGTTATATGCTTGAAGAATCTGCCATCCTGCTCTATCGCTTGGCTGGTTTGATGATCTTTGATTTTCATTGAATATCACTTGCGTTGGTTGATCGCATGATCTGCTAGATTAGATGAACAGCGTCATTCCGTGAAGGATGTGCAATGCGCATTTCCGATTATTTACCGGCCTTTTCTAATTCCGAGTAAAGTTTTGAAATTTCATCCGAAGATTTTGCACAAAAGCTTTTCGATAGTTCAACCATCACCAAATCGATTCAAAATGGATACGCGTTCAAAAGTACGGTGTTTTCAAAATAATTTTTCAATCGATAATATTTTATCGAAGCCAAATACTAACAAGTGTAATGAATATTTGGAAACATTAAGTGATTCGAATCAAAATTCATCGAAAATTGTGAAGCAACCTTTGAGTGTAAAAAATTTACAAATCGAATGTGACAACAATATTGAAGTTAAATCAAATACAGATTTATCGCCATCAAGTCCGATATCTAGTTATGCAGGAGACTTACTTGAGGATTCAAAAAGTGATGCTGCCTCCGAAGATGGCAATAGTAAGTGCTATAAATCATGTCTTTATAGGTAAAACGGTCAAGAACTGTCCAATTCCCTATATGTACGGTATCAGGTTTATGGTTGAATTCGGAAATACCCATGCCATAAAATCCAAAAAATCAGGAGTTATAATAGTGTGGACAACAAATTTTTTTATATACAAGCACTTAATAAGAGGACGAAGATTATCTACCGTTTAAAAAATGTTAAAAATTGGTTAACCTAACATTGAATATTGCCGCCCATATATATTCTTTTTTATATCATGAATAATGAGCAACAATTTAAAATAGTTGAAATATGTTTACACTTCCTTACACTTCCATTTTCCATATAGGCAGCTGCCAGTGAAAAAAAAATATGTGATGTTTCCAAAGGATCCATTGTATATAAAATTAAATTAATTTAAATTATTATTCTAGTGAGTTGTGCTCACCTTAGACTTAGATGCAGAAATTATCTGTGAAAACCTCCCCAGACGAGGCATATACACCGGATTCGAAAAAATCGTGTACCTAATTTGACTTACTTTAATGATAACTGAATAGGTTCTAATCACAATTAATGCTTATAAATACATATATATTTCTTATTGAATTTAATTTAGTACCGACGCACAGTGGCGTAAATGGTGCTCAAAATGGAGATTAATTCCCACAAGTCTTCTAGTTACGGAAAAGTTATTTTTTTTAGTTAATTAATCATAAAGAAGTAAAAAGATATTTTTGTTATAAGTTTTTTAGTGAGCTAAAGGCCTGGTTTGCTTGTATCAATTGCATATTTGTTATACAACAAAGAAAAAATAGTAGAGGTGACATCTGCTTCGGAGATCACCACATCTCCTCATCAGACTTCTAATGGCATGGATCGAACCAACGGATCCTGACTTAACTGGCGAATGTTCTACCACTGCACCAACATCAGCCATGTAATATATTGTTGTATTATTCATTTCATTATTAACCATCATATTGAATTATTTTTTTTTTTTCAAATCATAAAAAACACAAGTATGGTGCACATCGGTTTTCAGCAATTTTTATTTATTTAAGGTTCAAATTTTATTTAAAATATATAAACTGCTTCTTCACCACCATAATCATATTCATGCTTGAATTTTCAACATCGCCTTCATCATCAACATAATAAACTTCATTATTATTGCCACTCTCCATCATAATCATCTCTGCCGCTTCTTCCTGTAAATCCTGCACTTTTTTGTGGTAAGTTTTTTTTTGAAGATATAGCGGGGTCAAAACTGAATAAAAGTCTGTTGAATATGTTTTGACTTGCTTTTTGCTGCTGCATTTGCGAGGAAATTTTTCTCTAAAAGTTTGTTTCGAGCTTCCGTGGCTTCTTCTGATAATTGCTCGATTGGTAACAGGGCGTAGGATATTATCTCTGATAAATGTATGAAATATTTGTGAAGTGTTGGAGGCATATTATACCAACGATAACATTCAATGAAATAATTTCTTGTATTTAAAGCGTAGCCTCAAAACTTCTGTACGTCAATATCGTGTCCACTAGAAACAACTACGAGTATTGTATGCATATTTTTAATCAAATTTATATCAACTTTAGTAATTGCTGCTGACATCAGGGATTTTGAAAGATCACCTGGAAGTATTGCCATCATTAGAATTCCTAAAGCCATGTTTCGGTTGGTCAACAATCAGACCAAATTTATCTTTAAATTCTTTTTGAAACTATTAGTTTCTCGATTACTGTTCGAGCTTGCCACTTTTGTATGCACAATTTATACGATAAGTGAAGCAGACATTCAAAGGACCTAATCCACCCGTGAGTTATCGAAGGACCAAATTGTAAATTTTCTGTTTTTACATCTTTCTTCACAATTTCATCGATTTTATTAAAATCTTTCGAGCTAGCTCTAGCTGTTGTTTCTGTTAATTCGTTGCATATTCTTCCATAAAATTAAATTGTGTTTAACTTTCAAATATTTATTTCCATAAGGTAGCATTAACGAGATTTTGTATTTCTATATGAACTCTTTCGTTTATTTGGAATTACTGTATTTTTTCTTGTTGTGCCTTAAGAAATTCGTGTATATTTGGCCAGGCGGTCCGCGTAAAAAAACTGGAAAAGTGCGCAATATTGGTGCAACTTTTTTTTACAAAAAGAAACTACGATAGCCATAGAAAAGACAAGGTTTGCTTTACCCCGCTTGTGCAAAAAAAAATAAAATTCTTAGAGACACGTAACAAACAAATGGAATCACTTTGCATTTACTAAATTACCTGAACAAGAAGGCTCCATTACAATTTTTGCTAGATTTTCCCAGTATAAATAATAAATATATATAATAAAATATAATAACTTCGAAAAAATCACGTTTATCACTGTGTGCACAATATGTATAATATTGCAAGCAAATTGTGCAATTTATGCCAAGTATTGGTTCAGCCAGTGATGGTGGATTTTATCTCCTTTCGTTTAGTAACAAAAATTTACTTGTACCTTGAAATTTGATTTTTGAATTAATCTCCAAAATCGACACATTTTACCCCATTGTGCGACGGTAGCTTTGAACGGATTCTAGTAATGCCAAATGTTTTGATATTACATAAAAAAATTAAATTTACTGTTTCAACTAACTCTCGTTAAAATTAATTTTTAAATATATTAAAAGCTGCCATAAAGTTTTTAAATTTGACGTGGAAAGCACTTTGACTCCAACTTTCCCCGTTTTGAACAATATTCACTCTGTTGTAAAACGAAATTAAAAACTTTTCATATTTTCCTTCGATCGTGGGAAAATTAAGAAGCTAAAATGTTTTCAGATGAAGAAAGAGATGAAAAATTTATTTATTTTCTTGTGACCTTAACAAATTTGGAAAAAGCTTACAAGTTTTCAAAAATGTAATGAGAATTATAAATAACTGTTGTGCATAATTTGTGACATGTCATGCATTACAGCACAGAATGAAATATCAATATCAATATATTATATTTATTAGAAGGCTTTAGATTCTATCTTTCACATGTCACAATCCCTCTGCCACACGTAGGACATTAGATTTGTAAATTTAATAGAATTAAATAGAAAAATATTGATGAAACTAAAATAAGTTTGCAAAGGAAATACACAGTTGAACCGTCAATATACAGAATAAATTCATCCAGCCAGCTTCAAGAATTCGAATTTAATTTGTTAAAAGGCTACGGAAGTCCACACATTTTATATCAATCTTAATCTTGAAATAAAACGTTGCACGTTTACTATTCTCATTTGTAAATTCAAAAAGGAAATAACAGGAATAAAAATAAAATAATAATAATACTTGTAAAGCGTATTTACGCTAAAGCAAAAAACAATTTTTCATATAATTCTTGGAAAATAGTAATCTCCAATGGAATACAACATACGTGTATATGTAAAATTTCTTCTGTACTCAATTTCTAGTAAATCAAACCATAAATAAATACAATTTTTTCAAATAGGTTAGTCCTTGTGGACTTGCGATAAATTTATTTTAAAAACTTTCCCGGGAACCTTAGAACAAATTGGCATATTTTCAACATAGTAATATGGCGGCCGCGGTAGCCGAGTGCTTAGCATAGAGTACTGCCATTCGGAAGGCCAGGGTTCAAATCCTGGTTCAACCAAAATCCAAAAGTTATGGAAAATTAATTTAAACCAAAAACTAAGTTAAATTTTCTAACTGCGGTCGCCCCTCGGCTGGGAATGTCAACCTCTCCGACTGTATTCTAACATGAAATAAAAGTTCCTCATAAAAAACCATCAGCCGTTCCGAGGCGGGTTGGTATAAACTGTAGGTCCCTCCATTTGTTGGAAAATCGGTGTAAATTCGCTTCGCTTCAGTATATATGTAGATTAATTTGTTATCTAAAGTCGAAGATGAATAATAATTTGTTCTAATGAAATGACAAGTCGAAGAGAGCTGATAAAAACGCCATAAGAAATGTTGCACCTTAAGCTTAAACTTACTAGTTCGCATGGGATTGAAAGTTTTGCGAAATATTGAATCGAAATTGGAGTACAACAAAAAAACAAGATCACCTCTGCTTACAAAATGTAGTTCAGATAGCTTTAAACTGTTGGAACGGATAGGCAGATATAGGAAAATCCACACAGCTCCTAACCTTCATGAAATCGATTTAAATTTCTATGAAGTCATCTCTTCCCTATAAGTTACTTTCATACAATATGCTAAATATAATTTTGAAGAGATCGAAATCGATGAGATGCAGTATCAGGAATCGTAAAACATAATGAATAACAATAACTGTTGTTCTTTTTGCTTTATTCCTGTAGTGGGATTGATTCAATTTTATTTTAAGATTAAAAATAACATAATAAAATTAAACATTTTCAAAAACAAAAACAGCTCATTTGAGTGTTACCAATTGTATTAGCAGACCTTTTTCAGAGATCGAGCTAACTGGTCCTTATCAAGTTAAAACCAGTCAATCAATTTTCTGAAAAAGCTAAAAAAGAAGCTAAATTACAATTGGAATTTTCATTCTTAAGAGCAGAGCAAAATAGAAACTAAACAACTAAAAAATTAAAGTAAATTCGTCAATTCATGTCATAGCTTATTATCGAAAATATATTCCCAAATAATTTAGAGTGCTGGTGCAGCAACTTTCTTAAATTATTTATTGAATAATACATTAATGTTGCTGATACTCGTTCCATCTTTCTGATTTTTCGCAAATCTTTAAACGTCACAATTAAAAAAATTAAGAAGTATTTTATACCTTGTTCAGACCGATATCGAAAACACTTTGAAAACGGGTTTTGTACGTTGTTATTCACACTGAGTGTTTGAGTGTTGTGGTTGACATATCTGACAGCTTTTGATTTTGGTATTGAAAATGATAATGAAAAATATAAGAGCTAATATGATTCCGATAAAAATAGGTGATCATTAAAGTATACTAACACAGATTAAATATTAAGTGATTATTTACTATGCCAAAGGTCAATTGAAGATCGTGGGACATCCTTTTCCAGCTGCCGCCCCTCATAATAACCGCTAAAGTAGTTTTAAATACAATAATTCGCTGATATTATGTGGTAATGAATGCCTTGAAACGACGAAATGTGCGACAAATACATATATTGAAGAAATTAGTGTAAAAATCAGTTGGATTGAGTAGAGCGTGAGTTTTCAAGTGATCTTTACCGAAAGCTCACTTTTGATGTATTTTCGTTTGACAGGTTTAATAGGAACGGTAACACAAGTTTAAGTTTTTGCTACTTGTATTAATATTCAGTCCCATTAAGGTATTGCAGACATAAACATACCAGTAATACTTCTTTCACTTCATTTAGCCATGTTCATTAAGGTAAAATACATTTTTCTAGTTAAACAGATCTAGCTTAAAATGAGCTAAAATGAGAACAGTGATTACAAATTTACTAAAAAATACTATCAAGCTTGCCAAATTGGTACTTTCTTACTTGGTAAAACCATAATCTGTTATTTTTTTAAGAACAAAATATACGCACAAGCTATCCGATACCCTATTATTATATATTTCATATTATTTGTAGAGTGTAGTACACATTACTACACAACAAAACATATAATTTTAGTTATGGAAATCTTGATTTTATATTTTAAATAAAATTTTCTATATGTCATTTTATTTTTTTTTTTTCTTTTGTAATTACCATGAAAACGACCTATTGGCCAATGTTAAACTTAACAGCAATTATAGTGTAATAAGGGCGGCCGCGGTAGCCCAGTGGTTAGCATTGCGTAATGCCTTGCGAAGGGCATTAAAAAATTAAGTTATCCCGCTGAAGCGATTTTTGGCCGAGTTCCTCGTTAAATTTTTGATATGCGTCTTGATGTTTTTCCAACAAATGGAAATACTAAGCCGCTTCCGAGCGGCTAATGGTTTTTTTATGAGGAGCCTTTATTTCATGTCATAAATACACTCGGAGGAATAGACATTCCCTGCTGAGGGGAAATTATGACTGTCAACAGTGATGTCCTCGTGCGGGTCCGGGAAGAGAATACTCCCGCGGCAAGGTATGCGTGTCGTAAAAGGCGACTAATATCCTGGCTCCCAATCCAGGGCAATATGGAAGCCCAATTGGTAGTAACTCCCGTTACAAGGTCTGACCGGAGACTTTAAGCCTGGTACCACGAGGAACAGGAGCCCCCGGAACTTACTCCGACCTGTTCATTGCGGCAAGGCTATTCGAGGAGTGTCGTAGTGGCTGTGGTTTAAACCCAAATGCGGGAAGAGTTGACTTTGTATCAGCTCCCAAGGCATCATCACCGAAACTTTTTTTCGGATGGAATTGAAAACTTAGGATAATATTTTCAAGATGTTATAGAAGTTCATAAGCTAATAAAAAAACTATTTTTTGAAAACTCTACGGTAATATATTTTATATACACGGGAATTGCAGAATTGTCTGTAGCTCATTTATGTTTCATACGCGGTACTGAAAAAAATGATGTCCATGTAAGAAAGTTTATGTACAGAAAATATGTTCATAAATCCTAGTTTTTTTTAATTAAGTTTAATTGGTATTTAGATGTAAAATTAAATATAAAAAGATGTATGTTCATATACAGTGATGAACAAAAGTATTGGCACAGCAAGATAGTTTAACTTTAACACCTTTTTTTGACCACTTATCAAAATATTTTTAAATGCGAAGAAATGCTGGTCCGAGGGACACATTTTCAACTATTTTCACTTCAATTCATTTTATTATCTTTTATGTTAAATTGAAACTAATTATAAATGAAAAAATGTACTAATTTTCACTTAATTAATTATAATTAAATATGTTTTCATAAGTGGTCAAAAAAGTGTTAAAGTTTAGCTATCTTGCTGTGCCAATTCACTGTACATATGTACATACTAGAGCTCAAGATTTTGTTCTAACATTTTCGAGCTGCTCGAGCATTTGAGCAACGAGTACTCGCACACTCGTTTATTGCTCAAACTCGAAAATTTTCGAGCTTTTTCGAGCATTTTTGAGCATTTTAAATAAAAAATTTTACTTCCTACCAAGAACTTCTTTCTAAAATTTTTATTTTATTTATGCAAAGTATAAAACTCATTGGAATACTGACGAAATTCTGAGAAAGAATTGAAATGAAAAAAATTTCCAACTATGATATGAGCAGTTGAGCAACGAACGAGTATCGAGCTGCTCGCAGTGTTCGATACCGATGAAAAATATCATATCAAATTTTGAATTCTTATTAAAATTTATTTTTTGATACTTTACGCCTTCTTTGTTTTATAATTTTTTTTTTTTTTTTGATGTACCATAAAATGATGAAATCTTTTTAAATTCTACTTTTTGTTGCAATTTAATGTTTGATGAGTATTTTCTCTTTATATCAGCTCTTGGTCAAAATATTACACTTCCCGTTGGCTTAAAATCGATAAATTTTCTTCGCAAAAAAATAGAAAAAACAGAAAACAAAAAGAATCCTTTTCCTAAAATTGGCTGAAAGAACTTTGAACAGATGACTTAATAGTAGGAGCTAAAGTATACGTAGTATTATAGCCAACTTTTTATTCACAATTTCTTCCGCGGAAAAAAATGTTAAAATTTTTGTCATAAAGACATCACGGCCGATGCTTTCTATCCAAGGTTAGGAAATCTAACTTTTTGACCTTTTTGCATATAAGCGGTATTGTGGCCAAGCGACGATTTGTTTTTTTTTTCACTTTGAGTGCGTACGAAAGTCGCAATCAACATTTGAGAAATGCTTAAAACTTATGGCCGGCCGATATGTGCTAGATTTCAGCGAATTTTTTTTTAAATTTTCTTAAATTACATTGTTATGTACTTATATTTATGTACATATATATTAAATATTTTTTTATAAAATAAATGTGCATACACATGTACGAGGGGATTAACAAAAGTTTGGTAAGTTTACCAGAAAAAAACAAAGCAAAAAAATTATTTTTGTATTTCTTCGTAATCTTTGTCCTTTTTTATCTTTCCTACATAATGGCCATTGATTTCAAAGCATTTCTTAATCCTACAGATCCACTTCTGAAAACAGTCTTCAAAATCTTGCTTTATAACCTTATCAAGTTCAGCATTAACCGCATTAATTATATCAGGGGAATATGGTGATGGACGTATTTCTTCGATCCCAGAGATCGCAATAAAATTACTCGTTATTTCAGCAGCGCCGCAAATCCTCTTTCTTCCTGTTTTCCAACAAATTTTTGAAAACTTTTGGTAAGCACTCTTCGGTGTACCAATTTGCAGCTATCGGGTGACCCTTTAGCTGGAATAGCAGCTACGATTTTAGATCGTGTGAAGTAAACTGGCATCATTACTTTTGTTGCTGATTTTTGTTGCTGGATCGTACTTATAGAACCAAGATTCATCACCAGTAACGACTTTACTGAAGTTGCTAGACTGATTATTTTATTTATTGCTCAATATTCGCAATACAGCCATGGCATTCAAGCCCAATTCGTTAGCAATGATTTTATGTGCAAATTGTTGGTCTTCGCCAATTTCGGACTTCGCCAGAGTTATAATTATGTCATCAGTGAAAGATTTTGGCCGCCCTTCTCTGAGCTCGTCCTCTACGGAATATACGGAACCACTTAGAAATAGTCTTTAAAGACGGTGCAATCGTTCCATATGCAATTTGGCATTCACTGAATATTTGTATTGGCTGTCAATACACGCCGAAACCCGAAGATAATCACATGGCGAATTTCTTTTTGCGTTGGTGGTGGAATTTCGTCTGACCTTGTCGTCAGCTATCTTGCGTTTTCTCGTCTCCTTTTTAGCCGATCGTTATAAAATTTTAAAGGAAGACTAAAAAAGTAATTACAAAGGATTTGGTATTTTTAGATTTAACAATAACAAATTGAAAGTCACCAACTGACCGAACTTTTGTTAATACCCTCGTATACTCGTATGTAATAATTTTTTGTCATACCAAGGAAAAATTATGAGATACATACATAGGTGTATGTACATAGCTCATCACAATCGTTTACTTCAAACAGACACATTAATCTTAAAAAAGCTTGCGAGTAGTTTATCCCTAATTTGCATGTGTATATTGGTATGTACATACTAATTATATACATAAGTACATAGAAAAACGAGTACCATATTTCTATACATACATATGTATTTATGTATATCTATATTAGCTTACCTTAGTCGTTAATGAACAAAATGTCAACACAATGTGATTTTGGCTCTCGAGCAGATATTTAACGAAATTTGTTAGATCATTTGTTGTGGAACAAATGTCAAATATGTTGCGCATAATGGTCAATTAGAATTGTATTTTTGCCAACAATACATGCATACAACCTTTTTATGTAAAATACTCTAATGAGCCGAACGATGCGCATACATATGTATGTATGTATGTATCTGTGCGCCAATGGCTTTCAACAAAGTGTAATTAATGCAGAGTAAAACTCATTAAATACTTATCTTTTCAATGTATGTATATATGTATGTACATTACAGTTTAAATTGATCACTTTCATCAAACTTTTCATTCTTAATCTACATTCTGAGCAATATGTAGTAGGCGGCCGCCGCACTGTGGCACCTTCTCATGTAAGATGTGGACAAAAATAGATTTATGGATGCCTTTTAATAATTTAAAAATACTGAATTCAGAAATGTTTTTTAATTTTGGAACGTTATGGTCGCTTAAAGCTTGAAATTCCGTAAATTCCCTTTTGGAGTATTTGTATAGTACAATGTAAATTTTATAAAAAAAAAATCAATTAAATGTCTTAATTCAATAAATAATATCATTAAGAATATTCTTAATTCTCCAATTGATGCGGGTGAAGCTATGCTAGTCTGCACCATTGGTTTTTTATTGGCTTCGCTGAAGCGATTTTCGACCAAACTCCTCCGCCAATTTGTGGTATACCTATGCTATGTTCTTCATAGCTCCGATTTTACCATCTTCTACATTCTAAATTCTAGATTGTCTAAAAAGTCTAAAACTTGCTTGTAATATTTCTTTAAATGTACATACATACATACATATACTCGCATTCAGCAAGGGAGTTGGGCGCTTTATTCTCGATTAGAGCATGAACGGTTTCAAACATTGTATCGTTTTAAATTTGTTTTTAAATTCGTTTTATTTTCAGGCAGCAATGACGACCGCAAGAAGCGACCACGGACTGCTTTTTCAGCTTCCCAAATAAAGTCATTGGAAACGGAATTTGAGCGAGGTAAATACCTCTCTGTTGCAAAAAGAACTGCACTGGCAAAGCAATTACATTTGACCGAAACACAGGTGAGTTGTCACCAAAAGCATGCTGGAATGTACATACATGTAACATTCGTACTTTATAAAATATTTGTTACTAATTAATTGTTATGATCTTGCAGATAAAAATCTGGTTTCAAAATCGGCGCACCAAATGGAAACGGAAATATACTGCTGATGTTGAATCGCTTGCATCACATTACTATGCCCAATTAGGTATTGGCGGCTTAGCTCGTCCAATGGTAGTTGGGGATCGTTTATGGCTTTTCAGTCAAACACCCACGGGACCTACACCATTTCAGTCCATTATGTTGAATGGCAATGTAGCATCACAAATGGCTGCCCCAATGCGTCCTTACAATGGCAATTTATCCTCAGCCACTCAATCTACTGCTCCTCCACGTTCCACTTTAATGCCACCATTGCCAGTAATTGAAAGTGCACGAAATGCCATTCTAGCACGAGGTCAACCCCTAAATTTCGCTCTACCCTTCAGCTTGGCAGGCACATCTGGTGGAAATACTAATTGTAACGGTACTACACAAATAGTGCCTTCCGCAAAACCCTACAGGACATCAGGTGACTTTGTAGATCGTTTTGTGGAATATAACACTCTTCCTATGACGGCAGCGCTAATCAATGGCAATACATATTGCCGGAACGACAATCCTTTGGCTAATGCCGTACCAAGTGACACTTATTTGGCACTAAAATACGGAACTATGCCGCTAGAAGGCGACACATCCACCTCAAACGGTTTGGCAGAGCTCGAACGAGTTTTCGGCGACACCAATGCTAACTTCCTGCAGAAGAAAATCAATAGTGCCAATATGACTGAGTGCGGCGACAAAATAGGTTCATCAAGCAATCCGAGAAATCACCTGCTGTCATCAAGATCCGACTCAGATTGCAGCGATATAGATTGTGAACAAATTGATGAGCCCGACGAAGTTTAAGGCTGTTAAGACGAAATCTTCAAACCGATTGCGAGAACTTACAAAGTGAAGATATTCATTTATTTCGGCTAATACCTAAAATACAGAACAATGTTTCATACAAATTCTTATTCATTAATATACATACTCGTACATACATAAATAGGTAACTCTACTTTATGTGGCACAATAAATAATTTATTTAATTTATTAAAAATGAAAATCTGTGTAAATTATGTATTTCTACTAAGAAAATGTTCACATTGACACTTATTTCCACGTCGAACGAAAATGCAACGTTTTTTTTTTTTGTAAATAATGAGCCTTTAGATGTTTTAATCACAAATATATTTCTCTGTATGCAGCTTCTTTTCATACATACATATGGATATAAGAGATGAAAAATTTAAATTCAAGTTATAAAAATAATAAAACTATTTCATGTATTTACGAAATACGTACGTGCATATACATATATACATATACTAAAAAATTCTGAAGAGAAATTTAGGGAATACATACACAAATCTCACAACATTCTGTTACTTGGTAAATAGGACAAAATTCAAATGCGCACATATTCAACAGAATATCTTAATTATTAATATTGGCAAACTTATTTTATATACATGTCTTAATTAACAATCACACAAAATAGGACAACACAAGTATTTTGAAAATAAATGTCGAGATTTTATATTCAATATCCTCTACTTGAAGTTAGTCTGAAATTAAAATGTTGCAACTAATTCCACCATTGGCTTCATAACGATATTTTCAATCATACAATAGCTTAATCACAGATTAGTAACGAAAAGTAATTATACAAATAGAGGATATTAAGCATAAGTTCATATTTCTTAGAGAGCGTGTAAATTCATTGTATGAGCAAAAATAGTTTCGGATAGAATTAACAGAACTTATTTTCGTCACTGCTGTTATAGAATGTGTAAATAGGTGTTTATATTAAATTTATATAATATTATTATGCATTATTAACCTAGTTTCATTCAAATATATATAAATAAAAACAATAAATTCTAGGTTTACATTCACACGCAATTAACTTAATTTAGTTTTTGGTTGTGGCTATTATTTCATAACTATTTAATATATCTTCAGCTGTTGCTTTGTAAATATACTCATTTTAGGAAAGCATTACGACAAACATATTATCTGAAAATAATATATGGTTTTTTCTTCCGTATATATGGTTTTCTACAGTAAAAATATTAGCTCTCAAAAGTTGCTGTTTAGTTTACATTCAAGACATGTATAATATTTTGTTAGCTCCAGGACAAATCGTAGCCTTTCCAATTAGCATTCGGTGCCAAATATACACGACGCTTTTGGTAAAAGAACGAAACTATACCGTGATAAGCTGTACGCGGTACACCACTCTGCATAAGATATAAAAAATTAAATATACTAATTAATATACTCGTAGTAATTTTAAATATACCTTGAAGTCTCCCATGAGTCCTAATATCGATGTTATATGTTTATATTGCTCTCTTGTTGTATATTGAATTCGAACTGGTCCATCAGTTTTAATGAGATTCCTGCGTAATTCGTCATAAGTTACAATTGGATAAGAATAAACGTCATTCAAAAATACACGATCATAGTTTTCCTATAAAAAAGAAATATATTTGATAAGTTTTCAAAAACTAGCGACCGTGTTGCTATAGTAATTGTTATCACGACATGTTGGTGTACATTTACCAAATTATTTGCTATAATTATTCACGTTATAGACACCGTTACAATTAAAATCAATATAAACAACATAAATCCTGCATGTAATAATCCTTATTACAGAATTATCATTTGCACCAAAACAAAAACAAAAATGTTTTTCACATTTAATTATTCAATTTCAATGTTATAGCATTATGCTTACTCAATGATAAATGAGCACCAAATTGTTGTCGAAAGCAGAGAAATTTGCAACCGTAATAGGGGATGAGGGTTTTACTTACTCTTAATAAATAGGTGAGGTTCATTTTAGAAAAATTTACAAAATGTTCGCTAAGTTTTATAAACTTCAGATATTTGTCGAAAAATAAACCACTGAAAAGAAAAATATTATTAGCATAACTTTCGATCTGAATGAGACGACTCTCCTAAATTTCACACAAGTTTGATACTCACTTCGAAACGCCGATTTTTCCAAAGGTTCTTGTACGCGATATCTCCGGTCTGATGCATGCACGTTCTTTTCTTTGTTCTGGATGTCTTATCCAGTCGTCCCAAAATCTACAAAAGATAACTCAATTTATAAGTTTTAAATTTTTCATTATAAAACTTACGATTTTGGCCATTTAACAGATAGTTCTTGCCATAGGTTTTTAGACAGCATCCAACCAAGCCCCGGGAAGAAATCAGTTCGATATAAAAGTTCAGGTTTACTGTTGTCAATAAACTTATCTTTACCATTGTCATTCCACGCAGATACGCACCTAAATCCATTAAGCGTAAAATAAAAAATCATTTGATAATTTTTATTTCAGAAATGTTAGTACTTACCATAGTGAGGGATCGTCTTTGAGCAAAGCATGAGTACCTAAGAAATACTCATAAAAATCAGGAGCTACGTTCAAATCGTCTTCAACAATAACGACGTATTCGTAGCCTCTTTGGAAAGTTGTGTTCAGCGCCCAACCATAGTGACGTGCTATCTTATAATATCCCTTGAATTTCTTTTCCCGCGGTGGTGTGAGGATATCAGTTTGATCCGGTTGCTCAATTAGCGTTACCTGAGATTCATAACTTAAAATTGCCTTTTTGGTTTGTTGGTCACCACAATCCTATAAAAAGTTTTATTCATTTGATTATCTATTTAAATGTTATTTAATTATCTAAATCTTACCTGCGATACTATAATAGGAAACTGGTCAGCGTTCGGACGGTATTGAACTAAATTGTCCAAACATTTTCGAATAGATACACGATTACAAGCAATCACCAAAATTGGTATCACAGGTTCGCCGTTAGGCATGTAGGTAATTGTAGGTTTCAGAATTTTACTATCTTTCCCACTATCTCCTTCAGCATTCTGTTGTCGCTCATCTTCATTTCCATTTCCTTCTTGGTTTTCTTGTCTTCCCAGATAATGATCTGGGCGAAGAGCAACAATGCCCACAGGACGATCTTTTGAGTCTTTATATGGTTTGGGCTCTTCTACATCGTCCGAAGTAATTTTTTTCTTTACAATCTGTATAAGTTGTCCCAAAAGTTTACTGTTTTCCTGATTTTCAATCCGAGATTCATGTTCCAATTTTTTTAGCTTCTGTAAGAGCAAACTATGTTTTTGCGGATACATAGTACTACTCCGTATTAAAAAATAATATGTTATAAAAGTCCAGGTTGTTAGAAAACCAGCTATGATAAGGATTTTTCGTGAACGCATTTTTATGCGAAATAGGTGGGGGTTTCGATTTGAATATGTAGAAAATGCATCAAATTCAATTTTCGTCCTGTTATTTGCCCAATTTCTTATTGGCTTTAAAACAATTTAGCAATGTTCATTTTTTATATACGTTTATATTAAAAATGAAATAACGTATCGTAGAACCAAAATATTGATAATGTACAGTATGCTATTTTTAAAAATTCTCAAAGAAGACAGTTTTTCTTCTGAAAAGACACAAGATTATATTATTAGTAGAATTATTCAGTAAACATAAGCAAGACGGTGGAATATTATACTTATAATAACATATTTTTTCTGGTTTTCAATTTGGTGGTAAAAGTGTGCAGCCTTTTTCCATTAAGCATGCATCTATGTATATTTGTATAGCCAAAACAGCTGAAATAATTTTGGTTATTCTCACAAACTTTGCTGAATGTTTTAAATCTTATATAAAATATTTACAACAGTGCTCTGATGTATGTACATTCAACATCCCCTCAGCAAAAGAAATGATATTAATATTTGTTATTGAGGAAAGTATTGTTTTTCATGTCAACAATCACCTGAATTGTAGTTCCACAGAAAAATCCATCAGCCGTTCCTAGGCGGTTTAAAATAAACTCTAGGTGCCTCCAATTTTAGGAAAAAAATATCTAGACTAGCACCAAAAATTGGAAAAGGAGCTTGACCAAAAATCGCTTAGCGGTTATAAAGTGTTAATATAGATATTGTTTTTCATTGTAACCATGCAGAAATAATATTGTATTTGAAATGCATGTTACATTGCACTTTGAAAAATTAAAACTGTCACAATTGTTTCAAAATAAAAAAATAAAAAGTGTGGTACAATCTTCAATTTTACCAAGGGACAAATTGGATTTAAACAAAATATTTTTATAGACATTTATAATGTTTAAATTATATGATTAAGGCCATCAAATGTCAAACTTTCTTTGGACACGGTAAACCATTACCCGGTCATATAATTCGTATTGGAGATTTATTTTAAAGGTTTTTGCATAAACATGTAGATTGTTTCTTGCACAGCACCGTTACGGCTTTAGTTAAAACATAGTAATTTTATTAGCTAAGATAATGTTTCTTTTCTAAAACTAACTTAATATTTTGCGGCAGCTTACACTTTGATTTTATATATTTTGCCACATATGCGCGGAAATTGTGTTATCCATTCCTTCAGAATTGAGACCATGAGTAAGTCCAATTTTATTGGGATTTCATAAAGAACGAATACTTTAGTAACTTATCACATATTTATGATGGAAAACTTTGATTTAATTATACATTTACAAACAAAATTACAATCTTTTCAATTTATTATTTCCCTCAAACTAACTATGAAGATGTCAGAGCTCTGTATTCATCAACAGCTGTTTTATCGGATTATATGACAGTTGTGTCAACAAACCATTTTGATTGTTGCCATTTCGAAAAAAGTACCTTATACCGTTCTCAAAATGATTCCAGAACGTATTTACATGACTGAAAACTTTACAAGACTATGCAAATGAACTTTAAGGAGATTGTGGTGAAGAATGTTAATACTTCTGGTCAGTGAACTGATCGCAGCAACAATTGTTACTAAATTTTACGGAACTGCGTTCAGCAATGCAAAAGGCCAGTAAAAATTGCAATACCGGACCTCAATTAAATAAAAAAACAACCTTTTTTTGTTACATTTTTATCAACACAATTAATAAAAATTATTTAAAATGAAAACCACTGTATATATTGTATTGAAAGTGGACGGTCAAAATATGATGACCACAAACATAATAAAATATCAAAATTAATTATGTGTTATGAATATATTATGTTTTAAGGCTCCCTGAAAAAGATACGAATGGTATCCAAACGCGTAGGAGACAGAAAAATAAAATATTTTTGCTTTTAATTTAATTTTAAGGTCACAAAATATATAACCTAATAAATACATATACATTGGCTATAATAGAAACCAGAAAATTACTTCCATTTGTGCAAAAAGTGCGATTGATTCATGCGCGTCTATCAATGTGCTTTTAAATAAAATAATTTAATACAAATATACGCTTAATTTTTCTTTAATTGGAATGGTTTTGGACACGGTTGAGTAATTATACCTAATTCTAAATTTTTAGATATTTTTTCTGATGGTCCTCTGCTTTATGGTACACCAATTTTCCGCTTAGACTATTAGGAAGGACGCACAAGAAAATACCTCAAGCTACTTGGCTGTACCCTGATCGGAAAAGACAAAACCAGATCGATCATGTTGTGATAGACGGAAGACATGTCTCCAGTGTACTTGACATGCGTGCACTCTGAGGACGCAACATCAACTCGGACCACTATCTTGTTGCTGCGTAGATACGCACCTGCCTCTGTGTATCAAAGAACGCCCGTCAACAAACATAAGGAAAGCTCAACGTGCAAAAGATTCAATCACAACAGACTACCGATCGGTTCGCTTCTCGACTTGCACTCCTGTTCTCTGAGAACACTCATCAGCAACTCGGTATACGCGACCTGTGATGGCATTTCAAGTTCCCTACGTACAGCTGCAAACGAAACTATTGGATTTCACAAAGGTACACGTACGATGAGGACTCGAAAATTCTATGAGAAGATATGACGACTTACAGAAGGTTTCAAGGCTGGAAAAGACTCCTGTAGGACACAAAGATGCCCAGAGCATATTGAATTTATCGAGGGAACACTTATCCTGCCTGCTGAATAGCAGTGAAAAAGAAGTATCCGGAGATGGTGAATCCAAAACCCCAATCGATGACGATGGAAAATACGTTCCATTACCAGACCATGAAGAAGTTCAAGTAGCAATCGGCCGCTTAAAAAACAACAAAGCGGCTAGAGCTGACCGCATACCGGCAGAACTATTCAAACATGGCGGTGAAGAGCTGACAAAGTTTATGTATCAGCTACTTTGCAGAATATGCACGGACGAAAGCATGACCGATGATTAGAATTTAAGTGTGTTCTGTCAAATCCATAAAAAAGGGGACCCCACAGTCTGCGCCAGTTGTAGTGGGAGAAGCCTCCTTAATATCGTATATAAGATCCTGTCGAGCATATTATGTGAAGGACTAAAGCCCACCACCAACAAACTGATTGGACATTATCAGTGTAGCTTTAGACCTGGTAAGTCAACCATTGACCAGATATTCGCCATCCGCCAAATCTTGGAAAATACCTGTGAAAAGGAGATCGACACACACCACCTCTTCGTCGCTTTTAAAGCAGCCTTCGACACCACGAAAAGGAGCAGCCTTTACGCCGCTATGTCTGAATTTGGTATCCCCGAAAAACTTATACGGCTATGTAAACTGACGTTAAGCAATACTAAAAGCTCCATCGGGAAAGACATCGATACCAAGCGAGGTTTCAGACAGAGGGATTCCTTATTGTGTGACTTATTGCTAGAGAAAATTATACGAGCTGCAGAGCTAAATAGAGAAGGTACAATCTTCTATCAGAGTGTATAGCTGCTGGCTCAACAATCGCGTCATTCTGCTTTCCCCAGACTGGGTAAGGTCAGCCTAAAAATTCAGCGCAGAATCACTCTAGCCAACTGCTGCTACTTCGGACATTGTAAGCAATTTAAAAGTAAAGTCCTCTCCGGACGAACGAAAACCAAACTCTACAAGAGACTCATCGTTCCCGCCCTGACGATGACAACATCCAATAAGTCGGCGTTAGGAGTTTTCGAGAGAAAAGTTTTGCGTAAGATTTACGGTCCTCTACGAGTTGGTAACGCCGAATACCACATCGGGAAAAAGGAATGAATGGCGCGATGTTATAAATTCGGCTAAAATCGCGGTGTCTACGCCAGTAAAGTAAGTATCCATATGAACACAAATCGTATGCTTTCCATACTTGCTAATTTTTACCATGCGTGAATTTAGAACTTTCTCTCCAAACTAAACGTCAGAATTATATGAAGTGAACATTTCAAAGAGTAAGATGACGGAATCAAAATAATTAAGAGCTTGCTGTTGGTCATTATTTTCATTTATTATTAATATTAATATTCAATTAACTTACAAATAACTTTTATCTTAGTAGACTAGTAGTGACTTACTCGTTAGAAGAAGATATTTTGGCAGTAGAGATTGGTGTCAATTTAAATTATAGAAAAACTATACCTTCGTAAAATAAATTTTAAATTTTTTAATTGAGAATAAAAATATTTGCAATGGGTAGTAAGTTTAAGCTGCCAAAAAGTAGTTTCTTATACTTATATTTATTAATTTTATTTTTGTTAGATTCTCAGTATTAATAGCTTTGATGGCAGTTGATAAGTTTTTATTGCAAACGTAACTCGATTTTTATCTTCAATACTCCAGTGGCAAAAGTTACATAATATCATTCATCTGCATGTTTCTTCAACTCTTCTTTCTCTATGCGTCAATTTTCATTTAAAGTAGAATGCTTCAAAGCCATAGTTTTTTTCATAAACAATTAGTTATGGTCAGGTTTCGTTCGGTTTGGCTGGTTTGGCTAGCGAAAAGTTCATTATATAAATTTACAAACAACGACACAAAACCCGATCACCACAGATAACCATCCTAACGATCTGTTGGAAACAGCACTACTAGCGCTGCGTTGGGCCTGACTTAGTTCCTTCTCATCAACCACAAATGCTGTAACAGACGTTAAAGGTTGCTCGAAGGTTTTCAACGTCTCGCCAAAATTTACGCGGCTATTGCGCGCCAAGCGCTGATTGGCCAATTTAAGCTCCCGTAATTTTTCTTCTAATTGCAGCACTTCGTCTGGAAATTAAAATAAAAAATAGTGTCATATCTAAAACTTATTTCATTCATAACATCTATGTATGTATGTATGCATGTATATAGGTATGTATGTATAGGAAAATCTTATCTAATTCTTGTTTTAACTCGATTTTATTTTTATTTGATCATAAAGGAAGAAGATTTTTAGTAGCGCTGTGTTATAGTAAATCTTATTCCTATATAGAAGGTGAGTGTTTGTTTGTTCTGAAAAATGATTTGTCAACTTTTTAGTGATTTATCCTCAGAGTGCCCCACTTAGTTTCTGACGTTTTTAGTCTGTTTCAGTTCAGTCTCCATAACCGCTGCCAAGCCCGTGTTGGGAAAGAAAGAGGGTTGGACGGGACGCCCAGTTGGGCTTCTAGTCAGCCTCTCGTTAAGTCGAGAATCCCTTCCGAAGGGATAAACTGCAAACCCAACATCATGAGTGAAAGTAATAACTTTTCAAACGAGGCACGCTCGTCAATTGAAAATAACACAGAAGGGGAAGTGAACCCTGGCAAAATCTCTGGGTTCGCGGACCATCATAGATACAGCAGACTTTTCTGGAGCTTATGAAGACGCACATCTTTGCCAGGAGGAGCTTGGCTGGAATGCCAACGGAATTCCAATAAAAGATGCTAGCTAAGCAAAACAGGGAATTGAGGACGGATCTGTGAGAGATATTCCACGGCGGCGGTACTTCGGAAGGATGACATCATCCTGTCTCCACTATTGTAGGTAACTTTGATAGACCAGTTACTTTAACTGCTTACAGCGGTGATATTAAGTATGCATCCGTGGGTGGTAGGGCTCACCTTCTCTTCTCTTCTTGGCAAGAGGTGATATTTATCCCGAAGCCTGGTAAGGAGAATTACTCTGTTCGGAAATCAATTAAACCGATCTGACATCGTTATTGCATTTCCTGACGTAGAGGGTGTTTTTGACAATATCAACAGTACTGCAATGATCTCTTCAATTGGCTCATTCGGGATTAACCAGAACTTACTAGCGTAGTCGGCGCTATGTCAAGCAGAAGACTCTGAAATCATTCACATGTCACTACACAAGGAGTCATCCTGTAACCACTATTGTTGGTAACTATGTTAACCAATTACTTCAATTGCTCAAAGCGAAGAAATTCAAGGTAGTAGTGGTCTTGTCATTCTTTCTTCTGGCAAACTTCCCAACTCACTATCACGGATAATAGAGAGGTCACTGGAAATCGGAAATGATTGGGCTGAAAGACAAGAACTCTCAGTAAACCCACAAAAATCTGAGATCTGCCTCTTTACTAGAAAGACGAAAGTTCATCAATTAAATTCATCTTCTTTAAGGGGTAAAAGATTGAAAGCAGGCCCAGTAAAGCGCTCCGAATTTGGAATACCTGCAGAAGAGCTATTGAGAAAAATATGGTGTATTGGCTTTACATGAGTGTCGTAAGGCGCATACTAACGTATGGAGCACTGGTGTGGTGAGCGATTTTAAAGAAGAAGAGCCGTATTTAACCCTTGAAACAGGTGCAAAGTACCTGCCTACTTGGTATAGCGAGCGCTCAACAAAAGCCCTAGAACTCATCTCTGACATTAGGCCGATTAACATACAACTGATGTATGATGTCCTTCTCTACAAGGTCTTTCCAACGGAGTGGAGGTATTCACCTTCCTCTGTTTCCACCGGCGGGTACTGCATCGAAAACTTTCAAAGTTGGAGTATTCTTGTCCACCCGGACCACATGACCTGGCCAACGCAGTCGCTGTTTCTTGATTCACTGAACTATGTCAATGTCATCGTATAGCTCGTACAGCTTATCATTCTATCGGCTGCGGTATTCGCCATTCCCAACTCGTAGGGTTGTGTTTTTTGTTTTGAAACTGTTTCGAAAAGTTTAAGGCGAGCGTTTTGTGGTTTCTGATTGATTTAGTGTTTTAAAATTTCTATTCAGACAGATTACAGACAGTATTTGTTTCTACCTGCTGCTTATACATACCATACATACATACTTGTAGTTTTATACAAGAAAACACTTACTACGATTGACTCCTTCAATATCGTTAATTTTTATGAACATTGCCAGTGATATTTCGTACACTTTGTTTGTGTCCATCAGACCCTGAGTTAAAATATCACTTGTATCTCGTCTTCTTCGACCATAACCGATTTGACCGTTAGAGCACTGAGTTCCAAGACATTTATCTAGACAGACATTCACGGTGGCACGAAATTGTACATACGATGAGTCGGGGAATTTGAAAGCTTTGAATTTTGCTGATAACATGTCACCGTCTATTGTATTGAAGTTTTCGAAAAGGTATGGATCCACTGTGCATCTGAAAAATATATTTAAATACATATGATTTTGGGTACTTCAAAATATTTGTATATTTTTTGTTACCCTTTAAAAACTATTGTTTCAGAGAGCTGGCGAGTATCGGTCACTTCTAAATAATTCACACCCAAGCCATAAACTGACGCAGAATCGGGATCCAAATTTATTTCCATGGTCAAAGGAGTTCCGGGTGTTACCGTCAGATCACCAGTTACTTTCTTCCCATTTTGATTAACGCCAATGGATAAACGTGGCTCTGGGGCGCGCTCTGTAAGAGATGTAGTGATTTCCAAATCCCTGGATAAGAAAAAATATTAAAGCTTAATAAATTAAAATGAAAGGATAATACTTAAATACTTAAAAACTAATATGGGACTTATTTTATTTTGTGTTGTTTGAATTGTTTATAATTTTTTTTTAAAAGTTATCGATCAATTTATCCCATCCAAGCCCACCTAATACCGTTTTTACTCGAATCGTAACAATGATGTAAAAAGAGAATTAGATGTAAACTGAATACAGAAGCGTATTTTCTTCTGCGTTTCTTACAGTTAGACTAACATTCCGTATTTCTAAGTGTGGAAAACTTACTCTGGCTCTTGAAACCCGGCAGGCAGGACATCGCGACGCACGACTGCATGATGCTCCCTTTTGGTGGCATTCATCATAAGCACATTGTAAAATGGCTCCGTTGTTATACACTTCACGCTCACCACCTCCTTGGCTTCACTTGATTCAATTAATATCTTATGGTAATATACCTTCTTTCCCTGGAAAATATAATTTATTATGTCACAATTTCTTCCAGGACGACACATATTAAAACTATCTATCCTTTTTCTTTTAATTAATTTCATTTAATGCATTACTATGCTTCTATGTATAATTTTTTTTTTTTGTTTTTAGGAGTATATAGTACGTCAGTTGCAACCGCTAACCCAACGTTTAAGTTTAAGTAAAGCTCGCATGAGCAAGTCGAAGATGAAAACGATGATTATTGCCTTCTTTGAGAGCCTTGGAATCGTCCACAAAGAATTTCTTAAACCGGGGCAAACCGTAAATCAAGTCTACTATCGCCAAGTACTCGAAAGATTGCGAAAACGAATCAACAGGGTGCGCCCAGACATCACTCGTAACTGGATCTTTCATCACGACAACGCGCCGTGCCACACCGCCCTCAGCGTGTCCCAGTATTTGGCCTCTAAAGGGATCGCCGTGTTGCAACAACCGCCTTATTCGCCTGATATGTCACCCTGTGACTTTTTTTTGTTCCCTAGAACAAAATCAGTGGCCAAAGGAACCAATTTTGAGGACGAGGGTACTCGCGACCATCCCAGCCGAAGCGTTCCAGAAATGTTACGAAGCAAACCAATGCACTGGAATCGTTGTATAGCTGCCCAAGGGGGCTACTTTGAAGGGGATGGCAGAGTTGTAGAATAATTTTGAAATATATGGTTTTTATGGAATCAGTCTCATTACTTAATTGTCACAACTCGTATAATAAGCAAACGAGGTGGAGTTAGCACAACAGTTTAGATTTTCTAAGAATGTATTTGTGTTTCTTCAAACCAATGCACATTTCATTCAGTTTTCATATGTGCATATACTCGTAAGTATATTTCTTACCGTCAATTGATTAACCATTCGTGTTACTCCACATTCGTAAAAATCAGTTAGAGATAGTCGGAACACAGCCTGCTGATCACTAATTTCAGGCTGACAACGTTCATTGGGATAATCCTTAAGACCCTCTAAGTATATCTGAGATTTATTACCCGGATTATCTTTCGTTGTTTCAGGAATTTGAATTTCGACTTGCATCTGGTCCTCTGTGCAGTGTATCTTGTGAGCAACTAAAAATGAAAAAAAATAAATAAAAATAAAATATTTATTTATTATTTATAACAGAAACAAAGAATATTAAAAAAAATTATGTTAAAATAACAACAATACGATAAAAAGCGTATTCAAACTGTACATGTATATAATGACCGGAAAGCTAATGCATACAATATTTTTTCAAATACTTTGTTTTCTTTATTTAAGAAATACGTTTCCCAACCATTATTTTGACCAAACCAAAAAATAAAAAAAAATTACCTTTTAAATTTATATTTTGCTACTTCTGCACCTCAGCAGTTTGCGAATTGAGCTCTGACGCCTACCAAGTGGTAGCAACACCGACAACACGTAGGGTCAGATCCATTATTCTAATAAAAAAAAGAACATAACTTATTTTCATCTCCCTAAACAAATCGAAGCTGACAGCACCTGCCCCACCGTGCGGCTGGAGAAGGAAAACATCTGGGTATCTTCCTTCTTTCCTCGCACGATAGTCATAACCTACACCACCGTCCATATTCAAGAAGCAGCCAGGGAGACTAACACCTGGAAACTTTCCTTCATAATTGCCGCCGATGCAAATTCGCACTACTTTTTCTGGGACCCCAGTAACACTAACACACAAGGTGAGTCTCTATTACAATATATATTATTTTATGCAAAGACTTAGCTAACTGTAACAATGGGAATAATCCCACTTTTGTTACCGCCTCTAGGAAGGAGGTCCTCGATACAACACTTGCATCTAAAACATAATCTGACCAGATCAGAGAC
The DNA here is from genome assembly GCA_037013455.1 of Ceratitis rosa. Taxonomy (NCBI): domain Eukaryota; kingdom Metazoa; phylum Arthropoda; class Insecta; order Diptera; family Tephritidae; genus Ceratitis; species Ceratitis rosa. The sequence goes on from JAWMAG010000005.1 coordinate 17,084,758, forward strand.
TGGCATGTTTCGGGCATCCATTCCTTCTCAGATCATTTCTATATATCCTTTAATCTCACCTTGAGAACATCTCTGGGAACCAAAGCAGAACTGACTGGACTAAATTAAGAGAAGTACTGTTAGCATAACTCGTAAATAATGCTTTTCACGAAAAGTACGACATATCGTTAAAACTGACAGCTTGACTCATTATCAAAATTCGATGATGGACTTTGTCACCAAAGCTTTTAACGCTGCTTTTAAGCCATCATGCCCGTTAATTATACCGAAAGGAAAAATAAAGCCTAAATGTGTAATACCCAAGTCCAATTACTTAACTTTACACCATTCTACGAAGAAGTGGCTTCCACCACTTTCGTCTTCTCAATTAAAATTCCAGAGGCGAACGAATGGAAAATGCAACAGTTCTGGATCACTAATCAGTAGCAACCTTTACCGATGGCTCTAACCTAGATGGCAAAGTAGGTTGTGGAGTTTACTCTGTAAGAGACTTCTCGACCACTGCAGTGCCTTTCAAGCGAAACTAACCACGATAACGGAAGCCGCTTTCTAATACGATAATCCAAATTATTGCAATTCTAACAGCCTGGCTATCATTAAGCCTCTCCAATGCAATCATACTACCTCAAAGGTGGCAAAAAATGCAGAGGAGTCTTAAGCAAACTCTCGACTTTATGCGAAACATCCGTGATTTGAGTCCCTGATTATAGGGACATCTCAGGCAACTACGTACCCGCCGAACTGGTCAGAAAGGGAACAGTCATAACCACAGTAAACTCTGCACATGATGTGGGCATACCGCTTTCCTCGGCAAAGTATCTGTTAAGACTAGCTTTCACCAGAACTGCCAACAGCAGATGGCGGAGTGAAACCACGCACAATGTGACCAGACAAATCTTGTCATTGATCGAAGTAAACAGAATTACGAGTCTTTACTCCATCTATGGTAAGCCATATTTCTAAAAGCATAACAATCAGAGTAATAACCGGACACTGTATTATGGGGACTCACGGTAGAAGGATAAGCTGCTTCTTAAATGATTACTGCCGCAGCTTTAGGGACTTAGATGAAGAGGAACCGGTGGTATATTACCACTTTCACTGCCCAGCTCTCAGACGGGTCCGCTACCTTTTTTAGGAAATTTCTTCTTCGATTCCTTTGCAGTGCTTGCTTCGGTGGGTATCAGTAATCTCCTAAATTTCATAAAACACACAAACTAGTTTGAGCAACATAGGTATCACAATGGGCCAGTTGGCCTTAGAGCACTTGATAAGGGTTTCTTGATCGAGAAATCTGTTAAACTAATTAACTAATAAATATAAATTTAAACCATATGCCGAATTCAGGTCAAAAAGAAAACAAACGCGCAGAAACCTGTCGCGGATGCTATAGTTATTCCAAATAGACGAAATCGGACCATGGCTAAACTAGGAAATTCTATATTAAATAAAAATAACGAATCTAACAAGAAATTATCCATGAAACCAGTCGTCATATTTTAGGATTTCCGGAACCCTTCCTCCCTTAATGCAGCCCAACGTGACCCTAACTTTGACTCTTTCCTTCTATATACTGTTGGCGCTTTGTAACTGCTGAAGTGATTTTCGGCCGAGCTTCTCCTACAGTTTTTGGTATGGAGGGACCTACAGTTTATTCTAAGCCTTCTCCGAACAGGTGATGGATTTTTATGAGGAGCATTTCATTTCGTATCGGAAATACACTCGGAGGTCTTGACATTTTCTGCCGAGGGGCGACCGCAATTAGAAAAATCTACTTAATTTTTTATTTAAATTATTTTTTTATCTATAATTTTTTTAAAATGTTGGTCGGACCAGAACTCGAACCCTGATTTTCCGAATGGCAGTACGCAATGCTAACCACACAACTTTCGTGGCCGCCTGTCTTGTCCATTTCAACCAAGCCCTGTCCCCTCTTGGCGAAGCTACGTGGTACACTTTCGCCAAGTGGTTAGCAGTGCATCTATAAATATTCCTAACATTTTTTGAAAGTGATCGCGGTACTCTATTATAAATATTATATTACATACATACATAATTTGTGGTGTTTTATAACCGTTTAAACGATTTTCTTCAGATTTGTGGCGTGATGTTTCCTACAAAAAGAGGGATTTAAAAATTTGTACGCTCCATTGCTAGTTAATTTTTCATTGGGGGGTCCGAGGTTCTTCTTCCAGCGGCAAAGTTCAATAAATCATTTATTCCATTGATTTTAATTGTGCTACTGTTTAAAAACATATGCACATACTCGTATATATGTATGTATGTGCTAAAGCGTAAAAGATAGTGTTACGCCTTGAAAAAAAGCGTACGGCTGAATGTGATTGTGCATTTACTAATACTTAATAAATCCAGAAGTTGCATCATTAATCACCGACTTATAGCTTTGTACTCGTATTGTATATACACGCGAATGTACATATGTAAAGATATGTAAGCAAGTACAAACGATGTGAAATCAACGAGTATTTAGAATTCCAATGCAAACGCAAATCATATCTAAACATTAAAATCGGAAGCAGAATTGCATCATAAGCGGTGTTAGTACATCATAACAGAGCTTTTACTGTTATATCATATTCTCTTGCCTTATTACAGATTTTGTTCATAAACTTATGTACCATATGTATGTATTTCCTCATTCAAGAGGTAAATGCATTCATCTTCTGTTGCATGCCTATAATTATTGTATGCTCTTGCATACGAGTATGTACGTGTGTATGGATGTATGCAAGTAGGTTGGTATGAAGTAGTGCGAGTGTATGGAAACTAATTTCTGAATGGTTTTTCATATGAACAAAGAAGAAAGACCAAACACAGGTAGAAAAGAACATTAGTTACCCAGCTTATGTAATACATTTAACTGCATATCTGAACAATTAGTAGTTTTGGGATCTACATATGTATGTATTTGTTATTTAGTAGTAATATTTCGTCAGTTCTGACAAACATTATAAATATATAAAACTTGCAGGCTAATGAATATGGCTAAAAAACCTCAACTCGTTACCAAAACTTAGTTCAGATCAAATTGGACTGAATTTTGACACACATAAAAATATTTCACTAAAATTAAATCTAGCATTCTTGAAATAATGTGTACTCGTTAAAAGCTTGTATTATTTGTTTGTAATAATTTGTGGTTATCAACCGTCCCTCCAAAACCTTTATATTTCCTAAATTATAAATTATTATGCCCTGAATATTCTATATTAAGTTAATGGAAGGGTGTAAAGTAAAATTCTTTATTTCCATTGTTTACAGCGGACAATTGGAATCAGTGTACCGATCCTAATCGAATTCCAAAGAGAGGTTTTCTAAGCTATACCTTTGGATTAAATATTTAATGTACACATTCAAACAAAAAAGATTAACCTGTACAGAAAGTTTGTTCTGAATGCGGCAGAGTCAAAACGTCTGGGTGCATATTTAACATTAAAATAAGACTTTCTTATTGCTATTTCATCATTCATTTCCAAGCAGCTTAAAACTTTAGTTCCTACTGTTTGCAGGAAAAATAAAATTTTCGACAAATTCTGATATTTTGTGTTATATAAATTTTTTCCGGACGTAAGTGGAGACTAGAGAACGTCTTTTCATATACAATATATACTGGTACATACTATACACGTATGTATTGATATATATTGTTATTATTTTAATGAAAAATGTTGTAAAAAACGTAAAAATGAAATTGGACCCTAAAACCCTATGAAATATCTTTGAAACATACACTCATACACATGAAGTGAAAATTATCCACATCACTTCTACATTAATTGTATAAGTTTAATGATAGTTACTTATTCACTGTTATATTTGTTATATACCGATGCACTTATATACACATATATACATATTTTTTGTTTAATATCTAGTTGAGGTCATTTAGTATTAAATATATTAATTACTTGAATCTGTAACATTAAATCCCAAGTTCACCTCACTGCTTTCAACATAAGTAACAATAAAAACCCATAAAAATTTCTCTTAAAAAACGCAAAAAACTGAGGCTAAATTATTTTTATATATAAATATCTTTGCCAACTTTGACGTCAACCGCATTGAAATTCAAATGAAACGTTAAAGAAATGTGCTTTATTGTTGAAGAGCGATTATTAAATTATTTGTTTATCAAAGATGTTCTTTGTACATTTTAAAATTATTACTTGGGCCTTATCAGTGTGGCTTTGGACCCGGTAAATCAACCATTGACCAGATATTCACCATGAACCAAAACTTGGAAAAGGCCCGTGAAAATAGAATCGACACGCATTTTAAAGCAGCCTTCGACAGCACGAAAAGGAGTTGCGTCTACGCCGCTATGTCTGAAATTGGTATCCCCGCAAAACTTGTACAGCTATGTAAACTGACCTTATGCAACACTAAAAGCCGTCCGAGCCGTTCGATACCAAACGAGGTTTCAGACAAAATGATTCCTTATCGTGTTACAATCTTCTATAAGGACCTATGACATTGCCATTATTGGTCTGGATAGGGAAGCGAAGGATATGGGTCTGGCACTGAACGGCGAGTTAGGAACGGTGAATACCGCAGAGCTCCACTTCGTTGGAAAGAACAGGTAGAGAAGGACCAAACAGCGAAAATAAATTCGGCTATATCGCGTAAGCGGTGTCCACGCCAGTAAAAAAGAAGTAGAGGCAGGGATTTTTTCACCTAACCACTTTTTTCAAGATATTTTATTTAAAGCAAAAACACTGTTTCTAGTTGAATAATTCATAAAAAAAGTAAAGTTAAAAAATTTCAAATCACTTTTATTGGCTTCTTTGCAAAATATGGTCGGATGAAAGCATGCCCGATGATTGGAATTTAAGTGTGCTCTGCCCGATCCACAAAAAAGGCGATCCCACAGTCTGCGCCAATTACCGTGGAATAAGCCTTCTTAATATCGCATATAAGGTCCTATCAAGCGTATTGTGTGAAAGGCTAAAGCCCACCGTCAACAAACTGATTGGACCTTATCAGTGTGGCTTTAGACCTGGTAAGTCAACCATTGACCAGATATTCACCATGCGCCAAATCTTGGAGAAGACCCGTGAAAAGAGAATCGACACCCTCCACCTTTTCGTCGATTTTAAAGCCGCCTTCGACAGCACGAATAGGAGCTGCCTTTATGCCGCTATGTCTGAATTTGGAATCCCCGCAAAACTTATACGGCTAAGTAAACTGACGTTAAGCAACACTAAAAGCTCCGTCAGGATCGGGAAGGACCTCTCCGAGCCGTTCGATACCAAACGAGGTTTCAGACAGGGTGATTCCTTATCGTGTGACTTTTTTAATTTAATGCTGGAGAAAATAATACGAGCTACAGAGCTAAATAGAGAAGGTACAATCTTCTACAAGAGTGTACAGCTGCTGGCGTACGCCGATGATATCGACATTATTGGCCTCAACAACCGCGCCGTGAGTTCTGCTTTCTCCAGACTTGATAAAGAAGCGAAACGAATGGGTCTGGTAGTGAATGAGGGCAAGACGAAATATCTCCTGTCATCAAACAAACAGTCATCGCATTCGCGACTCGGCTCCCACGTCACTGTTGACAGTCATAACTTCGAGGTCGTAGATAATTTCGTCTATCTAGGAACCAGCATTAATACCAACAACAATGTCAGCCTTGAAATCCAACGCAGAATCACTCTTGCCAACAGGTGCTACATTGGGCTGAGTAGGCAATTGAAAAGTGAAGTCCTCTCTCGACGAACGAAAACCAAGCTCTACAAGTCGCTCATTATACCGGTCCTACTATAGCGCAGAAGCGTGGACGTTATCAATATCTGATGAGTCGGCTCTAGGAGTCTTCGAGAGGAAAGTTCTGCGAACGATTTATGGTCCTTTGCGCATTGGCAACGGCGAATACCGCAGACGATGGAACGATGAGCTGTACGAGCTATATGATGATATTGACATAGTTCAGAGAATGAAGAGACTGGCTAGGCCATGTCGTCCGAATGGATGAAAACACTCCAGCTTTGAAAGTATTTGATGCAGTACCCGCTGGTGGAAGCAGAGGAAGAGGAAGACCTCCACTCCGTTGGAAAGATCAAGTGGAGAGTGACCTGGGTGCACTTGGCATTTCCAACTGGCGCCAAACAGCGAAAAGAAGAGACGAATGGCGCGCTGTAATTGATTCGGCTATAATCGCGTAAGCGGTGCCAACGCCAATAAAGAAGAAGAAGATATTTGGTTGGTTGGGGTTTTCAAGGATTATATTTTTACTTTTTTCGTTTCAAGTTTATTATATTTGTATAAATTAACACCAAATTATATTTGATTTCGATTGTCGCTTTCGGTCACTGTCGAAATTCAAAAACAGCCTTACTTTTGCACCGTTCCTGTCAAATCTGATTTGAACATTCCGTTTACTTTTTACTCCAGTGGAATTCCAAAGGATTTCAGAAGTTTAGTGGTCGGAAAAGATCGCTTTGCTGTACACGTAGTGACAGCCATTGTTGGATAAATTTAAAAAAAAAAAAGACATGAAAAGTTTAGAGCCTAGAACAATTCATAATTGCAATATTTCAAAAACCAGGGAGGTGTTGTAGTTGCATGATTCGCTCTTCTCGCCACAATGCCAAGATTCTGGTGCTTGTATCAACGGCAATGTATGCATATAAGTGCGCACAGTTTCAATCTAATATTTTCTTCAAATTGCTCATTACACTTTCCATAATGTAATGCGCAAGATTATATAATGCAAAATGCAGCTTTTTATGTTGAGAAAATAAATACAGCTACATATAAAGAAACATTTCTATTGTATATCAGATTTAATAACCGGTTGTTTATTCTTTAACAGAATTATTCACACAGATTGTTTAATTTACAATTACTAATATAAAAAAAAAACTGTGGAATTCATGATATCATGAAGTACACACATACATATTTTTTTATTAAATAAAGAAAGTTAATATTTAGACGTACTTACACCCTATAACGAAGAAAGAATGATAGAGGCAGAGCTGACTTTACGAGTAGTTGATATTAAGTGCAATGGACATAGTAGTACTACATATATAGCGGTTTCTTCAAAAAAGCTTTCTACTACAATGTCAATTAATAGTTTTTAACAGGTGACAACTCTCTCAGAGATGTCTTCCCGGAAAGCCTTCTTAACTCTAACAGATTGATTGATGCTCATATTGTAATATTTCCTTTTTATTTCTATTTAAATTAGTTAAATTGATTCTCACAATATAATTAATATCTCATTTATTTATAAAACTTCAGCGACACCTAGTGAGTATACTATTGTTGGTCACATTGGAACATTTTTCTCAAGCCCTAAGCTGTACCCTCGAAGGTCTTGACATTTCCCGTCGAGGGGCGACTGCAATTAAAAAAAAAATAATTTTCCAAAATGATGGTCGGACCAGAACTCGAACCCTGACCTACCGAATACACACTGCTAATCACTTGGCTATTGGGTAAATGCTTATGCAATGATTTACAAGAATTTAAAGCGTTATTTTCATCGTTTTCCAAATTAACTATTAACCGATCATATCATAACATAAAACCTTTCTTTTAAAATAGTTTCTTTGTCAATTAAAGCAAGAAGAGAAAGATCAGTTTTGGTCAGTCTAATTGATACGTGGATTTTTGATCAAAAGAATTTTTCTAGAAGTCAAGTTAGGTTTAGCTTGTGGTATGTTCCCGGATCGAAAAACCCGCAAACAAATCGATCAAGTTGTGATCTAGACGTGAGAACGCACCGAGGACCGAACATTGACAGGGTTCTCTATCTTATAGTGGCAACTAACGACCGTCAACAAACACAAGAAAAGTTGGACGTCAAAAAGTTACCTGGCTTGCACTCCAATTATCTATGAGCATTCCTTAGCTATCTGGTATAAAAGAGTGTGGGATGGCATTTCAAGCTCCTTACGTACAATTCAATAAAAGGGCTGGCACGAAAAACCACCATTTTAGAAACGCATCTCGCGGTGTGTCGATGAGAGAGGAAGAGAGTTGAAGAGGGAAGCGAGAAGTGTTTGTAGGCAGAAATGAAGGTGATGAATCCGAAATCCCAATCAAAGACTATGTAACAGACGTACCATTGTCCGACTATGACGAAGTTCAAACAGCAAATACTACCTGACGAACCACAAAGCATCAGGGCCCGATGGATTACTGACTGAAGTATTTAAATATGGGCGGCAAAGAACTGACAAGGTAAGTGCATTCGCTTCTTCGCTAAATTATGTCGAATGAACCCATCCCCGATGATTAGAACCCAAGTATACTCTGCCCAACAGAATAGCATTCGCCAATTATAGAAAGATAATCCTCCTCCTCCTCCTCAGGCGGCCGCGGTAGCCGAGTGATTAGCATTGGGTACTGACATTCGGAAGGCTCGGGTTCAAATCCCGGTGCCACCAACATCCAAAATAATTTTCCATTTAAATAAAAAATTAAGTTAAATTTTCTAATTGCGGTCGCCTCTCGGCAGGGTATGTCCACCCCTCCGAGTGTCTTTCGGACATGAAATAAAGGCTCCTAGTAAAAAAAACCATCAGCCGTTCGCAGACTGCTCAGTATAAACTGTAGGTCCCTCCATTTTGTTGGAAAAACATCAAGACGCAAAACCACTAATTGGAGAAGGAGCTCGGCCGAAAATCGCTTCAGCGGTTGCAAAGCGCTAATTATATATAATCCTCCTCAATACGTACATATAAACTATTAAGAACTGATTGGACCTCATCAGTATGGCTCTAGTTTTGGTAAATCCACCGTTGATTGGTCGCCGATATTGACGATATTGACGTCATCTGACTTAACAACCGCGTTGATAAGAAAGCGATGCAAATGGATTTAGTAGTAAAAAAGACGCATACGCGTTTTGGCTGCCACATTTCTGTTGCTAATCATACTACCTAGCAACCTGTATCAACTCCAGCAACTATGTCAACTATGTCACGAAAATCATTTTTGCCAACATGTGCTAATTTGGACGGAGTTCAGAAGTAAAATCCTCTCTCGACGATCCAACACCAAATTCTACAAGTCGCTCATCACTCGGTTTCTGCTAATTTTGTGCAGATGTATGGACGATGACATCATCCGAAGAGGCGGTTTTGGGAGTTTTGGGTGAGAAAGGTTTTAGCAAATGATAAATACGGCGGCATAGTTCAATTACTCTGGCTAGGTCATGTCATTCGCATTATTGACAACACTCCACTCCGTTCAAAACAGGTAGTGAAGGATCTGAGTTCATATAGTAACTCCAATTGGCGTTGAAGGACTAAGAAAAGGAATAAGTAGCGTGCATTTGTTGACGCGGCTATACTTATTACACCAATCAAGAAGATGGACACTACTCAATGACGCCAAAAAAAAGAATATAGTTGTGCGTACACATACGAGTATATCTTATATGTGTATAACTTCAATTAGTTATCGAAAATTTGTATATATGTATCTATACATATTTATATGTAGCATCTGAATAACGTTCATTTCGATATTTTCGTTTACAGGGAGAGCTTTTAGAAAATAAAACTGACTTTAAGATTTTCCCATACCGAAAATACAAGTTCACATGTAGGTAGACAAGGTGAACAACGCCACTAATCGTCTACGTGCTATATACATACATACATATACTCGTACATAGATATATATAGAGAAATGTCGGAAATAATTGGTTGATGAATAAACTGATCTACAAAGTAATCGCGTGCGGTGTGCCGAATTGCTAAGAAAAGTTAAATTCCCAAAGACTTAAGTATATGTCTTTGCATGTGTACTCGTATGTATGTATGGAGTTATTACGGCAGATCTACGAGTTTAGTGTGAAGAAAGTAGAAGAAATGTGTGGTGTTATGCCTGCAGGTAGACACGGTTAGGTATGTTGATTACTTTGTAGAAAGTGGGGATAAAAAAAGACTTCATTTGAGTTACTACTTTTTCTTGTTGAATTTGTTGTTTTTCTGTAAAATTTGATACACATGGTCCAAACACTTCACACACTGTGTTTGTTAACTTGCATACATATAAATATGTATGTATAAATGCAAGTACATACGTAATGTACTCGTATATGTGCACTCCAATTGTTTATGTATTATGTTCTAAGAGATAATCACCCTTTTCCACACTTCGTTTGGCTACAAAAAAAAAATTGAAAAACGAAATAAAAAAAAGAATAATAATAATAAAGTAAACAAACAACATTGGATGGCACACCCCGAATGTGAGGTAGACGAAATAGCTAGCGAATGTCCAGCAAGAAACTATAACGGATTTGTTTTTAAAACAGGATCGAAGCCGCCAAGCTACATACTAATTCAAGTTCTTGACTTGTCAGAGTATGAGTAGGAATGTATATATGTATGAGACCTTCTGCTTTGGCGGATAATAAAATGCACTAGAAGAACACTTCCTTAATCTTTTGTTAAATAAAACTATGCAAACTAACTTAGTTAGTCAAAAGAAATTTATAAGTCAATAATAATGTAGGCAGATGAGCAAATCAATGAGCTAAGACTCTGTAACGGCAATTATTGCGGTCGCAGTAGCTGAGTGGGTACCATGTACGTATTAACTTTCGGCTGACCAGTTCAAGGTCTGGTTTACCAACATCCAAAATTGTAGAAAATTAATTTTTTTAATTGCTTTCCGAGTATATTTCTGACATGAAAGAAAAGCTCCTCATAAAAATCCAGTGGCCATTCGGAGGTGGCTTAGAAAAACTTATAGGTCACTCCATTAGTTGGGAAAACATCAAGAGGCACAACACAAATTGGAGAAGGAGCTCGGTAGAAAGTAATATATAATTTTCAGCCGAGCTCCGGTAGAAAGTAATATATAATTTTCAGCCGAGCTCCTTCTCCAACTTGTGTTGTGCCTCTTGATGTTTTCCCAACTAACTAAGTTCTGTCTACAATTTTTTTTTTTTTAAATTTATGTTGTTTTTGTGAAAACTTGACCAAATATACAATCATATTATCACATCTTTGTTTCAAAGCTGCCTTTAGATACCCAGTAGTTCTGAAGGTGTCCAGCCATCATGCAGACCACCAATCGTTAGACAAATCGCTAAGTAGTGGCAATGCAGTATTCCCCGGTCAAACCCATCCGAGATGTTTCTGAAATTTTGTTTTTTATTATATAATAATAAATAATATTGTATATTAGGTCAAGTAAAAAGTTCGTACGGTTTTTATCTAAGAGATGGCGTTATTATCCATAGTACTAGTGTTACGTGTCGCATCATGTCATACTCTACCGCGCTGAAAACATGTTTATTCGCGCTAAAAGTTTGTCTTTGACAGTTTTTCGATTGATTGACTCAGTACGTTGTGAGCGCTCGTCAAAGATGGATACCAGCAAAGAGAAAATTCGCTATATTTTACAATTTTTCTGCGATCAAGGCGAAAAAGCAGCCAAAGCGGCTGAAAAAATTAATTTAGTTCTCGGGCTCGATACTGTAAGCGAACGTGTAGCACAAAAGTGGTTTGCTAGGTTCTGTTCCGGTAATTTCGATGTCGAAGATGCACCGCGTGTCGGGAGGCCTCTCGTCGAAAATTGCGATAAAATCATGGAAATTGTGGAAACAGACCGTCACGTGAGCACTTATTTAATTGCTGAGGAACTAAAGATAAGCCAGAAAACCGTTTGGAACCATTTGCATAACCTTGGATTCAAAAAGAAGCTCGATGAACTAACGCAAAAAACATGATGGACCGAATTTCTATTTGCGTATCGCAACAAAATGGACCCATTTCTGAAGCGTTTGGTGACTGGCGATGAAAATTGGATCACCTACGACAACGTCAAGTCAAGAAGGTTTTGCTGTGTGTTTGGTGGGATTGGCAAGGAATTATCTACTACGAGGTGCTCCCCTATGGCCAGACGATCAATTCGGCCCTCTACTGCCAACAACTGGACCGCTTGAAGGCAGCACTCATCCAGAAGAGGCCATCTTTGATCAACAGAGGCCGAATTGTGTTCCATCAAGACAACGCCAGGCCACACACGTCTTTGGTGACGCGCCAGAAGCTCCAGGAGCTTTGATGGGAGGTCCTAATGCACCAACCTTATAGTCTGGACTGGCACTAAGTGATTACCATCTTTTCTGTCCATGGCGAACGCGCTTAATGGTGAGAAGTTGGTCTCAAGAGAGGCCTGTGAAAATTTGGCTGTCCGAGTTTTTTGTCAATAGGGACGCAGCCTTCGACGAAAGGGGTAAAACAACAAGTTAACGAACAAAACAGCGCATATTTGACTTAAAATCTTTTAACTTAAACTTTTAATATATAATAAATATATACAGTCAAACCTGGGTAAGTGAGAACTGGACAAGTGAGAAAACTCTATAAGTGAGAGTAATAACCAGGACCCGTCATTTAAGCTCCTAAAACCTCTATTGGCGAGAAACTGAAACCTCTGCAAGAGAGAGTCATTATTCTCTCATGGACCTTCATAAGTGAGACTGACTTATCTATACCTCTGCTATTTAATCACTCATTCGTAACTTTCGGGGAACTTCCTACCATAGTTCTTGTTTTGTTTTCTCGTCAATATTGTTCGTGGAACTAGATAGCTTTGTTAATATATCGCAGACTTGTCGAATGTACTGTACCTGCTTGTCGGACTTACTCAGTTTATAGTTAATCGCTCGGTACGTTGCACTGACATCCACATATTAAATTCGCTAGCAAAGCGAATAGATTTTTATTTAAATGTGACTGGTATTCACTCCTTAAAGCCAGTTGAATCGTTTGTGGTGAACCGAGGTAGTCGAACTTACAGGGTAGTAAGTTTGTGACATACATGCATACGTGTACATTAGGTTAGGTTAGGTTGCAGTGGCTACCGATCTATCAAATCGGATTCACCTAGGCCTGACTTAGATCCATTGTGATACCACAAAAACTTAATCCATCAGGTTTCATCCTCCATCCATTTTAATTCTCTAATGAACCTCATTAGATCCATGACTTTGACATCAACTATCTTCGATAGACCATCCAGCAGTAGAGATCGGCGACAGTTCAGCACTAATTTGGAGATTAGCGTAAGCGAGCCCAGTGCTTTTATTGCTGAATGTCTATCGCTAAAAATGAAGATAGCTTTATCTTTAAAGTTGGCTCCAATTTGCTTTGCAGCCTCCATGATAGCAGATATCTCCGCCTGGAAAACACTGCAATGGTCATTTAACCTGAACGAGAGCTCCAACGGAGGGTCGTCTGAGAAGACACCTCCGCCAACTTTCCACTCAGTCTTTGAATCGTCCGTGTATATTTCCACGCTATCCGTTGGAGTATTGTAATTATCTGTCCATTCTTCCCTGCTAGGAATTCGTATTCTAAAGTGGTTATCAGTTACTACTATTGGACCACATCTATCCGTATAACTCAATATTATCGAGTGTACCCATACCTAGGTAGACCATTGATTTGAATCTCTTAGACGAAGTGCAGTCATTGCTGCCGACTGATTTACTACCGAATCCAGTGGCAAAATATTGAACATCACATTTAGAGCATCACTTGGCGAGCTTCTAAGTGCACCACTGTTACACATTAAGGCACTTCTTTGAGCCTTAAACTAAAAATTTAGCATTTGAAGCTTTATTTATAGCTGACCACCACACGATCGCACCGTAAAGAACCGTTGGTCTTGCTGCTGAGATGTAAATCCATCGCAAATCCTGGGGTTTGCATATATAGAGGGCCGTAGTAGCCTTTTCGTATCTTTGAATAATATTATCTTTCCAGTTCAGGTTCTCGTCTAAGATGACTCCAAGAAATTTAGCTTTTTATCCCAGACTAAGTTGAACGCCGTGCGGGGTTATTGTATCTCCTTATGAATACTACGAGTTCTACTTTGTTTGAGTTGACACCGAGGCCACATTGGGTAGTCCAGGACAATACTTTTCTTAGAGTACCTTGTATTAAGTCACACATGATTTGTGGAAACTTCACGCTGTAGAAATTCAAAGAAATTTCAACCGGAGTTTAGTAAAAGTTGTTGTTTTTGCAATAGGTAAAAGGACATCCTATTTCTATTTATATTATCAAAAGTTCCCTAAAAATCTTTCATTAGCCACATATATTTTTCTAGAGCCTACTTCTTAGTGCAAAAGGCTGCCAAATTCTCCTTCTCCTATATGGCTTCATTCTCTAATACGTACTTTTACTTACACAACCCCATCGATTAGCCCACCGTGCACTTACAATCCACTTATTTTCGCATTCACACACAATCCCCTACCAATTGTAATTTTCCAAAGTCATCATCATTATTGGCCATGGAAGTGGCTTGCAGTCATTGTCTCCAGACTTGGCTATGACTGGTTTCGCCAACACACCACACTCAAAACGTTTGTCATTATAACTTTTGAGTAATTCAATTCGTTTTATCCGTATTTATCTTTTAGGTAACAACCTTTGCAAACACAAGTTCGCCCACACAGCACATATCGATGAGACGTGCATATGTACGAGTATAGGTATGTTTGTATATGCGTCACACTCGTCGTTTTCACTATTCAAGCCAATTCTAAGCGGCTTTTAACAGAGAAATAAATACACACTTTTGTCCATTGTCATCATATACCCATTGTCTTGGCCACTCATACACTAAAAATAAAACTTTGCGAAATTAATCATTTTCCTGTATATTTTTTTATTTTTTTTTTTTACTCACGCAATAGTTCTTATTAAATCCATGTAGATACGTATATAGTAATTAAAAATACTTGATTCCACGTTGGTAATGTATTTATTTGTGGTTGGCACGAAATTCATTTACATATTTACATATGTATGTATGTATGTATATACAAATAAAGAATTAAATGTCAGATTCTTGGCTCAACATTTGTTCAATTCTAAGCTGTTTGCTAAAGTTGAGGTGTTTCACATACATACGTGTACATATATTAATACATATCACAAAAGATAATTATATTTTTTGTGCAACACTAAGATACATATTGTACGCATGGATGTTCATTAGTTTGTGTAAATGACGCCTTCAAGGTCTTTTAGCGGTATATAGTAGTCTTAGCACAAACCAACACTTTCTGTTCACGTTTGTCGCCTAAGTCTTGTGTTTGCTTCGCATGGCTGTTCACCGCCATTTCAAATTTTAAGTATGGTATATATGTATGTAAACAGTTATATGCACGTACAGATAGTTATGTAGATGTTATATACATATGTCGATACGAGGGAAACTCCCAAAGTTTCGACCCTACTGTGTAAGTTCGAGAGTTGAAACTAAGGAAAAAATTAGAAAACCACGCCGTAATGGAATTTTCTGCTTCAGGTTTGGCAGTTCTGCCACAATCAATGCTAAATTAGGTGCCTGAAGGCCTGAATGCATGACATTTATATAGGAAAAGAAATTTAAGACCTTTTGGGCCATCCCACATTGGTGCATACTACCGAGCTTCGTAGCCAATTAAGTGGCAATGGTGACTACATTTCAGAAGGTCATTGGTTTGTATTACAATTTCATAACTAAGAGTGTATTTTTCTCGAGAATATGACAGCAACAACAGTACAGCTTGCTGATGCGGTTAATTTCGTTATATGCATTGTCAAGTGAAGAGATGCGTGAGTATATTAATTGAGCAAGGTAAGAGTTTACCAATCTTTTCTCTCCCCCTACGGGTTAGGGGTTCAAGAATTTACCCGCGGTAAGGCATACCTGTCGTAAGAGGCGACTAAAATCCTATAGTTTCCGCGACAGTCGGGTCTTTATACCGGAACGAGCGGGAATTTTTTTTCCGGTCAAGGACTGTCACTCCCGTAACATTCACTAATAATTACATTGAGGAATATTTTTGAGGTTACGACAACAACAACAACAACAATCTTTTCTATTCACAAAACACAGTACTTTTATTTTTTACATCTGTTTTTCTCTTTTAAATAGGAAAATATGTATATATGTACACGTATGCAGGTCCAAGCATGAGTATAGTAGTAACATTTGGAAGCGCACTTGGAGACAGAGAAAGCTATTTACATAATGATACACCACTTGGTTAAACAGCAATTCATTTTCCGCCTGAATGTGGTAAATCAATTGTACTAAACGCTCATGCCAACGACAATAGCGAGCCAGGGAAAATAACGAGGTCAGCTTTTTCAAACTACATTAATCGCACTTTTTTATCATTTTCTGTTTTTGCCTTTCGCGTGAATTATGACATCATGTGGCGTTTGAGCCCGCACAGCCACAACTAACATACATATAGAAGACGTAGATATGTTTGTACATACATAAATGCATGTGTACTTGCATTTACTTGTACAAACATATATACATATGTATATACATATGCATGTACACATGCACATTAATAATAAAGGAATCTATATATGGATATGAATGTGTGGTAAGCGTATTAGTAGATCTACGAGTTTGCGGTGAGCAATTTTCGCAGCGTAAAGCCTTTGAACGGCGTTGCAGACTGCTAAACGAGTTTTATGTCTGCCATCTCCACCTTAAATTTTTTCGAAGATATGAAGTTGCTCAAGTAGCATTGCAAATCCGACAACACCGCATATTCCTCATGCTCTCGTGAGCAAATTCTAGCGTTTGATTAAGTCAGGAAATACCAAAGAAATAAAAAACAAAAATAAAAAACAAAAAAAAAAACAAAAAAACAAGTTAAAGACTTGAATAGCTTTATCCTTTTTGAGAAGTGAATATACTACACGTACGTATACGTTTAGCTCACATAAATAATATAGATAAATATAAATCATAAATATTAAAAAAAGCACTTTTTAAAAGTCTCTAAAATAAGCTCATCAAACAAACCGCAAGAAATATGATTTTTTTTTAAGTACATAGATAATGTAAACGAATGCATTGCATTGCCTCTGTGCTAATTAATTACCCAATAATAATAATAATTTAATTTGTTTAAGAGTTCACAATAAAACACTCTTTAACATTCATATTAAAAAGATTTATTAATATTAATATGTAGTAATTCAGAAAACCATAGAAAGTGTTTTCTTCGCGAATATATGAAAAATCAAATTTAACCTCAAACACTTAAATACATTTCAAAAGATTTTATCGAATTCTATATTGAGTTGTTATTCAACCATTTTTCACTTAAGCGGTAACTCTTGTGCCTTAAGGCGATATACATAAAAATATATATATACATATGTATATACCGTAAAAATATTAAAGCGATTAAGGCTTGAATAATTTTTATAGGATGCAAAAGATCTGAGAGAAACAGGCAGGACGTTTTGGACTTCACTTTATTTTTCAGCTAAATGTAAATTATCTCATAAACATTATTGGAGATATGCAAAATTGTTGGTGAAGAATGAAGCCATTAAGGCATTTTTCTAGGCGGAACTTCTTAAAGAAGAGTGTTTTTTTTACATATATTAAACAAACGCGCAAAAAATAAATCTTCTTTTCCGAAGTGTTATCAAATAGATTCAGTATGCAACCTCTAGTCTCAAATACTCGTAGATGATTTTGTTTGAAATGTATATTTTTTAGTTTAGTTGGAATTGAAATGAAATTACACAGTATTCAGTAACTTGTCTCAAAAAATGATCAAATTTCAGAATTATTTTTTATAAATTTGACACAGTTTTCAACTTTCATAATATTCCCTTAAGGTAAGCATGAATTTCGAAATAATAGTCATTTTATTGTTTAAATAAATATTGTATCTTTTACTTCAACCAAATTTTGATTAAACTGTTGCATTTTTACTTTCAAATGTTCATCATGTACATACATACATTCTTTGTTAATGTTCATCATGTACATACATACATACATATGAATCCCTAGAGATCCCTATCAGCCACGAATTTTTGATATTTTTCGTTTGTGAAATGCAAAATCGCAGCTAGTACCAATCTATGTAATCTTTATACATTTTTCAGACTACTGACTATACGAAAATACTTAATCCCAGGTTATTATTAGCTTACTCGTATGAATGTACAATTTTGCGGAATTTGCTCGAAAGCGTGATATAAATCAAAATTGTTCAAGAACCGCTTTTTCGCAACAAATAAACTGATATTTTGTACAATCAAAATTTTAAAACCAGATTCGGATTCTAATTAATTAAATAATAACTGTACACTTGTTCATATTTTGTATTGTAGAAAACCAGGTACAAGTAAGTTATAGTCTGTTGAAATCTGCATTGATGTATTTGTAAATGACTAACACACTCTAACGAATAAGCAAATTCAACGAAAACTAATCAAAAGGTAGAAAGAAAAAAAAACAACATATTAGAAATTTCTAACATTATCCATTTTCAATCGAAAGTCCAGTTTAGTGGACATTTTCTGTTACTGTAAAAACATCGCAACAACAGCTAAAACCCTTTAATTCCAGGAGTATTAAATAAAGGAAATATAATTAAAAAATTGTATGTAGATTCGAAACACAAATAAAGCTCACTCTTCGGTTACCTTTTGCTTCCGCCAATCCACATGATGATATCACCACTCCTATGAAACAGACGATACCTAAAGCTCTCCACACTTTATTGTTGATCATTTTATGGTCGGAAATTTTAAACACTGCAACCAGAAACGAATAAAATATTTTTTAATATTTTAAATTATTTAACTTTGTATGCCGTCACTTCCACTAAACTTGAATTTAATAGAGAAAATGCGTTTAAATAATATGCACTATTACATACATACTCGTATGTACATACATACATATATTTCGTATTTCATTATTTAATTTTCTTTACACAAAGCATTCGCAAATATTTACAATTTTCCACAGCACTTTGTTGCAAGCATAATAAAACGAGTTACATACATTACTTACAAACATAGATAAGTATGTAGGTATATTTATAATTATGTAAATTTACACTCTTCTCTTAAAGTTAAACTCATTAACACTTGTGTAAATATTTGAGACTTTAAGCTCGATTTATTTGTATGAATAATGTTTGAATTTAGAAATTCGAGCAAAGATATTATGAAACACTGGTCAAGTATTTTGTGATTTCATACTCATTCGAATATTTGTGCACTGTCTAAATGTACGCGAGACAGACAACAGGAGCTAACACACACCTAAGCACACGACGTAGAGGATGAGCCAACAGACATACGAACAATGGATGTAGACAGCCGAATAATATACAATACAATAAATACCAAATAAAAACAAAAGTTAACTCTAACACTGCACGTACATACGTATGTACATACACTTAAGACTTCTAAGAAACGCGTCCGACCAACTCTCTGGCTTAATACAAACTGAATGTTTTGCGTCACGAGAAACTCTGATCTGAGTCGCGGAATCGGCGCTCAATAGCCGAAGCCACAATCTCAGCCGCACGCCAAGTCTATCAAGCCTAACAACTAGCGCTATCATTTCTGGCCTACAGATCGAATACATGTTAGCAACTGTGCACATACACGGGTACATACATATACCTATACTTATACACTGCCGAGTATAGTAATGTTACACAAAAGTACCCCGTAAGAATGAGTAATAGCACCTGTATATATTTTAAATATATTATATTCAATTGGATTTCACGATGGTAAAACTGCAAATATTTCATAAATTTTTCTGAGTTAACCATATCACTTAATCTTTATTATTTAGATTATTAGTTTTGTACTCAATAACGCTCAAGTTTCTCTTCTATTTGCGAGTTGTCGTAGTTCCTCGCGAATCAAAAGACTAAAACCTCACCAAACACTTTCAGATATTCGAATTAAAAATTTATTGTTTAATATTAAATATTATAGATCTGCTCTGGTGAGAAATGCCAGTGAGAATTAACGAGTGACGAAATGTCAAAATTACGCTCTTCCGGTGCAAATTTTAGTGGTTCCTTTGCCTTGCCGAATGCGATTCAGTAAAAATTAGTAACAATTGTTACAGCCCATCAGCTCACGGAACAGGACTTATGTGTTCAGCGTGGTGGGACACCCTTATAACCTACTTAGGGCTACTTCCAAGGAAAGAATTTAGTGATTCAAATTTTTAATGTAGTACATAGGAACGAAAGAAATCAAGAAAATAAACTCTTTGAACTGGCCAATAGCACCAGATCCCCTACTTCTTTGACAAACCGGCAAAGACTAATAAAGCTCAATTGGAAGCTGATGCCACGCCCACCCTATAAGTCTGACTTCGCACCATCAGATTACCATTTGTTTCGCTCTCTTTAAAACCTTTTGAATGGTAAAACTTTAATGATTTGAACGAGATTTCGCTTCTAAAAACCAATACTTCTTCGAACGTGGAATTTGAAGCCAATTACTTTTAATATACGCTGCTTAGGTTAAATATACCTCGCAGAGCACAAATGCGCGAATGCATATATGTACGTATATATATCTGGTAATAACCAAAAATGAAGTAGTTGTTGGCACACCAAAGAGTTGGCTGGCAGTGCAATTTTTTATATATTCATTATTTTGCTTTGTATTTGTATTTCTAATTAATATTACGTTGTGGTGAGTTCTCCAAGTTCACCGAAGCGTTATTGGGAATACTCGTCCATACATACATACATATGTGCATGGGTTAAAACTCTTTAACAGACACGGGAGAGACTTGAATATGTATGCACACATTCGTATTTATGAACATATGTAAATATAACATACATATAAACATAGGTTTACAAATGCTTGTCTGATAAACCTTGGATCATCTTAAACTATATATTATCAAGATATACAAGTACTCCTCCCTGTATCAATGTCCATAAGTTAACTTTGATAACTTCACTGCTATTTTTATCAAGCTTTATAAATAAGCATACTTACATAAATGGTAGAATATAGAATTAGTTGGAATGTATAGATTTCGGAATTGTATAATTAAGTAAACAATTTGACTAAGTTTCTTCTCCTTCTTCTTTATTGGCGTTGGCACCGCTTACGCGATTATTTTCGATTCAAAATTAGTGTGTTATTCTCTCTTCTTTTCGCTGTCTGGCGCAGGTGGAAATACCAAGTGAAGCCAGGTCACTCTCCACCTGATCCTTCCAACGGAGTGGAGGTCTTCCCCTTGCTCTGCTTTCACCAGCAGGTACTCCATCGAATATTTGCAAAGCTGGAGTATTCTTTTCCATCCGGACTCCATTACCTAGCCAGTCTCTTCATTCCCTGAACTATGTCAATATCATCATATAGCTCGTACAGCTCATCATTCCATCGTCTGCGGTATTCGCCGTTGCCAATGCGCACAGGACCACAAATCGTTCGCAAAACTTTTCCCTCGAAGACTCCTAGAGCCGACTCATCAGCTGTTGACATCGTCCACGCTTCTGCGCCATATAGCAGAACGGGTATGATGAGCGACTTGTAGAGTTTGGTTTTCGTTCGCCGAGAGAGGACTTTACTTTTCAATTGCCTACTTAGTTCAAACTAGCACCTGCTGACAAGAGTGATTCTGCGTTGGATTTCAAAGCTGACGTTATTATTGGTGTTAATGCTGGTTCCTAGATAGATGAAATTATCTAATTATCTACTACCTCGATGTTATGACTCTCAACAGTGACATGGGAACCGAGTCGATGACTGTTTGTTTGATGATAGGAGATATTTCGTCTTGCCCTCATTCACTACCAGACCACACTCAACAGCAATAAGTTAAAAAATTCACACAATAAATATTCACCCTGTCTGAAACCACGTTTGGTATCGAACGGCTCGGAGAGGTCCTTCCCAATCCTGACGGAGCTTTTAGTGCTGATTAAGGTCCGTTTACATAGCTGTATAAGTTTTGTGGGGATACAAAATTCAGACAGAGTGGCGTAGAAGCAGCTCCTTTTCATGCTGTCGAAGGCTGCTTTAAAATGGTATGTGTCGATTCTCTTTTCATGGGTCTTTTCCAAGATTTGGCGCATGGTGAATATCTGGTCAATGGTTGACTAACCAGGTCAAAGCCACACTGATATGGTGATCAGTTTGTTGGCGGTGGGCTTTAGTCTTTCACACAATACGCTTGATAGGACCTTATATGCGACATTAAGAAGGTTTATTCCACGGTAGTTGGCGCAGACTGTGTGTTCGCCTTTTTTGCGGATTGGGCAGAGCACACTTAGGTTCCAAACGTCGGGCATGCTTTCATCCGACCATATTTTACAAAGAAGCTGATGCATACACCTGATCAGTTCTTCGCCGCCGTACTTGAATAGCTCGTCCGGTAACTATGTTATTATTCCTTCAAAATAGGAGGAAATTCCGATATAATGCATTTGCATTGTAAGGTGAGCATCAAATAGAGCGACTTTCGGGCCATTAAAATAACTTGGTAATTTGTTGCTTGATCAGCTCTTGTCGCTAACTGCTCGATAAGTTGTTAAATAAATGACGATTATTTTGAAGTTGTTAGTGCCAACGACAAAGCAAAATAAAAGCAAAAAAGAAAATAATAATCCAAAAGCGTAAGATCCTTTTAGAAGTGAAAAACTCTTTCCACTTGATTACAACTGAAATTTATATCGACCAATCCCACATTTAAATAAAAAAAAAAAAAAAAACATTTCACAAATAAAAGGCTGAAGAATAACCCTAAATAATGCAACTTTGAAGTGGTTTTTCTTTTTGACAATTTTTGACACTATTAAAATGCTTAAAGGTTCGCATCTGGTTGCTACCAACGGAAAGCAATGGGGATATCTATGAGCCGGTCGTCCATAAGCCGTTGCATCCATTGCGTAACAGACGCAATCAACCGTTCGATGTTTTTCCGAAGGGTCCGAATTCTCACTTTAGTAAATTCCCTAAACTAACACCATAATGTAATTAAAGTTGCGACTGTTAAGGCACGAATGTTCAAAAATCGGCTAACTATAAGCTGAGCTGGTATCGAGACATGACTTAGTATATTATCTCGTTACAGAAGAACATTTTTTAGTACTCCAATTATGTGGCAATTTTCGCAAAGTACCCGTATGTACTCTTACATATTCCCAGCAAGTCTTGTGCTCCGGTTTTTATGACGGCATCAACTCTAACGTTTTGCATAATGAATTGCAGTTTAAACAGTTAAATGCATTCGATACACTTTTTCGTTGTCTTTTCTATTTACTATAAGCGTTCAATAGCTGAAATGGTCGCAATACGCGTCGACGTGAGTACGGACAAATTGGGTCACACAGTTAGCGTTGACTTTGACACTCCACCGAAATGGCCTAGGGGCAGTTAGTCCAGCTAAAACATAATTGGCACTGATGCGCTTGCACTAAAAAAATAAGAAAAAAAAAGCCAAAGACGCGTCAAACGCTACATTTCATTTATGCTGTACATAAAAATTTGTTATACAATTCCCTAACTATGAATAACTTCGGTAGTATTGAATAGAAAAATATAATAAATGAAAATTGTTTCTTCAAAACTGAATGCCTCATTCTATTATTTTTCGATATTCAACAGTGTTAACAGTTTTTGGCTGTTTTTTCCCCACACACAACGTTATCGCTAAAGAAAACTGGTATAATACCCAGTGGCAAATACTAACTGGCACTGATAGTTTCAAATTTACGAGAGAAAGACTATAAGAAATCGATGAAAAATTGCTCGAGAAGTTATGAAGACAGAGTAATACCTGTACCCTTAAAATTTTGTAATTGAACGCCTTATTCAAGTTTTACGGAGTAATTCTGTTTACAAATACATGGTATAAAGCAATTGTTGTACGCAGTTCAGTCTGCGGGCTAATGCATTGACATTGCATTACAAAACAAAAAAAAACAAAAATTTTTTGTTATCTATTCTGTACTGTACAAATTGTTATCGAATTGCGTTCGTTTCGACAAAAAAGAAATAAAACTTGCAAAAAGAGAGCACATTTTCTCAGTTATCTTTTATTGGTTCCACCTAGTTGTAGAGCTTTCATCCACCCGAACGACACGCAGATAAAAAATAATTAGTGTTTTCCGATTTTCTATAATTAGGTATAGGTTCTTTATTCATTCAAAAACAAGAAATATTAAAACAAAACAAAGGGGAGCGCTCCTTACGGTGGAAAGCGCTCCAATTTTAAAGGAAATCAATTTAAACATACAAACATAAAAATCCATCGGTAGTTCGGAAGCGGCTTAGAATAAACTGTAGGTACCTCCATTTGTTGGAAAAATATCACGACCCATGCCAGCGGCGATTTTATGAGAAGCATTTTATTTAATTTCAGGAATACACTCGCAGGACTTGTCATTCGCTACCGATTTAGTTACATATTCTCTAATATTTCATCAGCCATAATTCGGTGTCAACAACTTACATAGTTTGTCGAGAGAGAACTTTATTTTTGAATTGCATACTCAGTCCGAAATAGCGTCTGTGAGTGATTCTGCCGAAAATCGCTATTCACTTAGACCTGTAAAAATATATTTATCCATTCTTCTCATTTCATTCTCTTCATAATAATGCATATCGGCGACCTCAAAAGTTCCAATTTTGTCGATATCGAAACGTGCTCGAGAAAACGATTTTTTTTGGAAAACATTAAGACGCAAAACCACAAATAGTTAGCACTTTATTTATAGTGTGTACTGTGCGTCTTAACGATTTTCTTTTTTAACAAATCGACCAATAGTTTATTCTCCGAATGGCTGAAAGATATTTATGAAAAGCTTTTTATTTTATGTCAGTGTGTATTACTCGGCGGCAACCTAATTAAAAAAATATGTTGGGATTTTCAAGATTCCAGCCCATGATCCTCTGCACGGTGAGGCGAGCTTATAACCCCTCGAACCACTTGGATACTGCGGCCGCAACTTAATATTAGTACAAATTATAAAAAAATATATGTTTGAATTTGTTTACGTTTGTCGAGAAATGCATACAAACATATAAATTTTATATTCAATAACCACTCTATCTAAGTATATGTATGTAATATGCATGAATTTACAGTACTTTTTATGACATGCAAAAATTTTGTTACCACAGTGTTATGAAGATACAAATATTCTTTTGTCCATACCAACAATTTCATGCCTTTCAGGTATGCAAAACACGTCGGTCGCGGACTGTGAATACTCAATGCTGAAGCACTTGGACGACACTCTGCCAATGTGCCAGAATGCTGATAAATGGTAAATGAATTAAATTTTGAAGTAAACTTATCGAAAACTTATTTTAACCACAACGGACTCACATAATTCGACTTCAATGATTTGACAATTATAACTGGGAAGGGAAGATTTGCAGAATTGAAGATTTTGCGCTCGATATAATTTTTTATTTCTCAAGTGAGACAAGAATAGGTATTAGAAGAGATTGCGCCAATAACTATTTCTCTTGAGCGCATATACTCGTACATATGGCACAATGTCAAATTTGTTCTGATGAACTGTCAATTCACGTAAATTACAATATCAGACTGAAATATTTTCTAAGAAAAAAAGATGTCCAATCTAAAGTAAAAGAATTCGGATGCAACTAAAACTGAAATGTATATATGTTCATACATATATGTATGTATATCCTCATATGGGATTTATTTTCTTCTGAACTAAAAGAACAAATTGAATGAAATGTTTATCATTAAAAGAATACAACAAATTTAATTTTGAACTTTTGATTTTTCAAACAAAAATTGAAAATCTTTTTTTCAAAGTTTTTATAGTGGAATAGAAGATTACGACTACAGCAAAATCATAAGTTTAATGACGAAGTTGGTCCAATTATATGCGTTGCCGAAGATTTGAAAATATTTATACATACATACATAAGTAACTTTAACCACGAAACGGTTTAACATTTTGAAATTCTAAAAGCTTGAATTGAACTTCTCAAAAGCAATAACAATTTCAATTAAAAAGTCCTGAATAGTTTTCTGTCGAACAAATGTGTTTTAATTTAAAAAAAAAATTTTAATCATGAAAACTATTATTGTTTTTGAACAAAAATTTATGTAGCAACTCCATCATTTGATGCCATGTAAAACGAATGGCATAAGCAAATAATGTAAAAATCATGAAAATTTCATGCGAACGCGCATTATTTATACTCGTAAAAATCTATATACATATGTATGATATTTATAAATCGTATGTTCATTTGTAAAGATCCGCAAATCCCCAAAAGTTGCCGACCGATTGACTTGAAATTTTTTCAGATTGTTTCTATGCTTCCTGCCACACGCTATTGTGGTTTTCTGTATTTTGTCCAAATTTTATTTTAATTGGTATTGCAAAGAGCGATAAGACCTACTAATTAAAATTTTTTTATTGTAAATACTATTGATCTAACGACTTATTTGCATATACATAAGTGTGAAACACTTCTTCGCTGCTCAAAACATTGTAGAGTCCTTGTCCTTGTCGGTTTCTTTGACTTACTGTCCAAAAGAAAGAAATTTACTGAGTTTTCAACGAACAAGATCCAATAAGAATTAGCCAGCAAGTTGTGCAACTGCTGTTTATTGTGGCGGTTAATTTTGAATTCGTTCATTTATACAGTTTATTATTTCTCGTTTAAAGTATTTTCCTAAGTGTTTTAATAAAATTGACAATAAAATGGCATTTTTAAGTTATTAATTATATTCAAAATTTATTGTATTTCAACAGTGATGAAATTCTACATGCTTTTAGCCGTCCAACGATAAAAACTATCAATATGTTTTTTTCTAATAGTTCTCTAAAAAGACGAGGATTGATGTGGAACTCGCTTTGCAACAATTTGTCGCTTAGATTTTCAGTAAGGATGACTTAAATACGAAAATAAGTTTGAAATTATTTTTCCGTGTAAGCCGGTCTTATTAACTCCACATTATTATAGAGTTTCTTCGATTCTGATTAAATAAAAACCAAAAATAAAGCTCTTGCTTATTTTTCCTTCTAAATGCTACTAATAATTCATTTTGTGCATCGTCGTCGCTTCCGGAAGTTTAAAAATGCATTATCCTCATTGTGGCCGTAGCAGCAACTTTGCTTCGAATTTGTTATGCTGCTCCTTTGGTCGCCACTGCTTTCTGGTAAATTATAGAAATTCAAAATAAACCGTTGTACTAGAAATAATAATATATTCTAATTTTATATCCTCCTAACTTCTAATTTCTCAACGGAAGCTGCTGGGTGGTGTGCGGGCGATGATTCCACTCCACTGCCACCACATTTTCGTTTAACGAGTGCCTTTACTATTGTTGGAATCATTGATATTGTTCAGTTAAATTAAACAACATTACATTTAACCACTTATTTTGTTGGCATATTACTCATATTAAAGAATTACAATTATTTTAATTTTAAATAAATTTTGTTTTTTTGACAAAAATTCAAACATATCATCACAAATCAGCTCTTTTTCATACTTGCTGGTAGCAAACTGGATCAAATTTTCCCAGCACGAATTTGAAACTTTCTTTCCAACTAAACGGCAAAATTGCGCTCTCTCGATACCAATTTTTACTGGGTTTTTAGCTCAGCGAACACGATGCAGTAAAGTTTAGTCAAAATGGTTACTGCCCATCTAGTCAATGAACAAAACTAATATCTCGAAGTAAGCCAAACGCACCATTCGTAACCATGTCTATTCCCACTCAAGTTGTACGTATAAGAATAGAACGTACATATGTGCATACCTACATAAGCACGATCTAAGCTTATATCCAAATCATACTAATTTTTGTCAATCTATCGGTGATCATAACATTTTTGGTGGGTTAGTACTACACATGCGCTAGAAATGCCGAAAACAGGCATTGCACAGTGGGCGATTTGCTTAATTTAGCGTAACTAAATACAAATTTTAAATTGCTAAAATCTAATGAAATTTGATTTGACGCGGATTCCTAAATATTTATTTGTGAAATAGATAGCGTAAAAATTGACGAAGTCGTTATCAGTCAGCAACTGTGGTACTCGTCGTTTTTGAATTGGTAAAATAATTTTTTTAAATTATCGTATTGAACCCAGTTTTTTATTTTTCTACAAGATTAAGGTTTGTACACAAGTGTTATATTATTAATTTGTGTTTGAAACTAGTATCTTTTTCATAACCTATTCGCGAGAAAATTTCATCTGCTGGAGAGAAATACTTATGAAGCAGGCCAGCGCCGATAAAAAAAAAGTATAATTGTTAAAAAAATCGCCTACAGTTTAAATTGTCAAAGATTAGCTGCCCATACTAAGCACTTTTATTTTGTTAGCAATTATGTGAGTTTGCAAGCATGAAATTCTATCGGTTTAGCTTGAAAAAAATTTGCAGCGAACAAATTTGACTTTAGTGAGATCGCCTCTCGACAGGGAATGCCAAGCCCTCCGAGTGTATTTTTGACATGAAACAAAAGCTGTTCGGCGGCGGCTTAGAATAAACTGTAGGTCCCTCCAGTAGTTGGGAAAACATCAAGTAACTTCAGCAGCTACAATTATATATATGCACATACTCGTATAAGTATATATGCCAGCAAAGAAATTGCTTAAGATGATAAAGACGAACTGTAAGCTTATTAAACAATTCTGTAAAAGACTTTGAGTTACATCTAAAACTTTTTTCTTATTTACAATCGCCTTTATGCGTTATTGAAATACGCGGTAAATAATTAGCATTATGTTTACTATACGTGTATATTTGCATATCATTGATGTTAACAAATATTGCATTCAACAATATTAATATCTTGAAAAGCCTTGGTATTTT
The DNA here is from genome assembly GCA_037013455.1 of Ceratitis rosa. NCBI lineage: Eukaryota > Metazoa > Arthropoda > Insecta > Diptera > Tephritidae > Ceratitis > Ceratitis rosa. The sequence continues at coordinate 17,113,404 of JAWMAG010000005.1, forward strand.
TTTACAATTTTAAAATTGCAAATAATAGTTCTGTTCGGTGAGCTGCTGGGCAGTATCAATTGTTATCGAATATTACTGGACCACGTTTGGTGAAGCAAACAGACGGATAAATTTGCACCAAGAGAGAGCAATATTGACATTTCGTTACTGTCTAATACTTACTGACATTTCTCACCAAGCAGAGCTAATGCTAATAAGACCTTCTGCACTTTTCTTAGGATAATCCACGTGGAAAAAATCTAAGAATATTTTATTATTTAATTACACCTGTTTTAACTAAGCCTTCTTGTGCTTCCAACTTATAGGGTACCATTGTGTTCTTTCCCTGAGGTACTACATAAGATGAAATCTGCTTGTGCAGAAGTCAAGAATTTGATTTTTCATTGGGTTGTCTTTTCATGTATTGGGTTCCAAGCCCTACACTGGCTAGGCCATGTCGTCCGAATGGATGAAAGCACTCCAGCTTTGAAAATACTCGATCCAGTACCCGCTGGTGGAAGCAGAGGAAGAGGAATACTTCCATTCCGTTGGAAGGATCATGTGGAGAGCGATCTGGTTTTACTTGGTATTTCCAACTGGCGCCAAACAGCGAAAAAAAGACATGCAGGGAATTCAAGCCTTCTGAGTGTATTTCTGACATGAAAATAAAAGCTCCTCATAAAAAAGGCGGTTTAGTATAAACTGTAGGTTCTCGATTTGTTGGAGAAAATCAAACGCATACCACAGAATGGAGGAGGAGCTCGGCCGCAAATTGCTTTAGCGGTTAAAAGCGCCAATTATATGTATGTATATTTGTTTTATTTCTTCTGAAATAGAAATTTCTATAGGGAAGTGTATGAAAATCTTGCTGGTACCTTTAAGTTTTCAGTAAAGTAGATATCAAGCAAAAAATCAATGGTTTCCTTTCCTGTCGTTGTCCAGGTCCCATCTTGTTTTGATCTTAAGATCCTTGAGGATCTCTTTGCTACCCAAAGGTATTCCGAAACTTCGGATAGCCTCATGGCTTTGTCAATTCCATTCTCCACCAGTGTAGCTTTCACTTGATATTTGAATAGGACATATCAGATTCAGGGCCTTTGATCAGTCTGTATTGAAGGGACATACCAGTCAACGGAAGGTTATGCAGAGTAAATTTATAAGCCTCACAGATCGTATTTCAGGGATTTCTTAGGTGATAGATCCACTGTAATTTCTACAAGGAGTACTCTTCTATACCTTCATTACATATGATCAAGTCCATAACTTCCTCACAGTTTTAAGAAATTTGGTGTTCTTTCTCTATTGCTTACTAGCAGTTAAGTGGTGCACGTTAGCACCAGTCAAGATCAGCTCCTCCTCCTTGATGAACCTCGTCAAAAAAGCCACCTAATATGTCCCGAGAAAGGTCTTTTGAATCCTAGGGCTTGCAACCCAAACTTCCTGGATGAGAACATTTGGAGAGGCGACAAAGCAAAGCAAAAAAAGCCTGTTTTAGATCTGTGAAGGTTGTTCTGTAATATCCTCATATAAGGTTACAGTGAGGTCGTTGTATGGAAACTCTTCCTCCACATATTGTCTTCGAAGAGTCTCTGTCAAGTCTGATTGCGAGAAAATGCTGCTGCCAAGCTCAGGCGCCCTGACTTCAGTGTCCACGTTCATTAATGGATTCAAGCAGTACACGCTCTGTGAGTCACCAGCATAAATGTGGATGGTTATTTCGTCCAAATCCATACTGCAACCGGTCATGCTTTTTATCAAGTAGATCTACTGCCTCCTTGTTTAAGGATATAACCTCTTAGCGTCTTGGTCTTTTCGCTTGGTGTCTGTTAAGTGTTAGTAAACATTTTGTGATAATAATACCTATTTCAAGGAACAAGTATTTCTTGTATATATCTGAAAATTTACCCGGAAAATACCGTTTTAGTATTTTGAGAACTCTGGTGATTGGGATTGGATTTGACCAAGTTCCTCGCATGTCTTAGGTCTTTGTAGTGCTAACGCAAGTCTTGTCTTCAACTAACTTTATTATTGTAGTCTTCAAAAGGGATTTTACAAAAATAAACCTTTCCGATACACCTTTTATTTTTTCGAAAAAGTTTACTTTACCACAAAAATACTAAAATTTTGAATGATTTGGTTTTAACTATGAATTGATACAGAGGCGGATACAGAAATTATTCATAAATATAAAATCCTCTCAAACGCTTGAAACACTCAAAAATCATTAAAGAAACATACCATGATTTTCGGAATAAGCCTAATAATGCCCACATCTTCAGATTTACCCCTATTTGTGTTGTTACACTTAATTCATTAAATAATCTAAGAAAGACGCTAACGTTCCGACAATTACGTAAATATGTATGAGAATGTAAAATAAACAATACGAACTATATTATAGACATCATCACGGTAACGCACAAGTAGACTGCTAACAAAAGCAGTACGGCCGGTGGCCTGGAAACATAACATGTTCTTCACTCATCCGCAAACACAATTAGTTACCACATATCGTAGTGCTTTTTAAAACATACATACATATATACACATATATAATATGTACATATTAATATATAGAATTTTTAGGTACATTCATACATACCTACATACATAAGGTGTTAAAGCTCAAACATTTTTAAACTAAAATAAACTGTAAACTCTTCGGTTTTGTTTCGCTGAGAAGTTGTGGGCAGAATTTTTCAATTCATTGAACTAACCGCAAAGTTGGAGCACTTGATGCGTTTACAAACTAAAATACGTATTAGGGATGTTTCGTATAAAGTACAGTCCGCTAAATTCAGCAGGCGCCAATTTTGTGGGATTATTCTTCTTCTTAAGTGGTGCTTACACGACTGTAGCAAAGCCTTTTCCGGAAAACTCCCAAGGCCAACTCATCGGATTTTTCATGGTCGATATTTCTACACATTGAGTTGAGTAGAGTTGATGTGGCTGCTGCTACCAGCACACTTAGACCAATAGGCCCATTGTGATACCGCTGAGGTTCCTGACTTCACCTTCTCAGATGATCGAACCATTTCGTGTGCCTTATAAAGGCAACGAGATTTCCGATATTCGCTGAGGCTATCTCAGCGAGACAGTCAAAGAAGTGTTTCCCAAGGATCTTATGTCGCGCAGATGTCAAGGCTGAAAAGTCGCAGAGGTAGTGCTCGATGGTCTCTTCCTCTTCTTCGTCCCTACAGCTGCGCAGGAAATCATTAGAGTAATATCCCATCCTTTTCCCGTGAAGCCCCAATAAACATTGTGCAGTTATTATGCCCTTCATTATGCTAATAGAGAACGGTCTAGAAGGATAAGATGTTTTGATTTTTTCGCGCCCAACTTTAGCCATAGCTGTCTGGTCACGTTGCACGTGATCTCGTTCAGCCATCTTGAGTCAGTTTCTCTGGTAAAAGCCAATTTAAGCATGTACTTTGCCGTAGACAGAGATAAACCAGCATTGTGTGCATGTTTTATCATGGGTAGAAGAGTTCCTTCCCTTGCTAGTTCGTCCGCCATGCAGTTGCCTGGGATGTCCCTGTCCAGGTACCCAGACAACGGCAGTGCTATATTTAGTAGGGAGTTTGTTGAGAAAGTTCTTACATTTTATGGCCACTTTTGACGTGGTGCCATTACATTGGAGAGATCTGATAGCAGCTTTACTGGGGGGAGTATATTGTAACCGACTGTCCTGTTGCTGTAGATTTATGCAACCACTCAGCGACCTCAATGAAAGCATGGGAGAATAAATTACGCAGCGCACTTTTCCATCCAGCTTCGAGCCATCTGTGAAGATGGCTATGACTCCCTGGTCGGGGGCGTTGATAGTTTCCCACTCGCATCTGTTTGGGATTGTCGTGGAGAAAAGATTTTCGAAGCAAATACAGGAGGTGGTGTAGTCTGGCACTTCTGCAAGAGATAATATTTTGGTATGTGCAGTACACGATACCCGGCCTTAGATACCATCTTTTTCCTATCGTCGTTTTGCAGGCGTAAAATGGAGTTATAGCTTTCATTGACCTCTCTCCCGTGTTCTGGCTCCAGTTAAGCTTGCTATCCAAGATATCAGAAATCTTTCCCTCGGTAAAGAGGGTGAGCTCCACGCCCTTTAGTTCAGGTGTCTTAAAAGGAGACGGTTTGTGCCTTCTGGTAAAGCGATAATAATATAGGAAGGAATTGGATGAGCGACTTGTAAATAGGTCTATGGTATGTTTGTCGACAGAGAGCTTTATTTCCCACTTGTCTATTCAGTCCAAAGTTGCAACTGTTGGCAAGATTTCCAGGATGATATTGTTACTGGTGCTAAAGCTAGTTTCCAGATAGACGAAATTTTCTAAACCACAAATTTCATTATATATTGTAGTATGGCGAGGTTGTTAAGGCCAATGGTTAGTGTCGAGCTGGATCTCATTGCATGCAGGACATACGCTGGCTTGGTCAGGGTAAAGGCTGGATAAGTAGGAATTAAATCGAATACAATATCCAGATCCTGATTTTGCCTGTATTTACTTACAGCCGAGTAGTCAGCATTTCATACTAACGAGGGTTCCAGAACTGGGGTCGCCCCTCAGCAAGAATTGTCAAGCCATCCGACTGTATTTCAGACATGAAATAAAAACTCCTCATAAAAATCCATCAGCCATTCGGAGGCGTCACAGAATAAACTAAACTGTAGATCTTTCCATTTGTTTGAATAGCATCAAGACGCAAAGGCCGGAGTGAGTGGATTGATGCGTACCCCATGCTGTAAGAGTCTTCAACAACAACATCAACGCATAACACCCAACCCAGCGGGTATTACAGCAGCAGCACAACAGCTCCACGCATCACTCCCTTAACCCATGTATTACGATGTATTACCCTTGACAGACAAGACTGCTCCAACTTAACAGCAATGGACTCCAGGCAGTATCATCTTATCGACGGCGACATCGACCGCAGGGATACTAACCTAGAATGTCAAGGCTTAGCTATCCGGTCAGATGATCTCGGACTCGAAATATTTAATATATACATTCCTCCCGTTACAAGTTGCCCAGTAGGATATAGCCCTGATATAGGTGCGCTACTCAACAGCGAAAACCGTTAGGTTTTAGGGGACTCTAACGCGCATCACGATCTCTGGCATTCTAGCCCTAACAGAAGTGTGGGTAGTTGCTAGCTCGCCAGACATAATTGCGAGTGCTGGTCTGATAAACAGTATAACCTGGCGATCTATACTGACATTAGCATCGGACCACTTAACCATACAAATCTCGATTGACAGACCTCCCGAGTTTTTTACCGCGGACCAACGGACATTTCTTAACTTCAAAAAATATATCTGGCCCTGGTTCAGAAGAAGGCCTGCAGAGCACTTCCCACTTCATCATATGTCACAGCCAGTGAATGTTTATTCCGCAGAATAGTCGTGACCGCTGCTGCCCGCTTCATCCCGGCAGGCCGAATTGCGAAAATCCGCTCTATTTTCCCCGACATAAGCGGAGGTACTAGCATCAAGGCCCGAATCGCACCGCTGATCCCGGCAACCATGAAATATCAAAACTTTTCAACTCTTCATTAAAGCATAGACCATTTTGGACAGCAGGCCAGCTCTTTGGATATAGGAACAAATTTTCTGAGAGCAGAATATAAAAAACTTGTGAAGTGAGGAGCGTTTTCCTCCACATTTTCAGTATACATTGGCCAGGAAATTGCATACAGCGCGTTTCTAAGATTAATATAATTTACCTTTTTAAATAAAAAACGAGCATTTTTCGTTTTTGGAGTAGATATAGGATATTTAGATTTAATAAGAATGTATTCAAAGTCAAACTTTAGTTCATTCTCTTTTCAAAGGCGGCTTAGTATAAACAGTAGGTACCTCCATTTGTTGAAAAAACATAAAGACGCACAACACAAAAGGTTGGTTGAGGAGCTTTGCCGAAAGTCGCTTCAGCGGCCACAAAGCCCCATTTATATTATTTATTATTTCTTTAAAACAAATAAAAATTAAATATAACTTAAAAATTTAATTTTCATCAGAGAAAAAACTAACCATTCTCAAATCCATTGCTATGAATAATATATATAAATACTTTCACCTCTAAAAAAATGACTTATTTATACTTTTAACTACGTGCATCAAGTAATTTCTTTAAGCAATGGTGGTGCATAATTACATGAAAATTATTCTTGTTGTAAAGTTATTAATTAATACTTAAATATTAACAGTTTTCCTATTTGATTTTGTTTCGAACAAAAATATATTTCTTTAAAGTCCTTATGAAATGTTAAAGATTGTTTTATGTAAAATTTATATTAGATAATTGACACTTTATAAAAGTTCAAGACCGATATGTGAGAATAAACTGCACGTCCTGGTATTGGCATTGTGTGTCAGAGCTTTGCAGTAGCAGGCACGGCTACCTATCCGGACGAATTTTACTTTTACGAAGAGACGAAATCTTTTTCCATATTTTCCAACAAGTTTTCTGTCATTTTTTTCGCCAACGTCTTGTTTTGTTCAACATCCTTTGAATATCTTACTAAGCTCATTGACATAGATTTTCTCATTTTTTCAATGTATTGTATCCGGCAACGCTCCTTTTCATTTAACGCCATAAAATTCTGTAATTCCCAAAAATTCATAAGTACATACGTACATATGCAATAGTTTATCTCTGATACCTTTAGAAGTTCATTTTGATAATCAAGTTGTTTTTCTAGATGACGTAATCTAACTTCTTTAAAGCGCATGCGTAGGGGTAAAGTTCTTTGGCTGGGATTCATTTTCAGTATATTCCTGGAATATATAAACAATAAAAATATTTGTATATTTGTTGTAGAACGGATTTAATCAATTTTTAAATACCATGAATTTCCTTGAAATTGCTTATATTGCTCTTTTAGCATTTCCAACTCGGCTAATCGATTTGAAATATCATATTCTTCCCAAAACCGGTCCAAAGAATTTTGAAGGCTGCGCATTAATTGTGATTTCATTTCGCAAATTAATACATTTTGATTTTGTACTACATGCTTCTGTTGCTTCATTAGAACATTAGCAAACCCTTCCAAGTGTGAAGACCTGAAGACGTGTAATAAAAGATTTTTAATTCACTTTTTTACATGGATGATGCATTGAACTTTTGTTTCAAGATTTCATAAGAATATCAATATTATGCACTTTTAGAGTGTACGGTAGAGATGGACAACGATCAACTATGATGATTTGATTGTCATTAATTTGATAGTTATTAATCAATTATATACAAGTATTTAGTATTAACCAAATTGGAATTTATCTTTATTATCAATAAAATTTTTAATATTTAAATTAAATACAAACTTGTGGTTCAAAATAATTCATGTTAAATAAAAAAACTTTTTTTTAATATTTTTAAAAATCCAATAGAACTAATTGAAAATAGGAAATTTGACTTTTCCGATATTACTCAAGCTTAACAGGGTATTTTAAACTAAATTTGTATGTCATTGCTGTTTTCACTTACGAATTATCAATAATTATTATACGAGAAAAAATCATTAACTGAGGAAATAAATGAATTTTTTTCGTGAAATTAGAACAACTATCAGAAAACACATTCCTCAATGCATCCGAGTTATTAAGCACTTCAAAAATAGGAAGATTATATTTCCTGCTAACCATTTGACCGACTACCGTTACTCTCAATCAGTGAGAAGCGATGTTAACGCCAATAAAATGTCTTGTGCAAAAGAATCTGAAGCATCCAGCAACAAAAACTGCAGAAAATAATAAAACACAATTTCTTAAATCTATTAGTACGGATACGGTTCGAAGATTAAAAAAAAAGAACTACCGCAATCGTGTTGCAGAAAGGAAACTACTGGTTTCATCAGTTAATAAAGAGAAGTTCTGCAGTTTTGGAATTAAGAGCCAACAACTTGTATGAAGAAAAGCAGGTACCGCACTCGATACTTAAAATTTTAAAACTACTGTAAAATATGATAGAGGTAGAGTAATGTGTTGGGTTTGCATAAGCGCCAAAGCGCACCGCTCATTCCACCAGTTCCATGGTTATATAACATAAAAAAAAAATAACTGAAAACGGCTCTACCTTAGGGATTTATTATAACTTCACATTCTGCAGCTCCCAATTAATCCAAGGATGTACATAAACTACAGAAACAAGAAGTTATTAAAAGTAAAGGCCATCCAACTCTTTTGTAGCTAACCTGCTTTGTGCCCAGATTTTTGCATGTTATTTTTAAAATGTTTTTAGATTATTTTAACGTAAAAACATCATATTCCTAATGGGGAAAATTTACTTCTTTGGCTGTTCAAGTTACATATCTACATACAAAAGAATTCGCGCCATGTCAATTCGAAGTGAAATAATACTAAAAGGGTAAATACAAAAAATATGCTTCTGTTGAATCGCAACAGAATTTTCAGGCCGGGAATTGTGCAATACGAAATATAACAGGAAGACGGATTGCAACAACTCACGACCGAAAAATTGTATTACATTGATATTGCATTATTTTTACTATGAAAAGGTATTCACTTAACAATTCTAACCTCAATTCTGAGATCAATTGGCGGTACATTTCATAGTATTCCGTCCGTCGTTCTTCTGCAGACTTATAAAACTTTCGATGCATAAGTTCCAAATCCACTTCTTCTGAAGCACGTGCTAAAGCATTATCCTGTTGCTCGACTTTCTCCTGACAATTATCCATGTCCACAAACAATGCTGCTACAATGGTGAAATGCCGATTACTTTACTCGCTTCATTAATTGCAACACCCATATATTTCTTTTACGCCGTTATAACTGTTCTTCTTTCAAGAAAGGAAAAACAACGTTTGTAATCAAATTCTCAAGTAGATTCACAAAGAAAATTTTCATACCAAATTTCAAAAAATTCTAGAGAGCGCACAAAACATATACACACAAACCTATTTTGAACTCAAACGAAATTTCCCCTTTCTAAACATTTCCATCATAAGAAAAAGTTCTCACGGAACTCATATGTATGTCAGAAACTGAGTTAACAGGACGCACGTTGCAACATTTCATGAATAATGTGCGCTGGTCATAAAATTCTTTTCCTTGTCATAGCTACAGAAGGAAATTAACATATGATGTTCACTTCATAAGTTAAACAAATGAAATAAAACTAATTACCAATGCAAGACCTTTTGCAAGACAACGGGTCAGCTATAAGCATTATTTGGAATAACATACTAATTATTATATTAATTATTGTAGACAGATTGTTAAATAAAAATCACCAAACTTGTAAAATTTCCTAATTGTGATTTATTACTCAATAAAACGTAATTTGCTTTGATAGTATAGCCACACTAAATCTCCATCTTTGAAACCGTTACAGTTAATCGCCTTTTCATACCTGACCTTCATCTTGTCACTCATAATTTTCTAAGTATCTGGCAAACCAATTGCAGGTGAACGTATCCGCATCAGTTTTAGCTTCCTGGTTTGGAATTGAGTAGACCTCCGGCCATTTGCCAATGTTGTTAAGAGCCACAAGGACGTACTTGTTTCCTAGTCCTCGCGCGGGAATGAACCAGCTACATCCATGACAATTCGTTCAAAAAAAAAACCCTAATTATATTGCTGCATCTGTTCATGACTTCTGGATTTCGGACCTATTGCGGCAAAGCACCCTTTGCAGTTTGCAATGCATTCCGCAACCAACTAACGGCAAACTACCCAATATAACCGCTGATATTCTCCAAGGTTTTCGTAATAATTCCCTTTACTGGGGTTATTGTGGAATTCCTTGAGAACATCCGGAATTTTTAACTTCGGAACTACTATTGGATTGCGAAAGCCGCACGCTCCTTTGGAACCTGCAATGCCTCTTATTGTTTCTCGTTCCACTTGGTGGCTCTATTTTTCCTAGTGAGCTCGTGGAGACAATTAGCAATGCTGGTGGAATTCGGAACGAATAGTAATTGCATGGATTTTGATCGTCGGGAATGTTTTCGTCCAACCATATTCTGCAAATAAGCTGATGCATCGATTGGGGTCTCGTGTTCACCATCTCCAGGTGTTCAATTTTCACTGCATTCAGCAGGCTAGAGAAGTGTTCCCTCCATAAATTAAATGTACTCTGGGCATCGGCTGCTAGATCACCTATTTGTATGCTACAGGAGTCTGTTTCGGTCTTGAAACCTTCTGTAATCCGTCGTATCTTTTCACAGAATTTTCGAGCATTACCCTTGTCGGCCAGCTTCTCAAGCTCTAATTCTCACGCATCTCGGCCTCTTTCTTCAGCCATCGATATCTATCCCATTCTGCACGTGTTATGGTCGATCGCAACGTTGCGATTTAGGCAGGCTGATCGACTTCGCCGGAACCCTAAATATGGTTATCTGTAGTAATCGAAAAATTCTAAACCAGATCTTTCATGTTGTGTTAGACGTGTCTTCCTGACGTGTGTATATTCCGAGGACGGAACATACTTGCTGCAGCAGCAAGGATATGTATACGCCTCCGTGCAAAAAGAACGCCCATCACAAAACACAATGAAGTTTCAACGTTGAAAAGCTGCGATCACAACAGACAGCCGAACAGGTTCCTACAACACAATCTTTCAAATTCGGAAGAAATTTTGATGACACGCCGTAGAAAAGGTGAGTTTAAAAATATATCTAAAAATATTATAAGTTTTTTTTTGTGAAAACTAGGTCTTATAACTTAAGCTACCACGAGAACGTAAGAAGTTTATGTTGTTCTCTAGGTTAAGGAAATCGCCAGTCTAAGCTCCTGTTAGCATATATGGAGATTGTTGAAAGAGGTTCTAAAAAGGTTAACTGTGTGCAACTCTGGCAGCAATTACAACTCTGCGTCGGCGTCGCCATTTGCAATTCATTTCGCTTGTATTTCGCTTAACTACATTTTCTGCTGTGTATTTATCGAAAAAGTCGCCGATTGTGAGCAAATATTCTTTTTCTTAATTTTATGGACATCAATTTTGGAACGAAATAGATTTTGATTGATAGTTAAAGTGCCACATATTTACTGTTCTCCAAATTAACTCGCGAAAAAATCTTTCAGGTAAGTTAAACCAAAGTACTGGATATGCATACATAAGTAATTCTTATTGATACAACCATAAGGAATTTAAATAGGGATACCTCTGGTAATCCGGAATTTCTTGAATATAATGGCACCGAATCAGCGTTAGCGTCAACCATGTATAAAAATAGTTTGTAGTTTGTCTTAATTTTTTCTAATAAAATGAAAATGTTAAAAGTATGCGCGGTTAAATGTATTTGGATGAGGGACTTCAATTCGTTAGTATAGCGTGCTTGTAACGCATTTATCAAATGTATGTAGAAGTGTAGATTATAAAATGAATAATCAGTATTGCAAAGTGTAAACTGGGTTTTTAATTTCAGAGTCGATTTTTATGCTATTTGGTTATCGCCATTTGAATCGAATCATGTCTATTGACAACGTATATTACAATTAATAGAAATGTTTTTTCAATTGTAATCTTTTTCAGTGGGCGACGTGAGGTATTGCCAATTTGCACAACTACTGTGCTTTAAAACAACAAAAAATGCTTAAACAAAATTTTGAAGCAAAAAAAAAATTGAAGAAATATAAAATATTTAATATATTATTTTTTGACAATATTTTGCTAAAGTTTTTCTGATAACAATACAAAATTACAATTAAACCTCCTGTTTTTTGGTTGATTTTGTAAATGCAAGTTGCTACATTTTGTCTTGATTTAACCATGTGAGTGCTCCTCTGCGAAACCATGCTTTATTTTCGCCTAAGTATCTACTTGCAATTTTTTAATACAACTTTTTGGGATTGCTGGTCACATTCGAATTTATATATATTTTTTTATTATATTTTATTAAATTTTATAGTACCAGCACGTTTTTGAGTTACAACATTTGAAATAATATTTAAATGTTTACAAATCTTCATATGTAATTTTTTATAAATACATTGAAGTCCTATAATGACGGAACACCCTGTTGATATTTTAGAGATAGAAAAATCTATAACTATAAGTTGTGGAATCATAAATTGTTAAAAAAGAATAAATGCCGAATATAAACCCGTAAGGTATAAGAGAATGAAGAAGTGGGTGTGGGTCATTCTTTCCTATTTGTACACGTACATACTTCCTTTTTTTTGACAAAAACTTATATTCTAGAAGATGTGGGGGACGAAGGAATTTTCGCAAATTTTAATTTTCGGAAGATTTTACCTGAAAAAGTTGGTATTGTTAAAAACGGAAGTAAAAATTATTTTCTTTTAATATTCATATATGATGTGTTGTTGTTGTTGTAGTAGCGGCTATAATCATATATGTATAAACACTTGGTTAAATAAATTTTGAGAAAATTCAGCTTTTCGCGCTTCCAAATAATTGCCTTTCATTGTGTGTGTATAGGTATGGTCAATGCACGTTAACAGCGCGATTAAAACACGTTGTTTAAAAGTAAGTAAAGTAGCATATCAAATTTAGTAAATGCCGTTTAGCTTAAGTTTAATTACTCATAATATGATATATAGAAAAATTAATTTTTGTAAAAAAAAATTACATTTTTCTTTTAACTAGTTTTCTTAAAATTTTCTAAACAGAGTGTACACATATAGATATAGAAAAGAGATACCTTTCTAAGGTTACAAAGGTTTGGAAGCTCGTAATATTGTGGAACATTTTAAATTTTCCAAAAATTACCAAGTCGTCCCGCCATATCCCCATAAAAGTTTCCGCCAAATAAAATTTATATCATAATCAAAAAAACAGGTACCAACACGACCACTACTTCATTTCTACCTTAACAGTATGTATTTTGCGCTCTTGGTATGAAAAATGTTAAGAAACCCAAAGTTCGATTTTAAAGTTTTCACACAAATTTGGTTTTTGCATGGAATTTATGGCATCTACTAGGGCTTGCTCGAACATTTTTGATTTATATTTCATTCATAATAAATCCGTTTCAGTTTGAAGTAGGAGATAAAAATTTCCTACTAAAACAAAAATGGGTTTGGAAAAGGGATATAATTCTTATCGTAGAAAATTTTTTGTTTGTGTTGTGTTGTACCAATTCACGGTAGGTACAAAACAGCAGTTGAAATCGTTGACTTTGTTCCGCACCTAGTAAGAAAGTCTATGCGATAAGATATCCGTATCTTGAGTAGTGTAAGGAACTCGAAACTCGTTTATTTCTCAACTGCTCAAAAATGTTTGTTTATAATTTTCGCGCTTTTTTTTTTTAATTATTTGGGCTATTATAAAGTTCGAAAAAGTCTTAAGCTCTTCTTGTAATGTTACGTTAGAAAAATTTTGAAGAAAATGGTTGTTGTTGTTGTTGTTGTTGTTGTTGTTGTTGTTGTTGTTGTTGTTGTTGTTGTTGTTGTAGTTGTAGCCGCAAAAATATTCCTCAAAGTAATTTTTGGGGATTGTTGCGGGAATGACAGTCCTTGGCCGGATAAAAAATCCGGGTCGTTCCGGTATAAAGACCCGACTGTCGCGGGAACTATTGGATTTTAGTCGCCTCTTACGACAGGCATGCCTTACCGCGGGTAAATTCTTGAACCCCTAACCCGCAGGGGTTGAAGAAAATGGTGAAGTGCTTCCATTAATGTTCATAAAAAGAAAAATATTTTTATTAAAAAAATAATAATTCATGTGTGGAGGACTCAGATTTATTTAGAAAGTCAAAATTCGAAAGCCATAGCTTTGAAAGACTATTATTATAAGAGTGATAAGAAATGATCCATTCTAGTCATTGCGATGGAAAGCATCACGCTCTTTCGTAGGCGGTTAGAGGAAGCAAATTTGTTTGAGCGCATTCTCAAGAAAAATCCACTTTCGTCCGAAAAGAGCATCGTGAAGCAATTGTTAGTACAATAAGGAAAATGCCTAATTTTTTTTTTTGAAAAATGTATTGTGGAGCGACGAAATGAAAATCAAAGGATAAGACAAGAGGGCAGATTCTTGTTCATCATCTTAACACCAAAAATATAATTCCAGGTTCAATTAGAAGAGAGTCAAACATGGGAGCGGAAATATTTTTTTAATTCCTCCGATAGCAGCCAATTAAAGGGAAATTTTTGGTGGACAAAGAGCCCAAATACAGGGTCCGCCACGTAACTTTTTTTTTTTTTTTTAAAAACAGTGCGCACAAGATCGATCGTAACGTTGGCTGTGTGGCGTCTTGCTGGAACCAAATGTTGTCTAAGTCCTCCTCTTAGATTTCCGGGAAGAACCAATCCGTTAACATGGCGCGGTAGCGTTCGCCATTGACCGTAACGGCAGCTCCTTCCGCATTTTCGAAGAATAATGGGCCAATGATGCCGCCGGCCCAAAATCCGCACCAGGATCTCTGAGGATGCATTGGCTTCTCTTCGATCACGTGCGGGTTTTCCGTCCCCCAAATACGACAATTTTGTTTATTGACGTAGCCGCCAAGATGGAAATGAGCTTCGTCGGAAAAGATGATTTTTTGGTAAAATTCCGGGTCTTCGGCCAAGCGCTCATCTGCCCATTCCTCAATCGTATACACAACCATTTTCGTTCAGCGGAAGGATAAAACTAACTTTCTGTCAAATCAGATGTAACATCAGTGTTACCACACTCAAAATAACCACAAGTTCAAAAAAAATGTTAGATGGCGGACCCTGTACTCGCTAAAATTAGATTTTGATTATTTGAGTGTGGTTAATACCGATGTTTGCGATTCATCAGCAAAGAGTTCTGACTTAAATCATTTTGAAAACCTATGGAATGAGGTCCGGACTGAAGAAATCACAAAGGAATACTTCAAAAAATTTGGACGACAAATGGTCTGCTGTTTTGAAAGCTTTGTATGCCATGCCTAAAGTCGAGTGAGAAAAACCACCGCCTTTTTACCACATTTTCATTTTTTTTTGTCGTGGTATTAATGAATTCTAACTAATTTAATCTAATTTAATGAGTAGAATCAAATTTGAAATAACACCAAAAACTTGTTAGTTTAACGACGCAAAAGCATAAAGTGCTTTTTATATGTCTATAGTCTGTATACTGAATTCGAGGACACAATTACATTGTGGGAAATTCAATACTTGATGAGATTGCCAAAAGTTTAATAAATAGGATAGGATATGTCCAAATATTTTAATACAAGATTATTGTATTGCTAATAGAGCAAATTGATCAATTATAAATATTCTACGTAATTCAAAAGCAAAATCAGTTACAAACATATTTACCCATAAAAATTGAGTTGAAATATTAATACTTCGGATCAATGGGTTTTTTTTTTATATATATACAATAATATAATTGGCGCTTTGTAATCGCTAACGGCCGATGATTTTTTATGAAAAGATTTTAATTCATGTCAGAGATACACTCGGAAGACCATTCCTTGCCGTTGCTCACAATATTCATGACAATTAGTTACCCGGTCGGTCATAAATTATGGTGCTCCGATTTGCTCGCCGGGAATTAGCGAGTTGCCTAATATTGCCCTAATCACTTGGATACTTACTATCAAATTTTTGATAGAAACTCATTATTTACAATATACATATCTAATTTCTAGTCAGTAGATAAGTTATAATATTAAGTACATTTGGATATCTAGCCTGTAAGCTTAATGCAATAACACACTTAAATAAGTAAATCAAAGTTTGATTGAAATTATTAGTCTTCGTATGCCATGAAAACCGTATTTGGCTACATAAAACTGTATAGACTACCCGCGTATGCGTACCTACATATGTTTGGTATGTGTGTGGATTGTATCTATGGAATATTTTAAATAATTCGAAATGGAATGTTCACACAGTACATTTTAGTAAAATTATCTTTATTATGTTTCACGATTTTCACGATGTTTAAGCGGTTCTTAACATATTCATACATATATATATTCTTTTTCGTTTGAATAATGAAATTTAGTTTTGTAAGAAGTTTATCTACTATGAGACAGCTCTCTAACAAATTTTCGTTAACGGTTATTTACTGAGGCAGTGCTAAATGATTAACACAGCTATTTGTCTATTTTTTCAGAGCCTTCTAAGGTTACAAAGGCTTAAGTACCGAATAGGCAATTTTCAGTACTCGCTCCAATTATGACTAGTAAGTACACACGTAT
This sequence comes from Ceratitis rosa, assembly GCA_037013455.1. Lineage (NCBI taxonomy): Eukaryota > Metazoa > Arthropoda > Insecta > Diptera > Tephritidae > Ceratitis > Ceratitis rosa. Next base: position 17,129,493 of record JAWMAG010000005.1, read on the forward strand.
TTAATACATACATATGTATTAGTTATGTAGTGATTTTTGGGCGTTTGATGAATTATGTATATAATCGTTAATATTCATAGTTAAAATTTACATATTTATTTTTTAAATTTAATTTTACAAAAGGAAAACTATTAACGTAGACATATAATGTTGATTAGTATTAAAGCGATTGATTTGCAATACATAGCGAATGATGAAAAGTCAAATTTAAGAAATAATAGTTCCTGATAATTTTTTTTCATGGGCATTAGCAAACGTTTCTGGAGATTTGACTTTGTCGACTAGGAATGTTTTGAAACAATGTTGTTTGCTTTATAAGTTTCCCGATGAAAAAAAATCTATACTCTTCACAGTTACAAAAGTAAGGATTTTTTTCTTTAAATTGGTTGATTTCACGTCTTCCTTTTTTGTTGTCGCTGTTGTCAAAACTTATAACTTTTTGAACGAACTTGTAATGCAGTAATAGAAACGTTATCATCGAAGTGTTTTTATTTATGGTTCTGTATTCTTGAGATTTCTTAATAATACGTGTACGTTAAATGATATAGATTAACGAAACTAAACTAAAGTTTAACTTAAAATCGTATAATATAAATAAAATAAAGCGCATACATAAATATACAGATGTATAACGGTTAAAGCATTATTATTGAATTATTTTAGCTTAAATTATTTTAGGAAATACATAAAATCTTAAGCAATACCTATATAACGCCTTCGGCATGCAGGCGTGCAAATAAGTAAGCAGTGCTAAACACTCGGCAATTACGACCGATTTTTTTTAATGCCATTTTAAATTGTTTTAAGAACGTAGTTTTATAAGAAATCTTTTAAATCTTTTTTTTTCGCCGATATAATTGAACAACTCCACTAGTATCAACTGAAAAATAACATTTGAAAACTGCTCAGAGTAAAAGTTCTTACATATGATGTTTTTTAAATACTGTTGCGCCCTCCTAATTACTATTTTCCAAATTCTACACAAATAAAAGTTCATACAATAATTAATTTGAAATACACGGATTACCATGAAGTTGTCTTTGATTTATTGTGATTTTCAACCCAGTTTATATATCTACCGCATAAATGATGTACGATTTTTTATTAATTCATTTGAGCTTCGCCCCAAGAGTTTGAGAACCTTCCATCCCTACCGAAAATTAAATCCACTCATTTTAATATTATGGACAAAAAATGCACGTACTTAGCTTTGGCGATGTCGCAAGAAAAGCGACACAAAAGTCAAATTTTAGTAAAAAAAAGAATGTGCTACGCATTTGCATTGAATTACATAATTTCTTCCCGAATATTCCTACGGATTGGGATTCGAATGTGCATATGTACTGTAGCGCATTAATAAATATATAACTAAATTCATATACTTTTATGTAAATACCTGTAAACACATGAAAAAAACACAAATATGTGAACATTATTAATATTCAATACAAAAATTTGTAGCTTACGAAATTTCACACAAATCAGTCCCAAAAGTTTCGACTATCAAACCTTCTTTACAAAACAACTATCTGGATCGTCGAGATAGTGATGTTTTTGTGTACAAATTTTCCAAGATAATCTGAAAATCAGAAAATCGGGAATAACAATTTCCTTTTTTGATAAGAAAATTTAAATGAACGATGTGTAGAAATAGGCTAGCTAACGGGACTTTAGAGGCGATTTGTTCAGTCAATAGTCCTGCTGATGGCCAGTACATTTAGTATGGTGGGGAAGTTGAAAATTCGTGCTGGGAAAATTTCTGCCAATAAGAATTGAATTAACAAGCAAGAAAAACATATGATTTATGGATGGTTGCATTTTTATCAACAAAACGAAAATTACTTAAAATGAAAATAATATTAATACATACTTTAATATGAATAACGCACCAACAAAAGAAGTGTTCAAATATAATTTTGTTAAAACTAATTGATCGATTCAATTAAATAGTAAAGGTATTTGTTAAATGAAAATGCTGGTGCAGAGAAGTGCAATCATTCGTCCGCACACCACACAGACCACACTAAGGAAATGGAAATTCCGAATGTTGAACGCATAGAATTGGAATATACGATTTTCATACTTTTTGTACGATGCAAGCTGATTTTGGATTCCATTACTACAAAGCAATAAAATATTGCGAAGCAAGGTTGTTGCTACGGTCACCATTACTTATTAAGCTTACGAAAGCGACGGCGTTGCATAAAGTGAAATGTTCATCGCTGAATATGCTTGGATTTTACTCAAAAAGAATCTAAGAAATGTACAGTAATGTTGAGTTAACATTGTCAGCTAATACGGTAAATAACTTTCGAAATTCCGTTAAGGATTTCAATAAAAATTCTTGAAAATATACATAAGCGGCAAATCCACAGCTTTTATACAACTTGCTGGTTAAGTTTTATTTTTGCTAAATCCGGTTTGCTGAAAACTCAGTGAATTTTTCTCTTTTGGAGAGTAGGATTACGTACTCACGAGCAGAGCTAAAATCAACTATCAACTAATCAATGTTTCCGAATTTCGAACTGCAGGAGTACAATAATTTATAATTTAGAAAATAAATGCGAAACTATGTAATTTAATTTTATTTATTTTTTCTTTCCTTTCAACAATCTGGCTTTATATTGTATTATTTTCTTACTTATGTCTTGTAGGAAAATACATACAGTGAACCAAAAAAAAAACATTGTCACTAAAAGCAATCGTCTTCAATTTAGATTACCTCCAAAGCCATTAAAGGTTTTGAGCTAGAATCAAAGGAAAATTAAAGTAACTTAGATATGCTTTCACAAATTTTTCAATTAATATTTTATAATACCTATAAACAGATTAATTAGGATGTAAGTATAATAAAGCTTAATACTAATATTTAGTATGGCCACCCCTAGTGTACAAAACAGCTTGGAGCCTTCTCCTCTTAGAATGAATCAAGTTCATGGTAACTTCAGAAGGTTTATTGTTCCAAATATTCTGAAGGGCACTTTTTTTGCTCCGGACCTATCGCTCGCCCAATTTTGTCTCCATGTGCGCCCACAGGTGCTCGATAGGGTTGAGATCGGTGCTTTGGAAAGGATGCGACAGCACTACAAGAGCCATTCTTTGACTATTAAGGCAGAATGCTTTGGGTCATTATCCTGATCGAGGCAGTAATGACCATTAATATTTAATTTAGAAGATGATTGTGTCAAGCTATCTTTTAAGATTCGTAAATACTCTATTTTGTTCATTATGAACACTATTCGTACCCATTGCTCCCCACACCATAATACTGCCTCCACCTGCATATTGCAAGCGCTTAGCAATATTTTTATTTGAGAGATATGACTTATTGCGGGGCGTGTACGCCCTAAAATCAAGAGAATGCAAGTAGTTTCGCACTGTTTACGGATGAACATCGATTTGTGAAATTTTTTTTTTTGCTGCTTAGAATGGAGTTTAATTTACTCTAATTTTCCTTTGATTCTTGCTCAAATCTAAATAGAATACGATTGCTTTTAGTGTATGTTTTTTTTTTTTGTTCTCTGTTAACAGAAGAACAATAGCTTGCAAGAATTATTTAACTAAAAAATAAATCAATTTCCATGTCATTTGCTGTTTTTGTGAGTTGGGACCTGACATACGCTTTAGTTTGTTCAAATTTTCAAGTTGCGGAAAAATTTGAGCAGCTGATAAAAATTTCAATTTCGTTTGTGATTTTTACAGTATCACAAAACTAAATTGAAACATAGAAAAAAGTGCTGAGAAAAGTCCAGGCTTTAATTCAAAATACTCGAAATGCTGAACTTGTAGTCGAAAATGAATAAATGTACAGGTGTTCGTTGTTCCAATATATTTAGTACAGTACAGAGCTTTGAGCTCTAATATAAAGTAATAATGTGTGCCTTGTGTTGTAACGGAAAAAAGAAAATAAAGAGTTTGGCATAATTGTAGAAACAATACTGGTATTTAAATATTCCTTGTATTTAATTGAAAAAGTAATTTTTTTTTAAATGTTAACTACTTGTGTGTAAATTGAGTGACAATTCACCTTCTTTGAATACTTACTTTTTTTTAATACATATGTACACACATTAAACTAACATACATATGTACATATCTATGAGTTATGTTTTGTGATAACATATGTACATGTATATATGCAGGTATTTCCATTACTAATGGTTTGAGTAAACGCTAAAAAAAGCATGTATTTTGGACTGACTGCCTAATTGCATCGAAATCAAATAGAACTGCTATTTAATATCGTAGCACAGTTCTTAATGACAGTAAGTCGCATACCAATAAGAGCTTAGGGAATATTAGCTTGTCTTGGTCTACTACTGACAGTCCGTCATTGTACATAATTTTGTTACCATGGAGATTGAGAAATATAAAAACGTGTACAAAAATGGTCAAACAATGGCGTGCATGCATAGGTGTTATGAAAGTTTTTTTTTTATAAAGATTGTGACCATGAGTTAGATATATACCAAGTATATATGTCATATGACACGCATTGTGGACGGTCACACAATTTAGGCGTGGCTACCCTAAAAAATAACTCACATACATACATGCATATCTGTTGTAAATGTGACTGTCTTTTAAAAACATTAGGAAAATTCTTATATATCACCAATAGATAATTATAAACTCGATGCAAAAATTTAATTTAACAGTTGTTGTGGATCGCATACAAACCACCACAGTCATGATTATTTAATATGTTCAAAACTATATTTTATAAGTATTTATTAACTTTTATTAGAGTGTAAAAAATAGAATAGAAGTTGCGGTCTGAATTTCAGCTAAATCTGTAGAAATGTATTTGGGGCAGACAGGCATCGCTTAGAAGAAGTTGACCAGAGTTGGATACCAAGCGCTTCAGGGAGAAAATCAATCATAGAACAAATGAAAAATAATTCCCATCAACATCGCTAACGATTTTTGTTTTTGTTGAAATTCCACCGGACCAAATGCCATTTTGAGTTAACATGAAAGCTGCTTATAGGTATAACAGTTGTTACTATTTAAACCGCTTTTAAAGCATAGTATGTTATACATATACTTAAGAAATTCACTTTTGTGTTTGCGGCTGCCCCTCGGCTTGGAATGTTAAGCCCTCCGAGTGTATTTAAGACATGAAATAAGAGCTTCCCATAAAAATTCAGCAACCGTTTGGACGTTGCTTAGAATAAACTGTAGGTACCTCCATTTGTTGGGGAAAACATCAAGACCCCCACCACAAATTGGAGGAGGAGCTTAGCGGTTCAGATGTTAAAAAAAACGCCATATATTCACACATATATGTATACTCGAAATCGGACTCGTCCACATGTCATATTGATTAGATATACCTAAATAAACTTTTTGGGAAATTACTTCATGAAATATAATATATGCTTAAAAAAAAATGACAACTCATTCTAATTCGGAATATGTATACATTTACATTGTTGTGCGGATCTGGTCATGTCTTCCCACATTTCTAAAACAATCGGGTATGTAATGTTAAGCCTCATCTTAGCACTTTCTTACGTTTGCATACCCTTTATCTCGAATATCGAAATTAATATTTAAACTAAGGAGTTTAACTTGGCCATTTATGTAATTATCCAATTCTGAAGGAAACTTAACTGCTGCATTCTTTTATGTTATTCTTTGTTTATTTAACAAATTTTCCACAATTGGCTGAATATCTCGTGTTTGTACGTAAAAACACTTACACTCGTATACTTGAATGTGTATGCATATATTGTACTTATATCCATAAGACACACCATATGCTAGGCAGTAGTTACGGCTCAAAAGAATACACGTATGCGAGGTCTTTTAAATTTTAAAAATAAATAATGTGAAAACATCAGCTGATATTGACACAGCTAAATGGTCCTCCCATTGCACAAACTTACGGCTAAAATCACAGGATACAACGACTACAACTGCATTAAATATTCAGAACTTAAGACATCAGTTCTATAGTTTCGATCAAAAGTCCGTTCCGGCCTGCCCATTGTGCAATTAAAAATTCTCATAATTTGATTACGTTCCTTGATGGGGCTGAATTTTCAAATAATTTTCCATTTCTCTAAAGAGGGGTTGACCGTAATAGACAAAAAAAAAAAAAAATAAATAAATATACTGACAATATTAAGTGCAACTTTATTAATACCTTCTCTTCGGCTCACGATAATGGCGCGCGCATAAATGCATACATACAAATTGTAATTACATATAAATGCAGGTACCTGAAGGTTTTTTGTTGTGGTCTTTCTGGTCTGAATATTGGTTGCGTGGTACCCAAACAAATACTTTCCCCTGTTTCTATATATCGTGAAAGAATTTTTAATGATCTATTTATTTGTTAGATTTTTATTGGTCAGTTTGAGGTTATATACATGTCCTGTTTCGTGTCATTTACTATCTGTCCATTTGTTGTCTGCCACTGTCACTGCGTTTAAATTATTGTCCATCGGTGGTTAATGTTCCATCTCTGTCAATTCACTTTGGCTGATCGGGTCTGAACTGTTGTTCATGCACTTTTTCTAGAGTGGGAGTTACAAAGGACTTGTTTCTGATTGGCCAATTTCCGGTTGCATTTGATGGGCCGGCTTTCAGAGTAGAGGTATTGCACAAGCTTTTGCTAATAAATAAAGGCTTTTGTGTCGATAAAATGGTAGTTGTTATAGACATTTCCTTGGAAGTGGTCAGCGGTTCAGTGACAAGAAAGCTAGCAATAATTTGGAATCAATCTGTGAAAATTTGTGATAATTCTTATAAGTGTAGTTGTAGTTGTTAGAGAAATTATTAAATTATTCTGGTGTAAAAGTATTTTATAAATAAGGTAACGAAAAATACCGAGACAATCGAAGAAAACCATATTTTTATATGTTTTATTTTATTTTTTTTTCATCAATTAATATATTACCATTTCGTTAAAATTTAAAGACCCACTCTATAAAGGGATTGCTTCATTAGATATTTTGTTCAATATTTACCAGACCGTAGAATTTATATTCTCTTGATCATTCAACCTTTGCAAATTTTTGCATTGTGCTTTGGTTGCAGTGGTGCTTACTACGAACAGCAGGGTATTGGTTTAAAATTACCAATTTTAAGATTTAAAATGTTTTTTTTTCTTTGTTTTAAATATAACCTTTGTGTTCGAAATACTCAGTTTTTTCCTTTTAGTAGCGTAGTGAGGAAAGTAAAATAAAATAGTAGCCATTCTCACGTCATTAGAATTGAACACTCTATTTTAGATTTCATTCGTAAAATTAATGAACTTTTTAATGTAACTTAAAAAAGCTGAAAAACACCCTATTTAAATATATATATAGCTAGATATATATATATGCATATATATATCAATTGTATTTCCAGAATATGTATGTGACAATTGAATTAATGAAGAAAGACTCTGCGTTAGAGTTCGCTTATAGGTACATATTTTCCATTGCTAATTCATTGTTCTTATCTTGATCTGAGATGAGATCGTGATTAAATTTTTAGGCATTTTCAAGTGCTGAGCGGGCTATGAGTTGCATTAAAATTATAATTTTCCCTGAATTTAGATGTTGGTGTTTAACTGAAGGTTAATTCGCAAAATAATTTTAAATGTGGTTACCGCAATAGATATTTTTGTTATATGGGTTTTATAAAACTATGCTTTACTTATTTTTTGTTAATAAATTTAATTAATTTCATTTTTAGGAAAAATGAAAATGAAGCGAGAAAATAACGATGATGGCCAACATGCCGACAAACGTAGCCGTCGCAATGACGACCAAATTCGTATCCTAATCCCCAGTAATGTAAGTAGAAAATGGTAAAGAACTTTTTGTTTAACATAAATATGAATCCAAAAATATAATTTCAGATTGCCGGTGCAGTTATCGGAAAAGGAGGACAGCATATCCAGAAAATGCGCACTCAGGTACAATATTTATATAAATATATTATTTATACTCAATATTCTAAAAACTCCGTTATCCATTGCTTCCATCTGTCCCTTCCGTTACTTTTAGAATTAGAAGCATACCGTGTCCAATTTAGTTTTCAAAAAATATACCTTCCATAAAAAGATTGTTGAAATTTTTATCCAATCAACAGCAATGAAATACATACAGAAAATTTTTTTTGACTTGTTGCCTTCATTGAAGAATAGTCATTGCTTTAATAACTGCAAATAGAAGGAAAAATAACTGGTTGGTAAACTGATATTCTGGTTCGCGGGAAATTGAACTGACCAATAATAATCTAAACCAATAATTCTAATAATTATTAACTTCTACCTATGCTTTCTTTATTTATATTGGAATTTTTAATTTTTAATATACAACGAACCTCTTATGTATAAGAAAATAAAACCATTATTATTGTTAAATATGAATTTAAATTATATTTATTAGTTTTTAATAAGCCAAATGCACTTAACCTCATAACTAAATGAATTTTTTCTCTCTTTTCTCTTGCCCCATTCTCTCGTTTTATGTAACTGTGTTGTACAAATCCGACACGAAATTAAACGAATTGATTGTTTAAAATTCAAATCGTAAACGTTGCATTATGAACGTTGCCGTGACTACTCGCTCGATCGCCCACCTACTGCCTGAATTGATCTGACCCGAAATGGTTTGCTTTGAAATATATTTCTCAACGGCAAACTCAATATCGTAAAATGAAAACAAATTCAAATCGATCGAAATAAATGCCCATACGTCTGCCCGCCCGCCTGCCTGCCTGCTCGTTAATTTGCTCGCCCGCCTGCCCGTCCATCAACTGCAATGGCCCTGGTCTGATCTGAACGCCATCACAAACACCAACATCACCAAACGATTGTTTGGCCAACACCGATGTGTCTGCGCAAAATATGTAAAAAAACAAAAAACTTTAAAATCTCTAAACCAACAAACTTGTCTCAACTCTGATATTCAAATACGCGATCACATTTCCAATGTCTTGTATCTGTCATTTGAAATAATAATACAAACATATATATACATATATGTATATGTATGCATATAAATAATAATCTGATTGATATAATTGAATATAAAAACTACTCCATAATCAAAAATGTATTTCGTCTGCGTACCAACTCACCAAAATGTGAATACATTATTGTGTGAAACACCAAATGACCATCAACCACTGTACCGCTAAACCATCACCAATGCTACAACTTGACCAAATGTTATTCGTAAACCTAAAACACTGTCAACCAATGCTATAAAAATGCAGTATAAAGCCACTGTATCTGTCGACGACTCTCAAGGCCCCGAACGGTAAACACTTATCCATTACAATATCTTAAATTCTTTTTTTTTTTTTATCTAAATCGAATGATTGAAATCATCAGAAAAATATACAATATCAGTACTTTAGACCTACGTAATATTTATGTTGAACTTTTTGGTTGTTCCTTTCTAAATAATTCATTACATTGTATCTTATAATCTGTTTTTTAATATACCTCCATTCTAATCTTGTAATTGTTTGAATTTTCATATCCTGAAATATCTTCTATAAAGTAATAAGAGAAAACAGCATTTTAGCAGATAGTAATGTATTTATGCACATTCATATTATTGCATATAGGATGAACGTACGTATACATACCTAAAACTCATCATATCGTAAAGAAGCAGGAATGACTTAAAAGTTATCCGAAAGTTTTTTTTAACCAATACAACCCACATTCATTGCCAAATTTCAATAAAAATCTTTTCGAATATTCACTTTAGCTTATTACGAATCCATCCATGCCATCTTTTACAAAAACTACTGTTTGAGTTTCTAATGTAAATACTTACATCATTTGTATGTACTTCGTACTAATAAACTCTCAAACTATTATTAATCATACAATTGTTAACCTACTTCCCGGATTGTCAAACTAAGCATTCATACATATATTCACATGTATATGTATATACATATATCGTTTCATATAACTGTTCCATTTAATTCTTACATTTGAAGCTCAAATAAGGCAGGTTCTATTTTCCTTTACTACTCACCTAACTTAATATCATTGGCTTAGCATCTTGTTAATATCTTGTTTAGCAATTATTACACTAATTGCACTTTGTAATGTCTGCATTATAATTTAAGTATTTACGAAATATGTGTATGTCTTCTTTAACAATTTGATGTCTAACGTATTTATTAACATATGGTATTGGATTAATTTAATACGTTTTTTGGGAAATTGATCAGTGTTTCGGTTGCCAATTATAATTATTACGGAAACCAATAATCCAAACATAACTTCCATTGTTAAATATGTTTGTATTTTTTTAACATTATTGAATTTAATGAACGAATGTTGACAGTATTGATGTTGTATGTATAAGGATTTCATGTCGGTTTAAATAATACTACAAAGATGTTCCTTAAGCAATAGTTTATGAATCGGCGATTGTGTAATAAGCAATGGCCTCTTATCCCAATTCCAGTCTTTAGAAATTTAATCAAAAGGGAACGAAAGCCGTGCATCTATGAGATATAACACAATTTGCTGTCCCAAGATAAACGAATGGAATTATTTAATATATTTACTATTTTTTTTCGGTTTTCTAATAGCACCATACTGATATCATCAGATCTGGAGTCGACTTTGCAGATTGTATCGGAGATGCTGAAATATTTTGAAGAGGTGAGTAATTAAATAATTATAGAGTTACTACACACGTTGTAATTTAATTTAATTAATTTTTTTTTTGCTCGAAAACTAATTTGCTCAAAATTTCATTTACAGCGTGATGATGAGGTTGACGTGCGTCTTTTGATTCATCAAAGTCTTGCCGGATGTGTTATCGGGAAAGGAGGACAAAAAATTAAGGAAATAAGAGATGTAAGTACTCAAAATTTTAATGAACATTGTAATATTTACAATGCAATTTATAATGCCGTAACATATATGTAAATAAATGATGATTTATAAAATAACTGCTTATATATAAAAATAACTGTTTATATAAAAATATGATTTCCTAATTTCTTCATCAATTTGTGTCGCTTGGTGTTTTTTTTTTTTTTTTTCAAATATAGTGACTTAGAGTTTTTAAACGCCTTCTTTTTGTGGGAAGCTATCACTCGGTACTGAAGCTCCCTGACAAAATAATTACATGCTTAACTCTAAAAACCTGAGCAAATTAACGTAACTGAATCCGCAACATAATAAGAAATCGATGACTGCTATTACTATTCGATGAAAGCGGCAGGGTGTATTCTAGAATAGGTTTTTTGAATCTAACTTGGCTCTTGGCTTTTTACTACTTTTATTGTAAGACTATATGGTCGAGCTGTTCAAGGATTTAAATTCGGTTTCCTAATATGAAACCGCGAGACATATGTACATTTATGTCAATTGTGTAAGAATGAAAGTTGAAATCAAGACACAAACACCACAAAAGCTCCTGAAATTCAAAATTCTCTTGCCAGGCTTAGAAAAACAGTGTAAATGAGTTCAAAATTTTTAAGTAAAAAAAAAAGAAATGGTTTTTGAATATATTTTATCTTATCATTAGATTTGGGGCTACTTTTACAGTGGCATATTAACGGATTAACGTTAGATTAGCATGAACTCAGATGTGTCAATTAATAACCTATGTATGTAAACAAAACAAAGGGCTGAAGATCGATCACTATACGGTTTCGTTTTTCATTTCTACCCTATGGAGAAAATTTCATAAAGAGTTGAAAACACGCTACATATCTTTTTAGAGGTACTTTCATATCAAATTATTTTTTTACATTTTTTTTTATGTTAAAGTAAAATATTTTAAGAAAAATGTTTGCTGTCTTAAAGAAAAAAAATTCATAGGAAAATATTCATAACTTCACCATTGTAATGTCATTTCTGTTAATCCATCGAAGGTGCGTCCGCGTTGAAAGTAGGAGTGAGGAAAAGTGTTTTCGTTTTTCATTTCAGACAAAGAAAAAAGTGAAAATAGGACTTTTTGTCAAACTTAAAAAAAAAAATTAAAATTTTCTCCATTTTTTTAATATTTGTGATTGAAAAAAATTCTTTTGTCCGTTTTGCTCGATAATTATATCCCGAAGACCTGTTTAAAATTAGTTTGTTAAGTTTTCAAGAAATTCTGACAACTCACTTTGAAAACAGTTTCCAGAAAAATGTCTTTAATGCTTTAAGTAACATTAAACACCTGCGGCGCGCTGACCATATCTTATTTTGAGTGAATATCTTCCCAAGGCTAAATTTCTGATAGACTTGAAAGTTTAAGATAATAATCTCGAGATGTAGAAATTAATAAGACAATAAATTTTTTTTTTTTTTTTAATTTGAAGCTGTAACTTTGGTTGACTAATAACTGAGAATTCGGCCATTAGAGATTTAATTTATCTAATGTGGTTATAAAGTTTTTTATGGAAAGTGTGTGCAATTTTATCTGTCGAAATATTTACTTGAGGTAATGAAAAATTAATTTAAATAAAAAATTAAGTTAAATTTTCTAATTGCGGTCGCCCCTTGGTAGGGAATGTCCACCCCTACGAGTGTATTTCGGACATGAAATAAAGGCTCCTCGTAAAAAACCATCAGCCGTTTGGAGGCGGCTTAGTATAAACTGTAGGTCCCTCCATTTGTTGGAAAAATATCAACACGCAATAGCCACAAATTGGAGGAGGAGCTCGGCCGAAAATCGCTTCAGCGGTTACAAAGCGACAATTATATATATATATATATATATATATATATATATAATGGCGTAAATAATTAAAAGATACATTGTATTAGAAATAAAGTGAATAAAGGCTAAATTCGTCAGCACTATCTCCATTGTTCGGAAAAATGGACAGGTTGCTGAAAAAAATATATATAAAGACTTAGATAAATAAGTTTTTATATAAAAAAGCGTTTTTGAAAAATATAAAAGGTGCTTGAGAAAGAATTCATGATTTTACCAATTCAAAGACCACTTTATATTAATAGGAGTATTTTTTTAAAACAGATTCTTTTAGAAATTCGCTATTTTAAACTAAATCAAATTTCCATTAAATTTAATTCTGTAATATTTATTGCGTAAGAAATGTTAAAGATGTATGTAAGTATGGGTAGAATATAACATCAATATATATAGCAAAGAGATCCTTTTTACCTTTTTTGAGTTCATCTTAACATTTTCGGTTAGCATTGGTAGGTCACCTTTAGCAATTGTGTTTACATCACGTTTCAACAAGTTTAATGTTTTAAATGTAGAAACTACTTCTAAAGTAGTTTTATAAATTTTTTTTTATTTTTATAAATAAACTTGCTCTCCGTACTTAAATCCCATAGTGGAGAGTATGGGGCATCGGCAATTTGACAATATAGATGAGCGTTTTTGTTCCAAAAATTATTTTTTACTTAATAAACCAATGAGGTTTTTATTGCAATCAGTTTCCCCCCAATACTACTTTCCTGTTAAAAATATTGATAAAATAATTTAGAAAGCAGCTAGTGTTTTATGAAACGCACCTTATTTGCATCTTGGTATAGCTAATTTCGCCTTTTGGAAAGCTGTAAGTGTGGTTTTTCCTCCACATTGGCCTACGCTGATCAAAAAAGTCACCATTAGGATAATATAAATCATTAAAAGGAAAATAATTTCTAATCTTCCCATTTATCCATAACCACAAGCCACGATCAATCATAACAACAACTCCCTTTACTTCTTTTCTATTAAGAATCCTATTCGCTATAAGAAGAAGAAGCATAAAATCAACAAAAGCTACCTTCGACTATTCATAAACAAACAATTTACTCAACACGAAGTAAAATTTTGTCAAAAATTACCTAAAAGCTAAATTCACAAGTACACATGGTCAAAGCTCCCTATGTGTATACAAAAAAAAAAAAATACACAAAGTACTGTGTGAAAACTTTTCCTGTGCTCCCTCCACCAACAACCAGTTTTACGGACAACATTAATCAAAAATCTGAAATTGATGTTAAACTCACGACAAAGTGAAAACACAAGCATTCAAGTAATTTACTATATATACCTAAAACACACATAATCGTTGTCTAAGCAGATGAGGGAGAATGTTGAATATATTCAGTATAGCATTAGGCTCCTATCGAAAATTGGGCGTAGCCCATTGGTCTTATTCTGATATCTGGGAGGCATCTGACGCTGCGCAGCCGCCAATCGCAACTGCTCGATCACAGGGATGAGAAAACGCAAAAAAATTGAGTTTGTAAATCTGCATCTATGTGAAGATATATTCCTTGCATACAATAGGCACTTTAGCCTTATAACTTTACTGATCACTTGAGAATTCTGGCATACATATATGCATGAATTTAAAAACTCAAATGGAAGGAAGCAGTTAGCGCATAAAGTTGTGCAAGGATCAATCATAATAATTCGTACGCTATTCCTTCTTTCCACTTGCCATCCACCTCCAACTTCTTCGCGATGTTGACAAAAATTTCAAAAATCATAAATTCAAGTTGGGTTCCTTACCCATATATTTGAAAGACCCAAACATTCTCAAGGCGACTCCTTGACGACGATTGAAAGTTTGCCAATTTCAAAAAATGAAAAGTGAAAAAGTAAGCGAGAGAAGGATTTTAACTCGTATAGCTTTGACAAAAATCAATTGACAGTCAGTTTGAAAGTATTTTACCTTAATTCGTATCTATTTAGATAGTTGACAACAACATTTACAAAATCTGATATAATATTCAAAAGTAATACTCATTTATATGATCTATATTTGATTAGAAATATGAACTAAGAAGAAGGAATGAATACAATTCTAATTTATACTTCAATCATAGAAAAATATAAAAGTTTTTATAAATCAGTAATAATAAATATTCCCATCATTATAAGAAATTAAGTCTTCATAGTTGATTCTTGGTAAATAGGTCCAGGTTTCATCATAACCTGTTATTATCATGAAATGAAAAGTTGAAATAACTTATCAAACCATTACTAACTCTTACCTATTACTTTTAATTCTTTTTCCATATCAGCAATTTTAAATATGTTTATTAAGTACTATTTAAATTTAGAAAGTAATGAATTTCATTGGAACTTTATTCTTGTGAAGACGACCTTAGCTATATTTGTAACTGTACTGCATTTTCGTCTGAAAATCACTGTCAGTCGTGACAATTTGAAGATAATTAATAATCACATAGAAATGGTATTAACCTATTTCAAGTTAAATTATAAAATATATATATATATATATATATAAATATAAACGGGGAAGCATGTATCCATATTCGGAAATACTTCTTATAAAACTTTACTTATGAAGAAAGAAAATAATCACATTTGCTCACAAAAATCAATAAGGCAAATAGTCAGGGCTGTCATGGAATCCAAGTCGGTTTTGCTTTTTATCGGAATTGCAAACCGATATTGATTTCATTTGGTGTCATGAAACCGTGTCGGTTTTGCTCTTTTCGAAATGAAACAAAACCGATGTTCGAATCAGCTGTTTTGCTTATTGACAATTTCAATGCAAATTTGTTTGACAAAATTTTATAAAATTTATTGATTTAATTGCTTTTTAATAAAGAAAGTGAAATATGGCATCTGCAGTTGTGGCTTTCATGTTGCTGGAAGAAAGCAGTAATGAGAAAGTTAAAAGAAAAATTTTGCGTGATTGCAGCAACCCACTTGAGCTGCCCAATACAGCGTTAGTATATTTATTTTAATTTTAAGGCCTTTTAATACTTAAAGTGCATTTGCAGTTTCATAGAGTATTATCGACTAAATAAAGAGGCTTTCCGAATGGTACTTGATACCATTGACGGGCACTTGACACGGTCGAAGGTTCCACCAGTACTGCAGTTAGTAGCTTCATTGCGAATTTTGGCTGAAGGATCTTATCAAAGATCAGTTGGGAATGATTCTCGCATAAGTGTAGGTAGAAGCACGGTGTCAACGATTTTGAGTGATGTGCTTACCGTTATAGATAAGTTAATTTGTCCGCATTGGGTGAAACTTGAAATGGACTTCAACGAAAAATGCAGATCGAGGGACTATTTTTATTCAAAGTTTTTTGTTTTCCCCTATTACGAATAAGAATATAATATAATTAATATTTATTATTATTCAAAACCATCATTTACTCACATTTCTACTTAATTTGTAACTGAAAGTGAAAAAAAAACGTTTACACAAATCAAATCCAATAGCGGTAAGTTGCTTGGATTGTTTCCAATAACAAAACCGATAATTTTGGTTTCTGTGACACCTAAAACCGACACTAATTCCGATTCGAACATAAAACCGATAACATCGGATTTCATGACACCAAAGCAATTTTTTTGTCGGTTTCAATTCCAATTCCGACAGCAATTGGATTCCATGACAGCCCTGAGTGACTGGAGAATGGAGATTTGAATTAAGAAATACTACATTAAATTTAAACTAAACGGTTTGGAGAAATGATTATCTTTATTAATGCATTGCACAGAGGCACAGATGCACTCACATACTCGTACTACATAATTTCATTTAAATATACTAAAACTAAGGATTAGTGCTTGTTCAAACAGGCATACTTCAAACCAAGTATCATCTAACTCAAATGTATAAAAATAGAAATAGAATCAATAAAATAATATTATTTATGTACTACGGAAATATCGTTCGGTTAATTTTTTTTTTTATTTGACGAAGTACAAAATTTCCAGCTGCCTGTATTTTACAGCGGCTTGAGCGTTTCAATTCGATTCATGTATTGTGAGCCTGATGAATGCCAAACAGGTGATGTACAACTTAAACTTAAAACTAAATGAAAACATCTGCCCCTCGTGCTCATACTTGCCTTCATTACTCGTTTGAGTGTCTGTAGTTTTAGGAGCCTACACGTGTTTGTTTGTTGTTGGTGGATTGTGAAAGATGCGCAAAGTGGCAGATGTGCATGTACATATGTATGTATTTCGGAAATTGATTCTGGCATAATATTTTATACTCCTGTGGTACGAGCTAAGGTTTTTCAATCACTATTTTGGGGATTGTTTGACAAACATATGCCAGGCATTGAGGGTAACATCTGTCTCAGTATCATGAGTTACATTCACCGGTGAATTAAGAGATATTGGACTTTAAAAAAGATCAAACTTATAGATCTAAATAATTTTCTAATGCGAAATGATTTAGTGCTCATCGATGCGCAAGCGCAAAAGATGTCAGTGACAAATGTGGTCACGATTCCTTCTTACTTACTGCATTATTTGCCACATCCGTTCTAAATTCATGCATCCATATGCAACCGTATGTGTGTGTATATATATCTGTAATATTCCGCTGTATATTGCTTGTTCTTTTCTTCTTGTATTTCCGGATGTGTACTTTGTGTGTGTATGCATAGTATGTACTTACATACAAATAATTTAGTATCGTATATATGTAAATTTGTATTTTATTCAATTCCTTACACAGTAAAATCTGTGTCTGAGTGAACGACTTAACGTAAAACAAATTAATAAAAACAGATTGCTAATACAACTAAAGGAAGACTTTTGAAAGCATCAGTAGGGGAGAGTTTGACACGAGGATCTAAGGGGATTACGCTGTATCTGGCTGCTTGGTTGAAGACAAGCCATCAGATATTTGGTGAGAAGACAGGATATTGTTCTATTATGTTGCCCCAACAGAAACCGGCGATTTTTTAAAAGAAAGTAAATACGTTTTTTAAATTTTAGAATGAACTTTAATCAATTATGTAATTTCTATTTTGTTGGATGACCTTTCGCCATCTTTCCGGCAACATCATTATTTCAAGCTCATAAAACTTCTGGCCTTTATCTGCAAAAAAACTGAACAAAGCGCGATTTTATAGCCTCGTCATTTCCGAAAGTTCTACCATTTAATGAGTTCTACAAAGATCGAAACGACGATGCAAGGTCAGAGCCATATGTTGGATGCATCAAGAGTTCGCAGCCAAGCTCTCTCATGTTTTTGGCGAGTGAAAAAAGATTTGTTCGGTCTAGCAATGTCCTGATGGAATATGGCACCTTTACGATTAACCAATTCTGGCCGCTTCTCGTTGATGGATGTATTCAATTTGTTAAGTTGTTCACATTAGATATGCGAATTAATCGTTTGGTTCCATGGTTTGGTTCAAAATATACCATACTCTTCCAATCCCACCAAACTGACAGCATAATCTTCTTTTGGTGAACATCAGCCTTTGAAGTGGTTAGTAGCGCTTCGTCATGCTTGAGCCATGATCGTTTTCGATTGACGTTATTGTAAACAAACTATTTTTTATATCCAATTATGATTTGCTTCGAAAACGGATCATTCATTGCGTTTAAGATGGATATCACAAGCGTTGAAGCGGCTTGTTAAATTAATCTCTTTCAATTCATGTGGTACCCAAATATCAAGTTTTTTTTATCAAGACCAAGACGCCGTATATGATTATAAACGGTTGATTTTGGTATACTTAACTTCTCTCCAATCACACCCTCAGTTACATGACGATCCGATGCGATTAATGCCTTGATATCGTCATGATCAACTTCACTTGGCCGACCCGATCGTGGCTTATCTTTTGAACGGAATTTGACAAACCAACTCGACACTGCGTTTTTTAAGGCCTCATTACCATACAAATTATAAAACATTTTAGCAACCTGCACTGCATTTTTTCCTTTAAGGAAATAATAAAGTAAAATGTTCTTTTGTGGACTCTGTATTAAAATTGACACCAAACAAACAAATATAAACAAAATTACGCATACTATTTTTCTAAAGCAAACTAAAGGTGACAGCTTATAATTGTCAAAAGAAAAAAATACAATTAAATACTCACAAGCTGTTCAAAAAAATTGTCAACGCCGTCTATATGAAAAATAATAATTTAATGTCTGTCATTCTACATATAATGTTGTGTTTAGACCTTGTTAATCCGATCCTTTAACCTAACCTGGCAGGGAGCATTTGACAAGCTTTTGCATATTCTTTAGATAGATAGTGAGATGATCTGCACTGCGACCTGCGCCATATCATAACCTCCGTATAGCCACAGTTCGTTGAGGAATCATATGAGACGTAGGAAGAGGGTTCACGGATATCATGCAATTTATCTCAGGCTGAATACTTCTGCCTTGCTACTGTTAGTAGTCAGAACTTATGCATAATTTGGGCATATGGTATAGTGATCTTCCGTGTCCTGTTAAAATAGCAATAATGATTCTTAAGGTATGTTTACTGAGGACTAGTTGTATAAATTTTGGTATTGCAGCCCGTTTGTGAGTTCTTTTGTTTTTTTTTTCTCTTTTTTTCACTGGTGAAGACACCGCTTACGCAATTATAGCCAAGTTACAAACAGTACGCCAATTATTCCTACTTTTCGCAGTTCGACGCCAACTGTACCAATTGCAGTCGGATCTTTCTCCACGTAATCTTTCCAAGGGTGCTTCCACCCGCGAGTACTGCGTCGAAAACTTTCATATTTGGAGTATTAGCTGCCTTTCGGACCAAATGACTTAATCAGCATAGCCGCATAGCGATACACCGACCGCATTTGCCAATGCGCAAAGAATCATAAATCTTACGCAAAACCTTTCTCAAAAACTCGTACGTCCTTCCTGACGAAGCTTTTGGTGTTGCTTAACGTCGGTTTTAAACCCATTAAATTTTACCAATACATATGTATACGCTTTATTTTTATTGTACAGTAGTTTTATTCATATATACTTATGTATATGTATATATTTCCGTGAAATCAATCCGCCAGAATTAAGAATTTGTTAAGTTAAACTTGGTTTTACTTCATAAGTATGTACATATGTATGTATGTAAGTATATGTATGAATATCTGAAATACATACACATTTATATACACACATATCTAAATGTAGACAGTGTTAATACACATACATATGTACATACACGTATGTACATTGTGACAGTGTCCATGTCCGCCTCTTCCTGTTTTTTTAATACCTACTCCAGCATGAATTCACAACGACAGCTGGTGGACATGCACAACATTCTCGCTCATTGGAACAGCAACCATTTAGACATTTGCGTGTCTACCTGAATGAATAGATGATTGTACATACATACATATGTATATACCAATATTTCGAAATTTTTATTGCCTTCAAAATTCAATTCAATTGCTACATAAATATCTCTAAAATTGTTTCTATAATACAGTTATTTATTATATTTAAATAAATATAAGAAAACTTATAAATTCTTAAAGTTTTATTTGTGCTATTTCGCAGTCTCCTAAAATTCCTTAGAAGGGAGCGTACAAAGTCATAATCGCTCAATACAATGAACCTACTTCTCATTTCGAAAAATTCTTTTATTTTATACTACATGCACATACTCGTATGTACATACACGTATGTATGGTATACGCATGAATATTTAGTTGGTAGACTGCGTTTAGTTTTTGAGCCATTTTTAATTTTATTTGGAGATTCTATATTATATTTGTGGTAGAAGCTACAAGCAGTATGTTATGTTTGCAGGTAGGTAAGTTTTGGTAGATATGTATTTTTTTTTTTTTAAATGCACACATATGTACATATGTATGTGCATATATATGTAGGCATGTATATGTAGGTAATTTCAAGTAGGGAGATAAATACTTAAAAGAAACGACGAACGAAGGGCTGTCTTGACTGCGCATGTGTTTGCCGAACACCGGTTCCGTTGCGTGCAGTAGAGACACGCACAATCACATGCACATGCACTAGTTTGTTGCCATGTTCGGTTAGTTTTATCCTTATTATCCTGTGAATATGAAGTCACGTTGGAGAGGCGAGAGCACATTCATTCTGTCGTATTGAGTGAAATTATCCTGTGAGTCTGTATGTGTAATTGCTCGATTTTTTTTTTTTTATTTTTATTTTTTTTAGATTTTTATGTACGGTTGTAGTATTATCGCTTATTGCTGGTTCGAAATGTTCATTTGTAGTGGTATTTACAAGTCCCAATTCACACACAGATATTCGTACTATATACTTAATGGCATACATATGCATATGCATAGGTATGTATCCAAACTAATGTGTAGACAGTTCTTTGTATATACCTACAATGTGAGACTGACTCTTCCTGTCAATTGTTACTGGTTTGGCCATTTCTCAGTATCGTTCTCCCCTATGAGTTGCGTGCGCGTTGTTATTAACAGCAGTCGAAGATATCCTTTACCAATGCTGACACAGCGTTTTGGAATTTATGAATTCAGTCCAACTAGTTCAATATTACGATTGGTCGCGGTAACATCTTTATTCGGCATTTCGGCATCGTATCATCGTCTCGTCAGAGATGATGTTGGTTTTCTTTAGCTTTCGGTCGTCGCTCTTGTACATTCAGTTTTTCATTTTGCGCGAATAAAGTATAAATTTTTCACATTTGAATTAATCAATAAGAAGAATTGGACTGCATGGAATATTAATATTAATTTACATAAGGATTCCAACAAAATAGCCAACCATGGAACTGGACGAAGGTTTGATTACAGTGTTAATATATGTGCTCTAGTTACCATACTACTGGCAACTATCGCGTCATAGCTATTTTTTTTATTTTATAACAATTATTCGACATTCAATTGTATTCCTTTGTGTGACATTTCTAAATTTCCATGTATTGATGTGTGTATGTTAGATGCTCTAGCTGCTAAATGTGAAAGTATACTCGTACTGGCGTGCACATGCCGATTGTGTTTGCTCATGTTCATAATTAATAAAATTGTTTTGCTATATATTGTCAATGTACGAGTACATAACTTTCTGTATGTTTGCATGTGTGTGCGTGTGTGTGTGCTAAATTATCCTGACTAACTGAAATGTAGGGTGAACATTGAAGTTTTTCTTCTCATTCACTATGTAAGGCTGTGACTCAACTTTATAACTTTGCGTTTGGTTCCTGTGTTTGTGCTTTGAGGACAATTGTCGCCTTATGTTTTCTTCCCTGTCCTCCCGATTTGAATTATCAACCAACTATTTCTTGGTCAAGCGTATATATTCATTATACCGTATTGTATCGTACATTGTCATGTTTTATACCATATATGAAAATAGTAAAGGCGAAGGTTCGCATGTTCGCTGCGGACTGTACTAGGCATGAAATTTTATTATATCGAAATGATGCAATCCTGCCTTTTGCTGTATCACTAACTCGATTATTTGCAAATTTATTAATCGATTTTATGTTAAAGAAAAAAGCTAACTATTTCATGGCATTTGTTTATTGAAATAATTTTTAGAAATAAGATTTTCAATTTCAAATTTAATTGTATGTTTTTGTTTTTTCTTGTTGTAGAAAATTGGATGTCGCATCTTGAAAGTCTTCTCAAATGTTGCACCACAAAGCACAGATCGTGTAGTGCAAACTGTTGGCAAGCAATCCCAGGTGGTTGATGCTATACGAGAGGTGATCACATTGACACGAGAGGTATGTTCCTTTAATACATATAAAAGCATAGGATTGTAAAATAATAATACTTGCATGTTTATCAATTGTAAATTTCAGACTCCCATCAAGGGTCCTGTTCATAATTATGATCCTACCAATTTTGATCGTATGTACGCCGATGAATATGGCGGTTATGGTTCCGGTGGTGGTGGCGGTGGTGGTAATGGCGGTGGCGGCAACAATCGTCAATCACGTGGTGGTCGTGGCGGCGGCGGCGGTGGTGGTGGTGGTGGCGGTAATGGAGGCGGCGGCAATTATGGTAACGACCGAGGTGGACGCAACGATCGCAGTCGCAGTGGTGGCCGTCGTGATAATCCGTTTATAAATCCCTGGGCTAATGATGATGGCTTTGGTGGTAATAATGGTGGTGGAAATTTCGGAGGCGGCAACTTTGGTGGCGGATTCGGTGGTGGTAATTTCGGCGGCAATGGTGGCGGTGGCGGATTCGGTGGAAACAATGGTGGTGGTCCATCTGGTGGTAACTTTGGAGGTAATGGCGGTGGTTTCGGACCAGGAAACCAAGGCAACTTCGGCGGAGGAAATCCGGGCGGCGGTTTTGGTGGCAATCAAATGAACAGTGGTGGAAACTTTGGCGGCGGCATGAACCAAGGTGGTGGATTTGGTGGTCCAAACAACAACAATGGCATGGGATCTGGTGGTGGTATGGGATCAGGTGGTGTTGGAGGTTTCGGACCAGGACCTACTAACAATGGTCCCAATGGTGGAAATTCTGGAAATCTTCCAAGCGGACATGATCCGAAAAATAGTACGCAAGTTACAATCCCGAAGGATGTAAGTATTTATTACACAATATAATTGGAATTCGTAAATTGGTACCAATTGAATTATTTGCAGCTGGCTGGTGCTATTATTGGCAAAGGAGGCGGCCGTATTCGACGCATTCGCAATGAGTCTGGTGCATACATAACTATTGATGAGCCGCTTCCGGGATCAACAGATCGTATTATTACCATTTCTGGTAATCCAAAACAAATCCAAATGGCCCAGTATCTATTACAACAGAGGTTGGTGTCGAACACATCTTAAAAGTACGAATATATTTTCTAACTCATGTTTTTTCTACAATACATACTTCATATTCCATTGTACATTGTAATTCACAAATAGGGATACTAATTCATTTGTTTCAAATGTCGTTTTAACTAACTCATTTATGTGTACTAAAGTGGTGATTATGGTTAAAAAGTTTAAATGTGTTATTTAAAAATGAGGTAAACGATTAGAAATGCTTGTGTAACCACATTTTTCGCTCAACTAATTAATACCAGATGCATTTTGCTTGGAAGACTAGTGATTTTGTTGTTTTGTTGAACAAGTAACAATAAATCCCTTGTCTTCTTACAAAGTGTATTAATGCCTTCATACTTCCCATACATGCATAATAATTACGATTAGAAATATAGCGAATCGGTTTTGTGGGTATGTTCAGTGATTATTTGTGTTAAATATACGTACTAACTAAAGTTTTCAATATATTATTATCTATTTACTAATTTTATTTATATATTTTTTTTCTAATTTATTTGTTTAATTCAATAATTTTTATTCAAATATATATTCTCCTTCAATTTTGCAGTGTACACGAAAACAACGGGCGGCGAAACTTCTAAGTCAAATATCGCCAACATGAGGATGTCAGTAAACGTATGTTATTGGCTAAAGGATTTATATGCAACAACAAAAAAAAAATAATAATTTTAAGACTTACAAGCTCCTTAATTTTCAATCGTTCACACTTTGAATATAAACAATAATTTTCGTTTTTAATTGAAACTAAACGAACAATTAAAAAGACCAAAAAGAACTTATTATGTACTAAAATAAGAGCTGACTTTATTTTCAGAAATTCCCACCAGTAATTTTCTTAATTATTGTTTATTTACTAAGACCATATAACATTGAAATGGGTACAAGATAGATTACACTATCGTCGTCTCTGTCAGAATGTATGAGATCTTGAAACCATTTAATTTTCAACAGTGAGCTTTGAAGTTTTAATAAATAGTAAATTTTCTGGTTTGACGATAAAATAAAATTTTATGATGTATTTTACTTTACAATGGTTTTGAGATCTATTTTACAGTCTGGCTGGTGCGTACGGTTTATCCGCGGTAAACTTGAGAATGACAGCAAATTGTGGAAACTCTACCAAATAGATTAAAAGCTAACTGCACTAGTTGTAAGGACTACTAAAACACACATAAGAGTTTACGTAGTTTTTAGCAGTTTCGTTTGTGGAAACATGCTCGTAAAAAAACAATTTACTAACAATATTATAAACAATGTAATTGTACCAATATTATTACAAAAAATCATTACATGAGGCAATCGCTAAATTTTTGGTCTTCTATTTTTCTTATTGCTGTAGTCGTATATATACGGATTGGAAAAAATATAATAAAAATAGATGTATAAACATTAATTTTTTTATTTTGGTTTAATTAGGGATTGATTTGGGCATATTAAAATTGTAGAAAGTTTTGTTTGAATTTTTCATAAAATTAAAAAGTTTATAAAAAGCTATCAGACGTTCAATTAAAACTATACACATTTACTTTTTCTTTTGATTAGATGATGTAAAAGTAAAAGAGGAGTAGCAGTGTAAGTATATGTACAGTGTAACCTTCACTTGCGGACACCTCCAATAAGCCTCTTATAACCGGACAAAAGTTAGGGAACCAAGTTTTTTATTGTGTTTTTACAAAAAATTTCACTAATAACCGAACACAGACACTTTTTCTATTTTTAAGCTTTCAGCACCACTCCTAACCGGACGCGGTCCTCACGTTAACGGACAAGTACAATATGTTATTAAACAAAAGTGGGAACAAATCAACAAAACCCTCTTATAAGTGCATGCGAAACTATAATTTTGTTATTTTTAGACAATGCCACTACTGACCCTCGATATATGAAGCTAGATAACAAAGTTTATGTTTTTATCTGCTAATACAACATCCATTTACTTAAACAAAATTTTAAATGATATTATAGATGCAACATTGACCAAGATTAGGAGACATTACAATGGAGAAACTTTCAAAACTTTTGCCATTCTGGTGACTTTATTAACACGCTTTTATTAGTTTCACTTGTATGTTTGTCTATCTATCAGTAAAATAACTCTTTTAGTTGTGACGCGATCGCAATATGAAATATTTAAACTGCGAATCGTTGCATACATCGTTGCGTTGCAATTAACAAAATTAATTCAGAGAAAATAAAAAAACAAATAAGATATAATTAACTCTATAGAAAAATATATAAAATAAATATAGTTTAAAAAAAACTAAAAAACTAAATAAACACGTGACGGTCTGTTTCCACTATTTCCATGATTTTATCGCCTCCCGACGCGTGGTGAATCTTTGACATCGAAATTACCGGAACGGAACCTAGCAAACCACTTTTGTGCTACATGTTCGTTTACAGTATCGGGCCCATAAACTTATTTAATTTTTTCAGCCGCTTTGACTGCCTTTTCGCCTTGATCCAAGAATAAATTTTAAAATATAGCGAATTTTCTCTTTGCTGGTGTCCACCATTGACGAACGCTCACGACGTACAGAGTCAATCAATCGAAAAACTGTCTTTTGATTATTAGACATACGTTTTATCCCAAGATAAGTTGATTGATAAAGGTTTGTTTCGAGAAGGGTTAGGCTCTTTCCACTCGATTGCAACAGAGCTTCGAAATCTATATAGATTAACCTCAGATTTAGTTGAAGAAAGGTTTCTCAACTTGATACCTAACTAAAAGACAGAAGAATAACAGCAAAATATCTGCCCAGAAACAGGTAAATAATGTAACTTTCAAGTATTCTCTAAATTTTATCGCTCTTAACCCATTGGAGAGCTAGTCATATTCCCCAGAAATCATGAAGAAAACTATCAGCCTTATGCAGAATATCGTCTACGCCTTCGCTGACGATCGTCAATGTTCATCGTCACTTTCATCTCTTCGTCTTTGTTTAGGTATTCGGTACAAGCAATGAAGACGAAACGTTGTGAATTGAGAAAACACGGAAACTCTGCACGGGAAATTTTCTGTTTTGGGAAATTTATTTGCGAAATTGCGGTTTTCCAGTTTATTTGTATATTTTTGATATTCGATTCATACATTCGAACTTTGCTTAAACCAATAAAAACGGTTTTTAAATAAATAAAAATGGAATACGAGTTGTTCTTTTCAAGCTCAAGCAATGAAGAAGAGACAAAAATTTGAATGTTCATCACAATGTACATCATAGACTGTGGTGATCGTTGTAGAATTTGTGCTGCGTGAAGTGCCGGCAGGTGGCATATTATCTACTGATGGAACATCTGCTCGAGAA
Source organism: Ceratitis rosa (assembly GCA_037013455.1). Taxonomy (NCBI): domain Eukaryota; kingdom Metazoa; phylum Arthropoda; class Insecta; order Diptera; family Tephritidae; genus Ceratitis; species Ceratitis rosa. The sequence continues at coordinate 17,156,251 of JAWMAG010000005.1, forward strand.
GATTCCTCGTTTGACCCTTCAGTAACTCTCACTGAATCTGTTCATTCATTCACACCAAATATAGCACCAGTTGGATTTAACAGCTCTTTGAATCACATCGATTTGGACAATAGGAGTTAATACCATACCATCTGCTAGTAATTCCCTCCGCCAGTTGCTCTTGACTCTTTCTTGTTCATCATTTTTGTTTCCACTTTAAATTTGAAAATAAAATAGCTTTTTTTATGCCTTATATATATGTACTTTGTACCATCCAACGCCATCCCGCACAGGTGGCTTCAAGGTATTAATTTTTGTGGCAATAACTTTCCATTCCTCTTTTAAATATTGCTTTTTTGGAAACTCCTAGCTAAATGTGGCTTATTTTCCAATTATGTCAAAAGGATCTCAAATTGAGTGCTTGTCGTTGGCCGTTTTAATTTCTGCATTGTCTGTTACGTTGAAGGATCGTCAGTAAAAAGGCTGACGATAAGAAACGACCGAAAACGATGGCGATAACGCTGACGGCCATATGGCAACAGCGTCGGCTGACGATACTGTTGACGATGGCGTTGAAATTTGTAAGTTATTCGTAAGAATTCCACTACAAGTTTTTAAATAGGACCACTGCTTTTAAATGAAAAGTTTTATGTCACGCTTGCATTTTGGAAGCTGCATTACTTTTGTATATTAATTGTTTAAATATAAATGTAAAATTGTACACAATTCAATATTATTTGGATTCTAAGAAGTATAATAATATATTAATATATGTATGGTATTAATTTAAAAAAACAATTGGTGTTAAATATACAAAACTCTTAAAACTAATTGGTAATTTTTGTATTTAAACTAAAAATATTGTAACAAGATTGCATCCAATGCATTAACAGACATTTAATTTCGCTTCGAGGAATTTATTAAATATTTACAGCAGTGTGTGAGCAAATGTTTTTCGCCTGTTGTCGAAGAGTTGCTGTGGTGTGAAGCCATGGTTCCAGCCTCACGAGTATATATATCCAATCCGTATTGTCCTTCCTCGGGAAAGCTATAAAATTACCAAAAAAAAAAAAAACAGTATTTAATAGCACATGTACAATATTTTTAGATATACAATATATTTAAATATACAACGAATATGTTCTTACTTTATTATGAAAGTCACGATGTCGTCCAACGTGCTGTGCGTCACATATTTTGAAAGTTTCTTCTCTTCAATACCGTTCTTGTGTAGTGTGGCCATGAAATCTGTCAATGGACGTGACATTCGGAACTGAAGATCCAAACTACGTCCAGCAAATATAAGTGGATCCTGGGAGAATTTTATATTGTTCAAATATTTCCAATATACGTGTACATAAGTCAAAGCTACATTCTAGTTAAGTATTGGGAATTTACCTGATGCGTTATTGGTATCAATCCAAAAAGTCTAGTCGCTTTAGTTGGACCCCATTCGCCACTCGCACAATCCGGCAACGGTACCATAACTGTTTGCAATTCTTCACAGCATATCTACGAATTAAAGGAAAATGTTTTTGTATTTACATATATTAAAAATTATTATATATATACTCGTAAGTATATTTCACACGGAATCGTTAAGAGCCGATAATAAGATAATAAATATTGGTTTAAAAATAACTGATATAATTCCTTAAATAAAGCTCGACAATTTAACGGAAAATATCCCAAGTAAATTAGGATAGTTTTTTTTTTCTTTTAGCACAGAATGAACTTGTGAAGATTTAAACATATCGAATGGAAAAAAATTAAGAACACAACATTAAATGAAACTATTTTGTCGTTTTGTTGTTAAATACAGTGGTACCTCGACATACGAGTTTAATTCGTTCCGCAACCTTGAATTACTCGTATCTCGAAGCAAATTTTCCCATACAAAAAAATTGAACTCCGTTCCAACCTCCAAAATGTCACCCCAGTTATTTTTGTTACGTGGTTTTGAATAATAAAAACGTATTTATAAATATCAAATATTTATTGCACAAAAACAAAAAGAGAATGTAAAGAAATAAATTAGATATCCTCACTGGTTTTTGCATTTTCCCTACATTTTTCTCGTTTTTCCTGTAGGCCGTTTAGAAAAAAACATGTCCAAGGAGGTTTGTTTCTTCCTCCCTCTCAGAATGTTCTGGAAATGAGTTAGGCAAGTGTCATTTAAAAGGTCAGATTCACGACCTGTTGCAACTTTTTCTGGGTGTTTTTTTCCACGAACTGTGAAACTCTCTCCCACATTCCTAAGATCTCCTTTATCTCACTTGGAGAAATAACCTCCTCCTCTGACTCCTCAAAACCAATTTCTTGCATAACCTCAGTATTCTGCTGTGACTGTAACTCTTCTATCTTCTCGGTCGTCAGTTCCTGGGTGTGCTCCTCGATGAGCTCGTTCACGTCTCTCTCTTCCAGAGATACAATCTCCTCCGAACCGAACCGAACCGGACTCGTATCTCGAATTTCGCTCTTAAATAAAAGCAAAAAACCACTTGCTCGTCGGCTCTTATGTCGAAAAACTCGTATGTTTGGGTACCACTGTATACGTTTATTTTCCCTCTAATGAATATCGGATTGTTCAGATTTCTGATCAATTATTTTGCTCTTAAATATACCAAATATTCCACAAACAATTTTTTTTAAGACTCAGACAATTATTTCGTTCCACTATGATCTCACGAAGATTAATTTCATTTCAATTAGCAAAGTTCGTTCAGTGCTTCATTTAGCTGCAATTCTTTTCCTTCTTATTTGTGGTTGATATCCACATTATACTCGTATGTATTATTAGCGATATGGTGGACGCAAAATAGCTTGCAGAGTACGCGCCGAAAGCCGAGCCGAACGTAAAGCTGAGATTCCTACGGCGCTGATCAAAATTTGTTATATCAGAGTGGACGTTGAATTTTATTAAATTATCGGTGCTTATAAAAGTGTTAGTACAGAAAAAATGATTCGTCAAATGAGAAATATTTTGTAACAAGCTTTATAGCAAGAATAAATATCCTAAAATTTTTTAATATATGTACATATAATATACAGATGCAAATTGAAACTTTTAATTATATTTAATTATAGAGGTCAGCATAAACTGTAGATCCTACTTTCTTTGGAAAGGCAGCAAGCGCACGAGAAAAGAGCGTTGCTGTGGCTGAGTGATTTAAGAAGAATTTGAAAGACAAAATTTAACACCAAACGTGTACCGTTGCATAGTTGAGGAGGGTTTAAATCACGCAGTAGAATAATCGGTGATCCAATTTTTAATCGAAGATTGTGTGGTGGCATTCCTGACATGTCTAAAGAATTTAAAAATTCAATGCCAGGATTGGAGTATTGTTTCGACCAACATACTAAAAAAAATTTTTCTAATTGCGTTCGCTCTTCGGTGGGGAATGTTAAGCCCTCCGTGTTTATTTCTAACATAAAATAAAGGCTCCTCATAAAAAACAAACCATCAACCGTTCGGAGGCGTCTTAGTATAAACTGTAGGTCACTCCATTTGTTGCAAAAACTTCAAGACGCATATTACAATTTGAACGAGAAGTTCGGCCGAAAATCGCTTCGCTTACAAAGCGCCAATTATATAATATAATATAACATATTATGTACTAATTTATGATTCTATCGCAGTTAATTTGGAAAAAGTTGAAGTGTACTCACCTTGAATTTGCATACAGATTTAAATTTCATCGGCTCGCCGGTAAGGTACTCCTGCGGCGTCACTGCGTTGGCAAATATGTCTAAAAGAAAAGCGCCCGAACAGGGCGCATGCACTCGAAAGGCTACAATATTTCCAATGACCGATTGCATAACGAAACGTTTCAAGGACACGCTGTCGTAAGAATCCTCGTCGCTATCATAAAATTTAAGGTTGTAATGGAAAATCAAACAGCTTTGCATGTCAGTCGGCATGGCGATGCGTACAGTAGCTGCACCTATTAATTAAAGATACATCGGCGATCAGTGATGAAATTAGAAATGAGCTAAATAAAATATAAAGTTAACCTGTATCGTCGGTGAAAACTACAGCACCATAGCCTTCATCAGCGAAATGTAGTCCATAGCGAAAGAAAAGCGAGCGTACAAATGGTAAGTTTTCAAATTCACGCAAATTTATCGGTCTTTTAAGCAGTTGCCACTCCTCTTGTAAGGGGAAAAATTCATATATGAATTCCCTGGGATCCGTTAAGAAGTAGTGATCATCGTATTCATATCTGCAAAGAAATATCTTAATTAGTTGCAAATATTCAATATTTATCTTTACTAATATGCAAACCACCTTAAGCTATCATTTTTCCCACGACCAGTTTTGGGCGCTTCCTTTGCATTTACCAAATGACGTGCGCCCCAATTACATTGAACAAAACGCCAAGCTCCGGCGACATAGACTGCATTCCATGAGTTCCGGAATCGAGAGTCTTGAAATTTGACACCCGGCTGGTATCCAGCGCTCTTGGAATAACCTTTGATTACGACACAGTGAAGACCAGCATAGCTGCAGAGTCGCTTAAACAGTACATGATAACTCTCTGTGCCATATTTAATGCCCCGTAGTAAACCCATGGGTGTGTCACCACGCAAGTCATCGTCAAAATGCATTGCGTTTAAGTTTTTAACAGTTATCCAACGAAATATCGTACGAGCCTTTTCTATATCTGTTGTGCAACGACCAACTAATTGCCGTACCAAGTCTGTAAAAGTCTTCTGATCCTCTTGGGCGACCTATTCAATTAATGTAGCAGAACACATAAATTCTAAATAAAAATCTGAATTTATTGCAATATAAAACACTACTTGGAAGTTTAACGGTTAATACAATATTTTAAGTTGATAACTTACCGATATTGCAATGCGATCGACGTCTTCGAATTCAATGGGATCGGTGTATATTTGGAATTTACTAACAGCTGGCGGAGCTGGTATCGGCGCTATCATTGGGTATTCTAGCGGCGCGGCGCCTTCATCAAAATCATCATCTAGAAATATGCTCTCATTTTGCATGTACTCCGAACGACGTGCACTGATCAACTCCAGCATTTCACTGGACTGGCGATCTACCAGAGCGGCCGTTTCGTATCGTTCATGTTCCAACATTTTGCGCGTAATACTTTCTTTCTTTTTGCTGCGTCGCAGAGTCATATTCTTTTCCAAATCTTCCTTTTGCTGCTCGTGTCGCAGCGTCAGTATATTGTGGTCGTCTCTATTGCGTCGTGATGTTGCCAGTTCCTTTTCAAATTTGTGTGTGAGACGTTGCAGCTCGCGTTCCCATTCATCTTGGAATTCAGATTGTATTTTGCGGTCTTCCTCTTCCCGTTTGCGTGCAAATTTACGATATAAATCATCTTCCTCCTTCCGATGTTTCATTTCGAGTTTTGCCTGCTCTTCTCGAGCCTATTTTAATTCAATAATGAAAGTTAAAAAAAAAATCCAATAAATAAACTGTAAAATATACATATATACATACTTATGTGGTATATAATACAATAATACATATAAAATGCAGACCACGGAAAGGACAATTTCCAATTTCCACCCAATAACAGCATATTGGTGGGTAATAGACTAAGAAAATATATTATTAGCTAATATTTATCCAAAAATTTTTGTAAAGATAAGACAAATTTCTTATTCCTTTCTATTTTTTTTATTTATGAATTTTCGCATTGTTCAGCTCGTAGTCTTATTGAATAGGTTTTGGATTGGACAAGACGTCGAACCGGCATTTATTGTATTCTAACAGTCCATTTGTAAAATTATTGTTATTATTTATATCTTCTTCTTCTTCTTCTGTATTGGCGTTTGCACTGCTTACGCGATTATAGTCGAATCAATTATAGCTCGCCATTCCTCTCTTCTTTCCGCTGTTTGGCGCCAGTTGGAAATATCAAGTGAAACCAGGTCGCTCTCCACCTGATCCTTCCAGTAGAGGTCTTCCTCTTCCTCTGCTTTCACCGGCGGGTATTGCATCGAATATTTTCAAAACTTGAGTATTTTCCATCCGGACTCCATGACCTAGCCAGCGTAACCGTTGTCTTTTCATTCGTTGAACTATGTCAATATCATCATATAACTCGTACAGCTCATCGTTCCATCGTTTGCGGTATTCACCGTTGCCAATGCGCAAAGGACCATAAACCGTTCGCAGAACATTTCTCTCAAAAACTCCTAGAGCCGACTCATCAGCTATTGTCATGGTCCATGCTTCCGCACCATATAGCAGGACGGGTATGATGAGCGACTTGTAGAGTTTGGTTTTCGTTCGCCTTGAGAGGACTTTACTTTGCAATTGCCTACTTAGTCCAAACTAGCTCCTGTTGGGAAGAGTTGCGTTGGATTTTCCGGCTGACATTGTTGGTGGTGTTAATACTGGTTGCAAAGGAAGACGAAGTTATCTACGACTTCAAAGTTATGACTGTCAACAGTGACGTGGGAGCCGAGTCGTGAATGCAATGACTGTTGGTTTGATGCCAGGAGATATTTCGTCTTGCCCTCATTCACTACCAGACCCATTCGCTTCGCTTCTTTATCAAGTCTGGAGAAAGAAAAACTATCCGCGCGGTTCTTGAGGCCAATAATGTCAATATCGTCGGCGTACGACGGCAGCTGTACACTCTTGTTGAAGATTATACCTTCTCTATTCAGCTCTGCGGCTCGTATTCTTTTCTCCAGCAATAAATTAAAGAAGTCACCTCGTTTGGTATCGAACGGTTCGAAGAGCTCTTAGTGTTGCTTAGAGTCTTTTCCAAGATTTGGCGCATGGTGAATATCTGGTCAATGGTTGACTTACCAGGTCTACCATAGAGCCACACTGATAAGGTCCAATCGGTTTGTCTTTCACACAGTACGCTTATAGGCAATGTTAAGAAGGCTTATTCCACGGTAATTTGCGCAGACTGTGGGATCGCCTTTTTTGTGGACTGGGCAGAGCACAGTTAGGTTTCAATCGTCGGGCATGCTTTCAACCGACCATATTTTGCAAAGAAGCTGATGCATTTACCTGATCAGTTCTTTACCGCCGTATTTGAATAGCTCGTCCGGTAATCCATCGGTCCCCGCCGCTTTGTTGTTTTTTAAGCGAGCGGTTGCTATTCGGACTTCTTCATAGTCGGGTAATGGAACGTCTTTTCCATCGTCATCGATTGGAGTTTCGGGTTCACCATCTCCGAGTGTTTCATTTTCACTGACATTCAGCAGTCTGGAGAAGTGTTTCCTCCATAAATCCAGTATTCTCTGGGCATCTGTCTCTAGCTTACCTCCCTGGGTCCTACAACACGTATAAATGCCGGTTATTAAATGCAAGTCTGAGGTAATTCTGCAGTTCAAACCCTTACAAAAATTATATACGTCTATTTTTGGCTGGTCTAATATAGATCGCACGGAATTTTAAAATGGTTCTGATGCAATTTTTATTCGTTTTTTACTTTATTTATTTCATTATAACTTACAACCTATTATGTTAAAACGTATGAAAAAGAAATACAAGTTTTATAGAAAAAACAAATGAAAAATAAAAATTTTTCGAATAAATCTCTTCCAAGTCCACTTCCCGGAAGAAAAAATGCCTGCTATGTAAATTTAGGCAATTTCATGAAAATCGAACGATTTACAATTAATTCAGATTTTTCCGAATATATCGGTCCCAGATCCAAATTCCAGAAAATCCTTACTTATCTGTTGCCTACGTCATACACAGAACACACTCTCTATGTTTCAGATCTCTACGGTCAATTGCTTAGACTATGTATCGATCCGTCAGCCATTGAGGACAAAGCCGTTTATTATTTAGGGCCACCGGAAAGTTCTGTCCGAATCTATGACGTCATTTTCGCCATGTAAGCACATACAGAAGATGGCACGAAAAATTTGAAACAAGTGATTTCGACCTTTCTGATAAGCCACGTTCTGGCCGACCATCTTTAGGCGACGACGAGCGATGTTATTAAGGCAATGCTGGAGCAAGATCCTTTTCTGAGATCGCAGAAACGCTTAATTCAGCTCAAAAAATCATTTCTGACCAATTCCGAATATAGGAAAAAATTTATATTTTTTTTTTATTCCAAAAACGGACAGACCTAATATATGTATGTATATACCATAGATAAAAAAAGTTGCATCTAAAGTGTGGATTAGCTGCAATCCATTTATTTAATTTTGGAAAACTGTGCAATTCTTATTGCCAGAATGAATAAAAAATTCGTTATAATATTTTGTAACGGGGATACAAAAATACAGTTGCAATGTTATTACATTTACACATGGTTGGCATCACAAAGAATCAGTTAGGTAATTTGTTTTGGTTGGGGTGGGTACGTAACAATCTCCTTACTGAATTCAAAGCATACTGAATAATTATAGGCAAAGACTATTGGCAATATTGAGTCTAAATGCGCTACACAATATCTAATGATTTTTCAAGTAGTTTCTTGGTTGTACTTGTAATGGTCTAAACAAATATCTTTTTTAACTTTGTTTTCTGATTTTTCTCTGCATCCATATTCCAATATCTACATACCATATGTACATACTCGTATGTATGTGGGTACCGCTTGGTACATTTGTTGTTTCGCATTGTTAACTTGGCTAATTATAATTTTGTGCTTGAGTGAGCTGCAACAGAAGTAGTGCAACGACGTGTCGGTTTGCTTAGGACAAACGGGCATTTCAGTTGCAGGTTCATTTATTGTCCAAACCGCTTCGCATTGGCCAGCGCCAACGCCAAACTCACCACTACGAGAATACGAGTATGTATGTATAACTTATGTGGGTTGTGCGTTTGCGCACAGTATTTTGCAGCAAATATATTGTCGGATAGTTTTTTTGATGCGAGTTATGTTTACAGTAAATTAACAGTTAATAAAGCTATTCCTAGATATTTGGACTTATGATCGCTGATATTCTTACAGCGGCGTTCTGCCATCAAAACAGCCAGTGAAGCGATAGACTAGACGTATGGGCAAATGGGTCGAGTAAAATGTGTTATTAACGGGTTCAACATTTATGTACATGGGTCGAAAACCTTTTTATTTAATATATTTAATATTTTTTTCGTATTGTATTGGACTTCAGCAAAAATTTTAAATGATTATCAGCAATCGGCCTTATGCTGAATATCGTCGTCATCAGTGAAAATGACGATGCGGTAACATCGGTATGCCATTCAACGTCATCGTCAACAGTATCGTCAGACGACGTTGTTGCCATCGTTTTCTGTCGTTTCTTATCGTCAGCCAATTTACTGACGCTCAATTTGAGATTCTTCTGACAGAATTGGAAAATAAGCCACATTTAGCTAGGAGTTTCCGAAAAAAAAACGTTATCCAACTCAATTTAAAACGCAAACATTAATGCGGTAGAACCACCTGTGCGGGATAGCGTTGGATGGTACAAGGTACATATATTTAAAACATGAAAAAATTCAAATGTTTCTTGTTTCATCATTTTAGCAATTTTATTTTCAAAATTTAAAGTAAAAACAAAAATGATGAACAACAAGAAAGAGTCAAGAGCAAGCAGCGAAGGGGTTTACAGGCAGATGGTATTGGTGCCTCTTGAAGAATCTGTAGCGAATTTGATAGTATTCGAAGAGCTGTTAAATCCAGCTGGTGCTATATTTGGTATGAATGATGATAACAATGAACCGCAGCGCGATATTAGCAGTAACAATACGCCCAGATTCAGAGAGAGTTCCTGAAGTGTCAAACGATGAAGCTTCTCGAGTAGATGTTCCATCAGTAGATGATGTGCCAATTGCCGGCACTTCGGGCAGCCCTAATTCGACAACGATCGCCATAGTCTATGAAGTGCATTGTGATGAACATTTAAATTTTTGTCTCTTCTTCATTGCTTGATCTTGAGAAGAACAACTATTATTCCATTTTTTATTATTTAAAAAGCGCTTTTATTGATTTAAGCAAATTTCTTGAATATATTATTCGAATATCAAAAATTTAACAATAAACTGAAAAACCATAATTTCACAAATAAATTTCCCAAAACAGAAAATCCCGTGCACGAAATTGAAAGAGTAAAATGTCTTACTCTCCCAAAGGAAGAAATTTACTGAGTTTTCATCGAGGATTCGTTTAGACTTTTAGGAAGAATGACTTAAATACGAAAAGTCGGCCATATTATCTCAACCTTATTATATAGTTTATTCGGTTCTGTTTATATAAAAACTAAGCAAAAGCTTTATTTTCCGTTCTAAACGCCACTAATATTTCATTTTGCGCATCGTCTTCGTTTTCGGAAGCTTAATAATGCATTAACGACACTGTGACGATTGCAACAACGTAATTTTTGTGGCTCATTTGGTCGACACTGCTTTATAGTAAATTATAGAAATCTAAAATCAACTTGCGTTGTACAAGAAATAATAATGTATTCTAAGTATTTGTCTTCAACATTCCTAACTTCTAATTCATCAACGTGGGCTCGGTGGTATGCGGACGATGAATGCCATCGCATTCTGATTTACCTTAACTATTTGATTGAATCGTTGATATCATTCATTGATTCACTTTAACAAAATTATTAAAATTAAATTTTAAATCAATTTTGTTTTATTGACAAAAATTCAATCAATCATTGATCACAATCTGCTGTTTTTCACACTCCAACAACTTCCTCTCCTAACCAAACGTCAAAATTGCGCTCTCCCGTTACTAATTTTACAGGGTTTTTGGCTTAACGAACACGATTCAGTAAAGTTCAGTAAAAATTGTTACTGCTTGGTTAGTCGACGAACAGAACTATTGACTGTCGTCAACGAAGACATAGGCCAAATACTAAGAAACCAAAAATTTAGAGATATAATTTTCAGGTTTTCAATTTTCTACAAAAATTATATTCAATGTGTATACTATGTGCATGTGATGTATTTGAATTGTTTATTCTATTTCAAGTTCAAGTTCATTTTATCCGAAATTTAACATTGAAAGCGAGCACTTGCGTTAATAGGTATACACAATTCGAGTGGCGTTAGTAGTTCATGTAACTGTAAACACAATTATTGTCTTTTATAGGAACACCTACGATTTTCACCTCGGATGTTGATCTCATTATTGTGAAAACGAAAGTGTTTTGCAAATCTTTGAAAACATTGAACTGTAAAACATCACTAAATAAGGAAAATGCCCACATACATATATTTGAGTCAAACGGACCGCTTAATTCTGTATACACGTATGTGTGTACATATGAATATGCATATGTGTTTGTGTTTATTATGTAATAACCGAGTTTTAAGTAAAATACTTTTCACAAGGGTACTCAATTAAAAAAAACCGAAGAATTTGTTATATGAAATTTTTGGAATTTGGCATGAATAATTAATGTTTTTGAAAACATTTATTAATTTAAATTAAATTTCTTAATTAGAGCTCTAGATACCCGGCAGCAGTGTGAACTACTCAAATGATTGTTTGAAAATTTTTAGTTTTTATGAGGATTTTTATATTTCTAACACCATATCTGTCTATTGTCCATTTCAGTTTGATATAAATAAAGTTTGGTTAAGAGAAATACATGCAAATTTACTCATCTTACTTAAATAAGTCATCTTAATAAAAAAAAATATTCAGTACGCAAAGCTCTAGCAAAACTCAAGGAGAAAAATCTTAACCGTTATTGAGCCATGCTTTGGAACGAAAAACTTAATAGTCATATTTGGCACATGGTGCGCGGAAGATTAGCAAATAATACCTGTGGTGGAATATCAAACATGAAGATAAAGCCAAATATAACTCTCGGGACAGAAGCCTGGTGGAAAAGGCTGGCATGTGCAATAAGGACATATTTGAAAGCGTGTTCATAAACTTACAAGGAATGATTTAATTTACTATACACGTATGTATATACATATGTATGTAATATTTTGCTTAAATAACATTTTTTTCTAAATCCCCATGGACATTATCCGATTAGAGGGCAGCAAATTAAGAAAATATAAAAGTATCTGGAAAAAAAAGCAAAATTTGTGCACAACTCACTGTGCTATCTAGGAAGAAAGATCAAATGAATGCTGTTGAATTTCCAGAAATTAGAGCAGCATACTATAAAGTAAATTTACAATTATAGAAGGAGGGTAGAAAAAAATCAAAAACTCAAACATTCTAAGCCGATAAAGCTCTGATGTACCTGCTCTTTCTTGTAGTCAGGGCTATTTTGCATTTCGATTACGTTCCCATTCTCCGCTTCGCCACAATCTTAGTTAGGTATTCCAAGTTAGGATCAAATCGAAAAGAGAGGAGGAAGAAGGAAGACATTTTCAGAATCAGCTGCTTGCATGTGAATGTATGAAATTGAAACACAACCAAGTAAACCCTGCAGTACTGCTAGTAGCCAATTGATCCAAAATCTATTTCGTTAAAAATAATTCTACTGTTTACTTAGCCATTACCCTTGGTAATGCATAATGTCCTCCATAGTACTGTCTAGTGGTAATATACAATTTCGCCTGTTAAATGACAATTGTGGGAATCTACTTTTGATTTTTTCTTGTTATAAATTATATTTCAGTTACATTCCCTTTACCATATACTTTAAGTGCTGTCATTTTTTGAATTAGTGTATTGTAATTTTGATTTTCAAACTTACGTGTATGATACACAAATGATACAAATATGAGTTATTCTACCCTGCACTTCTTGTTAAGATATGTATACATATGTACATGTCTTGCTCTTAATTAGTTCAAAAGTTTATAGCAAAATTTTTATATTTTAGATTCCATTTCAATTAATAATCAGAGTTCTGGTGCAGAGGAAGGACAACTAAGAAAGACCATACAACTCCAGAAAAATGTGCTCGAACAAAGCAAACGAGATATCTACCGCTTCCAATCACACCTATTGGGCTCTTGTGCCAAATTTTGAAATTTTTATGTTCAGGAATCACCTTTGAAATAAGTGATTTGGTATTATAGAGGTGGTAGAGGACTTGGCACTATCGAAGTGACTGATGACTAAGTACTATAGAAGTGACTCATTAATCAGCACTATAGAAAGTACTAGCGATAGGTAATGCAGTAGGGACACAATTTACCCCATCGTAGGATATACCCATGTAAAGTTCTACAGTTAAATGTGCTGAGAGTAGATAGAGCGGTAGAACTATCTACCATCACTAGTAACTAACGAACTCGTTAGATAATCGTTCCCCGCAGGGAACAGTCACACACAGTTTTTTTTGTTATTATATAAAATTAAATTAATACAAATAAAATCGTATTTTTTAACGTAAAATGGTATCAAATCTAAAAATCTAAAAAATTAAAGTACGGGAAAACATAAAATCCAGCAGTTCTTTATTGCAGCTTAGGAAAACGTAACTTAATTACGTTAAATGAAATGCAGAATAGATAGAATAGGTAAGAGTCGTTTATTTCAAAGAAAATATGCAGAATAGGACTGAATATTTCGAGTAATATTCGGCCGTCATGCAAAAGTTCGAATAAAGTCTAGAGTACGTATATCCGGTATTAGAACTCTCAACAATAACGCTATAATGGTCTCTCAAACGATGTTAATACCATTAAGTATTATTAAACCTGTTCGTGAAAACTTAAATGCCAACATCTCGAGAGAGGCCTAAGAAAATAAAGGAAAACGATCCAACTCCGCCTGCTGCGATAATCAGTGGATAATAGCATTAAATACAATAATAAAATATTTAATTGAAAATGAAGTAAAGCAGAAAGCAATGAGAAGGAGAAAAACAAAAAAAGATGTGTACAAGCCGAACAAATCGGAGCACAAGCGTGCAATGCCCGCAGAAAGCCTTATGTGGAAATGTAGTTGTAACGACTCGTACAACCACAACTAGTGGTCACTTGCCACACGCGCCAACATGTGGCAGCGATTTCAGGAGATGTTCGCACTTTCACTCCGACACATACGTATGTACATGGAAATATATATATTATAGCACGTTAACACATTGAAGGGGTAGAAGTGGAGGGGCACAGATACAATACCGAAATGTCCATACGAACGCCCCAAAGCATATACATATACATAAGAGTATGTGAAAATGCAAGTATATTTGTGTCGTCATAATTGAAATAAAATTTAAACAAAATTTAAATGAATTCTTATTATTTGAATTTGTTTTGATATACAAAAGTTTAGTTTAGCAGCGCGAGCGTCTATTTTAAGAATTTCATTATGGAATAGCTGCAGTGGGAAAAAGTATGTTATAGGTATATTGTTAATTTTATTTATTTGCTCAAATTATTATAGCTGTTGATGAACATTTTTTTATGCTTCTTATGTGTTCACTACATTTAATGTTTCTATTAAAAAATACTCCGAGATATTTGAGAGAGGTGGCCCACAGTATTTCACGACTTCCTTCTTTAAAGTAGATTAGGAAATAATAGTAAAATATGTAACTGAGAAGCTCTACCCGGCAATTGGATAGTATCGGAGCAATAATTATTTAAACATCCAGTTGAAATGGAAAGTAAATTTAACTGTATAAGTCCAATATGTCAGACATGAATTGAAACTCAAACTTCTTCTTTGATAACATTAAGAGTATTTCCAAATTTTAATTTACATAGATATTGCAAATTTGTATTCCAATTTACTTTGTTTTTATTGGATGGAATTAATCACTAAATGCTTGAGATTATCGAACTCGTCTCAACTGAGTGATTATATTATATTTGCGTGATTTTCATGTGCTTACGTGCCTACACTTAAGAGCTTTCACCAATGCTTTGAATATCGTGCAGAAATTCGCTACAACCACTCGTAACATTAAATGGATCATTAATAAATCGCACAAGTTCATATTGTATATAGAGAAGTACATATGTAAATATGAAAAATATGAATATATGTTTATTTTGATTAGAAAACAAATATTGTACTTAAGTGGAGTAAGGTCACTAATGTTTGATATATGGCCTTAATTAGTAAAGACTACATTCCAAAATTTTAATAGATTTCAAACTTTCTAAATATTACCATTAAAATAGGACTTAGTTGAAATTATTATCAACATTGCCGATTTTCTCAAAAGACTTTAAGTATAAGCCTAAAGCTACAGTGAAACATTAAACTGGTAAGGATAATATAATTATTTTACCAATAGAATTTTCCAACTAAAGTCGTTCTAGTGATTGTTTATAAACAACAAAACCTTCCGGCACACCTTCCTCCCTTCATGCAGCCTTACGTTGCATTTACTTTGACTACTTCCAACCGTGCCTGATTGATCGTAGTTTTGTTTAACTCTTTTTTTCGTTTTATACTACGTATTAAATAAATATCATCTTTTAAATTAATAATAATTATAATTTATATATGTAATAAGTAATTTTTTATTATATTATAATATATCATACGACTTAATTGGTGATAAGTAACAGTTAATAAATAATTAATTATTAAAAACAGTGCGTTAACTTATTATAAATATTTATTTCATCGCAAGAAAACTACGTAGCTTTGCTCTCCTCTCCCCTCCAAAGGGACGAGGCTATAGCTACAGCGAGTTAAGTGTTTTATGAACGCTCTCTAGTATGAAAAATATCAGCATGTGAATTTACTACAAAATTTAAAATATATTTTAATATTAAAATCAATTCGCCCGGGAATAATAAGTTTGTTTTACAACGTAATCAATTAATTTTAAGTCTCAGTCGGTCATCAAAGTCTGAAAAATTTTAGTAATAGGATCAAATATGTAGATAGAAAAATGTTTTATTAAATATTTATAAATTATTATTAATTTATTTTTTATTTACTCTTTTTTAATAAACATCATAACAATCAATTAGTTATTATAACTAGTATGAGACTGGTATATTTCTAACCAAAAATTGGGGTTATGTGCTTGTTTAATTTAGGTAAATATTTTATTTCAAGTGATTAAAAAAAAAAGAATTATTCAGAAATATTTTATGGTAATTGAATATTTGAACAACAGCAAAAACTTATAAACAATCACTTTCACTACAAATTAATGTTGCTGCACAAGCATTCATAATTAAATATGCATATATGTATGTATATATAAAAATTATATATTTATATTTATTTATGTAAGTAAAATACGTATGCTTACCAAATAGAAATCTATTGGTTTTTCTCTCATCTTATTATAGGCTTTCTGTATTTCAGTTTGCTTGAGTGCGTGTGCAATATGCAATGCACTCGCGTCGAATCGTCCATATTTATAATCGGAATCATTTTGTGACGGGGAGCTGACATCTCTGCTGCCATAACCATTTGGTGTCGATTGACGTGAACCCAATCCACCTGTTGGTATTGCCGTTGTGATGAGTTGAAGTTATTATGGAAAAATAAATGTGTTAAATTGATTGCCAACACATACATACATATAAACGTTAAATGATAAACGTTTTATTGATAGTACATTATATACCATTCACAAATAAAAATCACTAAATATCCATATGAAATTGAATAGGCTTATCGAAAACCTTAATACGACATTTAAAAATTATTTTTTATTTCTGATAAATAAATTAAGAAAATTTTTAAAAATTTTTAAATTAACTAAAAACACTTTTATGAATTATTATTTCTACCTTTAATTTTTTGTTTTGCTATATTAAATTGCTTAAAGGTGTGTTCTTCTGGAACAACAGCAGGTGAGCGTATTCAAAAGCTGTTACTCTGAAGCAGAACTGAAACTGAAATCTTAGACAAGATGTTTAATTGCCTCATTCTCCCGGTACTGCGAAAAGAAAAAGTTAACACTGCAGTTCAAATTGATAAGAACTTGGTAAATGTCAACCAAATGAACCTGTCCGTGTAGACTAAACCCATTGGTTGGCTTACTAAGCGGCTTCAGAAGCTGCTCCTGTATTTTGCAGGAAAGTAATTTTCTCGGATTATACCGAAATCAATAATTTTCGCTCAGACGGCATTGAATGGAGTTGGCATTTTCAATTTGGACGGGCCAGTGACATTATTTGTGGCTGGGCGATGAAAATCAATCAAGAATATCGTGAAAATCGCCGAAAAGTAGCCAAATGAAGGTGTTTTTTATAAGGATGCCATGCTATCCTTAGTCACTGACCTCAACCCTATGAAATATCTGTGAAGGGCATAAAAAAGTAGCATAGTGCCAACCAGTTTAAAGGTGCTGTGGACGAATGTGTCCAATGCGGGCGAGAGACTAACACCTAATAAAGTGTTGGAAAGTATGCCACGCAGAAAATAAATAAATTGATGATTTTACTTAATTAGTGTTCTTAATTTTATAGCACTAAAAACTTCTTAAAAACAAGCGGTTCGTCGAAATGCCTTGTAACAAGTATCAGTTTAAGAGAATGAAATGAGCAATATCGAACTAGTAGTTCTTCCGCCTGTAAGCTTAGCTATGTTGGTGGTTCAACCAGATGGTCAAAAGTTTAAGTGATTGCATATATGTAAATATGTGTATATGCACCTTTGTACATAATATTTATTGATGTTTCCATAGGGTTCTCCAATAAGGGGTTTTTTATATTCAAAGAAAAGAATGCTTATTTCAACGTAAAGAAGAAGAAGATATGCGCTTAATAATGGCAATCAATATCAGCCAAATGGCCGCCACGGCTACGCTTCCAGGGCTGTATCCTTTTTATGAAATTTTTCTTCATCAAATCGCAAAGTGGCTGCTGTATGCCCTACATACTCGTAGCTTCACGAATTCCATCTTTGACGCCTTGAATCGACGTTGACCTGTTGGCCTAGAGTTTATCTTTCAGTTGGTCTCAAAGGAAAAAGTCGCTAGGTGTTAAATTATAAGATCTCGGTGGCCAATTGCGACCACCTCTTCGATCTTAAAAAATCATTAATCATCTCTCGTTAGCGCAATCCATTAATTTTCGAAAAGTAAACTATAAACCGTGCCAAACACATGTTGAAGATGAAGAGGTTTGTCAGTTTTGCTTATTGACGTAGCTGTCTGGGTGGAAATGGAACTCATCAGTCAAGAAGATTTTTCGGTAAAATTTTTATAGTGAATTTTAATAATTTCCATGCGTTGTTGAAGCGTGTATCGTTACATTTTTATTACTACCGTAGTTTTTACTTGTCAAATGTCAAAATATTACAGCTACAAAAATTACCGGAATAGCAGGCTATTTAAGATAGAACCTCTCATTGGAAAACCCTTTATGATATGACGTACATATATACTCGTAGAATGGCAACGTGAGCCATTTTGTAAGAACGAATGCATGCAATAGAAATGTCTAAACAATCATATATGTACATATGTATCTACATTATGTATCTTGTTAAGTGAAAAAGCTCACCGTCAACATCACTCCGTGTTCCGCGGATTTGTTCATTGACGTATTTGTTTGTACGCGGCGCATTCAAAGCTTGCCTTATGCCCACTGATGTCTGATCCAAATGGCCAGGCCCACTCTTTGGTACATGTGAACTACAGTAAACCTAAAATATGTAAGAAAAATGATATTTTATTCGCTGAAATTTAGTTAGTGAGTATAATTGCATTCATGTAAAGTAAATAATGAAAAGTTAAATTACTCAATCCATCCTCTAACCTTCGACGACTGTTCTTATTTCTAATCGCAAAAAAAAAACCGCCATGGAGAAGGCACTTTTGTCGGCTTCTGTGACGGAGCGTGCCAGTGAAAAGCGCTCATCCCCATAGGGTATAGAATTAGGTTAGGATACTAGGTTATAACCAATAACCCACAACAAATTTCAATGTTATACAACTTAGTCAAATGTACGCATATATGGTACATATACAAATATACATTGACTGCGATTTATTATTGTTAAAATGAGACCACTTTTGAAGAAAAGCTGAAATTTAATATGAATATTTCAAAACAAAACAAAACTTTTGAATAATTGGACTCTCACTACTTTAAACGGGGCCCAAAGAGAAGTGCGTTTGTATGTACGAGTATGTCTGTTGCAACTGGTTCAGGTTTTCCGTACAAGGCAGGTTGGTAAATGCAGGTATATATATATATATCCATATACATTTATTGTGCACATACGAGTATGTGTATAAGTTTGCATAATATGTAGGTGAGCAAATGTATGTATATATGTATACGATCTATATGTTAGCATGCCCACTGTAAGTATGTATATACTTTGCTATTTTGAAGTGTTAGAGCCAAACGTACATATATAGCAATGGAAGACATAAACAATTTTGGCCCACTTCTCTGACTTTAGCAACATTCTTCCATTTTGGCATTTAGTCATAGCCATTCTTCAATTCGTTAAATTCGTAAAACTTCAAATATTTTGTTAATGAGCTCCAAATTGATTTTTTATTATATAATACTCTTGCCCACATGTACATACATATACACATAGTTTTATTCAAATTTCTACACTTATTTTAAAGCTTACGAAATCAGAAAGGTTTTTAATTTATAAGCGATATTTTTTGAATAAAATTTTAATTTTATTGAAATCGTCATATGACCTTGACTAGCCCAAATTGAGTTTAATTCAAATTAAAAATATTAAATAGAACTGGAAACTCAAAGCTATGGTATCATTAAATAAGCTCATAAAACTGCTTCCCTGGTGCCTCTCTGTTAAATTTCCACGTCAATTCTCTCATAAGCAACTCTTTTGGAACTAGAAAAACTGACTGATCATTTCTCATTGGAGTTTCAATTCGCATGCCGAGATTTTCAAGAAAGTGGAGGTTTTTCCCTTCCTTCGCTTCCACCAGTCGGTACTGTATCGAATACTTTCAAAGCTTGAGTGCTTTCATCCATTCGGACGACTCCACCTAGCCAGCGTAGCCACTGTGTCTTCATTAGCTGGACTATGTCAATATCATCGAATAGTTCGTACAGCTCATCGTTCGATCGTCTGCGGTATTGTCGTTGCCAATGCGCAAAGGACCATAAATCCTTCGTAAAACTTTTCTCTCGCAAACTTCTAGAGCCGACTCATACTCATCCGTTGTTGACATTGTCCACGCTTCTGCGCCGTATAGTAGAACGGGTATAATGAGGGACTTGTAAAGTTTGGGTTTCGTTCGTCGGAAGAGGACTTACTACTTAGTCCAAAGCAGCACCTGCTGGCAAAAGTGATTCTGCGTTGGATTTCAAGGCTGACATTATTACTGATGTTAATGCTGGTTCCTAGATAGACGAAATTATCTACGTCCCCGAAGTTATGACTGTCAACAGTGACGTGAGGGCCAAGCCATAGATCACTACCAGATCCATTCTTTGTCAAGCCTGGAGGATGGAGAACTAATAGCATGGTTTTAAGATCAATGTCATCATCATACGCCAGCAGTTGTATACTCTTGTAAAAGATTGTATCTTGTCTATTAAGCTCTGCAGCTCTTATTTATTTCTCCATCATTAAATTAAAGAAATCGCACAATAAACAGTTACCTTGACTGTAAAGGGAAAGGTTCTTTTCAATTCTGACTGCGCTTCTGGTGTCGTCCAGCTTCAGTTTACACAGCCGTATAAATTTCGAAGGAATACCAAATTCAGACATAGCGACGAAGACGCAGCTCCTTACTGTGCTGTCGTTAGGTAGCTTTAATATCTTTGAAAAGGTAATGCGGATCTTTTTTTCTCGTGGGTCTTTTCTAATATTTGGCACATAATGAACGGATTTACCGGATCCAAAGCCACGTTGATAAGGTTTAATCAGTTTATTGATGGGGAACTTTAGTCTTACATGTGATGTTGAAAAGGCTAATCCCACAGACCGTGTGAACTCTCTTTTTATGTTTTCGGGCACAGCATACCACATAGGGACGAATCTTCCGGCCGTATTCTTCACAGAATTCGATGCATATACCTTGACAGCTTTTCATCGCCATGTTTTCGACATCGTCAGATAATGCATCGTCTTTCCATCATCATCGATAGGAATTTCGGGTTCGCCATTTCCGGGTGTTGCATTTTCACTGTTTTTCAACAGGCTGAAGAAGTGTTCACTCCATACCGTATACTCAGGACATCGGTCACCGGATTTTCAGATTGGTTCCTACATGAGTATGCTCCGGACTTGCTAGTGCATGCATTGTATCTTTTCGTAGAATTTTCGAGCGACACCCATGTCTGCCAATTTCTCAAGCTCGCCATAGTTACGCAAAGTTGCGAGGTAGGCAGTCTGTTTTCCTCACCAGTTCTTTCTCTGACACGGACAAAATAGTGATCCGAGTCGATGTTTGGTGCTCGGAACGAACGCATATCTTGAACACTAGAGGCATGTCGTCAACCACAACATGATCGATTTGATTGAGATATTTTCCATCTGGCGATGATGTCAACTTTTAATCTTAAAACAATCAAAAGGGGATTGACCTTCTCACTTTACCTCGCCTCCAAACGGATGTTTGTTGGCAACAGATATGACACTTGGTCTAAAAACGGAATTCGTGAGCTGCTTGAACCAAATGTAAAAGAAGCGTTTCTGGCTACTCTCAGGTGAATGACAGTCAAAAACTTTCCTTACTTGCGTGAGCTTCATCCTCCGGTACTACTTCAAGAAAATATAATAATACTAAGGCTGCTATATATATTTCTGGCCTAGGCAACACTAAGTGTTGCCAGGTGCAATCTGACATTTCCATTGGAAAGTTTGACATTTTTTAGCATAACATCACTCAGAACGTTTTGTCATTTAATCGTGAATTGTTTTATTTACAGGGAATTAAAAAATTAAGTAAGTAAGTAAATATTATACTCGGACGTAAACAAATTTCTCAACGATTAGGAAAAAAATGAATTTTGAAAGTGCAAACAAAAGCAATAACAAATTTAAGTAAAATATTAGTACATATATCTCGAATTTTTATCTTTCATGCGCAAAGGGATTCTGCGCTACCTCTTATTTAAATTTTGTTTTGTTTTGTTTATTTACTCACCTCCTTGTCGTCCTGTTTATGCTGATTATTGAAATATGTTTTAAGTGTTAACTTGGTGCCGCAATGAACGCATTTAAAGCAGCCTGAATGGAAGAACGTAAAATCCTTGAGCGGTCCAATGCGATCGACCTGATAGACGATTTCATTGCATCGAAGGCACGTGGATTCATAAAAGTTCGGTCGGTACATTTTCCTGACTCGATTGAGATATAAATTAAGACGATTTTATAAGTACATTCAGTCATGCATTAATGAGGCACATCGATATTAAATCGATACGTCTGTGGGGATATTGTTTTTTGTAAAAAAGTTTTCGACTTCCCCGACTTGCAACTTTTGGCGTTGGTTTCGTTCTCACTAGAATAACATTGAAAGCTTTTCCTTAAGCTCAGTTCTTTATTTATCTGTATTTTGGGCGTCGTAAGAATGGCGAATACTTTAAATATTATTCGGTTAATTGACTTAGCTGGCGGCTACTTATGGTGAGATTACTCATTGAAATTGTTTCATCAATATGCTGGAAGCTGCGCGCCTTTCTCTTCCCGTATAGTTTTGTAAAGTTTTAAATGTTTCAACGGGTGTTTGCATAACGTCTACTTCGATGCTAGCATATGTACATATATTCTTAACACGGGGCACAGCGCACCTGGAAGAATTAAACACATTAAAGGTTACAGTGTGTTCTTAGTTTTCTCGTATATAGTAAAATATATAGTAAATGGTGAATTGATATAAGTGTGTAATAGTTGATAATTCAAAAGCTAATGTCATATTTTTAATTATTTCGCTTTGGTTTCCACTACTACTGCTGGCAATAAATTATAAGCGTATCATACAAATCGGTGGAATAATTCGTCATGGAGTCTTCAGTAATAAAAACAAAAATTAATAAAACTAAAACTTCGCAAAAAGTGACGACTACTTTACATCAAATTACGTTAAACCTCCATCTGGCATTACAAGGGATCATCTGCTACATATCATCTGAGATAAGTTCATATGTACGAGGTGTGACGTGACAGCTATGGAAAGAGACTGATTCCATAAAAACCGTATATTTCAAAATTATTCTACAACTCTGCCATCCCCTTCAAGGTAGTCCCCTTGGGCAACTATACAACGATTCCAGCGCGTTTTCTATGCCTCGTAACATTTCTGAAACGCTTCGACTGGGTTGTCCGCGAGCAACCTCGTCGCAGGGTGTCCTCAATCGACTCAAAATGGGTTCCTTGACCACCGATTTTGTTCTAAGAAACAAAAAAAGTCACAGGGTCACATATCGGATGAATAAGGCCGTTGTTGAAATACTGGGACACGCTGAGGGCGGTGTGGCACGACGCATTGTCGTGATGAAGGATCCAGTTACGAGCGATGACTGGACGCACCCTGTTGACTCGTTTTCGCAATCTTTCGAGTACTTGGTGAAAGTAGACTTGATTTACGGTTTGTCCCGGACGATTCCACGGCTGTCAAAGGAGGCAATAACCATCGTCTTCACCTTCGACTTGCTTTATTTAAACTTAAACTCTTTATGCCATCGAAACACCTAAGCACGTTTCCGAAGCTGCTCTTGATTTCGTTTTTCTATTTTCGTGCACACCAGCACCACGAACACACGTTTACTCAACACGACACAACAGGCGAACTAAACAAGCTAGAGCGATGGCAAATATACCTATCAATGTAGAGTAGAAGGCTGCCGGGAGAAGGGAAAGGGCAGCAAGGTCGCAGGGTTACCACAATCACGGCAATAAAATCAGTCTCATTACTTAATTGTCACACCTCGTATATTTATAAGAGTGATTTTTTTTCATTCATTGCCTCTTCTGTTCTTTTATAGTGCCAGATGTTAGTGACAATCATCATTTGAGTGAATCTGTTCACAAAAATGTACTTATATGTACGAATTAATGTACTTAAATGTCACATACACATATAAAGAATTACTGGACTCACCAGCGTTGACCATATATCACTTGATTGCGTGGTACGCTAACACTTTACGTCGAGGTACCAGTATGCAAAATGGCCATTCACATCATTAGTTCATTAGTTCGATTAATTTCCCTTTTTAATAATATTCATTTTCTATATTACTATAAAAAGTAATATCTATAGGTGATAGATACATTCACATTCTTCTTCTGAATATTACTAATTTTCGTAATATTTAAACAGTGGTGACATCAGTTATGAAAATGGGACAACATAAAATATTTAGTACTTTGAATTTGCAAAGAATATGAAAAAATATTTCCTAAAAACTTTTAATTATAAAAAATCCAACCGTAAATAGACACTTGAAAGATTATGCATGCACATACACCTATATACACATTCAAACTAATGATAAATAAGTCCGATGAGTGTTTTATGAATTTAGCAACAAGAAAAAAAAAAGTTAAACAAGCTGCATACATGAGGGCGTCTGCTTTATGTTAATTTGGTCTCTGTACTTAGGAATCAACTAACTACTAGATTAGACAATATAACTGATTTTTGCATTTTATTAATATCAGTCATTTTGCCAAGGCATTATTAGTTATTAGCATTAGATTTGAGCCCACTCCCGGACGGAAGAGAAGGACGATGTGACCAAGGATGCCTTTTACGAGCGCCTCGAACGCACTTATGAGCGCTGCCCCCGCCACGACGTCAAAATTGTCCTTGGCGACTTCAACACCAAGGTGGGCAAAGAAGGTATCTTCGGCTCAACGGTCGGAAAATTCAGCCTCCACGACGAAACATCCCCAAATGGTCTGATCCAGATCGAAAAACACTCAACCAAATCGATCATGTTGTGATTGACGGAAAACATGTATCCAGTCTTTTAGACGTGCGTACGTCCCGGGGTCCTGATATCGACTCGGATCATTATCTTCTCGCAGCGAAGATAAGCACCCGGTTCGATGTTGAAAAGCTGCGATCACAGCAGACTGCCGAGCGGTTTTCTACTCGACTTGCACACCTGCTCTCTGAGAGCACTCATCAGCAACTCCGTATAAGGGAACTGTTGGACGGCATTTCAAGCTCCCTACGTACAGCTGCAAACGAAGCTATTGGACTTCGCAAATGTCGCAAAAACTGCTGGTAGAATGAAGACTGCCGTGTCGCGGTGGAGAGAAAGCATACTGCCTACATCGCATCCTTTCCATCGACCACAACACGTGCGGCGTGGGATGGATACCGAGATCTGAAGAGGGAAGCAAGACGCATCTACAGACAAAAAAAGAAAGAGGCCGAGATGTGTGAGTACGAGGAGCTTGAGAAGCTGTCCAACAGCACGAGAAGAATCTGTCTTTACGCCGCTATGTTTGAATTTGGTATCCCCGCAGAACTTATACGGCTATGTAAACTGACGTTAAGCAACACTAAAAGCTCCGTCATAATCGGGAAGGACCTCGGAGAGCCGTTCGATACCAAACGAGGTTTCATACGGGGTGATTCCTTATCGTGTGAGTTCTGCTTTCTCCAGACTTGAAAAAGAAGCGAAACGAATGGGTTTGGTAGTGAATGAGGGCAAGATGAAATATATCCTTTCATCACACAAACTGCCTCTTCGTCGCTACGTCTGAATTTGGTATTCCTGCAAAACTTATACGGCTGTGTAACCTGAAGCTGGACGACACCAGAACTACAGCCAGAATTGGGAAGAATTTCTCTGAACCGTTTGCTACCAAACGGGGTTTATCGTGCAATTTCTTCAATTTGATGTTGGAGGAAATGACAAAAAAGCTAGCAGAAACACTATTGTCACTGGGTGCTGCTTTAGACTGAGTAGGTAGTTGACCGGCGAATACTGCAAACGAGGTGACAATGAGTTGTACGATAAGTTGTACGAGTTATGGGGTGACATTGATATAGTTCAGCGAATGAAGTGGTTGCTGCTGCACTGGTCATGTCGTCCGAATGAATGTAAACACTCTAGCTTTAAAAGTATTCGACGCGGTACCCGCCGGTGGAAGCAGAGGAACAGGAAGACCTACACTCCGTTGGAAGGATCAGGTAGAGAGCGATCTGGGTTGAATTGGGATTTCCAACTAGCGCCAAGCAGCGAAAAGAAGGAGCGAATGGCGCCCTGTTGTTGTTTCGGCAATATTCGCGTAAGCGGTGCCTACGCCTATGAAGAAGAAGAAGACTAAGGAAAAAACAACAAAAAATATATATTTTTTTTTGGTTCCGTTCTTATGCACAAATTCTGATCCTAGACATTGCTTGAATAATTGTGCGTTCGATAAAGACTTAGCATCCAACGGAAAACGAGCTTGGTAAATACGAATTAACTTTTGTTTTCAAATTGTTGAAATTAAACCATTATTATATAATTTAATATATAATTGGTGCTTTGTAACCGCTGAAGCGATTTTCGGTTGAGCTTCCCCTCCAATTAGTGGTTTTGCATCTTGATGTTTTTCCAACAAAATAGAGGGACCTACAGTTTATACTGAGCCGCCTCCGAACGGCTGATGGTTTTTTTACGAGGAAATGTCCGAAATACACTCGGAGGAGTTGCCATTCCCTGTCGAGGGGCGGCCGTAATTAGGAAATTTAACTTAATTTTTTATTTAAATTAATTTTCTATAATTTTTGGATGTTAGTACGATACCGGGATACGAATCCGCGCCTTCCGAATGGCAGTACGCAATGCTAACCACACGGCTACAGCGGCCGCCACTTGACAAATTGAAGATTTTTTAATTATTATTTCTGTGTGGCAACTATAGTATTGTGCACACGGTCCAAGGCTGTTTCTCTTAGGCAAAAGTAAGAAAATAAATCGCTAGCTACTTTTCGTTATATATGAATTAAAAAGAATTGAAGTTATTTTATTTTTTCGAGGGTTCATTTTTTACAACTATTGGGAAATATTCAATAAACTTATAACGAAATTATGAAATATTTATAACCGAAACAAATTTGCAGCACTCTTAAAAACAAACAAGTTATTAAAACAGTTTTATCTCTGCTTACAAAATTTCGTTAAAATATCTTTAAACTGATAGACTACTTTGCCTTATAATATACAGGCAGATATAGTGAAATCCATTCTCCTTCTCATCTCCATGAAATCAGTCTAAGTTTTGGTGGGTAAATATTTTCTCCTTCAGAAAGCTGCCTGATGTTTCCTCTCAGCGATACAGTACAAAAGATTTAAGCCACATACCCTGCTAGCATACTTTCCTAGACAAATTTTTGAAACTAACAAAAGTTCAAATTTCCTTATTTTTAATTTGAGAAAATTTCATTATTAAATTTTTGAACAAAGAATTGAATTGAGAACACATTTAGATATGACTTGATTGAACGAATAGTGAGCAATTTTCTACTATTCACGTATGTAGGAGTGCATGGAAATATGTACACGTGCATACATACATATTTACATATTCGGAGGTCATTACCGCACTGCTTTGGTTCCCAATCCGACGATACAGCATTGTTTATGCCACAATATGCAGTCGAAAAAGCTGTTG
Source organism: Ceratitis rosa (assembly GCA_037013455.1). Taxonomy (NCBI): domain Eukaryota; kingdom Metazoa; phylum Arthropoda; class Insecta; order Diptera; family Tephritidae; genus Ceratitis; species Ceratitis rosa. The sequence continues at coordinate 17,183,577 of JAWMAG010000005.1, forward strand.
TTTCATTTGTTGTTGTTAATTTTACAATAGTAACTACTACCGCCGGATCTGCTACTGCCGCGTTAGTATTTGGCAACAAAACTGGTTTCTTATAAAACTAAAAACTAGCGAAAACAGTAAAAAAGTAACGTCGAAAGAATGCGAACGCTAACGAATGCCCAGCTTCTTTGGAATTCCAACGAAATGAAATTGAGTATGTTTTTTTTTGCTTCATCTAGTAAATACAAATATGTATGTGCTATATTCAAACACACCTATGCATAATGTATATACGATTATTCAATTTACACAACGCTCGTACTTTTACTGCTATGTTTGTATGTATGTATGTACATATGTATATAGAGATATGTGTATTTAGTTGTTTAAAGTTTTTGCTTGTTGAAATCCATTCTCCAAGCCATATTTGCCTAAAAAATTTGTGAAAAATTGGCTACAAAAATTCCTAAACCTTCGAAATAGAAATAATGAGTAAAACTCTTTGTTTTTCTTTAAAAATTTACAATATGTTGAATGGACTAGAAGAACTTTTTGAAAGAAATTCATTGTCTCATTGTAAACTTGTGCGTTGTTCCAAAGCAAACATAAAAAATAAATACAATAATATACGAGTAAATGGTACAAATACGACATTCAAACGTTCTTTCGCGTTTTTTCAGGTTTTCTTGATTTGAAGTGTATACTAATCTACTCTTTACTTTCCTCCGCAAGCATCACACTTCAAATACCACATACTATAAGTATCGTAAACATATCTTATTCGCGTATGGGCTCACACGTTATAGTTGACTGTCATATTTTCGAAGTTGTAGATAATTTCGTCTATCTAGAAACCAAAATCAATACCAACAACAATGCTAACAATGAAATCTAAGGCAGAATCACTCTTGCAAATATGAACTGAATAAGTAAAACAAAAGTTTAATCTGGACGAATAAACAAAAAGCCTTCAATTCGCTCGCCATTCCCTTCCTGCTATATGGGACGATGAGTAGGCACTAGGGGTTTTTCTCAGTAAACATGTTCAGTGAGCGCTCACTATATTTGTGAGCGAAAAGTCTAACAGACCGGTGACCGAAAACCAGTAACAGTCCGAACTGCCCTGAACTCGAAACCGATCGCGGAAGGTCGCGGTTACACTTGCCTCATACACTAAACAGCTAAAGATTTGTTCATCAGCTGCTATAAAATTGCATGGGGAAAAAGGGGGGAATTTCTTTAATTATTTAAAGCACTCAGTAAATAAGTTTTGATACATAAAAGCGAGTCAGAGGAGTCAGTGTTGGTGATCTAAAGGTTCGTGCATTTCAAAGTTTGTTCTGCGTGAGCCCAATGAAAGGGGCCTAAAGTGTCTAGATGATCTTAAAGGGATGGTAGGAATGGGCTATTGATAACATCTCTTATCAATTTAGCTAAAAATAAAACTCCGACTATATTTTTACGACTATGGGGTGTAGGCAGATTAATGAGCCGTAAACGACTTTTGTAAGAAGGCAGCTTATTGTTCGCATCCCAGTTTAAATTTCTTAACGCGAATAGTAGGAATTGATTTTGTAAAGGTTCCAATTTATCACTATACAATTGATAGTGCGGACTCCATACAACTGAGCTATATTTCAAAATGGGCCTAACAAGTAAAGTAAAGAGTAATTTGGTAATGTATGGGTCATTGAATTCCTTAGCCCAACGTTTAATAAAAGCTAAAACGCCTTTTAGGTCCATTGTGACACCTAAATCAATGAAGTCTGTAACTTGTTCAACACTGTGATTATGTATCACATAGGCAAAGGATTGGAAAGATTTTCTGGAGAAACACATATATTTGCACTTATTTAAATTTGTGGACATACAGTTCGCATCGCACCACCTAACTAAATTATTTTGGTCAAGTTGCAAAAGCTCTCTATCTTCAATAGAAGATAGTTTTTGGTATGCATCTTGATGTTTTTCCAACGCATGCAAGGACCTACAGTTTATTCGAAGCCGCCTACGAACGGGCGATGAACTTTTATGAAAAGCTTTTATTTCCTTATCAATGACGCATCAACTGATTGTTGATATAAATTATATTTCTAATGTCCTCGCCCCTCGACATAAGAGCATTATGCGGAAGTTTGTCCGAATTCGGAAAAAGGGAAAATGTTCGTTTGTAAGGATTCGGCAATCTCCAAAAGTTACCGACCGATTGACTTTAAAGGTAAGGTAAGGTTTATACGAAAACAAATTTCGAAAAAGAGGACCAGGACTGACCTATTCTAAAAAGCATTATTTATGGTTCGATTAACATAAAAATTTACATAGAAAAGCAAAAAGCTTAGATTAACAGGAATAATACTCCTCATTTTGGGGACGTGGACGAAGGACCGAACTATGTATTCGGAAAAATCGTATTTTTGGTTTGATTTATTTGAAATTCGGTACATGGGTGGCTCTTTTTTTAAATGAAGTGAATCGTTTTTTTAACTATAAGTATGCATGGCTCGTTCTACTGACATTTTTGGATTGTATGCCAAAGTGGAATACTTTGGTTTCCTGAAAATGGACATAGAAACCAATTCGATTTTCTCGAAAGATAAGTAATACTTTCTATAAGGGAAAGAGATCACCGACAGATTAAAAAAATTGGTATGATTTGGATATATGCATACGCATTGTCTTTATTCTGCGGCAGAGTGTTCAACTTGAGCGACATGTACAAATCCTATAATTAACCACTAATACCAGTGTCAACCTGCATCCATCCATCGGTTGATGTATTTTCACGCCAGTTACTGGAAATGGGGAACGCCAAAAGGATCGTACTTCCGTACGGATTACATCTATCCTCGCTGCAACAAACTAAGACGTCTACGATCAAACATTGAAAGTGCACCTATCACATATAAGCAAATAGACACCGTTAGGGAAATAGATGGGGTAGTCATTTATCCAATTAATGTGCCCATTAGGATGCTATGTAATATTAATTAGTCGCGCATGTCATGGCTTTTTGTTTGAGGACAGGAGATATTTCGCCAGCAGTTGCAGCAGTTTTTTAGAAAATCGTGCCTTCTCTATTAAGCTCTGCAGCTCTTATTAAATTCTCCAGCAATAACTTAAAAAAGTCACACGATAAGGTATCACTTTATCTGAATCAATCAGATTGTTGATTATTACACAATATGCTCAATAGGACCTTACAGGCGAAATTCAGTAGGCTCATCCCAAGGTAATTGGCGCAGACTGTGGTATCGCCTCTTTTTGTGAATTGGACAGAGCATTCTTAGGTTACAATCGTCTGACATGCTTTGTTTATTTTCCAGGCGGGCAATTGATATTTGAACTTCCTTCTAGAACCTCTGTTCCCTCGTCAACAATTGGGAAATCGGGTTTACTATCTGCTGGGCCTCAACTTTCACTACCAATCAGCAGACTGAAGAAGTGTTACCAAAAAAAATTCAGTATACTCTACTCTGGGCATCAGTCACTAAACCAACACTCTAAGTCATAAAAGAATCTGCTCCAGTCTTGAAACTTTCTGTACTGTCGCATTATTTTTTCATAGACTTTTCGAGCGTTACCCTAGAACCCGCCCGGCTGTGTGTTGTGATTACAGCTTTTCGGCTTTCTTGTGTTTGTTGACGAGCGTTCTTGGTTGTTGAGTTGTTGTTGTGGGTGCTGCTATAAAGTAGTGGTCCGAGTCAATGTTGGATCCTCGGCGCGTAATCTCGTCAAAAACACTGGAGAAATGTCGTCCTTTTATCACAACATAATCGACCTGGTTTTGTGTTTTTCTGTTGATGAATTTTCTAGTCGTGGAATCTAGTAGTACCGATAACCATATTTTGTGCCCCGGTGAATCCGATCAGCCTCAACTTTCTTTGTCCACCCTGGCTTTAAAGTCGCCAACCACAATTTTTACATCGTCATGGTCCCAGCCAGGCGCTCGTAAAATCATCTTTGATGACATCGTCTTTCTCTTCTCTTTGCACTTCTTGGATGGCAAGAGTAAGCTTGGCTAACCCCTTAACTCTGTTTGTCATATAACCGTTACAGTAGCCTGAAGTAAGCACCTTGAAAGCCATACAAATTTCATTTATATTAAGAAAACAACACATACTTTACAGTGTTTGGGTTTGGGCTTGCATCTTGATCGGAGATTTACATATTTCACAACAAAACGAATGTTTTAGTTTTTGGACCATATATTAAGAACTACCTTGGAAGATTTGATTGTATCATGTTATATTAAATCCTATACAACCATGAAAATACTTTCGTCTTAGGTCTAAAAGATAATAATTTAACTGTAAGAAGAGTTAGAAGAACACACATCCTTCATCTCCCGGAAAGTTAATTAAAAATATTGGATAATGTAACACCGTCGTCCGACACGATTTTTGATCCACGAAAAAATCAAACATTTTCGGAAACGAGAACCTAAAAAAAAAGTACCCGTGTCTGGACGTTTTGATAGATCAACTCATTTTTGGTTTTTAGGGGTATTTAAGGACTTCGAGACATTCGTAATATCCCTTTCCTTATATTATTACACCTCTGCAATGTATGGTAAGTATATGGTATATAGGGCTTGTTAGATTTGTCCACGTGACGACTATAAGTTCGGCATCAAATAACACTGGTCTGTAACGAAATAATCCTTTAAAGTATTATATGATAAATATGAAGCCAAACTGGATTTCAAGAAGTATACATCGTTTTTGTTGTTTTCTGTGTGAGAAAAAGTGAAGCCTTGGCGATATGGAAAAAATTGACTCTCAGACTTAAAAAAGTATTAAAAAAACCCGTTAACGCTTTAAGATTTAATATGCGAAAAAAAAATTATTTTTGTACCTGCGCATAGATTGCCAGAAAGTCTCGTAGAGGTCAGCAAGGGAAATACAAAATAACTCGAATTTATGACTTATGAGATATCTGCGACTTATGCTCAACCCTTTTTATGAAAATTAAACAAGTAAATTAATCTCAAAATGTTCTTTTCGGTTTTAAAGTTTTTTACTCTTACATATGCGAGAACATAAATACACACTCGTACATACATATGTACGAGCATTTCGATTGTAAATTGTATGCAACACATTTGATACTCTAATGCTTTCTGTTTTGGTTTTAAGACAGCTAACCCAAATATCAGTGAAAAGTAATATGCAAATTTTCAAATAGAAAATCTAAATGCGCCTATTCATACATACATACGCACGAGTATGTAGGCATTTAAAGCAGCGAATGTGCTTGTGAAAAAAGAAGCAAGTTTAGAGTTTGGCGTCGTCTCAACTGAACGTGTTGTTATCGTTTCAAAGTCGAACTTTATCTGCCGCCAAAGAAGAGCTCAATGAAAGCGTCGAATGAAAGTTATTGGTTTTTGGCAACAGCAATTTACGCTTTGATGAAACTAATAAAAATGTCTGCAAGTAAGCTAAACGAATATATGTTTGTATGTGTGTGTAAATATGTATGTAAAATTCAAAAGACAATACAAATACGAGTATGTTGCGTTTTGCATAAAAATCAAACGGAATCACAATTACTCGTACTTGTCACACCTCAAGGAGACAAAAAGAAAATCAAGCGCGAAATTTAATGCTTTTATAAAATTTTTTGATTTTGAATTTGATTGCATTTAAAATTATTATAATTTTTTGTTACAACTATTTTTACACTGCAATTTAGTTTGGAAGGACAAAATGGTAACATTCGTTTTGTGTATTTTGAAATTATCGAAATTATTTGTTGTTGTTTTTTTTTTAAGTAAATTATCAGCTTTCGCATATTGAGGAGTTACTGATTTCGAAGCTGTTTTGAAAAATAACGGTTCAACACCTTCAAAGACTCCCTTCCCGTGAATGGTGTGCTCGCAGACAACAAGCTTGAGCTGCCTCGAGAGATCCGCGTGACATTGACACAACTTAGGACTGGATACTGTAGCAGGTTAAACTCTTGCCTATCCAGATTCGACCCCAACATATCCAACGTATGCCCTGCATGTGGAAAGTCTCCGCACGACACTAATCACCTCTTCACATGCCCCTTAAGCCGACACATCTAACCACCCTCTCTCTCTGGTCTGATCCCGTCGATACATGTTTCCGGGACCTACCGTAAGAAGACCTCGGTGACTTATGGTAAATTGATTAACCTGCAACAACATTGAAATCTAGGTGTGTAGGGGTACTCCGCACTCTACGCCAATTACCGTGTAATGAGCCAAGTTATTCACCATGCGCTAAAACTTGGTCGAGCAGCCTTCAACAGCATGAAAAGGCACTGTCTATAAGCTACTATATAATTCTTATGACTTGGTTTTCAGATGAAAGCATTCCAAATATAAGCGAACTTTTCGTGATCGAAAATAAAAATCCTTTATCGATTTTGGGTTCAATTAAATCTCTTCCATGTGGTATTTCAAATTAAATGAAGAGTAATGATTCTAAATTTGGGTAATAGGAAATTGTATTACCCATGCGTTCCCTGGGGTTTATCAACTGAAATAGGTCAAACAGTTATACCCAATATTAAATCAATATGTATCGTTGAGTTGACATACTTTCAATTGTTGTCATCACCGGCAAACATAAATATTTATATACTCGGTCTCGGGCTTTTGTTCTTATACAATACTTTACCATTTACGGAATTTTATGTATATAAATATAATACATACGAGTACATACACTCATACCCATACATTCGATTTAATACCTAATACAAAACATTTTTGACGTAACTTCGACCAAACATTCAATATAAATAAATAATAACAATGCGAATGACATTTGTAATGCTGTGATAAAGAAATACGTTTTAAAAAGTGAACAAATTAATTGCTTTCACTAAATACATACATACAAACGGCGTCGGCAATCTTATGAAAAGGCGGAAACCTTGCACGCCGACCGTTACGTCTTAAATCCGATTAAACTATTATGCATAACCAAATGTAACTTTTTGCGCTGGAATATATATGTACATATATAATTATTTGTTTTTATTATGGGTCTGCGTAGTGTGTTTACATGTAGTAACTGAAGACTTTTACTATTAACTATTAATATTTAAAAATCAAAGAAATAAAATTTTGTAAATAAATTATATTATAAGTGTAAAACTTTTAGTTAACTAGCGGACCCAGTGAACTTCATTTCACTACAATTTAATGAATTGGAGTTAATGTGTTTTTTATTTAAATGGAATCGAAATCAGTAAAGAGCTCGCTGACTCCAACGACTTCGTGCGAATGGCCCTTCCCGTGAATGGCGTACTCGGTGTAAAATCACCACCTATTGCAGACAACGAGCTCGAGCTGCCTCGAGAGACCCGCGTGACTCTGGCACAACTTAGGTCTGGATATTGTAGTAGGTTAAACTCCTACTTATGCAGACTCGACCCCAGCATACCCAACGTGGCCCTGCATGTGAAGAGTCTCCGCACGACACTAACCACTTCTTCACATGCCCCTTTATACCCACACAACTAACCCCCCTCTCCCTTTGGTTCAATCCCGTCGAAGCAGCAGGTTACCTGGACCTCCCATTAGATGACCTCGGCGACTTAGATTAATCAAGCCTGTCCTAAGCGGAGTTAGTGAACCGCTCCTACAACAACAACAACAACAACAACATTGGAATTTAAGTTTGCTCTGTCCAATCCACGAAAAGGGGACGCCACAGTCTGCACCAATTATCGTGGGATAAGCCTTCTTAACATCGCATATAAGGTCCTATCAAGCGTATTGTTTGAAATACTGAAGCTGACCGTCAACAAACTGATTGGATTTATCAGTGTGGCTTTAGACCTGGTAAGTCAACCATCGATCAGATATTCACCATGCGCCAAATTTTGGAAAAGACCCGTGAAAAGAGGATCGACACACACTACCTTTTCGTAGCAGCCTTCGACAGCACGAGAAGGAGCTGCCATTACGCCGCTATGTCTAAATTTGGTATCCCCGCAAACCTTATATGGCTATGTAAACTGACGTACGTTAAGCAACACTAAAAGCTCCGTCAGAATCGGGAAGGACCACGGAGAGCCGTTCGATACCAAGGAAAATTCAGACAGGGTGATTTCTTATAATGCGGCTTCTTCAATTTATTGCTGAAGAAAATAATACGAGCTGCAGAGCTAAATAGATAAAGACAATCATCTATAATATACGTAGTGTACAGCTTCTGGCGTACGCCGATGATATTGATGATGATATTGACATTATTGGTCTCTAGATAAAGAAGCGCAGCAAATGGGTCTGGTAGTGAATGAGGTCTTGGAACCAGTATTAACACCAACAGCAATGTCAGGCTGGAAACCCAACACAGATTCACTTTTGCCAACAGGTGCTACTTTGGACTGAGTAGGCAATTGAAAAGTAAAGTCCTCTCTCGGCGAACGAAAAGCAAACTCTACAAGTCGCTCATCATACCCGTCCTATTATATGGCACAGAAGCGTGAACGATCGCAACAGCTGATGAGTCGGCTCTAGGAGTTTTTGAGAGAAATTTTCTGCGAACGATTTATGGTCCTTTGCGCATTGGCAACGGTGAATACCGCAGACGATGGAACGATGAGCTGCACGAGCTATACGATGATATTGACATAGTTCAGCGAATGAAGAGACAGCTGCTACGCTGGTTAGGTCATGTCGTCCGAATGGATGAAAGCACTCCAGCTTTGAAAATATTTGATGCAGTACCAGCTGGTGGAAGCAGAGGAAGAAGAAGACCTATACTCCGTTAGAAGGATCAGGTGGAGAGCCACTTGGTTTCACTTGGTATTTCCAACTGGCGCTCAACAGCTAAAAGAAGAGAGGAATGGCGCGCTGTAATTGATTCAGCTATAATCGCGTAAGCGGCACCAACGCCAATAAAGAAGAAGATGAAGATACTTAGATGGGGCCGCAATAAACGGCCAATAAACGGGTTCTGGGCCGAACAACATCCAAAATTACAGAAAATTGATTTAAATAAAAAAACAAGTAAAATTTTCTAATTGCCGTCTGCCCACTGCAGTGAATATCAAGCCCTCCGAGCGTATTTCTGACTTGAATTAATAAACTATAGATTCCTCCATTTGTTGGTAAAACATCAAAACGCGTACCGCAAAGGGGAAGGAGCACGACCGAAAATCGCTTCAGCAGTTTTAAAGCTTCAATTACATACCTATACCTATTTATATGATTGGAAGATAATTTTCATTTCTATTCTGTCTAAGCTTTGGAAGAAAGGGGGTACGTTCGTTTGTGAATTGGGGAAAGATATTGATAAATGATCCGATATATAATATATTCATCATCCTTGTGGATCAGATCTCTTTGGGTATCACTTTGCATATGTCAAAGGCTTGCCAATTGAAATTATAATTTGCCTACTCAAGTGTAAAATAAGAGTCCGATACTATTTTATTTTTGTCTTTCTACCACGGTTTATTGAGGTAGAGTTCCCGTTGTCAACCGAAGTTATGGAACTATTCATATAGTTTGACGATTTGCAGATTGAAACCAGAGGCATATTTTCTGATAAACTGTGAGGCTACAAAAAGGCAAGAAGGTTAAATCATAATGATAGTGGTGGACTTAATAGATCGGGGTACCAGTGCATATCAACTCAAACTATCTAACCACCCACTGACCCCTCTTCCAACTGTATAGTGAATGATTAAAGCCTTGCTATGTCGCTAACACGTTTTATCTTTTGACCAGAAACACATCTAGAGAGCGGCATTGAAAATTTATTTTTAGAAACTGTATATATCATATGGTGATACTTTCTATTCTAAGCTTCGACAATATTTCACTTTTTTTGTTTAGTACATACTCCTAAATTTTAATTTGTAACATAACTTTTTAGAATATTGAGTAGAAAAATGGATCCAAAGTTTTTTACGTACCTCTTTTGTGGAAATCCTTCGTTGTGTAGACAAGTCTGTGGGTGTTTTTAATAAGGATAAACGTTTGATCTACGTTGTTGTTGACAGTTGTACATTATCATACTTTTAATAAGACAAATATTGTGTTATATAAACTATAATAAGTGTGCAATAACCACAAAATATTAACCGAGGCAATCCAAGTTCGAGTTAACAACAATAAGTGTAACAACATTCACTGCGATCTTTCACTTTTGTCCAACGATTCCTGTTTATACATATACATGCATACATTAGATATACATACCTACATACAGTCTAATTGCAATGAATGCCAATGAATGAGTTCGGCAGTCAACGTTACTGTGAGTTTAAGTACGTACATACGTGTGTACTATGCTGAACTATTTTACTCTTTTAGAATACCTTTTGACCCTAAATGCGAGAGCAATGTCCGCCTTAATCCAAGCTTTTTTTTTGTGCTTATGCTTTATGTACTATTTGTCACATTTTATATACGTATATATGTCTATATACTCGTATAAAAATATTCATATGTTGTAAAAAAAATATAAATGTACTATATATGTATGTATGTAACTTCATATAGCGGTCAGTTGTTCGGCATTGATAACTCGATCAAGAGAAGCAACTTTAAAATCATATTGATTTTTGGCATTTTCGTGATTGTCTTTCCCTCGTATGTATATATGTACACGTATGTATAAGCGTGCTTACATATTTGTATATTTTGTATTTTCTCTGTCGTCTTGCACAAGCTCACATGCGGATAAACGGACATGTAGAGCGCCTTACGCGTGCGCAAATCTATAAATATATGTATATACATACATATAAAAACATAAATGCATATGTACGTATTTATATACATTTGCAAATATGCTACGCTTTCCACTTTTGCTACTTGCATATATTTTTATACAAACCAACTTGAATTTTTATATATGTATGTGCATACATATGTATGCATACACACACGTAGATGTCGGTGTATGCTATCAAGTCTCTAAAAGCAGTCAGCATTAAGATGATGATGATGATGACTTTGCTAATCAAGAGAAATTACCACAAACGTGGGTACAACTTACATGGGTACATACATACATACGGGTATGTATTTAAACACGACAGCACATATTAAAGTTCGTTGTGTTTATAATTCATTGTACATACTCGTATGTAGAAATAAATATCTGTCTGCATATGCCATATAGGTACATAAGCGTTTTTATGTACATACAAATATAATTTTTGTTTATTTAGTATCAGTTAAATAGTTAAGACAGGGTTTTTGGTACTCCGCCGTGCAGCAGATTTGACATTCCCTAATACTGCAGACAAGACGAGCGAAAACTACGCCATTTAACTCTCGTGAAAGCAGGGCAGCAACAAAAATTCGGTCTTTTGTTACCAACGTCTTTCAGACAAGGAAATGGTGTTGCTGTTGTAGCAGTTTACTAGCGCCGCTTAGGGACAGTCACCGAGATCATCTAACGGGAAGTACAGGGAAAGTGCTGTTTCGACAGGTTCGGACCAGAGAGAGTTTAGGGGGCATGTAAAGAGATGGTTAGTGTCGTGCGGATACTCTATACGTGCTGCTTAACTCATAGCATAGATGCTTCACAGTTTCTTGTCGCGGTCTCGTTCATCCCCGGTGCACATATTGCCAGCAAGGTTTTTTTGTCTTTACTCCAGGCGCGGCCGGCTGTTTTTTGATTTAAATGCCAGGATTATGGCTTTAATAAAGGTCAGAAGAAAGTCGAAAATTCATTCATAGACGTTTCCTAAAAGATTTTTTGTTAGTTGAAAAAAAGATTGTACGAATAATTATTTTACTTCATTTAAAGGAATTATAGAGTTGGGACAACTTTATTATATACTCGTAGCTTCCACACAATTCAATATTTAGTTATATGATTTTATAATTTTCGCAATTAAGTATCTTAGATAACCTAGAAATTTTCTAAAGGTTCTATAAACTGCCAAATCAAAAATTCAACTTATAGGAGAGAAGTTATAAATTTTCTGCTTCAGACCAACATGGCTTTGGATAGCACTCTTTCAATAGCGCCGAAAGATTTCTCGACAACGCTGAAGTTGGTGCTGGGACTGCTGGTAACTACAAAAATTGATGGGGTTTCAAAATGGTCACCCTTAAGTAGATAACCTATTTTTTTTTAATTTTTTTAATTTCCGATAAGCAAATATCCATTGAATCCATTCCGATCTCTTTCTGTATGTTTAAAACTTTTTATATGTACAACCAATGTACAATGATCCAATGTCTTCCTGCCACAAAATAAGATACAAAAAGTATATCTACTTTTCACTCTAAGCTTTCGATTTACACTAAGAGACTTATCTTGGACTGCAAGAAGTTAGGCTATTTACTCAAAAATATTTTTGCTACTCTAACGATTTGAATTCTCTAAGAATTACTATTCATTTACATACATATTTTAGCACTTTCATGATTCGCGGGTTTTGTTTATTTGCTTGGTCTCTTACTATTCTTCACATATACTTGCATATGTACATACATACATACGTGAGTATGTACCATCAAGCCAGTGACAGTCTCACAGGTGACAAATCTCTTGAAAGTCATTACTCAAACGTAAATGGGACAATTGCTCGTCTTGAGAAATTTCACATCGAAGTCGAAAGTCCCTTAATTATAATTACAACTCTTTTCTGCTTATCACACACATCAACATTTTTTTGTTTTGTTTTTCCACATTTCTATGTTTGAAAATTTTTCTCCTCATATTCTTCTTCTTGAAGTTGTCGTTCGCATATGTATGTATGTATACATATTACATATATATGTATATGGGATCAAAAACGTATACATATGCTTATGGATTATATACAAACTCTTATACATACATACATATACACATACAGAGAAACCTCTCCTAATGGACACCTCCCTTGAACGGACATTGAACAAATGACCTAAGTGGACGCGAATCTCTTTTCAACGGGCAAAGATTTATTTTTTTCATAACAAATCAAGGTAGGCAGAAGTGAAAAAGTAACTGTAATGTTCTTAATAAATACACATATGTACATACTTCAATTTAAGAAGTCTTTTTTTATTTATAAAATAATGAACGGGACTCCAAAATAAAAAAAATCAAAACGTAGGAAAATCTCAAATGTACAATGGCGCAGTCAAACCTAAGCTCGATGGAGAAAATTAAGCGATTTAGTTAGCACCTCCAAAATTTAATCGTTTTTCTACTTAAAAACGTTTATTCCACTTAATTATGTATGAGTCCTTATAGGAACAATTTAATGTAAATAAATCTGATTTTTACCACCAGATTAAGAATTTTAGCTTTTGTCTTATAATTAAATTTAAAATAAGAAAAGAATAGGAGTTATAGGTATGTTAACTTTAGTCCGCCACTGTATCTCCATAATTTCACCTTTGAGGTTTTTACATTAAAATCCCTGTTTGAGCAATAAATATATTACGGTGAATTTTTATTTAAATGATTAATTGATGTGTATTAAATAAATTTAAATTTTTATTAACTCTAAAATAGCTATCCACTCTCATAAGCGGACAACTCTTTTGACGGACAAATGTCACCCGACGGAGGTGTCCACCTAAGCAAGGTTTCACTGTATATACAATGTATGTATATCTTCTTGTACGTGTATACGGCTAGTTATTAGGCTACACAGCAAGTGCATGCATCATCCGCTAAGTGCAAAATACACCAAGCAGAAGATTTTCTCGTCAATTTACTCATGAAATCTAACAGACTAGCAATCAATATCAAGTTTTTAGTGAGATTTGAAGAGACAAACTCCGGTATTTTTTCGTTTGCCCTACAAATACATACATACATACGAGTATGTAAATGGTTAAAACTGTAGGACAAGGTGAGGATGATTAGTGGCCAAATTTTATTTACAAAAATTATCACTTTAAGGCATTCACAAATTTATTAAAAATAAATAAGTTGTTCATATGAGCGTTTACCACTGTACACTAATATAAGTCAATGACTAAAAAATATTATATACAATTCGAATCACATATTTATACACACACAAATATGTAATAATAAAATAAAAGCACTTAGATATAAAAATTCTTTTAAATCATCGTTAACGTGTTCAATTGTATTGTAAAAGGGTGAAGTCTCAGGTCAAACAAAAAATTTTTTGTACCAGTTTTATGTCACGAAATATGTGCTTTGGAAGTACTCATTTTTAAGTTTGACACAATTTTTACTTGGGGTGTACTCCCGCTTAGTCTGTGTTTGTGTGTATTAGTGACGTTCGCGTTATTTGTGTTGCATGTCGTATTCAACTGACTTTTCGAGTTTTCTGTTCATTTCGGCTTATTATTTTCTATCTGTGCTTTTAGTCTTCTCTACATTTTTCTACTTTCTGCTGCACAAGTGCATATCCGCTCATTCAAACGTATGCATTCACGGCATAAATATGTATATATGCATATGTACATACGTAAGTACATAATCACAATTGCCTTTGTACATACATACGTATATGTATAAAGTTTGTCAATGGGAGGGAGAATCTTCACACATTCACTACCAAATGCGCATGTTCACCGGATGCCCCCTCAGAGTCACTGTGCATAATCACAACAAAAGAAATTCGAAAATAAACTATTTAAAAATATTTCAACAACTTTTTTTTTTTGCAACAAAAACAACAATAATCTGTACACTACAAAAATTTCGCTATCTTTTTCCCGTTATTGCAATTCGCCCGCTTCGCGACGTTTACACGGCAACTTCCCAAATGAAACTATCTATTTCGTGCTCAAGGCAATGTGAAAACCTGCTCCAACTCTCGTTTTGGCCAACAAAATTCGTTGTTTTTAGGTAAGTGAGAACGAGTTGTTTAAACCATGGTTAAAAATGGCATTGCCGTCGTTCGAACGATGGAAAGGGTGAGATCATCCGCTCTTTTGCCTATGCCATTCTCCACTGCTACGATCACATGTGGGTGCAAGTGGGATTGTACTCTCGTTTTTTCGCTCTTTTCACTATTGAGTGCTCGCGTTGCCAACTGCTCAGATTTGGTTTGATAAAACTCCAACAAGAAAACAGTCGCTTTCTTAAAAATTAGTAACGAATCCTATTAGAAATATTTAGTAGTGTATAGTCTAATAGCCCGCAGTGTGATTAAACCATAGCAAGTTTCCGACAATCAGTGCTCATTTTAAAAAGTATTCTAAAGAAAATATCAAAAACCTGAGTTTTTACTTTAATGTAATTAAGGTGCGCCTGATATCAGCAAAAGTAAACATTCCACAAATTTCTTAGTCACGTCATCGTTCTTACCCATGTACATATGTTGGTGACGGGTGCGGGCAAATCATGTCTAATTAATTCTTCTATTGTGATTTTTTCACTAAATCATCAAAAGTCTTCTTCTGCTTCTTCTCTGTTGGTATTGGCACTGCTTACGCGATTATAGCCAAATCACTTGGAAATACCAAGTGAAACCAGGTCGCTCTCCACCTGATCCTTCCAATGGAGTGGAGGTCTTCCACTTTCTCTGCTTCCACCAGCGGGTACTGTATCGAATACTTTCAAAGCTGAAGTGCTTTCATCTATTCGGACGACATGACCAGCCAGCGTAGCCGCTGTCTCTTCATTCGCTGAACTATGTCAATATCATCGTATAGCTCGTACAGCTCATCATTGTATTGTCTGCGGTACCATACCATAAATCGTTCGCAAAACTTTTCTCTCGAAAACTCCCAGGGCCTACTCAACAGTTGTTGACATCGTCCACGCTTCTGCGTAATATAGTAGGACTCAACGTCAGGGTGGGCAAAGTAGCTATCTTCGGCTCAACTGTCGGAAAATTCAGCCTCCACGACGAAACATCCCCTAATGGGTTGAGGCTGATCGACTTGGTCGGGGCCCGAAATATGGTTGTCTGTAGCACTAGATTCCAGCACAAGAAAATTCACCAAGCTACTTGCCTGTCTCCAGATCGAAAAACTCTCAACTAGATCATGTTGTGATCTGTGTACGTTCCGAGGTCCTAATATCAACTCGGATCATTATCTTGTCGCAGCAAGCTGCCTACCTCGCAACGTTGCGATCGACAACAACACATGCGGGATGGAATAGATACCGAGAGGGAACACTTCTCCAGCCTGTTGAATGGCAGTAATAATGATGAACCCGAAACTCCAACTGATAACGATGGAAAAGACGTTCTATTACCTAACTATGACGAGGTTCGAATAGCGATTGCTCGCTTAAAGAACAACAAAGCGCCTGGAGCAGACGTCCCACCGGCAGATCTATACAATTACGGAGGTGAAGAAGCATGCATCAGCTTCTTTGCAAAATATGGTCGGATGAAAGCATGCCCAACGATTGGAACCTACGTGTGCTCTGCCCAATCAAAGACGATCCCACAGCCTGCGCCAATTACCGTGGGATAAGCCCCCTTAATATCGCATATAACGCCCAATCGAACCTATTATGTGACCGTCAACAATCTAATTGGCTTTAGTCATAGCCTATTAATTGTTGACCAGATATTCACCATGAGACAAGTCTTGGAAAAGGAGATCGACACACACCACCTCTTTGTCGATTTAAAAGCACGAATAGGAGCTGTCTTTACGCCTGAATTTGGTATTGTCGCAAAACTTATACGGCTATGTAAACTGACGTTAACCAACACTAAAAGCTCCGTCAGAATCGGGAAGGACCTCTCCGAGCCGTTCGATACCAAACGAGGTTTCAGACAGGGTGACTTCTTTAATATATCGCTGGAGAAAATAATACGAGCTGCAGAGCTGAATAGAGAAAGTACAATCTTCTATAAGAGTGTACAGCCGATGATATTGACATTATTGGCCTCAACAACTCCTTTCTCCAGACTGGATAAGGAAACGAAGGATATGGGTCTGGTAGTGAACGAGGGCAAGACGAAATATCTACTGTCTTCAAACAGTCATCGCATTCGCGACTCTGCTCCTACAATAATACATATACTAAATAATTTGCTGCATCTATTGTAAATTTAAAATAATTTTCACGAATTAAAATCAAGCTACCGCATTGTCTAAATACATCCTTTCTTAGCAATTGTTCATTCATGTAAGTATTATCCATAAAGCTTATTAGAAAACATTAAATTTCCGGGTGACCGAGATTTGTCTGTCGCATTCTGCTTAGGAAACAAAGCGAGGGGTTGGTTGAATTCGTTGATATTTTAATAATTCGATTAGAGGTTGAAAAATAGACTCATTTTAAAAAATTTATTGTAGGAATATTGGAAAAGGAATATAATTTATATTTAACCATTGCATTGAACATATATTGAAGTATAAAAAAATATTCTTTAATTATTATTTTGTTACAAAATGGTGGTGATAAGGTCCATTATTTCATCCATGTTTTTTTGAAAAGCGTCCACGGGAGGACCGATTTCCTCTAAAGGATGAGACCTAGAACAGAAAAGCAAAAAGTTTTATGATCTACAAACTATGGTCTTTGGAAGTACGTACGGATTTATTTATTAACTAATTTTTGTGAAAGCGGCGCACTTCTCTTTAAAAAGATTGATTTTTGACTGAAAAATATGCACTAAATCATTAAAAAAAAGTTTACATTTAATCGAAAAACGGTTACCTACTTCCAAAAAAATAATGTATTTATGAAGCTACCATCAAATTTTCAGATAAATCGATGCAATAGGGTCCAAATAAAGTGTCCTCCCAGTTTGAAAAATGTGATTTGGAGTAAAACGCCTTTAAATTTTTCATGCATCAAAATATAAAGTTAAGCTATTTAAAATATTTTCTTCACTTTAAAACCAATTACATATCATTTCTAGGACCCAAAGGTACCCTGTGAGCAAAAAAATGCTGCGTTTTCCAAAATCCTAGAGTGGCTTCACCCCTTAAGTCAATCGGGGGGTTCATATAGAGAACTTTTAAGAATTTCCAGTTGACGACGAATTCGTATAAGCAAAAAGCATGGTTTTTCAAGGAAACTAAAACATTTTGGATGGCATTGCAATACATCGATTTTTCTGTCCGAGAAGCGAAAATAAAACACAGAGAATTACTTTGTATACGACATAATCTTAATACTATTATTTATTTTCTTAAGTTCATTGGATACATTCTCAGGATGATCGCATGAATGCGATGGAAAAATAAAACTGAACCATTGTTGAATCACAACTATTTGTTTAAAGCTGCAAATGATTTTCTTAAATATAGATCAACCATTATTATGTGCATTTCAAGATTTCAATTTTTAATACATTAAAGTTATTATTGAATAACCTTAGTCGAATTCTTTTAGTACACACTTATTACAGTAGCTTAGTCTTCAGAAAAAAGTGATCAATTTGACAAACATAATATGTTTAAAAATAGTATAGTTTTTTTTAACAATTCTCTAATCGAATGTACTTATGTAATACGTCAATATTTTTTAGTTTTATTTTCACTAACACGATTTCATTTATTGTTTGCTTTCTCTCTCTCTCTCTCTCGAATTGTATACTAGATAAAAAATAAATAGTAGTTGCATAAAAATATCTGATTAAATTGACGCTTTCATCACTTTCATATGCATACACACAAACATACATACATATCGTAGTTAAGACACATTCTTAATGATAAAGTTCAAATCGCTAGGCGGATAAAAGGCTGAATACTGTTAAATAGAGTACTAAAAATTAATGCCCATTACTCGCTATCGTCTGTGGTTGAGCGTCTTGAGAAGTACGGGGCAATAGGTATTGCTGGGATGATTTTCGTTTAAATAAATCGGAAACGAAATTTGCCTAGAAATACATATAAGAAAAGAAATAAAATATATTAACATTAATAAATCAAATAAAAACATTTTATCTGCATATGCACATAGATATTAATAGTTATGTAATATATTTGTTTATTTAAATTAAAAATAACACAATAGTTTAAATGGAGATTTAAATAAAATAAGAATTACGACCTCTCGAAACCAATTCAAAAAACAAAATAAAAAATATTCAAAACTACACCTACAGATTAGGGATTCAAAAGGCTTCTAAAACCGAATAGGTACTGGATTTTTAAAAAGATTTAAAAGATTTGATTTGTTCAAAAATATCTAAACGGAAGAACACATTTTTGTTACTTTGGAATGTAGGAAATTAAGAGAAATTCTTAAAAAAAAAATTATAAAAAAAAAATTATTAAACAAAAAAAATTATTTAAAGAAAATAAGCTTTTACTACGTATATTTGTATTTTTTCAACGAACCTTAAAAAGTAAAAATTAATGAACTATTAATAATAATTAAAAGAAAACAAGGAAACAATGGAACAATTTTTGGCATTTTCAGAAGGGTGAAATAAAGAAAAATTATTTAAAAAAAAAAAAACAAAAAAAATTATTGAAAAAAAAAACAAAAAAATATTTTATAGAAAATAAGCTTTTAATACGTAAATTTATATTTTTCAACGAACCTTGTAAAGTAAAAATTAATAAACTATTAATAATAATTAACAGAAAACAATGGAACAATTTTTTGGAATTTTCTGAAGTGCGAAATTAAAAAATTTTTTTTTGGCATTTTCTGAAGGGTGTCTAACTATACATTATAAAAATAAACTAAATATTAAATTCGTTTCGTATATGACTTTAGTAGTAGTTTTTATTATAATTTTTTGTTTGTTAAATAAAGCTGTTAGCCATGGCATAATATTGAAAAATTAAAAAATTCTAAATGCTACTACTAGTGCAGTACTATTCATGAAAAGTGACCCTGGAGCATGAAGTTCGCTTTTAGAAAAATAAGATGTTCAAGAGGTTGATCGCCAAATCACAAATGTTGAATAAAGACAGACAGACAGACTGTATCCAGATATCTTGGTTAAAAAATTTGACGTGATGCTGGAAAATTATATGTACGAGTATTAGGCATGCAAGTAATCCAAATGCCAATCCAAAACACATTCATCACTCAATTCCATGTAAAGTAAACTATGTACATTAATTAAGATTGTGTTCTTCATGATTGTTCAAATTAATTAAATAATAATAATGAAATAATTCTTTTTGAAAATTCTAATTATAATGCAGCTGCGTTGTTATTTGAATTATTTTGTTAGACCAATTAATACCACAAATTGGTCATTTAGTCTAAACTTTTAAATTTTCATTTAAAATTTTCGCTTCCGACATTGGTGTTGTATTAACTACTTCTCCTTTAATTGTTTTCCACAATATCAATTTTTTTTATTGCTATGTGCTGCCAATTTAATTTATACATATATATATAATTGACGCTCTTTAGCCGCTGAAGCGATTTTCGGCTGAGCTTCTTCTACAATTTGTGGTTTGGCTTCTTGATGTTTTCCAACAAAAGGACTGAACCTACAGTTTATACTACGTGTAAGCCGCCTAAGAATGGCTGATGGTTTTTTTTTTTTAGATTTTGATTTTCATGTCAGAAATGCACTCGGAGTGGTTGACATTCCCTGCCGAGGGGCGAGCGCAATTGGAAAATTTATCTTAATTTTTTATTCAAATTAATTTTCCATAGATTTTGGATGTTGGTCGTACCACCCGTGGCGGTCCGCAATGCTAACTACTGCAGCTACTGCAGCTACGGGACTATTGCGGCCATTAAAATTGGAAACTCGGTTTCATTAAATAAACAAATTTTCAGGTAGTGAAATAAAACGACGACAAAGTCAATGACACTTTAAAGTTTTATTTTTTACGCTTTTCATCGTTTGAAATATTTCATAACCACGAATTCACTTTCCCAAATGGACAAAGTTCGAAAATGATTGATACAGTAAGATCGAAGGTACAATTATACTATACATATCAATATAAATACATATATGTTTAATTAGTTTTCTTTTTTATGCTTAACGGGCCACACTGTATTCCAATTGAACCAATCCTTCGGCAGAAAGTAACTCTAAAAATATGAAGGAGATACGGAATCAATGAATTAATTTGATCTAGGTATTATAGCATATGTATGTATGTACATAAATATGTGTAAACACATACGAAATTGTCTCATACACACGCGTGTGCCTATTGTCATACAAACATACTGATTAATACAACAACGCAAAATGATCGAATAACAAAGCAACATGCAAACTTTTTCTATTCCTAAATTAAATCATAAATTATGCTAAATTAAAAATTAATTGTTTTTTTTCCAACGTATCAGGTGCACGATTTATAGGGAGTTACTTCAAAACGGTACAATACGTGGGAAACTTACCACAATAACAGCAGTGAGCGCTCCTATCGTCGAACCAGCGAACACATCGGACCAATGGTGTTTGTAATCAGAGACTCGACTCAAAGCCGTATACCAGGCAATTATAATTAAGAGAAGCTGCAAGAAATGCCTCAACAACTTTGATCCGCGCCAGTTCATTCGGGATTGCAGGTATATCTATTTTCAAAGAAAACTTTAGTATGACTGACATTACACAATTAAATTTATAATATCGCATTTACCGCAGTATAGACCATAGTGTAGAAGGTAAAGCTGGAATGGCCACTAGGGAACGAGAGGCGTACTTCCTTTAACATGCGCGCTGTGGAGTTAAGGCCTCTGCAAGTGAAGTCCTCAATGTACTTGCCGAAGTTGCTCGGGTCATCGCATATAGCCTGGTCGGATTTCATTGGCTGACAGACCTGTGGAATACATATGTACATAGTTTTATTATTTACAAGCGTAGGTATATTAAGATTTATATGTATGCACATATGTACGTAGATCCGGCTACAAGAAGTTGTGAAGGAGAATAAAACCACAAAAGCTTCCAATGGTTGTTGGAGCCGAGGTGAGTCCCTACTTGATTTTGTATTAAAAAACGATCTAGCAGTATGCAAGTGTGGGAACAAACCCACTTTCGTAATCTCTTCCAGAAAAGAAGTTCTAGACATTACATCTTATGGAGAAATGCTGGATATCCTCATAACTCCCACATAAGGAAAGTGAGTGCATCTCTGATATCAGCAGCATTGTATGTCGCAGAAGAGTAGAATGAGCGATAAAGTCATTCCAACCCTTTAAATCCCCAGAACTGGATGGTTTCTTCCCCGCTGAACTACAGAGGGCTGATTACATCTTATCCCAACTTCTATGCAAAATTTATAAGGCTTGTCTCCGTGAAGTAAAGCCAACCACGTCAGTCCAAACGACTTTCAGTCTTATTTCTGTGCTCTTAAAAAACTTCGAAAGGCCTCTTGAGAGCTACATATGTATATTCTCCTAAATCTACCCCAGACAGCCTCTCGAGAAGGCAACATGCTTACTCTAAGGGTAAGTCTGTCGATACAGGCCGTCATGATTTAGTCGAGTGCATGGAAAATGGACTCGCCTTGAAGGAGTTTACGCTTGGTATCTTCCTCGGCATTGAGGGGGCTTTAAACAAGATTCTTCCAATATTGGTCATAGAGGCTTTTCAAAAAATACGTATTCAACAGCCCATAGTGGATTCTGTAGTCTGAGAATGAGATCATCTTCGTAGAGATGGATAGCGCCAGCATCATCAGACATATAACAAAGAGGCACCCCTCAAGGAGGAGTTTTATCGCCACTGCTGTGGTGTCTAACAGCTGATTAAGGAACTGTACGGCACAGGCTCTGGAGTGCTGACACACGCTGACAACTTTGACCTAACAGCGACAGGCAAACACCTACAAACTTTAAGCGATCTACTCCAAAATGCTCTACAGATGGGAGCTGGTGTAAGGATTGCAGGCTGGATGTTAACTCAATAAAACCAAAAAGGTTCTATTTACCAGGAGGTACAAACCGCCTCCTTTTAAGCCAACTAAACCAAAGGGCGTGAAGATCACCCTCTCTAGCAAACTCAACTGGAGCCGAAATACGGCAGAACGGTAAAGGAAAGCTATTACTGCACTTCACGCTTACAAAACGGCGATAGGAAAAAGATGGTACCGGGAGCACTGACACCAGCTCCCTCAAAAGCACTGCTAACTCTTCTCAACTCCTTCCTCTGCAGAAGTGCCGAAGGAGCTGGACTACACCACGGGAATGGGATATCATTCCAAAGATTTTTGGCGCAGCTGTCTGTCGAGCATTACCTCTGTCACCACTGTCCAGCCATGACATCTGCGCGACGCAAATTCCTCGGGAAAACAATTCATCAACTCAATAACCATATTTATATATGTACATATGTATGTATGTATATTAATTTATCAGCATATGAAATATTGAATGTTTTGTATTAAAAACTAACTGTAAATTTAATTTTTTAAATACATATACATATACATGAATGTGTATTTGTATAAAAGAGTTGATGCATCGGGACCACCATCACCGCATTACACCCTATACCTATCTGCTGATTTTTTCGAGTTAATCAAACTCTGCTTCAAGTTTATCTTTGGTGAATTTTTGACTCATAGAATTTGCTTTCATAAAAACAACCCATAAAGTGATTATAAATATATTGCGTGTAGTTGGTAATCGAGTGCTCAACTCATTTTTGGCAAGATTATTTCTTTACCGTTTTCTTTTATTTGATGGATTTCTTTGTTTCAAGTTTGCATTTCATTTGATACAAATTTCAATAACTAATTTTTCCTTGCGCTTTATTTGAAATGAGTAAAACACATTGAAATTCTTCTTCATCTTCTTTCTAAACCTGAAAATGTAACTTTATATTGCCAAATCTCAACCTTCTTGCATTATGAAAAATATATATTTGTTATATAAGTAAATGTACCGTGAAATAGCATTAGTCTGCGGAACAATCTATTCAACAATAAGTCACCCACTTTGACTTCCCACAAGGTGACTCATATTTTTAGTACAGAAATTTTACAGAACGACCTAGAGATGGCGCAAAAAATATTCAATACATAAACTGATTTCTATTAGTTTTGTTCGGTGACGTGAATGAAAGTGACAATTGTTACTAAATTTTGTTGAACCGCATACGGCGGGGAAAAGCCTCAGTATTTTGACGTTTAGTTTTGAGATAAAGTTGCAAATTCGTACTGGGAAAATTTCAGCTAATAAAAACTAGCAAGTGGTTGCATTTTCGTTGACAAAATATTTTGATTTAAAATGAAAATAATATTAATACTTTAATATTAATGATACATTAACAAAATATGTGCCCAAATGTAGTTATTAAATCAAATTTAATGATATCAACGATTCAACTAGATAGTTAAGAAACTCGTTAAGCGAAAATGTGGTGGCAGGGAAGTGAAATTATCGCCCAAACACCACTCAGACTACATTCTTTTATATTGTTTGCGGAAATTCAGCAGGAAAAAAAGGCTTGAACGGATCAATAAATGATGAAGCAAATGAAGTAGCACTTCACGAGCCTCAGTCGAAGTAATTAAACAAATAAGAAATAAAGGAAGCCGCTCGGAAATGAATTACACATACCACATATTTCTTGGTTCATGAAATTGATCATTTATAGGAAGAGGTGGAGAAAGAAAATCACTTAAATCCATGTAAAATAATTGTCCTGTATTCAATATCATGCCGAACACGTCAACAACAATCAGTTTTCAAAACAAAACTAAGGGCAGTATCGCACGGAAATTTGGCATGTTTGCCTAGATATGGACGGCCCAGAAAGCATTATAACCTTTTTTGCAGTAATAGCGCAGGCAAGGAGTTTACTTTTCACCCCATCTAGTATACAAATAGGTTCTTTCCAATTAGTGCGCTGTTTTGAGATATTCGACCTAATTGAATTCAAGATTTCATCGAAGCATTCTGGTAGTATATATGTAGCAATGCTCATAAAAACGGTCCCAGTTTCCGCACAACTGACGTCACGTACGGGATTTTAACGCCACGGTAGTACCGCGCCTATTTGATAGATGGTATTTTGGTATTTTGGTATTTTGTATGCATGTATGGTCTGTAGGTAGTAAAATATTTCACTTAGAACAAAAAATTCATTTGGGTAACTCAGAAGATGTCATAACAAAATGTGCTAATGATTAAGTTTTCGGCTCGTCATAATTTTCGTTCGTCTGCGTTTGTATCAAACGCTTGTTTTATCACAATAAATAACGTTTTTTATTTATGACTTATATCTTTATGAGACCATGGAGTCCCCCAATTGTGCAACCAAAATAAGATTGTGTTACAAATATGTACGCATGTAGGTGAAATAGAAATTTCCCGAAAATGTAAGAATTCTGTAAATAATCAAACCTATAAATTAACGCAAATATATATGTATGTACATTGATTGAATAACAATGCAAAACTTTCAGTAACCAACAACCGATTCAATTTAAGCAAAGTTGGTCCATAAGGCTAAACTCAGTACCTTATTTTTCTATAATTTTCATAACTCTGCCATATATGAAATCAAACTCAGTTATGAACAAACTCAGGGCGTTATTGTTTTACTAAACATATGCATATATGTATACGAGGTGTGATCAGAAAATATCCGTTATTTTCAAATTTCGTGAGTTACGTACGAGTATGTTCGATTTTCGCTTTTTTTCTGTTATGTTGGTACACATGTCTGTTATACATATATGTTGGCAATATCAGCCATTTTGCATTGTCAGTTTATTTTTGACATATAAAAAGGTTAGTCGTGTTTTGGTGTGTTCTTCGATTTTTTACTATTCGAAAAAATGGATCCAAGAAACTGTATTAAGTTTTGTGTAAAAAATGAAATTAAATGCGCAAGGACATTTGAAATGTTGACTGTGGCGCTTGGCGAGTCTACTATGAGCAGAACACAAGTTCAATTGTGGTATAACCGGTTTAAGGAAGGCCGAGAAGATGTCAATAACAATGCTCATCCTGGTCGCCCGAGCACATCAACAACCGATGAAAACATTGAAGCAGTGAAGAAAATGATTTTGGATAATCGTCGAATCACTATCAGAGAGGTTACTGAAGATGTTGCATATCGTTCGGCTCACTTCGTCAGAAAAGCACAGAATTATGGAAAACCACATCATGGATTTTGCACCATGATAACGCACCAGCTCACATATCGATGCTTGTGCGTGAGTTTTTGGCCAAAAACAAAACCGTTATCATGCCTCAATCACCGTATTCACTGGACTTAGCCCCCGCTGACTTTTTCCTCTACCCAAAACTGAAGACACCGATGAAAGGAAAGCGTTTTACTCCGATTGAGGAGATAAAAGAAAAATCGAAACGCGTTCAGAAATGTTTCGATTTAAAAAAAAATAACGGTTATATTCTGATCATACCTCGTATGTATGTATATACCAAGGCTGCATTGTAACAATAATTTCCCATTAATCAAAAATTTTCAATCGATTCGGTTAAAACAAATGGACATGGTATCGTTAAAGCAGTTATTAAAATAAATTTTGTTTCGTTTTTATTCGAAAAGAGAAGTTAAATCGTTAACAGATAATGATAAACGTTACAATTGGAGCGTGCTGTCAAGCAGGCCTTTGTTAACGATAAGTTTGTGTGTTTTTAACATTAGCAATATCATTTCGCTGAACGAAACAAACTCAGTTCGTTAAGTCTCTGATACATATGTACATACTATGAACACATGTATACATGTGTGTATGTAATATACTGAACGAAATTTCACTGACATTAGATCCGGTGCATAAATGCATCCCGATTTGGCATATATGTACATACATTCATACATACATATGTTATGTATGTATTGTACATATGTATATGGCTGGCCCTTTTTCGTGGTAATAAAATATAATTCGCCATATAATTACAACATTCTGACAATGTTGCAACGCCACATGTGTTACAAATTAATTGCTTTTTGAGATATCATCATATACATCTGTATGTGCATACTGGTATGCGTAGTACATAAGATAAATGCATCTTCCTACTTTGAAATTATTGCAAAAGGGCAAAAGAATTGAACGTACCGGGTTGGTAATGTTCACCATAACATACAAACCCTTCACGGTCGCAAACCAAATGAGTTCATTTTTTTTATTAGTCTAAAATACAATGGCGTGACATTGTCAACGCAAAGACTATTTATTTTCTGTTAACCATGAACCCATAAATTAACTCCTAACTACTAATATGTATTTTTTTTTAGTTAGAATTTGCGCAAATATGTATGTATAACAGTCTAAATCTCCAGTCAGAGGTTCTCACTGGGTTTTGCATATTTTCCACAATCTGTGGTTGATAAATATCTTGAGCGTTTCATTGCATTAATTAACCCTAAAATGATGCTAAACATTGTTGTTTACTGCAAAATCGTTTTCCCTCACAATCATGAAAACATCTCTTAGAGATTACATGTACAAAACATAAACACTATGTTGTTGTATAACTTACAGCGAAAAAGTGTGGTCTCAGACGCCCTATTGAATATTTAGCAATATCTGTGATTAATTGGCAAACTGCCGCCCCAAATCCAAAGGCACCGATACTTTTATAGCTTTCCACCATCCAAACGGGTATTTCGTAATCCATGAAGATATACCGGCGAGTTGAAATGACATCTTCCGTTGAGGGTTTACTATGTTCCGCTCTCACTAGTTCACTTGTGGTAATCTGGAAATAATTTTAGAATTCCCTTGATTAATACATTTTCGGTTTTTAATACAAACTATTGGGTTGTATGTAACATAAGTTCGTAGGTTTGCGTTTTGAGTTATTTTACAACGGTTTATTTTGTTGTTTAGCAAAGTATATATTCATATATATTCCTCTACCAAACTGTTTTATCTATTTTTTTTTTTTTTTTTTGATAATTTAATTGTTTGTCATTTTTCAGGCTCAGAAATGGAATATCCAGCAGGAAAAAACAGCATTTTCGACATCTGCTTTTTTTGCCGAGCAACACGTGGGCACAAAAAGCGCTTTCGAATAATCATGAGAAATGAGAAATTGTGTCTGTACGTCAATGTGAAGAAAAGAAAGGCGTGGGTGGCCCCAGAAGAGACGCCGAAGCCGAAAGTCAAGCAAGATTTTCACCCAAAACAGGCCATGATCTGCGTTTGGTGAGACTTTGACGGCATGGTGCACTGGGAATTGCTCGAACGGAACTCCACTGTAAACAAGGAGCTCTACATTGCCCAGCTGAACTGTGTAAAAGAGGTTCTTCGGCTGAAAAGAACTGATAGAAAAGACCAAGTCATCTTGCTCCACAACAACGCCAGACCCCATGGTGACCAAGTCGTCAAAACAGCACGCCAGGAGCTCGAATGGGAGGTTCTTCAGCATACACCGCACTCTCCGGATCTTGCACCTCCCGACTATGACCTTTTCCGCTCGCTGTCAAACCAAATGAGGGGTTTAACATTCGATGGCGAAGAGGACTTTAAAATCTGGCTCAACAACTTATTCGACAGCAGACAAAACTCGGCCAGTTTTTGGCAAAACGGCATCAACAAATTGGTCGAGAGGTGGGAGGAGGTCGTAAATAGTAACGGAGAATAGATCACTGATTATTTTATTATTATAATTTTTGTTTTTTGTTCAAATAAATCTCTGTGAAAAAAATCGACGAACTTGTGTTACAACCCAATTTATATTTACTACGAGCAAATATGTTAAAAATATATGTTTAATAATAAGTTGAAAAATACATAGATGCAGTAAGTATAGTAGAGGATCAGAATTGCCAACTGGGCGATCATGAATGAATCGTTTTAAGCAGAACAGAACTCTTTCATATTCTCAGATGTTCAAATATATATTAAGCTCAATAAAATCAAAATAAAAAGTTGGAAAAACACAATTAAATAAAGTTCTTATAAAAATAATTAATTTATTTTTGTTTGCTTCACTTTAAGGTTTATAGAATACAAGGTTACGCTAACCGTTGACGTCACCGAACCAACTACGTCATATATACAGTGGGCGGGATTTGATATTTATACAATAAAAAGAAATAAGTTTTTTCTTTCAAATATGTTAATGAATGTAAATATGGGAAATTTTTCTTATACAGAAGAAAACACAAATAATACAAATTTTGGTTTTGATCATACATACTAACGTCACCCCAGTCACATATTTGGCCACTTTTTTATTAAAAGATGGCGGAAAAATTAGCGAAAAATAAGCTCCTGTGCAAGGTTTTGATCAAACCAAGATCGAGGTGACCGAATAAAACGCAAATTTAATGCGTAAGCAACTTTTTTTTTGCAAATCAATACTTCATTCTTGCAGATATATTATTTTGTTATCTATTCGATGAATTCAAGTTTTCTTAATGCCAAAACTTCAAGTTTTGAGCACAACAAGTTGTATCATTAAGTTCATAAAATGAAGCAGTTGACGAATATTCTACAATATCGCAAGTTTGTTTTAATTTTTCAAAAAATATTAAATTTTTGTCCAAAATATCCCACTGCACACTTTTTCACCGCTTCGAATTTTTAAACATAATTTTTTCACAAGATGGACCATCCATTTGTCAAAAGCTATTTAGCAGACAAAGAAAATATGCGAAAATCGGTTTTTTTATTAAATATTTTATAATATTGCGCGTTCGCTTTGAATTTTGATCATTTTTAACGTTTTTGATATTATTTTCTTTTGCCATTCATATTAAATGACACCAAAAGTTAGAGTTGCCAATAAGTAATTTTTATAATTTAAAAATTTTTGAAAATTAAAATATATTTATGCGACATAAAACTATTCAGGATTTAGAATTTTATAGTCAAAACGTTAATTTGTTTTGTAGATAAAATTATGAAAATTTATTTAAAAAATCTTCGGCAACCCACAAAATTGAACCAACTTCGCTATTAAATATATGATTTCGCTCTTGTCGTAACCTTGTATTCTATAAACCTTGACTTCACTTCACTTCGATATATGCGAAAATATATATTTTTAACAAAAATTTGTAAGAAAACGCTGAGTTGGGTTGGAACATTTATAGATTATAAAGATGTTTTGATTAGTATACAATAAGAATAATCTATCTAATTCCTACTTAACTAAGATTACGATTATTCTAAATATTGAAATTCGTAAAAGTTTATTTGAGTGCCAAATTTCCAATCATACGTCTACATATTAAATATCCAAAGATTTGTTTCATGTTTTCATGTAAAAAATTCAAGAGACTCACTAAAACTACAGTCACAGCTATATGTATGTATACAAATTTCGATTGGACCACCTACTTTAATCCGATTTGGTAACCTTTCCTCAAGTTGGCAAGTTCCTGGCAAGCAGGGGACCCTTTACATGTTCATCGGATCAAAGATTTGTACATACATATGTATGTATATACCATACTTTCATTCATCGAGAAGTTTTATTATGATAGTAAACACTCAATATACTATGTATGTACATATGTATGTAAATGATTTTTGCAATTAAAAAAACAAAAACAAATTATCAAAAAAATTATAGATATGTAGAAGAATATTCATGTATGTGTTTATGGAGTTCTAAATCGTGAAAATATTTTAATTTGACATTTATAGCACATTTGGTTTGTGAAATTTAAATAAATATGGTATATGTATAAGCATGTATGTATGTAAATGGAACATTAGAACGCCCACTTTTCGAGATGTTATTTTATGTTGTAACAATTCGACAGCTGGTTACATTTAGAAAAAATGGGTCAACTGTTGTTGAGAGCGAATTAAAACCAAAAACACTTGCTTTGATCGCTCCAAAATGTGTGCATAATGTCATTCCCCACTTTGACAGAATAGTATGTATGTAATTGGGAAAATTTTAATTGACTATTCAAAATGCATTGCTAAAGCATTTTATTTGATAGTAAAAAATACACAAAAAATACAAATATACATTTGTAGTTACACAATGTTTCCAACAAAACCAACTGGTTCCCGGTGTTGAGAAACAAAAAGGGCTTTTAGGTATTTGGGTATCATTGTCTTAAATTCTACAGTTGAAAACTAAGTAGGGGAAAATATTTTAAAATAAATTGACTTTTTCAAATTGTAGAATCGGCAATAAAAGAAGTATAATTTTTTATTAATTTTTCAGTGCTAATTTGTATTGGAAATTAGAAAAACATGAACGCATTAGTTGTAAAAAGTTATATAATATGAAAACAAAGGCCGGGCTCAAAAAAGTTTCAACGGTTTATTTGTTGTGAGCGAATAGCCTTCCCAAAATTTATGAAATCTTTTAAATTTCCCGTGTAGAACAAGATATTAAATATAAAATTAAATTAGTTAGCAATGATAACAAATAAATTAAAAGGGAATATGGTATCATGTAGTGCATTCATTTACTCGTATTAGCATTTCTTCAATTTTTCAAAATTTTTCATTGAATATTTTCTGAGAAAAAAAATTTAATAAAACATATTGCATATTGCAAGTAAATTAACTTTTAGCAAAAATATTTATCATGTTTATGTTATGTTTTAATTTTCCTTCAAGCGTGGAAATTCTTAGTCCCGTTTCAGAAATTTCTATAGATTTTTAATTATATGTTATTCACATATTCATGTGAAATCTTTTTTAAAAAACGTGAGAGCAGAAGTTTTAGCCCAAAAGGCCCATAGAACTACAATATGGTAGAACCACTTTTTTAATCTGGCAAATAATTCGTTGTATACAGAGTGTATTAAATTTACTTTTTGCTATTTTAAATTAAGAAATAAGTTGGGAAACCATCAAAAGAATAAGAAAATAAACAGACTAACTTATATTACTTAAAAAAAGGTTTGGAAAATCTAAAAAATGATAAGTCCATATTTTAAAGCAATAAGCTTTACTTTCAAAGGACTACTAGCCAAGAGTGACTTGTTCATTTAAAGAAAATGTTAATTTAATTAATATAATTACGCTGCATCCAAGTGGGTTGCCGAGCTTGCTTATGGAGGTTTACGAGCTTGATCTCCAACATTCAAATTTAGCACTTTTTTCTATACTCAAGCGCGTCATAAAGCACCTCTTATATAAACTATTTATAATTAATTACATTTTAATAGTTATTTATTTAATATTTTAATATATTTTATTGTAATTCCGTCGGTTGAAGTCAAATTGGTAAATTCTTCTACATTGTTTATTGTTAATTTTTCTTTTGTAAACTTACCACACCTATGGGTATAACAAATCCTATAACATATAACATCCAATTTGGAACTGTTGATTCTTTGAAAGGATGTTTGAGTGACTCATCATCACAAAAGAATCCACGATGATAAGGCTTGCCCCATAAATAAAGGAATAAAATCGGAAATCCCACTGAAAATAAAAATAAATTGTTTTTTATTAAATGAAAAAGTGTTGAATGCATTAAAAATCTCTACAGGTTTCGTCTGCTATGTTGTTGTAATATCGGTTATGAAACGGTTAAATGAAATTTTTGGCGAGACACTCTTCTAGCTTTGGAACTGAATGGAATTTCATCTCTAATTATCTTCATGTATATAAAATAAGAATGCAAGTATTCGCAAAATAATTAACGCTAGCGATGGAAACAGGTGAGTGAGTGAGTTTAATGAGAAATTTTTCGACAATGTAGGTAAGATAATACCATTGTAAAACGGAAAGTTATATATACGAATATCGTTATGTATACATACATACATACATGCCGTTAAATTTAGAAAGTCATTCATCCCCAGACAAAAGACTGCTATTGAAAAGTCTTAGACAAAAAAAAAAAAAAAAACAAATCCTGACATTACCTACAGACCTTTAAGAGTAATGAATGGTCTACAAAAAACAATTTTATTCAATATAAACTGTTAATTCATAATCCTTTGGACATAAATAAAGAAAAAAAAACTAAGCCGTGCACAAAAAAATTTTAGTTTTTCGTAATCCGTGAAATCGTAACAATCACTCCATAGCAATATCACTTTGTACAAAGGTGAGTTTAGATGAAAAGCAATGCCACTGCTTCTCTCATACGATTTACCGCCTTAAGAATTGATAATAGATAATTATCCTGAGGTACACCATTCTACAGACAAGTTTTCACATACATAAATACATATATATGTACACATACATACATAACAATGTATTGCATGTATTGTATGTTGTTGCGCTTCTGATTTTATGAACCGTAATACGAAAAACAAAGTTGTGGCAGAAAGTAGTAGATCAACCAGCTAAAGAACAATAGCGTCCTACATACTTTTTAAGTGCTGTCTTATGTGCTTATGTACATATGTATTAATATAAAATTAGTTATTTAAAATCACTTATATATGAAATGAGCGAATTAAAACATAAAATCACATATCAGAACAATAAGTTGTGGGACAGATATATATACATATATGTATGTATTGTATGTATATTATACATTGCAGACGTACGATTTTGGTGATTTTCAGATTCAATATTTAATATGTAGATACATTACATTAATTTTTGCAAAAGCATCGGCACACACCACCTCCTTAAAAACCGCCTTCGATAGCTCGAAAAGGTGGTCTTCTCTGCCGCTGACTTAGTTCGGTGTGCCTGGGAAACCAAGAGCATCATTAAAACCGTGAAAACCTTCCCAGCCTTTACTGAACTGAAGGACATAACCAAAAGGTACAAACTTCTAAAAGTTTGAATAATTGCTGCGTAAGGAAAAGACGCGAACGAGTCTGGTAGTAATATATCTCCTACTTTCAAGCCAAAATTCCTTGCGTTCTGTTGACACTCATTGCTGTGAAATCGTAGTTAGTTTCGTGTGCCTAGAAACCAGTATTAAATCAATAATATTTTCAGCTTTGAAATTCAACGCGGAATCATTTTTCTGATTGAAAGGTGAAATGTTCTCGCGACAAAAAAATATCTAGTTCTGCAAGTGGTTCAACATTCTCAACCTGCTCTATTGTGTAGAAGCGCACAGCGGGATAACAGGCGAACATGGTCAGATCAACTCAGCTACCCATCTTGATCTTAACGATATCGTTCTGCTTCTTTAGTTCTCCATATCTATTTCATGTTCAAGAGATATGTACACGTATGTAGCAAGATGTTTTTTTATCTTATCTTAACTGATTGTACTGAAGGTCATTATTCTTCTCGGTGATTCACTTTGATGTTGCGTATGTTAGGTTTAATTTTTTTATAAACATTTGTTAAACATACATATTTAATTTGGTAGTGCTTTAAAGTTCAGCCAAACAACATCTCTAAATATGCCGCTTTTATACTTATTTATGTTTATTTTTTACTTTTGAATTTCTTTTTACTTTAGTGCTCTTACCATAATCTCCCCAAATCCACTTTTAAATATAAACTTAATAGTATATGCATGCAGGTTTTCCAAAAGAGTTTAAGTATACATACACTAAAGTAGCGAATTGAACAAAACAACCTACTTTTCGATAAGATTAGATTAACTATGCGTCACAAAATTTAGATGGATGTGAACGTACAAAGGTACATACGAGTATGTACGTAAAATCGGGTGATTAATAACTTTTAAAAATAAACAATTGGCTATGCTTGAAAAATAAAAACACCAATATAGTAATTATTTTTTATCTGAAATACATACATACATCTAAGCTATTAGAAATTTGATCCAACGCAGAATCACTCTTGCCAACAGGTGCTACTTAGGACTGAGTAGGCAATTGAAAAGTAAAGTCCTCTCTCGGCGAACGAAAACCAAACTTTACAAGTCGCTCATCATACCCGTCCTACTATATGGCGCAGAAGCGTGGACGATGTCAACATCTGATGAGTCTGCTTTGGAAGTTTTCGGGAGAAAAGTTTTGCGAACGATTTATGGTCCTTTGCACATTGGCAATGGCGAATACTGAAGACGATGGAACGATGAGCTGTACGAGGTATACGATGACATTGACATAGTTCAGCGAATGAAGAGACAAAGGCTACGCTGGCTGGTCATGTCGTCCGAATGGATGAAAGCATTCCAGCCTTGAAAGTGTTCGATGCAGTGCCGGCTGGTGGAAGCAGAGGAAGAGGTAGTCCTACACT
This sequence comes from Ceratitis rosa, assembly GCA_037013455.1. Taxonomy (NCBI): domain Eukaryota; kingdom Metazoa; phylum Arthropoda; class Insecta; order Diptera; family Tephritidae; genus Ceratitis; species Ceratitis rosa. The sequence goes on from JAWMAG010000005.1 coordinate 17,218,384, forward strand.
CCGTTGGAAGGATCAGGTGGAAAGCGATCTGGTTTCACTTGGTATTTCCAATTGGCGCCAGACAGCGAAAAGAAGAGAAAAATAATAATAATAATAATAATAATTGATTCGGCTATAGCGCGTATGCGGTGCCAACGCCAATAAAGAAGAAGAAGAATATTTGAAAAATAACAACGCAAATTTCCATTACTTGTCGAAAAAAAACAACCTATGTCTGCAAAATATATCTATTTACTCTAAAAGCTTCAATTAAATCAAATTTTAAACTTTTGAAGAAATACAAATTTTCTTAATTTCAAGAAAACACAAGACAAGTTATATCTGGTTCTAAAACCGCATCTAAAAAATATGAATTACAGTCGGGAAGCCCGATTTTCGACCAATTTATTGCAGCAAACGGAGCCGTATGTCAGCAATAACGTTCCGAATATTATCTTCTAAGGCGTCAGTCGTCTCAGGCTTATCTGCGTAGACAAGCGGTTTCACATAAACCCACAAAAAATAGTCTAGCGGTGTTAAATTACATGATCTGGTAGGCCACGCCACATGAGCACTACGCGAGATAATGTGTTCAGTAAAAGTTTCTTTCAATAAATTGTTGGAACCTAAGGTCGTTCATATCAATACCATCCAATTCAGGCACGAAAAAGTCATAATCATGGCTCTATAGCGTTTCACATTGGCTGTATCATTATGACTGCCTTAATTTTTGAAGAAATGCGAATCAATGATTCCGTATGCCTATAGAGCACACCAAAAAGTGATTTTTTTTCGGATGTAACGCCGTCTCAACAATGGCTTGCACATGAACATTACTCCAAATGGGTCGTTGTTCTAGAGTTCATTAAGATTTCATTAAGAAATGGCAAAGCAAACGAATTAAAGTAATAGCTGTGAAAGAACCTTTACTTTACGTCTGCGCCAAATTTCTATTCAAAAGTTGTGTGCGTACGAGTACATACTATGTACTATGAACTGATGAGTGATATTTGTACTTAATAATGTTTTTTTTTTTTTTGGTTTAACTGGAAATGAAAAAGCAAATCAAATCTCACAACACAACCCTCCTATCGGAGCTCATGGTGCAATCGGAATTGATAGTGATAAGTACCTCTGAATGTGTCAAGTTCGTTTCAATGAAAATGAAAACGCGAATCTAATAAGGCAAAAGTACTTGCACACCTACATACATACATTCGTTCATCAGTTCTAAGCACGCTGATTATCAATCCAGAGCGACGTCCATTGCGTTTCGATTTAGAAGGAAGCTCTCGCGTAAAAAAAACGACAGATCTGATTCAACTGCAGATAACCCCACATTGAAGAGCTCTTTCATAAACTCAGCTCCAACCGTGTAAATTACTATGGATGTCGGCAAAAGACAAACGCATTATGTTGTGTACATAAATTTGTATTTACACATGTACATACCTATGTATATATGCATGTCTGTATATATGAATGTGTTTGTATAATACCAGCTGTTTGGTATAATACCAACATACATACGTATGAGTATGGCTTGTAGTGAACATTTATGTAAGCGGAATGCGTGACACGAGGGCTGGCACTGCCTGAATAGTTGGCGCATAGTCTTTTAGCAATTAGCATACATATGTATGTTAGTTGTGTGTATATAGAAATGTATATATGTATGTATTTTCGGAGATTTACGAAGTATATTGCATTTGTTGTAAATAAATAAAAGTTTATGTACATACATATGTTACAAATAAATAAATATCTGCCGATACCTTGCAGGAAAAAGCAAAAGTAGTCTATAAAAATTCTCGTTTTGATCTGAGATTAATGGATGCCTACAAATTATACTAGTTCCATTTGATTGAATGAAGGAAGACAGCTAATAGGTTTTTTTTAGAATGTGGACACTTTATGAATATCAGGTCCAAAGACCTAGGAATATCCTCATTTACATAGGAATCTTATATATTTATTTCTTTCACAGAAAACATTTTTCTAAACACTTTAATATTTGAAAATCTTAAATAACTCACTACCAAGGTTTATAGAACACAACGTTACGACAACCGTTGACGTCACCGAACCAACTTCGTTATATATGGTGGGATTTAATATTTATATAATAAAAATAAATAATTTTTTTCTTTGCTTATGTAAATATGGAAAAAATTCCTTATGCAGAAGAAAACACAAATTATACAAATTTTGCTTTTGATTTTACGTACTAACGCCACCGCAGTCACATATTTGATCACTGTTTTATGAAAAGATGGCAGAAAAATTAGCGAAAAACAAGCTACTGTACAAACCAAGGTCGAGGTGACCGAATACCACCAAATATTTACACAAATTTAATACGTAAGTACGATTTTTTTGCAAATCAATACTTTATTCTTGCAGATATATTATATTGTTACCTATACGATGAATTCAAGTTTTCTTAATGGCAAAACTTCAACAACAACAAATTGTATCATTAAATTCATAATATGAGGCGGTTAACGAATATTCTACAATATTGCTTGTTTTTTCAAAAAATATTAATATGAATCACTCACACAATTTTTTTTCAAATTTTTGTCCACAATATCCCACTCTACATTTTTTCACCGCTTCGAATTTTTAAACACGATTTTTTCACAAGATATGTATCATCCATTTGCCAAAAGCTCTTTAGCAGACAAAGAAAATATGCGAAAATCGGGTTTTTCATTAAATATTTTATAATATTTCTTTGAATTTTGATAATTTTTAACCTTTTTCCATTCGTATTATGACACCAAAAGTTAGAGTTGCTAGCTACAGAAATTTTTGTTAAAAATAATATTAATTTTTATATTTTAAACATTTTTGAAAACTAAAATACATTTGTTCGACATAAAACTATTCAGAACGTTTTAATTGTGATTATTATTAATTTTAAAAAATTTTAATGCAAAGCTTTAGAATTTTATAGTCAAAATGTTAAGTTGTTTTATAGATAGAATTATGAAAATTTATTTTAAAATCCTCGGCAACTCACAAAATTGAACCAACTTCATCATTAAACATATGATTTCGCTCTTGTCTTAACCTTGTATTCTATAAACCTTGACTCACTACGTTATGAGAATTGTCAAAAAATAAAAAAAAATTATTGGTAATTCCTACAATGTATGAAGGAGGAGTAGTTTATTATTATTTTACTAGAAGCTTTCCTTGCAGGGTATGAATATTTATATAGAAAGAACATAAGTAAACACATGTTTATATGTTTGAGTATTGCACAAATAAAATTGCAGGAAATAAGTATAAATTAAATAAATATCATGTTTTTATTTTCCATTTTTTACTGTGATCAAGCACGATCCCCCCATATTTTTTTCCAAATAATACATATGTACATATGTATGTATTTCATATTTGTGCGCATGCTTATGTATATAAATATTGGAGACTATGGTCGCTTTATGCAAAGGACATACACATGCATGTATGTACATAGCATAAATGCTCAGAATGATGAACTGGGTGGATCTTGTCCGTTCATCTGTTCTTCTGTCTGAACGCATAATAGACCCTCAGCTTTTAAGATATGTAGCGGGATCGGACCACTGTGGATATAGCTGCCATACCGCTTATACAATAGTTCAGATATGTGATTTAAAAAATCTAATAACTATATGTACATATGTATATCGTATATATAAATATTAAGAGGTATTCTGATTCAATATTTTCTGACAATACGTTTACTATAGAATGTTCGTTTTCGGCAACAAATATTATGGAATTCGACCGGAGAAAAGAGTAAAAGCATTAACCCTAATGAGCATTCACCGCAGATTTAATTGCACACTTCAGAAGTAAGACCGAAAAAGCCTTAATAATAGCCCATATTATAAAGTTGTTTTCGATCACCGACTTTATTACGCACTTTCTATGAATAATGGCACTATTGTGGATTTGGTAAGTTTAAACTATTCAGGATAGGAACAGTTGTTGTGGCCTGACCTTTGTTGAAGGGTGTTTTTTTAGACAGTTGATTTTCCAAAAGAAATAAAACGCATACAGATAATTAATGTTATGGTCAGGAAATTAGCTTTATTTTAAACAGCGCAATGTGCCGCGCGAACCGACCCATTATTTTGGAAGTAAATTTTGCACGATTTGCAAACTATTTCCGGACTTAGTCTGTTCCATATATTTTTATGGCTCAAAAATACACTCGAAGAGGTTGACATTCTCTGCAAAGGAGGTACAACAATTAGAAAAATAAATTTTCTACATTTTTTTGGACCCTCTATTAGTCACCGCACACTGTTAACCAAACTACTAGTTCTTAAACTCGACTTGGTAGTTACAAATAAACCTAAATTCATATATACGAGTATGTATGAATATATGTAATTTGTAGGCATGCATAAGAATATGTAACGTTTCGTCCCTTTTTCATTTATCATCGTCATTAACTCTGACCTTTGTTGTTTACAAATAGCAAACTCACCAGCAAATGACTCAAACGAAACTTGTGAATTCTTTAGAAATCCTTACTTGTTCTTGAAGCGAATCGAAAAAAGAATGCAAGGTAAATAGAGTAATTTGGAAGAAGAAAGCAAAATTACACAGGTGAACATTATAACAACTATAACAATTAAGGCATACATATTTAAGTGTAGTAACATTTTCACATTTCAGAATAAGAGTGTAACCTCTGAATATAACGCAGAGATACATGAACTAATAATTGCTGAGTAATCCTGTGTTTGGCTGCATCAGGTACGGATTTAAAGTGTCCACATTTTTCTATTAAATTATTACAAAATCAATTTTTAATCACATATTCTTGATATTTTGAAATCGATTTAAATGTTTCAGAATATATTAGGCAAAGTAAAAACTTTGTTCGGTTTTTATCTAAGAGATGGGGTTATTGTCCATATTACTAGTGTTACGTGTCACATCATGTCATACTATACGGCTATAGCGGATGAAAACGTGTTTATTCGCGCTAAAAGTTTGTCTTTGAAAATTTTCCGATTTATTGACTCAATACGTTGTGAGGGCTCGTCAAAGATGGACACCCGCAAAGAGAATATTCGCTATAATTTACAATTATTCTTCGATCAAGGGGGAAAAGCAGGTAAAGCCTCTGACAAAATTAATTTAGTTTATGGGCCCGATACTGTAAACGAACGTGTAGCACAAAAGTGGTTTGCTAGGTTCCGTTCGGGTAATTTCGATGTCAAAGATGCACCACGCGTCGGGAGGCCTGTCGCCGAAAATTGCGATAAAATCATGGAAATAGTGTAAACAGACCGTCACGTGAGCACTTATTTAATTGCTGAGGAACTAAAGATAAGCCAGAAAACCATTTGAAACCATTTGCATAAAAAAAACCGGACGAACTTTTTACTTTTCCTAATAGCATTCAATATATGCTGAAGAAATAGTGAATCGTATCCTCACTTCCACGGGCACTTACTTTTTCTTGTCTTGAAATACCAGAAGTAGGAGAAATTTCATAAATTTTGTTAGCTCAAACTGCTATTTTTCTTTATTGGATACAAGACAGTTATTGATATATTTTCCAAACGCCTCCGAATTCATTTAAATGAAAGAGGCAGATAAAGGTTGAAGAGAATCGTGCGATTGCAATTTTTCTGGTATTAGCCAATCCTTCGGCAAGCCCCACACTCTGTGTGAGAAGAAAACCGCAGGTGTCTCTAATTTTGTTTTTTTTTTTAACATCGAGATACTTTGTTTCGGTGACCATACTCACATAATCCACGACTCTAAAAATGCATTGTGACTAAATTATGGCCGTTCTTATAATTTAATGTAATATAGAAACGTGGGCGAGGTCTTTAACCATTTGAGTCATTCTCAAACCCAATTTATCTTGCACAAACCCAATTTATAATTCCACCAAGACTCAACTAAACATCTTAACTTTCCCTAAGTTCTGATTTAAATTTTATGTTCCATTGATTTTCTAGCAGTGTTTCTTGTAGACTGTCCAAATTTCCATTTCACATTAAAAATCACCCCTCAAACACATTCATTTCGGATATGTAAGATTTTCCCACCCCATCAGTGTTCGCTTCGGAAAAGGACATGACTTTATTACAAAACGCAAATATAAAATCACATAAATTGAAATATTTTACGTAGGTAACTGCATCTTAAATGGAAAGAACATAAATTTAAAAATAAATGTCTTGGATATGAATGTGAAGAGTACGCAATTGAAAGCACCCATTAAAGAATGGAATTGATTGTCACAAGAATATTGTAAATCAATGGAATGCGGCGAATTTTCAATTAGGGCCAAGTGGATGGAGACTTATCTGAAAGCGATAGGTATATTTCATTGTTTTGTGGTGGATGTGGATTACTTTAAACGCCAGCTATATATAATAGTGCTATATTTTTAGAACGGAAAATATGATAAAAACAAATGTCTTTGTCAATGTATTAAAGTGAGAGTGTCACGCGATTCCAATAATATGCTCACATACTCAATCAACTTTTAAATGGTTTGGAGCAACTACAGATACCATTAGCAAAATTATAGTTTTTAAGAAGCAGAATAAGGAAACCGTGATGGAATGGTACAATAGTATTATTACCAATACTGTTCTGAGGAAAATCAAAACACATCTAAGCAAACATACCGATGATATATTATATCTTATTACTACTGGACTAAAGCTGAAATTTACTAGTTATTAAAAACTTATATATATAATTGGAGCTTTGTAACCGCTGAAGCGATTTTAATTCAATTTGTGGTATGCGTCTTAATGTCTTTCCTGCATATGGAGGGACCTACAATTCATACTAATCCGCCTCCGAAAGACTGATGCTTCATTATGAGAAGCCTCTATTTCATGTTAGAAATACACTCAGAGGGCTTGACTATCTCTGCCGAGGACCGAACACAATTAGAAAAATTAATTTTTTGAATTTTGGTTGAACCTAGAGCCTAGAGCTAGTGAAGTATAACAGAGCTATTTCTGGATATCTTGGCTTTAACAAGAGACAAATGATCATGAAGGGAAATTATAAGTGGACAAAGTATATTTCTGAAAAGTTTTAAAATAAAAGAATTTTACAGTCATCCATCTTATTATAACTTTTTACATCGAATAAGAATAAAAATATCATTCGGTAGCATACTCGAATGTAGTGCTGTATCAGGTTAAATAACTGCGGCGTGACGTCAACCAATGCGGTCATACCCTTATGTTCGTAATCTGGCACACTGCAAATCATTAGTCAACGAATTTCAAATTATCACCACACTTAAATACAATATAAACGATTTTACAATGTAAAAGTGCCTAAAGCTATGTTAAATTATCAGCACCCAGCCTTATTGGTATGTATTATGATAAACTTTCACTATTGATTTTTTTGTATATTTTTATTATTACGTGATGAAGGCGAAATAATAATATAATAATATTACAAAGGTCATAGATTAACACAGGCATATACATATGTATATGTACGTGTATATTCGCACCTGTTCAAAAGCATCGATATTGTTTTTTTCAATAAGTACTCCCCGAAAGACCTAAAAATTTATTTTATAATTCGCTTAAAATTGTATGCTTGTTCTTGCATTATTAAAATCATAACCACAAAACCCAAGTTATGATTTTTTTAATTTCATTGAATTTCCCATTTTTGTTTAATCGCACACCGAAAAACGATTTCAATAAATATCCACAAATTATGTGTAAAATTTAATTTTATATTTAGTATTATTATTCAGTTATCAAAATATTTCATACAAAAAGTTAAAGAATTGTCACAAAAATACCGCACGAGTATCCGCTTTATGTTAATAACATATTTATACACGTATGTAAGTATTTGTAAATAACCCGAGTTTAAAGACTTATTTGTTCAGTCAAGCTAAACTTGAGTAATTATTCAACCACCGGTGTATAACAATACTGAGCACATAATGAAAATATTATATTTTCGAAGCTTTCTTCATCCAAATATTTAGTTTTTTTCATTAAAAAATAGGTTAAAACTTATTGGGCATAATGGGCAGCACTACCCACCCAGAAAATTTCGAGTGATGAACACAAATACTACGCATTTCAGCGCCTCAAGGGAATTTAACGTACATGACCATTCGTCTGCTTTGGTAGCGGAAGATTACATTCAATCATTCAATTACGTTTGAGGCTTATTCAAATGTAGTATTCATTTCGCAGATCGGTTGTAAGCATAAAATCTCTGAAGACCTTGAAGGCGATTTAGACACATTCAATGCAATTTTCTATGAAATCGATGCGCCGGCTCAGCAAACATTTCAGATTTTTATGACTTTTGCTGTCCTTCGGATGGGTTTTTTGTCTGACTTGATGATTGAAATTTTCGATGCATGGCGATAGTGAACAATGTCTGCGCCATCGAATCTAAGGAAAAGAAAGAAAGAAGCAGTAGCCAAATTTCAAGCGATTTGGCAGAAAAGTGCTGACTGCTGTTTTTGACTTTGAACTTGACAAGCCTCAAATTCTGCGTCAACGAAAAATTCCGAAAATTCTCGATCCGAATTCAGCATTCAATTGAAAACACCCAAAGATTGTTTCAATGGTACTTTTTAGTTTTTGATTTTATAAACAGGACTTGGGCAAATAAAGGTTAATGAGCGACAGGATTTGACTCAAGTTCCTGACTTTTTGCGAAAAGATGAGTGGTCATTCCTTGAATTCGAGCGATTTCAGCGTCATCCTATTCGAATGGAAGGAGCTTACCTGCTCTCCGAATTGGCTCAACAGCATTACTATTTTTGAAGTGATTTATAGAAAACATTGTTGAGTACGTTCATTTACCAAAAAGCGAAACGTAGCGTGGCTTTCACAATGCCGAATTAAGAGCGATAAAATAATAAGAGGGAAAATAAAAATGATCTTTCACCCATTCCTCTTTCCCTACCCCTGCACACTATTCCCCACCCAAAGACTACCCACTCAGGTTAAGCATGACCTGCAGAGCCTGATCGAATACGAGTATGTATACTTGTTAAACCAAAGCCTTTTAATCAATAAAGCTTATTAGTTATACTATAGTATGCTTTTTTTCAAAATTTTTAAATTTGTTTAGAACGTAAGTTTGATGTTCATCGGTTACATATGAGTTTCTGTTATCAGGTTATTGAGAACACAGACGGATGTTTAGACTTATGAAAATCAGTTTCCCTCGCATTCCATGAACTTTGATATGGATATATGTACATACCTAAGCATGTGCATGAGTATGTAAATATGGATTTATATCAAGCGTTTAGCTGAATCAAATCAAAATATCCTGTGCGCACAGTAAAAAAAATAATTGAAAAACATATTACTGATTAAATTGGCAGAGAGCTTAGTTAAAGTTAATTACCTCTAAATAATTAATATCTTTATAAATAATTATATACATATGTATGTACATATGTACATACATGCATAAATCAGATCACAAACAATACCGATTTCGTACAGGTGAAATATTTAATTGTTATTCCCAAAAAGATATACACATACATATATACTCGTAAGAGTATACATAAATATGTATATTGCAAGATATTTATAGAATATTTATATCCAGTTTTCGTAAAATATAATATAGGGTTAGCCATTTCGTGGCTTCAAAAATATAGAGCTATATTTTGATAACTGTCAAATCATACGTGTTTTTCTTTTAATTAAAAGTCAGACTTTTATGAGAATGGATCGCTTAACAACTGCAAACCGCGTTAAAATTTTTAAAACCTACGGGAAAAATACGTGATTCAAACGTGGCCACGCTTCGTGCTTTCAGCGAAGATTATGATGTAAATAATCGTCCCACTACTTAGGCAGTTGATATGGTTTCAAAGAAATTCGAACTGGATCGGTTACAGATATTGTAAGATGTGTGAATCATCGGTTTGCACGTTCACTGTAAGTGAAAGTCTGGACGTCGTTCCCAAGAACTGGGACTTTCTAACGACAATTTATGGCGTATTTTCCGGCTTACACAACAACTGAAGCCAGCTGACCATTCACAACGCCGTACGAGTATATATGTATGTAGGTCCATTGGGTGCTTAAACAATAAGCAGTGTAAGGCGGTTTTTCGAATTTTTCATCTTGGAGATAGCGATTGGCCACCGAGAACGTGACTACGGGAAAGGATAAACTTTTAACTCTTGCGCAATTGAAAGCCAACATTCCGTCAAGTTATGTGTGCCAAAAAGTGATAGAAAATTACCTCAAACGAATCGAAGTTTTGCAAAGATTTTTGTCAGTGCTGCTTGTTTGTTTCTAAACTTTTTTTGTCGTCTACTCTGTTAAGTATACAACAATTTCTAAACAACCGCTTTTGCTCTGAAATGAAACGTTTACCGGCTTTATTGGGAATTTCATGTGAAAAAATTCCTGTGGAAATTTTGTTAGAGAAAAAAAAAAACAAAACATCGATCTTTATTTTTGTTTAAACAAATTCATTTATATAAATCATAAAGAGAAAATTCCTATATATTATGCCAATTTATAATAAAAAATTTATTTCATGCAAAAAATTATTTGATTTTATTTCCGTTTATTTTCTAAACCGCAAAATTGATAACAAAGTACATACATGTACATATGTATCTACGTACATACATTTTTATAATTTGATTTCCAGTTTTGTTTGGATTTGCATCAATTATTTTTCATATGATTTTTTCACTTTTCTAAATTTTTACACAATAATTGCGCAGTTTTTTTTTTTTAGCGAAGACATTTTTTCATTACCGGCCTTATTGGGAATTTTATGTGAAAAAATTCGTGTGGAAATTTTGATAGAGGACAAAAACAAAATATCGAACTTTATTTTTGTTTTGCATAAATTTTTTTTTTCGCTTCTAAATTTCTACACGACTTTTTTCACATGAAACTCCCAATAAGACCGTACATTTTTTCATTATAAATCAGTTCATGCATTCATAGGTATAAATCGTGAAGAACTAATTACTACATATTCATACATACATATGTATGTTAATGCTTATAACTGATTTTTTAAGTAAAGCGGAGTAATTTTTTCTAAGCGTCTCACGTGAAAATCGTGACAATTTTTAACGCTCTAGGGAGGCATTTGAAAAATATTGCATCGAGAAACAAACACGAAATTAATTTTGACTTAATGTTTTACTAAACTGGAAGAGCTACTAAAATTAGCCGTTTACAGTGTTTGCATACATACGTGTATGTACCTATATGTATAAATATGTAAGTTACAAAAATTCATACATACCAGTACGTATATAAACTAAGCATACATACATACATATACATAGATATCGTTACCTTGTTAGGACTTTTAACAGAGATAAATAACAGAGAAACCAGTTTTGAGTATGAATAACGAACACATACATACACGTACGCAAGTACGTAAGTTTGTATTTTTTTTTATTATTATTGACGACTAAAGGTTCTTTGTAAGGCATGACTAATGCTTTCAAAAATTGCCATTTAAACTTTTTCAGTTTATACAGGAAAATATAATATAAGTAATTGCAATAAGATAAGTTCAATAATTGTTAAATGAATATAATAAATATAAAAAATTTTTCAAAATGCACTTAACCGATCTTCTCAAAATGCTAATGTCTTAATAACGTTAACTTTGAAATGCAGTAAAAAATCAATAAACCACTTAATAATGTTCTTACTGATAGGCTTTAGCGTACAGCAGCACTTTGTGTTATAAGAGAAACAGCAGAAGTTTTAGCGTGGAAATTTGTAAACAAATATTGTATTATGAAAATAAGATGCTTTTCATAAGCACTGCTCTCTATCACTTATGTAAGCATATACTATGTATGTGCACTTCTTTCAATTCAATTAAATAAACATTAGATCATTTGGATAATCGTCGATATTGATATGAGTAACAAATATAATATTTCCTAAATGCTAAGACATTGTTTGCTGGGTATTCTTACACTTTTCAGATATTCGATTCCATATATTTATTATATTTGTTCGTATGTATGCACATTCACTCGTTGTTATGTTGAAAATAATGCACTTCCCGTCGTATAACTCATCTACCAGTTTTTCGCAATTTCAAAGTAACCGGCACATTGCATATTCTCATATTCATTACCTACATACATACATACTACGTACGCAAACATACATATCTATATACATACATACACGTATACATATGTATACAGCGGATTGCACATCTATGCTCGTCTATATTTAGACAGTTTGAGTCATAAACACACTCTTTCAAGTAACTGGCACTGCTTTGTAAATATGTATATATGTACAAATAAATGTAGATATGTATAATTGTTTGTTTTACTTTAACAGGTTGTTTCGCAGTGATGCGAAGAACCTACACATTTTTAAACATTCACTCACTACTATAAAGTACATAAGTACGTACATAGGTATATGCAAATACCAAGGTATTTACATACACGTATGTATATATTTTGTACAATTTAAAATTGAATGATCATATTTGGATTCACTGTCATTTACGTAAGGTTAAACTGATTTTTCACCAACTGTTGGTCTATTGGTAGCCAATTCGCTTAAGAGAAACTTACCGCAGAGCAAAATGAACACATCCAAAGCCACACGTAATAGGACGCGTTTGTTGTGATCCATTCTGATTGTTTCCGAAACGTGTTCTCCCTTATAACCAGCACTTAAACGCACTTTAACGCTGTTGTTGTTGTTGTTGTTTAAATTTGCGATTGCCACTGTAGCTGCTGTCGAAACAGTAGTAGCGTTGCTATTATTGCTGTTGTTGCAGTTGCAATTGCTGTCGTTAATATTGTTGCAGTTGTGATTTGGATTTTGATAACGTTTTTCCACGTCACTCGACTTTACCAACAACAACAACGGGGACGACGACACGTCTGCACTGTTCTGTCTTTCCGGTCGACAAAGCAATGTTACCTCACAAGAAGTTGATTCGTTACTCATTTTTCTGCCAGTTGTGTTGTACTTTAAAAGCACTCTCGGGTATCCAAAGCTACAGTCGCGTTGTTCGCCGTGAAAAGTCAGCAATGGGAGAAATGCGCGAAGAAAAAGCTCACTCCCCACAAATCGTAAAATTTAAACGCACTAAAATGTGTGTGAGCTCTCTCAATACTCTTCAATGAACACGTTTTTCGCTTTTTATACATTAATAAAGGCGAGCATATTGTTTATCGCTACTGATTTTGCTCTTTACTTCATGGCATATTCTGTTAATTCACTACCATGTCTTTTTTATTATTATGTACATACGTGTATGTATATATGTTTGCACATGTACACAAGTATTTATTAAATATTTGAGTATCAGAAAAACAAAAAAGTCAGCAAGGTAAGATCTTTCTCTTATTCTTGGTTATATATGTATGTAAGTATTCCGTTGCACTCGCGGTAAACACTCTTCGAATTGCCAGAACTTCAAATGGATGTCTCAGCTATAGTCTGCAATTAGAAATAAAATTATCAATATTATATATTTGAGGTAATCAAACATTCTACTTAGATTTTTTTTTTTTGACGCTTCACATTTAAGGTGCCGTCATATGTAGCAATTTTATTGAATATTGATTTTCTTTATGCATTTTGCTGTTAAAAAAAAAAGTAACGAAATCGGTAAGAAGAAGACCCTTTTTAGATATATGTTTCAACAATAAACTTCTTTACGGTTAAATTTGGTAAGTTTTAAAATTATGTATGTATAAAGGCTGTTCCCAGTGCTAAAAATAAATTCAATACTGATCAAAATTCAACAATAATGGATAATTCCACAAAAAAGTAACAAAAAAAAAAATGGGCAATTGTGTGTGTTTTCGGGCTGATCCATTGCAGCGTAAGAAAAAATATTTTTTACAAACAGGTGTGAGGTGTGATATACATTTACAGTCGCATACAATGTGATGACAGAATAGATCAGTTGCGGTAAAACGGTTTTCAACGCATCGCTCGAATCCGCTAGGTCATAAACATAGCGTAGTTATGAACAATTTAATTCTTTCTTGACAGATTTTTTAAGGCACATTAAATAAAAATAAGTTTTCAATATTAAGACATGAGGAATTAAAACTTAAAAGTTAGAAGTAAAAATGTTATTTGATTCAAGAACGAATTTTTATAACCAAAAACGTCAAGTGTTGTTGAACTGAGGTTAGAACTTCATAATGAAATTATAGCCAATAAAATAACTTAAAAAGAGATCGAGAAATGTACATATTTTCGTAATAAATTCTATATTCTAGTTATTAATGCAAATGTAGGTATGTGCGAAACAGTAGGATTTCGTATTTCTTTACATAGCGGTAAAAAATATTCCACTAACCATTAGCGTGTTCGGCTAATCGGCTGTAACAATTCCTACCAATTGTCATTGAACAGCGTCAGAATGCTAGTAAAATTTGCAACGAAAGATCACAATGCTGACATTTTCTTTGGAGCGAAAGTTCAAAATTTCTACTGAGAAAATAATTCAAAAAATTCTATAACGTTCAGTATGGATGAATTAAAATATTGCCATCTTTCTTAGCCGGCAGAAAAGAAATTTCTAGATACTTTTTATTATAAAAAAAATAGGAAAGAGTTGACATTTTTTACATTTTTTTAGAAACTTGTATTCTTATAATTTTCGACTGTATTCCTGGTATAAGGGACATACCAGGGAACTGTGAGGCCGATGAGAGCAGTTATAGCCCTGGTGAACTTCGCACATGACGTGAGCATACCTCTTTTTTCGCCAAAGTTTCTTTTAAGGTTAACTTTCACCAGAACGGCTAACAGCAGATGACGGTGTGAAACCACGCTCAATGTGGCCAGACAAATCTGGTCATTGATCGAAGGGAACAGAACTAATTCTTTACTTTTTCTAAAGAGTACCTCCATAAGCATTTTGATCTGCATTCAAACCTACAGGTAGATATAGCAAGTCCAGTGAAGTCTTGATTTTCTTGACGAAACTTGTTTAATGTCAGATAGCTATGAAGCCTACAGCAAAGAGAGAATGAAACTACCTTTAAATTTTTGTATCATGTTGCAAAACAAATTTTGCATACATAAATCTTCGTCTTTATAGAGGAATAATAGGCATTACTGTTGGTATCTTTATGGTTCGACGGCTATGAAACATGTATAATAACATCTCTCGACTTCGCGGACGAGAAAGTTCTCCCGCAATAAAGCCATACACGCTTGTGTTGTGTAGCAATGAAACCACATGTTGTCCAAGCCATTACTTCAAATGGGAGGCCAACAAATAGTCGGTTATCATACGACCACAACGCTCCGAATTGACTGTGACAGTCTCGCCGTTGTAGTTTTCAAAGAAGTAAGGTCCGATCACACCTCCGAACCAAAGAACGCACCAGACAATAAACATTTTGGGTGTGGGAGCTGGCCTCTGTTCAATTATTTGGGAATTCTCGGAGTCTCAAAAGTGAAATTTTTTTCTATTTCTTTAAATTCATACCAATTGCTTAAGTAGTTGGACGATTATTATCTCCGCTTAAAGCACGAAACGTTGCCACATTTGAATCACCATTTTTGTAGTAATTTTTAAAAATTTTTTCGTGATATGAGTTTGTTAAGCGATCTATTATCATGAATTTCTGACTTTTAATGAAAACAAAACATGTTTGGTTTGACGATGAAGTTGAACAGTTGTCAAAATATAGCCCTATACTTTTGAAACCATGGAGAGGATATGCATACATATGTACAAACCTACCTACATGCCTAGCATTAATATTGTAACATTGAATATTAAACTTATGTTTCTAAAAGTTGAAATAAAACGAAAATTACTTATTTTGAAGTAATCGGCACTTCTTACAGGGTTTTGTATGAACGAAATCGTACAATTGACCTTCACACTGTTTCCATCCGATTGGATAAACTTTACTCTTATATCGATTTAGAACAGATTTCCATATAAACATTATATACATAAATATTTATAAATACTATTTGCTATCACCGCAAAAAGACGCCTCTCTCTGAATCTTGTTATACCAGCATAGACAAACAAAGATGTACAATACATATGTATGTATGTATGTACATATGTAAATGTTAGTGTTTATTTTATTTCGTCTTCTTTTCCAAAACCAAATCAGCTATTTTTGGCGTTGATGTTTACAATTGAGCAGTAGCTTTTCTTTCAGCAACACAGGTTATTGACAGCAATTTTACAAGCCATACACAAATGGGCTTAAACAAACAACTGTCGCTACTGCCAAATATAGTAGGTACATACAAACATATGTAGCTAAATTCAAAAAAATTAGTGGTCCTTCTTCATCTAATTTCTTCTAATTTTTTTTACTTATTACAGGTTTGTTCATATATCCACTATTTCCGTCAAATCATTATTAATATAAAACTTATCGATAGCGACAGCGATGACAAGCGAAATATTATATTAAAGCTTATTATTCATACATATGTATTTAGATAAGGAGACATCGTTGTACCGTTGTACCTATTATCATTCCCACACTCAATTCATACCTACACTTGTTTCAATTATTTTCTTGTCCGTTTAATTAAATTAATATTTATATTATTTTACATACGAGTATTTAGTTATTTTCAAATGAACAGGGCGCACATCACAAAAACGACGTATACATACGTTATAACCGAAATACCCTACAACGCAAATTTCACAAACGAATCGAGCGAATATAAATCAACAACTGAAACACACCCTTCAAATCAATGCTGAGAGAGCCCAAAACGAATTACTACTTTATATCTTTTGGATGCGAAACATGTTGCTTAGTTTGCTGTTTTGTTGCAAGACTCACGCGCAACATGTTTGAAATCAGTTAATTGGTTTCCCAGAGAGCCAGAGAGCTTAAAATACATAATATATATATACCTATATATAATATATTGCAATTTCATTTTATTTATTACGTGTGATAACTGTGATATGAGGAAATTTTTCAGTATTGGGTTAAACCTTCCTTGCAAAGAATATATTCTGCTCTTCTACTACCTGTTTTACATACATACATATGTATACAACCGGACAGTACTGAGGTTATTTACATAAAATAAGAAAATAAGAATACTGTTAATAATTGTAAGTCAAAAATAAATGCATTCGAAGCAATTTAAAAGGATTTACTTGGTGCATATAGGGAAAAGTGGGAAAAAGTTTTTTTTTTTTGTTAATGGGAGAGAGATATTTAAATGAGGAATTTAAGTTATTATTTAGAGTTAATGATAATTAATAAATAACTGATTTGTTATACATATTTTGTTTAAAAAAGATCAATTATTTTTTTTTAAATAAATTCACTGTCCGGTTAATAGAATGAAATTAATGATTCCGGTAACTGAAAAAGTATGAAAAAAATACTTCTTCCAGTGTCCAGACAGCCCGTTATTCCATTATTCTATATACATATATGTATATAATTGCCGCCTTTTAACCGCTGAAGCGATTTTTCGGCCGTCAAGTGTTGGACCGATATTTGAAGTTCATAGTGAAATTAAAGCCCTGTATCCAATAAAATAACCCCAAAAGAGCTCGAGAAATGTGTTTTCGTAATAAATTCTATATTCTAGTTAATACTTAAATTATATTAATATATATAATTGGGGCTTTGTAACCGCTGAAGCGATTTTTCGGCCGAGCTCCTTCTCCAATTTATGGTTTTGCGTCTTGATGTTTTTCCAACTAATTTATACTAAGCCGCCTCCGAACGGCTGATGGTTTTTTCTATGAGGAGCTTCATTCAATGTCAATCTCCCTCATTCATGTCAGATATACGCTCGGAAAGATTGACATTCCCTGCCGAGGGGAGACGGCAATTAGAAAATTTAGCTTAATTTTTTATTTAAATTAATTTCCTATAACTTTTTGGATGTTATTACGACACCAGGATTTGAACCCGAGCCTTCCGAATGGCATTATTCTATATGTATAGAAATCAATAGTGTATATAATTAAAAATTTTATTAAAATAAATTATAAATAAACTGTCCAGAGTTCCTAATACTGAAAATGTAGTATGTCTATTCCCTAAGATCTTTTAAAGGAAAAATTTCAAATTGTGTCCACAATGGCATTTAACGTGAAAAAGAACGCATTGTAATATGAATATCGTCAAAACAGGAGCTTTAAACATAATAAATGTAGCTGTGAGGACCTACTCTATTATCTTTTTATTTAAATTTTGTGAAGGACCCAACAATTTTATTCGATTTAGAATTAACTAAAGACAATTCAGTATATGACACAGAAGTCGTACTTACGAAAATATAGACTCCAGTTTCAGATAATATTGCACAATGCTTAGAACTTACAGTTGCGCAAGTTTGAATCATCAGTGTACATATGGTGCTTTTCTGCTTTTCTCGAAGCGTTCTACACTAAAATACAATTTTCCATCGATACTCCCTTTGAGAGTAGTTTCAAGAGTAACCTCCAGTAGGGTCTCTAACTCAGATGTTATGTACATAATTGTACAATAATTATTGCATCGTATGGATTATGTTTAATTTTGAAATAATCTTTAGTTTTCGCGAAGTACTTTTTATATGATTTTACAGAATTTTAACCATTTTTCCAGAGACTTAACAATGTATGTATGTATATCAAAAAATATAACATCTGGATCATTTCCTTATTAAGAAGTAATTTGACAGATTATTATAATATGAAAATCTTACCTGCACAATACTTTGTAGAATAACGCCTATAAGATATTGACTTCTATTCAAAGTGTTTGAGTTCATATCCAAATATTTTCAACGTTGTTAAATTTTTATTAACGAACTTCAATTTTTTTGTCTACCCACAAGCTCTCGATTAATACCATATATTTTGTACCAAGCCTACTGTGTTTGAATTTTCCATTTTATAATTAAGAACTTAACTATATGCATATTTCCTTTCGTTTTGAGCAGCGAACTAAATCCACGGAAATTTTCTCCATCTCTTTCTTCACTGTCTTTTTCGTACATCATGGATCGTCCAGGCAATGATTCGAAAATAATGGTGTTTTCTTTTAAGTCGGCTATGAAAATAATTCCTTTTCATTTCAGTTTGTTCGTAGTTAACTTCGGTTTTGTTCTGTTTTAATTATTTTTTACTTGATTGGAATTTTAGAAACAACAAATAAAAAATGAGAATACAGTACTGGAATTCGAAAATAATGTTTAACTCATTATTAAACCCCTGTATACCCACAATGGATCACATCCTCCATGAAGCGTTTACACTCTGCGGAGCTAGAAAATGAGGTAGCTTGTTTCTTTGACTTTGATTTTTTTATGTATGTATGTAGCTGTAATGCTCCATACCTATGTTGTATATAAATAAATGCAGCCCTTTTATTATATATTCTATATAATATGTATGTATAATTGATGCTTTGTAACAGCTTTTTAAAATTTTGAATAGAATCAAATTAAGATAATAAACAAGAAAGAGAATTACGAAAAAGTGTCTACACCTGTTTGAATTGTTTAATTTAAAATATTGACATAGAGAATATTGAAAAAATTTATAAATAGGTTTGCAGCCTGCAACATATTTGAAAAATATAATTTCCGATTGAAAAATTACACTATTTTATTAAGGTGATTGCTAAGCGGAGCATAAAAAATACTTCAAGGACTCTGATGGAGTTTTCCGGATAAATATGCAACCATTCGGTGGCATCCTAGTATTGTTAATGTTTAAAATTTAAATATGTACATAGGTATGTGCACTGAATGTCACAATTTTCTCCTCGGCTCAACAAAGCCACTGAAAAATACAATGCATTTGGGACTGACGTAAATATGGAACAGTAAATACCTCATATAAGACAATGCATGAAAAACGGATAAGCGAATCGGGTAAAAATTCTAATCTTATTTAAAAAAAAATCCGAAACTGAAAGTTCTTCTGACTAATTTTTTTCTTATACGACACTAAAAAATCAAGTGTAATTTAAATTGTAAATTTTTTGATTATCGAATACATATGGTACATACGCCCGCAGTGTTAGATGATAAGTGTTCGGAAGTTCTGCGTGTAATAAACATTAAATTTTTTATGAATTATGAACGGTTAGTACCGGATGTGCCCCCCTAAATAATGAGCTCCATTATTGTCAAACCAAAAAAGAATAAAACTGCTTTAGACCCTTAGGGATAACCAATAACTGGATATTATTAATTTATTTGAATAATAAGAAAATAATGTTACATAAAAATAGATGCCTTAGGTTAACAAATGTATGTATGTACATATGGTAATACGTGTTGTCATTACTTCATCGAGTAGTCTGATCTATGTTCACCACATTGTTTGTGTCTGAAATAAATAAAATATTTTTTTTTACGTTAAACAGCCAAAAGCTCAAACTTGTTCCTGAAACTTACCAACACAATAGCGTACAAAGCTCCGATCGCTGATCCGGCAAGTACATCAGTTGTATGATGTTGGTAATCGGAAATGCGTGTTAAGCCCGTGAACCAAGCGAACATGAGAAGTGAAAATTGAATAAAATGTTTAACCATTTTGCAACGCTCCCAAGTCATGCGTTTTTGTAAATATATCTATTATTTAAAAGATAACAAAAAAAAAATGACGTTGCTATAAAGATTAATCAATTGAAATGTAAAAATTTAAAAGAATTTTACCGCCATGTAGATCATAGTGAATGTGGCAAAACTTGCATGAGCACTGGGGAAAGAAAGACTCATTTGCTTAAACATGCGTGGAGAGGCCTTTCCAGTGCAAATAAAATCTTCTATATAACGTCCAGCATTGAAAGTGTCGTCACAAGTGCTACCATCCGTCATAACTGGTTGACATACCTAGCAATAAAGTAAAGAAACAAATCGATTTTGAGAAATTGATAGCAAAAGGCATGTTTAAGTAAAAAATAGTTATGATACACTCCGTCAAAAAAGTACCAAGTATTAATATTGATTGAGCTTAAATTTTTGAAAAATACAAATTAAAGATTATTTATTTAGAGCAGCGTTTTTACTTACAGCAAAGAAATGTGGGCGTAAACGTCCAATGGAATACTTGGCTATGTCCATTGTCAGCTGACCCACACCAGAACCGAATACCAAGAGTCCAAATTTTTTGTAACTCTCCACAATCCAATCAGCTATTTTTAAACGCCCAATATAATAACGTATACAATTCACCTTACTCAGGCCGTGAGTTCGGTTGTAGTGCGAAACGAAAAACTCAACTGTTATGATCTGAAAACAAAAAATCGTACAACGTTATATATATATATATATATTTGGCGCTTTGTAACCGCTGAAGCGATTTTCGGCCGAGCTCCTCCTCCAATTTGTGGTTTTGCGTCTTGATGTTTTTCCAACAAATGGAGGGACCTACAGTTTATACTAAGCCGCCTCCGAACGGCTGACGGTTTTTTTACGAGGAGCTTTATTTCATGTCCGAAATACACTCGGAGGGATGGACATTCCCTGCCGAGGGGCGACCGCAATTAGAAAATTTTATTTAATTTTTTATTTAAATTAATTTTCCATAACTTTTGGATGTTGGTGGCGCCGGGATATGAACCCGAGTCTTCCGAATGGCAGGACGCAATGCTAACCACTCGGCTACCGCGGCCGCCAACGTTATATATTATATATAATTATGTATGTACATAAGTATACAAGTGAGAGATCTAGACCCTTATCATCTTAATCTTTAAAAGCAAAGTTCGTAATTCACTCAGTATACAAAAAAAAAACAAACATTCAAAAAAATTTTACTAATCTCCGATTTGAAATTGTCGTTATATCTTCGGCCCAGATGATTTTACCTCGACAGAAGTTTCTATACTTCGGGTATTGCATTGATTTAAAGCCCTTTAATATTTCGTTCGAATTAATTTTTTTTTTTTAACTTTTGCCTTTCTCGAATTTTATAAAGTTATCTACTCTAGATTATCGAGTAGATATCCACTGCTTTCGTCAGCTGTCGATAAGTTTCATGCTTTGATCAGAGCGTAGTTCGGGTCCGTTAACACCTCTATCAATATATTTTATAATATTAGCGTCTTTCGTCAATTTGCATATCCCTAATATGCATTTGCAAACGTAACACAAAAATTATCCAACCGTTCGAAGACGTCTTGAAACTGTGCTGGTGCATATGAAGCACGGCTGAAAATCTCATAAAAGCCTCAAGTGTATACATCTTATAATTAATTAATTTTTTTTCTAACCCTTTGTATGAAAGACAGTTTGTTTCTTATTTTATAGTAAAAATATATATATATTTACTTACGATTGATATTGGAACAATTAAACACATAAAAAAGAGCATCCAATTACTAACGGTGTTCTTAACAAATGGATGCTTTAAAGATTTATCGCCACAGAAAAATCCACGTTTTTGTGAAGCGCCCCAAAGTCGAAACGCCAATACTGGTAGTCCAACTAAAAAAAAAATACACATAACATAAAGATATTTATATAGAACCTGCAATAATTAGATTTTCCAAATAGTATCAACTTAAAAACAAAATAGTTCTAATATGTCAGCGCTTGCTGTATGAAGCTTCGCCATCCTCAATTTGAAACTGTTATATGCGGGTTATGGTCCGGCGTGGCCACTGAAATTTACTTTTTCGAAAATGAATGGATTGGACTATCGAGAGATGATTAATGATTTTTACGGACGGAATTAGACAATATTGATATGGACAACGCTACGAAAGCATTGATTTTTTATGGGGAAAAGCTTATCAAAATAACACCTCTTAATAGTTGTTACATGGCTGATGTTCATACAAAAATTTTCATTAATAATTGTTTAAAACGAAGGTAGATTTACTTACAATTACAGCGAGACTTTTTTTTGTTTAAAATATACATATATATTGGAACCAAACAATGTAAAAATGGTAAGAATTTTCCGAAATACAAACTAAAAACGTTTACTACCAAAACTTAAAGATTTCGAACCAAAGAGATGACTCCGTGTTAAATTATTATTAAATAATAAATAAAATAAAATACAAATGTAGATCTTCCTCCAAGTTTTACTTTTAAAATTTTCAATATTTTTTTTATATTTATGTTATTAAATTTAAGTAAGTATATGTTTTGTGGCCGTAATAGCCCAAAACCAGTGTTCGAGTCTTTGTTTGTCCAACATTCAAAATTATATAAAATTAAATAAAAGCTCTTCATAAAAAATCATTGTCCGTTCGGAAACGGTCTAGCAAAACTGTAGAGGCCTCCATATGCTAGAAAAACACTTAAGACGCATACCAGAAAATGGAGGAGGAACTCGGCCGAAAATCGCTTCAGCGATTACAAAGCGCCAATTATATATATGTATATATATATATATATACATATATAAAAGAAGATAAATACTTTATAAATTATATTTAGTGTGTATTACATTTTTTCTTTCAGTGTACCGACAGCCCGTTATTTCATTATATTATTGTATAAAAATAAATATTAATTGCGCCGGCGGGAAAAACGAGTTCTTAATACTGAAAATTTGGTATGGCAAAATGAAAATATTTGAAGTCGAAAATTAAAGTAAAAAAAATATTAAAATAATATGGTTTGTGAGAAAATACTAGAATTGTTTGGTTTTAATAAACCTGAACCATTTAATTGTATTACAACGCTATATATTCGTAAGGTACTCCTAATTTGAGGCTTTAGGAGAAATTACAACAAGAATTTAGAGGCGGTGAGGATATACATATTCTCCCTTCGGGAAGGGAATCTACTCCCTCCGGGAATTTAGTTGCGAATACCTACACTTCTACCTTTAGGACCCGTACAAAGACGGACGTTTGGTATAAATCAAAAATGACCTCCACTTTTATTTAATTTTTTTTGTGAAGCACCCCGTCAACCGTCGAGCGAACCTCAGAGATAACGCAGAGGTATTCATAAATTAACTGCTTTATTATTAAAATATATATTAATGTACAATGAATAGGTATATATAATATTTGTTTATTTTAAAGAAATTATATTAATGACTGTTGGTTGTACGCCTAGTGCATTTTAAAAACGTCCCGATTTATTTTGCAAAGATGACTTTTTATTTTTCACAAAAAAAAACTTAATAACATTTATAAAAATTGCTATTCTTAGTCGATTTAGAATTAGCTAAAGATTCTTCATTGGTATCAAATATTTTGACATTTGTATCTAAATAAGTAGTATTTAGTATGGAGTATAATTATGAAATCCGATCGTAATCAGCGACACCAAAAACCTCCGAGGAACAAGTCCTCACCATTTTCAAAGTCTTATTTAGTTCTACTCAATTTCTGAACATTGACGAAATTCAATACACAATTTCTCAGAAGCAAAAAAAAATTTTTTTTTTAAATTCAAAATGCCTTTTGAAGAGTGGAAGAGGTACTGTCAGGTAGAATTACGTTCCAAAAAAAAAAAATTTCTAGAAGTGGCATGACCTCAAATGTATCAAAAAACATGTTTTTTGCAGTTTTAGGTTGGAATATCTCAAAAACTTGACGTTTTGAATCCATATTCGGATTCAGAACATCAAAAACCTTCGGAAAAGTATAGTCTTGTTCCTGGTTTCAAAACTTAATCAAATTTTGTCTGCCTGTGTAATTGTGTTTGAAGTTTAAAGCAAAGTTAATCGTTCGGTAACTAACACATTTAACCTACGTACTTGTATATATATTTGTATGTACTAATATGGGCACATATGTATGTAGGTATGTACATGAATATTTTAAATACATATGTACATATTTGTGCCAGTTAAAATAAATCAGTAACCCCTTGGTCATTGTTTTAATGAAACAGAATTGAATTGAATCTGAAATTTAAAAGTTTGTCTCTTCAATAAAGAACTCATACATACATACATATGTATGTACATACTCGTAGATATATAAAATACATGTACAGTATGAATTTATGAATGAATGTGCATACATATGGTATGTAATGGCTCTTCGATTTCTCGTGGAAAGCAGATTTATCCGAAAAATAGGAGTTATCTCAGCATAAAAAAAAATTATTATAATAGTAATAAAAATAATAAAAATTGATATAATTTAAATATAGTGTTTTAAAATCACTTATTTTCGATTAAAATTTCAAACCACTATTTACTAGCATAAAAGAACGTTACTCTACATACATATCATATATTAAATGGAAACCACAAAAAATACAATTATTGAAGCACATACCGCATATAAGAAGAATGAGATCCGAAGCAATACGACAACAGATTTTGTACGCCCCAATATGGCGGTCTATTTCAGTTTCTTTTGCAGTTTCGATTAACGTTGCAACGCCACCATTCGGTAAACCGCTGAATGACTTGTTATCCTTATTAGTTTTGTAATCAGCATTATTGGCTGTAAGCGACGGTGCTTTCATAGTAGACGTAGTTATTGCTAATATTTTCTGGGCATGAGCATCTGTATTCAAAATCACATTCGCCTGGTACGTCGGTGAGGATGGCTCACTGTTGCTGCTTAGACTGTCCAGCCTTTGCAACAATGCTGCGTCAGAAATACTTGTGGGACGTAAACTACCCATTTTCTATCAATTAGTGTTATTTTGCTAAACCTTATGTACAGAGGATTTTAATCTGGAAACCTGTTCATTGCTCGGGTTAACAGATTTCATCAAAAAGTATCTACTCGAGTATGTACGAGTATGTATTTAAACAGCCGATCTGTATACTCTAAACAAATAAAAATATTTAAAAAACTCCACGAAAATGCACTGTTCTCAATAATATAATTGAATGTTTACACAAAAGTCGTGCAGCCACATCAATAAACTTTATGAATTCACAAGGCAATAATTTGAGGTGAAATATTTGTTTGTTATTTTTTTTTTAACTAAAACTAAACATTCTAAGCAGACGGATTTTTGCACCTTTGGAAATCAAAATAGTTTGTAAATGCACGTAAATATTTATCTTTGATATGTTCGTATTTATGAATGCATGGACATGCAGGGGAACCTTCGTGGCTCTTTCAATACTCTTATTGACTCATAGACTTATCGTATGTACATATGTATGTATGTTTTTATTTTTATTTATTTTTTGAAGGCTGTAATTGATAGCACAGGATATAGAACGCCTTTTTGGCTCAGCCGAAGATTGGCGCCATACAAATGTAATTCTTAAGAAAGTTTCGGTATGAGTCGTCGTAATTATATACACACATACATATACATATGTATATATATGGAATTTTTTTTTAATTAATTTAATTTAATTTTATTTTTATTTTAACAAATCAGTTGTTAACTTATCAAATCATCGTGTTCTATTTCCTAAATTTTTTTTCCAACAGAACACCGAAAAAGAACCGATAAAATATTAACAAACCGACACGCAACAACACATGATAGCAACTGATATTTTACCATCACAAAATTCCAATTCAAGAGATTAGATTGGTCTTCTTGGAGTCATGATCTAATTCTGGGGTTGGTGCCACATGTATCAACGGCCAATGCTGCCAATGTGTTGCTGAAGCATGTTGCTAAGCGGAGAATTCAAAAATCGGGAGCTTCTCTCTTCGTGCCATTTCGTGCCGCAACATGTTGATAGATTGTAAAAATTTGTTGCAATTGTGCGGTTACAGTGGAGGGAAGATGGACAATACAAGGTTGGTCAATTTAGTCAGAAACAAGTTAGTATGAAATTTAAAAATAATGCAATACCGGTTTAACATTGTAAAAATCAAATTCATCAAGATCACACTTTTGCTTTACTGGCGTAGACACCTTTGATGTGTGGTGCCAATTGGAAATACCAAGCACAGCCAGGCCCTTCTCTACCTGGTGCTTCCTACGGAGTGGAGGTCTTCCTCTTCCTCTGCTTCCACCGGCGGGTACTGCATCGAAAACTTTCAAAGCTGGAGTATTCGTATCCATCTGGACCACATGGCCTAGCCTGCTTCTTGATCCGCTGAACTATGCCATTGTCGTCGTTTAGCTCGTACAGCTCATCGTTCCATCGTCTGCGGTATTCGCTGTTGCCAATGGGCAAAGGACCATAAATCGTTTGCAAAACTTTTCTCTCGAAGACTCCTAGAGCCGAATCATCAGATATTGATATCGTCCACGCTTCTGCGCCATATAGTAGGACGGGCATGATGAGCGACTTGCTGAGTTTGGTTTTGGTTCGCCGAGAGAGGACTTTACTTTTCAATTGCCTACTTAGTCCAAAGTAGCACCTGTTGACAAGAGAGATTTTGCGCTGGACTTCACGGCTGACATTATTATTGGTGTTGATGCTGGTTCCTAGATAGACGAAATTATCTACAAACTCGAAGTTATGACTATCAACAGTGACGTGGGCGCCAAGTCACGATTGCGATGACTGTTTGTGTGATGACAGGAGATATTTCGTCTTGCCCTCATTCACTACCAGACCCATTCGCTTCGCTTCTTTATCAAGTCTGGAGAAAGCAGAACTCACGGCGCGGTTGTTAAGGCCAATAATTTCATCGGCGTACGCCAACAGCTGTACAATCTTATCCTGGTTGACTTACCAGGTCTAAAGCCACACTGATAAGGTCCAATCAATTTGTTGACGGTGGGCTTTAATCTTTCACACAATACGCTCGACAGGACCTTATAGGCGATATTAAGGAGGCTTATCCCACGATAATTGGCGCAGACTGTGGGGTCCCCTTTTTTATGGCTTAGGCAGATCACAATTAAATTCCAATCTTCGGGCAAGCTTTCGTCCGACCATATTCTGCAAAGTAGCTGATGTGTGCACCTTGTCAGCTCGTCGACAACGTCACATCGAAACAAAATTTCCATTACCGAAAAGTATTGTGACTAAGACGACAATTTGGCGATGAAGTAAAAGTCTTTTGTTAATCTTTTTAATGCAAAATTTTATATTCTATGAGATGTGTAATTGTTTCAAATGAATATTTTCACATGGCACGAAATACCGTTTAAATATGTCCTGGAAGAAATTAAACCACATTCGAAAAATGGAGTACGGACAACGGATGCATCAAAAATTACAAAATCTTCCTGAACTGTACTTTCTGGTATTAATTAAGCTAGATTTGTATTTCTTAAAAAGGGAGAAGTTCATCCCATTTACAAATTGTGATACCTTCTTCACCGTCGTACTTCCTTAGAGGAGGAGCCACAAAAGCATGCGGGTCCGGCACAGTGTCATAGCTGTCAAGAATTTGGCTATACTAGGTGTAGGTAAGGTGTAATTACCAGTCGTTTGCGTGAATTATAAAGATTTACAAAGGCTCCTCTTAAAAAATCATCAGTCAGCCGTTCGGAGGCGCTCTCTCCACAGAGAACGTTTAATTTACGTTCTCTGCTCAACAATTGTTGGAAAACATCAAGACGCAAAACCATAAATGGGAGGAGGAGCGTAATCGCGTAAACGTAACGAGAACGTACGTTCTCTGCGTTAGCAAGCATTATTAGACGAGTTTCTTCGATAAGCGGTGAATGTCTCTACTAGTACGTTTTTTACTTTCGTTCAACTCGTTAAGAGTTCTTGTCTCAGACCTTATTCTTAATTCTTCATTCTTATTTTGTATGTATACTCCCTACAGATGGCGCAAAGAAATATTAAATCGAAAAATCTTAGCGTGAACTCGAACGTTATATTTAAGGTATCAAACATAGATGGTGGAGAGCATCGTAGATTCCACGGGAAACAGAGTTTTTAACCATATTCAAGGTTATTCTAAGTGCTCTGATTTGCTATGATTGTTTTCAAATTCAAAGATCTATAACTGATGCTTTAAGTTATGCTCCAAGTCATTTATTTATAGAAGGTAAGTGCTTTTTTTAGCTTAAATCTAATTTATATTAAAAATCTTACGCTTTGCTAATTAAAAAACAATCATAGTAGAGAATAAAGCTGTTAAAGCTGTTTTTTTTTTTTGTAAAATTTACACCTTCTTATACACACACAACACTCTTCGAGGAAAAGTTTCTTAACGAGCCAACTTGTTATAAGGTGTTTTACACGTCTGTTGTAGTACACATCCTGTATCTGAAAATATTGACTCGAACTCTTTGATTTCCTTTTGTTTTCTTTGTCTCTCTTCCCCAATATGGTACATATAATGCTCCTGCCATACTGAATCATGAATCTGAGAGATTTATTATTAAATGAATCATTCATTTGAATGAGTAATATTATATATGTATATGAAATGCTAACCAACCTTCTGTTTCTCCTTTTTGTATTCGTCACTCAGAATGTCACATAAGTTGCGATTTTCACAATCAAGATCATTTTCAAGGTCCCGTTTTTTATTGATTGCACGATTGTTCTCATTTTCTTTAATTTGCTCCTAAAAATACATTTGAAAGTACATATATATGTATGTATTTAAAGATATATTCATACGTTAAAGGGAAATCTTAAGTTCAAAAATATGGAAAATACACATTTGCCTCACATACAACATACATACATATATTATTTGAATAAATTATCATATATCTTACCATTAACACGTGTTGTTGTTTTATTTTCTTATTCGTATCAGTTGCTTCCTTCCTCGCCAGATAGAATTCATCCAAAAGAGCAGTGTGTGCATCACTCAAATAAAAATAAAATACGTATTGTAGAATATGTACATAGATACATATATACACATATATACTATATATTTTGAAAAGTATAGCTTTAGTACTAACACACTACACTGTTTGCGTTAAGCTGAAAGAGCGGTTGTTTGTGTGCCAATACCATCCAGTTCTGAAGGAAACTATTCGTACAATAAACTAAAAGTCGAGTTAGATTGGGTAATTTGTTTACTATTCCGTTAAATTATGAGCATGCAGTGCAGCTGAGTAAAAAGTTTGTTAATTATAGTGTACTCGTAACAAGAACCTTTCGCTCCTATTCTTCTTGGTTTTCAATAAACCGTTGCCGGATACTGATCGTTTACACTTAAGGTGCAATTAATTAAGTTTAAATTGCATGTCAAAATGACGAATTACGAATTACGGTATGAAAACTAATTGAGCGTGCAGCGTGCGTCCTTATCGATAATAAAAAAATAAAATTTTTTTCCTGGTGTACAAGTAATAGAATAAATGTACTAAAATATTCACTCACTCTTTTGCAAACTCAGCTTTAGCCGTTTCTTTGGCGATTTTATTCCTCCGATTTTGACATTCCCTATTTTGTAAATTAAAGGTTTGATTAAGTCCTGAAATCGATTTCAATAGTTTGACTTCTATGTTATGCTGTTTCGCCTAAACAGTTAAAGGTAATTATTATTGTTATTTTTATAGGGTTAGTTGTGGGGCAAATAATACCTTTTCTTCATAGTATCGTTGATTAACATCATGCCACATTTGTTGAATTTCTTTTTCCTTCTCACGCAATGATTCCTTCTCCTTGATTTGATACAGTTGGGCCTGTTTGGTATTCAAGAGCAATGCTTTGCTTTGCAGGTGTCTCCATGTTTCGCAGTTCTCCCTAAACAAAATCGATTTTATAATTTCATAATTCAATTCGCTTTCGAAGATATTTTACTATAATTGCATTTACATTTCTCTCTGTAGTTGTTTAAGCTTGAGAAATTTCTCAATCTCTTGTTCCCGTTCTATTCTGTGAATTCCAAACCATTCCTGCCGATCCTTGGCTGCCTTCTCTATTCGCTCTCTTGCAAGCAATGCCAATTCCTTAGAGTAGTTTAAATTGGCTTCCTCTAAAAGATACCGTAACCTGCAATGGTTATTAATATGCCATTTTTGAAAATTTGTTTGTGTGTTAATGTATATATGTACATAAGATAATATATGGTATATGGTATACTAACATCAATCTTCGTTCTTCCAGTACCTCGTTTATACTTTGTAATCTTCTATGAACCTGTGAATGTAAGTAAATTACAATTAATTTTAGAACGAATTAATATTCACAAAACTTCTGTTCTAATTTAGTTTTGTTAAACTCAATTCTCCTACGAATCTTACCTTAGATTTTATTGTATTTTTCAAATTTCGACTATTTGCGTGCTCAAAAAACTCCATTACATTACATTACATCCATTTTCAGTCATACCTAAGTTGCGAATGAAAATAGTAAAAATATTGAATTTGGAAATCCCTTTGTCATATTAATATTGTATGTAAATATGTATGTATGCATAAACAATTGTTGGTTGCTATAACAGAAAGAATAAAGGATATTATTATTAAATCCACTTCCTCCATTGCCATTTTAGAAATATATATTTTCAGGTTGATGACGTAATTATTTTAGAATTGCGACCTTGCGCAAAAGCTCAAAGCAATAAGAAAAGCGATACTTCCGTATCCTATATATAAAATGAATGAAAACATACATACATATATGAAATTGCGCCAAAACGAGAATATTATTAGACAAAATTAGTTAGTTGGGCTTGGTTAATTTTTATTCAAGTAGTGCAAATTAGTGATTTATTGCGGAAAAAATGTCCAAAATTCGAAAATGTGTAATAAACGAACGCTATAACGATAGCACAACGTGCCGATTGTTTAAGTGGCCTACAAATGAAAAAGTGAGCCAAAAATGGCCATGTTCTTATGTGTGTGCAAACCACTTTGAGGATGGTGTCATTGGATGCAAGCGTCTAAGGCATGGAGCTATACCAACACTAAATCTAGGTGAATAAACTAGTATATTTTTACGCTACAGAGTCTCCTTGAAATGGCAGTGCATTAAGGGATTCAACATCGCTCAAAAAAAACTTATATTCCTCAGTTTCAGGCAATAAAATGAATTTAAAAAGTTTTATAAAAGCAATTTTCTTACATATTTACGCACATATATAAGGAATATGTATGTATGTATGCATTTGGAATAATGTGAACAATTTCGATTTTGTTAACAGCCTGCAGAGAACTTATATTAATGAGATAGAAGAAGTTCTCCGAGCTTTCTGCTTTGCTTACATTTGGTTTCGCCGCATAATGATTGACGATTTTGCTTTCGGTCAGTCATTAAATGGTGTCTGTCTAAGCTTAGCGTAGACAGAAAACTTATTATTAGCGAATTCACAAAAAGCTTTTGTTTATTTAAAACTTGGCAATTCCACGAACCAACACTAATATCAAACCCAGAAATTCTCATACATTGCAGAACTGACACAGAGATGATTTATTACATTCTCGCCTCGTTCACTGTTGCGATAAATTACAGCCAATATTAATACTTAACATTCTCTGATATTACATTAACATTCTGTTAACTGAATGAGATGCGAATATATGAGTTTTTAATTGAAGAATATTTGAGATTTGAACAAATTTATGTTGAAAAAAATAATAAATATTTGAATATTTTAGCATGACGTGTTTACCGTGTTAATTAACAAATATTTTACTCTTCCTATATTTTTTTCTAAAAGATGGACATAACAATTGACATTTTTTATATCGTAAACTTTACGCTCATTTAGTCACTAAGTTCGTAAGTTATTTCTTTCAAATATTATCTTGTGAGCAGAGAGCGTAAATGGTTGCTGTCGGTGGTTGCATAAATTCTTGTTTTTATTTTTTTATTCTGAGCTACTTAGAGAAGACACAACCCTCGTAGCAGTGAGCCTTTGGATATGGTGAGGTTTCTACTGGGCCTATGTGATTTAGGTGGTAACTTTTCTGTAGATCATCTAACAGCGCATTGCAGACGGCTAGGCTAAGAAAATGTTCGATGTTGTCTTGACTACAAGTGAAGCAGAGAAGTTGTTTCTAATGACCAGCGTGCATATCTGTGTGATAAAAGATCAACCGAACCCAACTTCAACCGCAGATTGATCTAACAACAGAGTGGTAACAGTTTACCCCATGTACATACATCTAATTGTTCACATGTAGATAACTGTGGTAAACTTCTTCATCGATCTGTACTCACAGTTCATTTGCAGTTAAAATCTTCCCCTAACAGTATACATATGTAGAGTAGATGGGGAAAATGCTTCCATCTCACTAAAAACATTCTCTCTCCCCAGAGGTTTTTGTGCTCTTCGGTGCCAAGTATACCAACTCTTTTAGTGTTGACCAGTTGACAGCGCAATCGGCAAATTTATACATTTGAATGACACAATTGTATGCAGTGGCATCTGAGCGAAGTGTTGAGATGAGTGAGTTGGTTTGAGGTTTTTTTTTTCAGTACAATTTTTTTGAGTACAATTTTTATGCTCGAGTCTTTTTTAACGTGTTCATCGGTCATCTTTTCAGTGCAAATACCTTCTCGTGTGTGATAAATTCATTGATGTTTAAAATTATAAATAAAGGTGTAAATAGGTTGTAAATAAAATAAAATTAAAAGTGAATAAACTCGTTGAAGTTTTAAGTATTTGATGGTATAATAATTCGTCGAGATTATAACGGAAATGTGAAAGATTTTACCATATACTATACTACATACATACATATGTACATGTAATGCAGAGCAGCGGAGTCACAGTAGTGTGTGTTCTTAAGAGTGTGTGTGAATTGTGCTATCGCATGGACGAAGTATCGTCTTGTTTTATACAGTTTACATACATACATACATACATATAGTATGTACAAATAGTCATAGATAGATATGTATGTACTGTTTGCAGCACCGTTTACTGTAGTTGTGTTATATTAGGGTGATTGTGTCTTGAGATTGTGTTGTGCCAATAAAGTAAATCGCTTAAAAAGTTAAGTTCTTGCTTTTTTAAGCCAACTTCTAGTCGCCACTGTGTCGCAACTAACAAAAAATTTAATCATCAAACCATACTACTTTCTCAGTAATCCATTGAGTCACTTTGAATTATCAATTTTCTCATTTTGTTGTTAATCGTTATTTTCGCTCAGTAGAAATAGGTAAATTAGGGTATCCGCATACATGCATAGATACATATGTATATACATCTGTACATATATGCATATGTATTTACGTTAACACATGTGCATATATCTTTATCTGGATGTGGTGAATTTGAGCAGAGCAAAAAGTACACAAAATTTTTAAGTGCAAATATGTAGAATAGCAAAATGAAGACAAAAATTTAACTCGCAACCGATGTTCGTTCACTATTGGCTTTTGTTCTCTTCGACGCTCTATCGTTTCTACTCTTCGCAAATGTGTTTATGAACGTAGATATATGTACATATCAATACCTCTGTATTTATGTCAGTCAAACACCCGAATGTTTGTATGCGCTTATATACATACATACATACCTAACGTCTATTCAATTGATCGTTTTCAGCTGCGCTATTCCAAACAGCTTTTGCTTGTTGGCCTATCTGTTATGTCTTTGCCTTCGACAAAGGCTGCCTATCGCTCGGGACCATATTTCGCAACTAAGTCTATTGTTTCATCGGCCTATGCAGTGTTTGTGATTGACTCAAGTCGCGTTTACGTCCGGCGGATGTCACACGGTTTGCAAAAATCTGTATACATATGTATGTATGTACAAGTTGCTCGCAAGCGTGTGCATCTACATACATATGTACACTATGTGCGAAGTGACAACAATTCACTTTCTCTTTAAACGTGTAGCAAAACCAAAAACAAACCGTCTATGGTACAAACGCCAATCGCCGATAATATTTGCGTTAGATTATTCTTTGTAGGCATCACATTCGTACATAAATACATACATACATGTGCATGGGCATGTGTACGTTACTTATTAGATAGATGCTTTGGCAGGCAATAAGGTTTACCACGCAACTTTTGGCTGATTATAAAGCGTGCACTTGGAAATTTTATTAGTGCAGATATGTATGTACATATGTATAGAATCAATAATACAAATGTATGCTTGTGTGCGCGTGTGTTGAACTGTGTATTATATGTAATATGCAAATATGAATGTATATACATACATACATACATATGTATAAAGAAATAGGAAGTATGTATATGAATTCATACGTATGTACATACATATCTAGTGATCTATAAATCTATATAGCACACATATATATGCATGCACGTGCTTATGTACATATGTATATATACATAAATATGTGTGTGTGTGTGTAATCGGGTCATTGTACTACCGGCAATTGAACGATTTGCTCCTGCAGAGCTGTCGCTGTCACAGTCAACAGCCAACAGACGGCAGTAAGCAGCCAAGAAACTACTGTTTGTGGAACGAAGAAAGAATAGTTGAGTGAAGACGGCGCTAGCGTTTCACCACCAGTGATTGTTGCGGCAGCGAAATTTGCACAAGTATTCGTCTATATTTGTTCCATACACCACTCCAACTCAGTAGAGTTCCGCAAAGCCTGACTTGTTTGATGTTTTTGCAAATTTTAGCACGCAATCGCAATGTGCTGAAAGTGTTATATTTCCAGCTACACTATGTATGTATGTAGATACCTACATATTTCGTTTTGTTTTATTTTGCATTCGTATTATTTGTGTTTAAATGAAGTTCTGCTCCTGGCTCTAATTATTTTTCGGTTTTTCTAATATGTATGTATATACATGTATCTCTGTACGTATATACATATGTATGTATGTATGTGAAGTATAAATATGAACAGCTATTGCTTATGCTTCTTATTATGCTTTGGTGCTTATCTTGTATGGGTCGC
Source organism: Ceratitis rosa (assembly GCA_037013455.1). Lineage (NCBI taxonomy): Eukaryota > Metazoa > Arthropoda > Insecta > Diptera > Tephritidae > Ceratitis > Ceratitis rosa. The sequence continues at coordinate 17,253,924 of JAWMAG010000005.1, forward strand.
TCTGTTAGACCTGACATTGACTGACGTTAACCTGCTTTCAAATCGAAAAGAGTTCACAACAACCTGACTTTTTACTTTAACAACTTTAGTGCTTTAAAAGAGTATAGAAAGAGAGAATCTGTTATGTATGTATGTATGCACGAACCCGCGCATAACTTTTGTGCTTGAATGAAAAACATTTGTGAAATGAATCGGAAAAGAAAAGTAACAAACGCCAAATCTCTTCTCAGCATTGTTTTGTTGTTGTTGGTGTTGTTGTTGTAGCGGCTTCTTCGCATAGTGGGACGCCTTAGATTTCCCATGGTTGGGCATACTTTCGTATGTATATATACCGGATCACATCCTGAAAAGAAGTTGATGCAAAGCCTTTCGGTCCCGCTGACTAATCTTCGCATGAGAAATCAGCAAATGTGTCCCGTTTTCTTATTTAATTCTAGATATCCCTCACGCGCGATATTGAGAGCTAGCCAGTTCTTTTCCTCTTTTCTCCAGTGTGACCTTGCCAAGATACCAGCTCATTTGCTTTAATAAAATTATGTTACGTACATACATACATATGTACTTATGTATATTATAATTGGCGTACCACTAAACGAATCAGGTGTGCCCTTATTTCTGTTTACAGTTCACGTTAACCACAAACTACTGTGGTCAAGTATGTTTACTCCTCACCTCACTCTTTCTTCTCATTCTCTTCCACTAATATTTAGAGCTTGACCTTGTCTGCTTTGCATTACTCGAACATTTACACACTCATGCTTGCATATATATGTATGTATGCTCACTGAAGTTGTTTTTTCAGAAAAAAAAAGAAAAAATAATTAGGCAAAATATAGTCACAACTTATTGTGTATATATGTATGTGAAATGATGAGTGTAAAAAGTTAATAAAAAGCGTGTGGAAATATCGAAAAATTACAAATATACAACTAAAACTGTTTTAATGCGGAAAGAAAATTGGATAATGTCCTCGGCGCCGAACTATGGAGACAGTGACTCTTTGAATTATGAAGAACTCAATGTGATTGGTACAGGTAATTATCGCTACATACATACATACATATGTAAATATAGACGTGCATGTTACAAGTTCATAATAAAAATTTTTCTTTTCCAATGCGATAGTGTTTTCGTTTATCGACTCTCACGTTATTGCTTTTGCGTGACCGTTGTCAAAATTATGGAAAATTAATTATATTAATTAATTAATTAATTACATTAAAATTGAAATTCAAGCAAACGAAGGGCTGAGTTGTTGTTGTCGCGGCTACGTTAACCCCGCATAGGGACAGGTTTAAAATCAATCTAAGCCACCGAGATCATCTAACGGGAGGTCCAGGAAACGTGCCGTATCGACGGAATCGGACCAGAGGGAGAGACGTGTTGGCTTAAGGGGGCATGTGAAGAGGTGGTTTGTGCGGAGACTCTTCACATGCTGGGCATACGTTGGGTATGCTGGGGTCGAGTCTGGATAAGTAGGAGATTAACCTGCGGCAGTATCCAGACCTAAGCTGTCCCAGTGTCACGCGGATCTCTCTAGGCAGCTCGAGCCCGTTGTCTGCGTTGGGGGCTGCTGTGTCTCCGAGCACACCATTCACGGGAAGGGAGTCTTTGAAGGTGTTGACTGACTCCTGGTTTTTGGCGTTAAGTGCCTGTCTGTACGCCGTCCTGTTCAGCGGTTGTTGCAAAATATGTGCATGGGTTGTGTCCTTAAAGTCTAGTACTCCCTTCCTGATGTGCCTAGGTGGAGGTTCAGCTTCTTTTAGATGCCTATTGGGATGCTCCCTACGGTAACATCTCAATAAGAATTGCAAAGCATTATGCACCTTAACTAGTAGCAAAGTTGCTTTGTTGTGCAAGTTATGCTCCGGTGACATCAGGAGGTACCTGTCGTAGTCCTGAGGACAGTGTTCTGATAAGCCTGTAACTTCTTCATCTGTGTCTCGTTCGTCCCCGGCGCCCAGATCGATGCAGCATAGTTTACGACCGGCCGGCCAATTGCTTTATAGGTTGCCAACAAGGTTTCTTTATCTTTACCCCAGGTGCTGCCGGCTAGTGCTTTGAGTATTTTGTTGCCGTTCTGGAGTTTTGCGGTAGTTGTGGTCGTATGAGTGTTACTCCCAGTATCTTAGGGTTATTTATGGTCGGAATTTTCGCCCTCAAGGCAGCCGGTTCTACGCACCCCGATTAGCCCGATTCGGTTGCTAATAAGAGCGAACCGCGCACTTGGACCTGAAAGCCGATTATAATACCGCTGCGGTGTACGTCTCACCTTCTCAGATGTACGTACCATTTCGTGTGCCTTATAAAGTTGACGATATTGCTAATACCAGCCCGCAAACGAAGAACTGATACCCTAGCTACTTATATCGTGCTTAGGGCTGAACAGTGACAGAGGTCGAAAGATTCGTTCTGTCCTCTTCTCTGCTACTAAGACAAAAATCATTAGATCCCATTAAACAGTGTACAGATAGTGTATCAGTTTTTTTTTGTGGTGGTTTAAAAGATTTTGATTCCTTGATCTGTTAGAGTCTGACACATGCCACATATGCCTCGGCATGTTATAAATCCTTTCGTTAAGCCATCTGGTTTTGACTTTTTTGGTGAAAACTGCATTCATTATGATCAGGTTTCATCAGCTCACTGACAGTGGGGTTTAGTATTTTATTAATATTTATATGCTAGAAAAGACCTCACATGCGATATTGAAAAGATGGTAAGGGACGTAGACCGTGAATCTTTTTTTGGATTGGGAGGGAGCTCGCTACTTCCGCTTTATGATTCTTTTAAGATTCTTTTCCAACTGATCGTAGTCGGATGATTAAACGGTTTAAAGATCACTTATGTGGTTCCTACATGAGTATGACCGACTGCATGTTTTTTCTGACATTTCATCAACCGACCAGTTTATGAAACACTGCGCACGTCTTTCGGCCTCTTTTCTTTTCGTAAATGCGTTTTGCCTCTTTAACACTGAATTTCTGTTCCACACGGCATGCAATTTCTAAAACTGCTCAACTACTTTATATAAGAAAGAGGAAGCGAAAATATTACGAATTATTTCATTGATTTAAATATAATTATTAAATAAATGATATAAATGTGTATACAAATGTAGATATGTGTTGAATGATATAAATGTGTATACAATTTAAAATTTGTAGATATGTGTTTATATCGTTAAATAATTATGTAAGCATAAACATGAATTTTAATTTTAAATCTGCTACTTTTTCAAATGTCATTTAATGAAACACAAAATACAAATGGAAATACATATGTACATACATACATATGTCTATCACCAATTACTTAATATTTTATACGTATTATGCATAAACGCACGACTCTATATAAACATATTTGTATGCATGAATGTATAATATGTATGGGCATCATACATACATATTGTATGTGTGTTTAAATTAAATTTAATTTTAGGTTGAATATTTCGTGCAAATTCGTGTTGACAATTTTTTTTCTTGTCTGTCTCTCCATCGTTTATTTCTCAGCCGAGCGTTTCCCACACCTCGACGTAAATTTTTGCGAAAGGTGTTCTGTTCACTAATTTTAAAGACGTTTCTTGTTTGGCTAGCTAGACGCCGAATTCGTAATTGGCCTAAAATATATGTATGTATGTATATACAAATGTATACATAATGCATATACAAATGTATATGTATGTATAAATATAGTATAAGTGATGTCAATGTTGACGGGGAAGGTGAAGTATTTATTGAGTATGAATGTACATGCTATTAGGGTGTTCACGGCATGTAATATTCGTTATGTATTTAGAGTCCTATTACACCACATATATATGGTAATTGATTTATTACAACTATTAGTTATCTTCGTTGACTAGATGGGCAGTAACAATTTTTACCAAACTTCGTTGAGCTAAAAATCCAGTAAAAATTGGTAACGAGAGAGCGCAATTTTGACGTTTAGTTGGAGAGAAAGTTGCGAGTTCAGTAAAAACTAGCAAGTTTGAAAAACAGCTGATTTGTGATCATTGATTGATTGAATTTTTGACAACAACAAAAAATTGATTTAAAATTAAAATAGTTTTAATTCCTTAATATGAATGGTATGCCAATAAAATAAGTGGTTAAATGTAATGTTGTTTAATTTAACCGAGCAATATCAATGATTCCAACAATAGTAAATGCACTCGTTGAACGAAAATGTGGTGGCAGTGGAGTGGAATCATCGCCCGCACACCACCTAGTTTCCGTTGAACAATTAGAAGTTAGGAAGGCATAGAACTAGAATATATTATTATTTCTAGTACAAAGCTTGCTTTGGATTTCTATAATTTACCAGAAATCAGTGGCGACCAAATGAGCCGCATAACAAATTCGAAGCAAAGTTGCTGCTATGGCCACAATGAGGATAATGCATTCTTAAACTTCCCGAAGCGACGACGATGCACAAAATGAAATAATAGTGGCATTTAGAAGAAAAAATAATGCTCTTGCTTTGTTTTTATTTAAAAAGAATCGAATAAACTCCATAATAAAGTTGATTTAATATGGCCGGCTTATACGGAAAAAGAATTTCAAACTTATTTTCGTATTTCAGTCATCCTTTCTGAAAATCTAAGCGACAAATTGTTGCAAAGCAAGTTTTAAATAAATATTCGTTCTTTTAGAGGACTATTAGAAAAAAACATATTGATATCTTTATCATTGGACAACTATTTAATTGAAATACAATAAATTTTGAATACAATTAATAACTTAAAAATTACACATAATTGCCAATTTTATTAAAACACTTAGGAAAATACTTGAAACCAAAAATAATAAACTGTATAAATGAACGAATTCAAAAATAACCGCCAAAATAAACAGTTGTTGTACAACTTGTTGGCTAATTTTTACTAGATCCTGTTCGTTGAAAACTCAGTAACTTTCTTTCTTATGGAGAGTACAACATTTTACGCTCTCAATTTTGGTACCTGCTGGTTTTTACTATCATTTCTCAACGAACACAGCTATTTTTTCAACAGCTCGATAAGCCAGTTTCATATAAAAATGTTTGGGGGAGGGTTGGGGGCTCAAACAAGCTTCTCCCTTAATTTTTCTGAAACATTCTTTGGAATAACATATACATACATACATAAAATAAAGTTTTCCATAACTCAATTTGGTTATATGTTTTGTTGTGTAGTAATGTAAACTTAAAGCTCTATTTTTAAATGTAATATATTTATTACTGGATCTCTTTAAACCAACTTTAGATTTACAGTAAATATACAAATCATCAAATTAAACTAACTCAGAACCCTTTTCAAACTCTCATTAGTAGGCGGGAACATCTCTTCGCTGCAGTCGCAATGTATGTAATGCATATTATAAGACCAAGAACGCTACTTTGAGGAACACCAGTTTTAAATGAAAACTCCTCAGGATAAATTGCAATTGTTTTGTAGAATTGTTATAAATTTTGTGTAATAGACCTTTATGCCAAACGCTTGTGATAGAAATATAAATAAATATTGTTATTGTTGTTGTTGTAACCGCAAAAATATTCCGCAAAGTAGTTTTTGGAGAATGTTGCGACAGTGACAGTCCTTGGCCGGCAAAAAATCCGGGCCAATTCGGTATAAAGACCCAAATATGTGAATTAATATTTAATCCTAAAATGAAATGTCACACATTTTATATGGTATGAAACAAGGTTTATAGAATGCAAGGGTACGACAACCGTTGACGTCAACGAACCAACTTCGTCATATACGTGTATGTAGGTATACAGTGGCATTTATATAATAAAAATATTTTTTTTTTCTTTAAAAATTTTTATATGTATGTACATATGTAAATTTGTACAAAATTTTATTATACTATTATTGTTTTTGCACTTACGTACTAAAGACGCCACAGTCATAGATTTGGCGATTGTTTACTAAAAAAATGTCACAAAAATTAGCAAACAACAAGCTACAGCGCAGGGTCCAGGTGACCGAAGGCCACCAAACGTGAATAAGAGCATTATCATTTTTTTTTTAAGCAATACTTCATTCTTTCAGATAAATTATATTGCTAACTATCCTTGAATTCATCGGATTTTCTTAATACCAAAACTTCAAGTTTTCAGCCAAAAAAAAATTGTATCATTAAATTTATAAAATGGGGCAGTCAACGAATATGCTCCAATACCGCATGTTTGTTTTATTTTTCAGAAAATGTTAATATAAATCACTCACATTTTTTTTTTTCAAATTTTTGTCCACATTACCCCACTGCACACTTTTTCATCGATTCAAATTTTTAAAGACTATTTTTTCACAAGATGGGGATCATCCATTTCCCAAAAGCTTTTTAACAGATGAAGAAAATATGTGAAAATCGATTTCTATACAAAATTTTTAAAAATACTGCCTTCTCCCTTAGAATTTTGATCATTTTTTAACGTTTTTGACATTCAAAATTGCCTGACACCAAAAGTTAGAGTTGCTAGCTATACAATTTTTTGTTAAAAAATAATATTAATTTACATAATTTGATTCATTTTCAAAATTTTTGAAAATTACAATACATTTTCTCGGCATTAAACTATTCAGAACGTTTTAATTGTAATTGTTATTAATTAAAGAAAAAATACCATGCAAGGCTTTAGGGGTTTAAAGCCAAAATGTTACGCAGTTTCATAGATAAAATTATTAAATTTTGTTTTAAATTAAATGTACCAACTTCGTCATTAAACATATGTTTTCCATCTCGTCGTAACCTTCATGAAACCTCCATGGTCATGAAAGATATAAAGACTTCGGAAGACAGCTCTTTTTTCTTGTTTTTATATGTTGTCGTGTCGCAACTTATCGAATTGCATACAGATTATTACAGAATATTTAGAAATTATACATTTTTTGTTACGAAGGCTGCTATATATATTTCTGGTCTAATAATGAAAATACGAATATTTATCAACGCGGTCGATTGCTGTTTTGTTTCTGGCTCATACGCATAGATCCATGATTCGTCACCTGTGACGATCTTATAAACGTCTTTTGAAGCACCGCGATCGTATTTTTTCAGCATTTCTTTACACCAATCCACGCGAGCCTTTTTTTTGAGCGATTGCCAAATGGTGCGGTATCCAACGAGAACAAACCTGTTTTACGGCCAAGTGTTCATGCAATATCGAATGTATGCTGGTGGGAGAAATGCATAGGCATGCCTCTATCTGAAGGTATGTTACATGACGGTCTTGCATTATCAGTTCACGTACAGCATCAATGTTTTCTGGCACAACGGCTGTTTTTGGACGACCTTCACGGAATTCGTCTTTGAGCGAGCGTCGGCCACGATTGAATTCGTTGTACTAGTTTTTCAAAGTGCTATAGGATGGTGCTTCATAGCCATACAAAGATTTTAGTTCATCGAAGCTCTCTTGTTGTGATAATCCACGTCGAAAGTTGTGAAAAATGATCGCACGAAAATGTTCACGAGTTAATTCATTTTTTGACCGAGATGATTTTTTAATTCCCTGTAAATAAAACAATTCACGATTAAATGACAAAACGTTCTGAGTGATGTTATACTAAAAATGTCAAACTTTCCAATGGAAATGTCAGATTGCACCTGGCAACACATAGTGTTGCCTAGGCCAGACCTATATACCTATAGCAGCCTACGTAACAGAGAGAACTATAAGAACTCATTATGAAAATAACTATTTATCTCTTAATGCTAAAAAATATGTCATTATTATGGTCGCCATCATGTTTAGGGTTTGGGTCTTGCTGTGACCATTTTTTTGCGAAATAGTATTTCGATTAGTATTTAGCTAGTATGAAGTCGGTGCATGATCGGACACCAATCCATAACAAGTAAAGAACTATAGAAGGCGATTGATGCAAATGCAAGTTATTAGCATATTTGCTCTCAACTAGAGAATTTTTTTCTTTAGAATTATTAAACTACGTCGAATAACTCGTCTTGTGGCTCGCCATATATAGGTATATACCTATATCTATGTATATGGAAGATGTATACTTGTCCCAGGTGCACTAAATATAATCTTCTAATTAATTTCGGCATTTGCAATAGAACCCGTCTATCTCTTTTATAATAGAATTGCTTGAATTCAAGCAGATGTGATCAGTGATTTAAATTAAAATTAGCCAACAACTGTTGAGAGAAGTTTCAGGCATACGTACACATGTAACATATGCATGCACTTATAAATACAACTTTTTGAAGGCATGTACATACACATGCAAAATTTTTCACTTGTTCTTTGATTGAAATTTATGTACAAAAGTGCATACATATTTACATATATACAGGTATGAACGTTTATCTACTCACAGTAAAGCGATACAAAAAAAAGAAAACATTTTTATGGCATGAGCTGTTTTAGATTCACTGTTAACGACAAAATTAGCACAAATTTATGTATTTATATATGTAAATGATTAAACACTCTCTAGAAGTGATTTCAGTTATGGAATGGAATATAAGGGCTAGGAGTTTATTTTAAAGCAAATAAGATCCCTCCCAATCAAAGGATATTTTAAGATTTTGCTCAATACAATCATCAATAACAGTTTTTCAGTTTAATAATTATACATATATATATGTACATATATCCGACTTTATTGTACCAGGAGAAAACGCAACGTCAGGCAGCTGAAAATGTGAATAGTGATTATGATCCAGTGATGCTGTAACAGTCAATCATACAAGATATTGGTTTCATCGATTTTTTTTTTCAGTAATTTTTATGTAAAAGATATTCCACAGTGTGGAAGGCAATAAAATGCTAGTTTATACCAAAGTATTGGGTGTATGCATTAATTCGTAAGGTAGAACTTCCCACCCACAGTTTTCTGAATAGTTTTTAACTGGCCTTGCAACATGTGACCGATGATGAAAAATTATTGATTCGTGTCTGGTGGCATATTCTGATTCCGATTTCAATAGCTCATAATAGAGCACACCCTTGTGGTCCCACCAAATACATAGCATAACCTTGGCATCATGGATATTCGGCTTTGCCGTGGATGTCGATGGTTGGTCGGACTTCACATAAGATCTCTTGCGCTTTGGGTTATCATAATGAATCCATTTTTCATCGCCAGTGACAATCCGATGCAAAAATGACTTCTTTTGGTGGCGTTGAAGCAACATTTTCGACATGCAGAATCGACGTTCGACGTCTCTTGGCTTTAATTCATAAGGCACCCAATTTCCAAGCTTCTGGATGAATCCTAATGATTTTAATCGTCTGGTAACGGTTGCTTGATCAACTCCTAATACTTTTGCAAGTTCTTTTTGCGTCTGGCATGCATTTGCGTCGAGCAATGTCTCCAATTCTTCGTCTTGAAATTTTTTTGGCTGTCCGGGTCGTCTAAGTCGAAATTGCCACTTTTAAACCGTGCAAACCACTTTTGGCACGTTCGTTCGGCTAAAGCATGGTCACCATAAACGTCCAATAAAATATAATGGCTTTCGGTAGAACTTTTCTTCATGTTAAAGTAATGAAGAAGAACTCCCCACAAAAACACTTTTTCTGGTACAAATTTCGAAATTTTCAAATGAATGAAACAAATTGTTGTTCACGCTAAAACAAATGACATCTACTGAAAACGACGCGAAATGACAGTACCTTTGAAATGAATATTGCCACAGATGAATAATACTAGTAGAGCCCTCTCTTAGAAAACCCCACGAATTAATGCATACGTGTACACCCAATATCCCGTATGAATCGATCTTTATTTTGAATGCTTCTTTTCTTCTTTTCTTCTTCTTTGTTGGCGTTGGCATCGCTTTCACGATTATAGCCAAATCAATATTAGCGCAGCATTCAACTCTTCTTTTCGCTGTCTGGCGCCAGTTGGAAATACCAAGTGAAACCAGGTCACTCTCCACCTGATCCTTTCAACGGAATGGAGGTCTTCCTCCTAGTCTCTGTGCCTTTCAGATATTTGAATGAAATTTGTAATTCAGTAATGTGACTGGTCGAAACCTGCGAGATCAGTCGACCATAGTAGAGTTTTGTTCACATAAGTGATTTTGCATCACGACTCTCACAATCATTTAGTTGATCGAGTGAATTTGCACAACTAGACCAATACTTATAGAAAAAGTTAACAATAACTATCTTATTAATATTTAACTATATTATTATATATTACTAAAAGGTATAAGAACTCTGCTTTACCGAAGGCAACATTTTTTTCTCAATAAATAATTAAATTTTATTTTTTATTTCGTTCTCATTTCATGCTGTTCGATTTAATTTGGATCTGGTTGCTAATTGAACAGGAGCCTACGGCACCGTATATCGTGCTAAGGATAACCAATCAGGGAAAATTGTTGCTATCAAAAAAGTGCGGATTCCAATAACAGATAATGGCGTACCTATGTCAACATTACGAGAAATCGCTTTACTGAAGCATTTAAATGCCTCAGATCACCCAAATATTGTAAAGTAAGTACATATGCAATTTTTTTTTGTCTCACAAGAAATGGTATATAGTTGAATTTTGTTAGTCAGTTGGTCAGAAATACATTTGCAACTTTGAAAATACAGTAAAGCAAGTAGATAAAGCCTTAAAGTTTCGAGCTATTACCTTATTTTTCAATTTTTTATTGTAAGTTGAATGTTAATATCAGACGCGAGTTATTTTGGGAAACAGCTTTGAGGGATTTGTCAGCGCGAAAGGATTAATGGAAAATAGAATCATCATCACCATTCGGGTTGCACGAAAAGAGATATTGACTTAACACCTAAATATAATATATCAAACTGTTTATGTGGATATTTATCACACATAAAGTTAATGAATACTGCGTATTTTTCCGCATTCGAGCAGTTGGTTCCTATATTTAATACTTCAAGTTAAATGTACAAATATCCTAAAACATTAAGTTTTTTCTTATATAAGAGTTGGATCAGATTTCGGCTCAAAGTTACCAATAAATAAGGCACCTTTTAAGAAAGTGAGAGGTTCGGAGCTTAAAGTATTGTATCTTGTATGGCATTTAATCGTGCTTATTATGATATTTCTCTATTCCTCGATGCACCACTTATCTGGAAAAAAATAATTATTGAGTTGAATTCAACACAAGAGAGTATATGGTAAATGTACACTTTGACATTCTTCTTCTTTATTGGCGTTGGTACCGCTTACGCGATTATAGCCGAATCAATATAAGCGCGCCATTCTTCTCTTCTTTTCGCTGTCTAGCGCCAGTTGGAAATCGTATAAATCGTATAACTCGTAGAGCTCATCGGTATTGATACCGTCCGGGCATGATGATCGACTTGTAGAGTTTGGTTTACGTTCGCCGAGAGAGAGCTTTACTTTTCAATTGCCTACTCAGTCCAAAGTAGCACCTGTTGGTAAGAGTAATTCTACGCTGGATTTCAAGGCTGACATTGTTATCTACGACCTCAAAGTTCTGACTATTAACAGTAACATGGAAGCCAAGTCGCGAATGCGATGACTGTTTGTGTGATGACAGGAGATATTTCGTCTTGCCCTCGTTCACTACTAGACCCACTCGCTTCGCTTCTTTATCAAGTCAGCAGCTGTACACTCTTATAGAAGATTGTACCTCTCTATTCAGCTCAGCAGCTCGTATTATTTACTCCAGCAATAAATTAAAGAAATCACACGATAAGAAATCACCCTGTCTGAAACCTCGTTTGGTATCGAACGGCTCGGCTGGGCACTTCCCGATTCTGTTGGAGATTTTAGTGCTGCTTAAGGTTAGTTTACATAGCCGTATAAGTTTTGCGGAGATACCAAATTCAGACATAGCGGCGTAGAGGTAGCTCCTTTTCGTGCTGTCGAAGGCTGCTTTAAAATTGACGAAGAGGTGGTGTGTGTCAATTCTCTTTTCACGGGTCTTTTCCAAGATTTGGGGCGCGGTGAATATCTGGTCGTTGGCTGACCTACCAGGTCTAAAGCCACACTGAAGGTCCAATCAGTTTGTTGACGGTGGGTTTCAGTCTTTCACACAATACACTTGATAGGACCTTATATGCGATATTAAGGGGGCTTATTCCACGGTAATTGGCGCAGATTGTGGGATCGCCTTTTTTGTGGATTGGGTAGAGCACAACTTAGGTTCCAATCGTTAAGTATGCTTGCATCCAACCATATTTTGCAAAGAACCTGATCACTTCTTTACCGTCGTATTTGAATAGCTCTGCCGGTATTCCATCGGTACCCGCCGCTTTGTTGTTTTTTAAGCGATCTTGAAACCTTCCGTAAATCGCCGTATCTTTTGGTAGAATTTTCGTGCGTTACCCTTATCGGCCAGCTTCTCAAGCTCCTCGTACTCACGCATTTCGGCCTCTTTCTCTTTTTTCCCAGCAGATGCGTCTTGCTTACCTCTTCTACTCTCAGTTTCTATCCCATCCCGCACGTGTTGTGGTCGATCGCAACGTTGCGAGGTAGGCACGACAGTCCTCATCGTACCACCTGTTTTTGGTTGCAGCTTTTCAACGTCGAACCTTCCTTGTGTTCGTTGTCGGGCGTTCTTCGAGACACAGAAGCGCGTGCATGTCATCGCAGTGACAAGACAATTATCCGAGTAGATGTTAGGATCTCGGAACGTACGCACATCTAAAACACTGGAAACATGTCTTCCGTGTATCACAACATGATCGATCTGGAGACAGCCAAGTAGCTTGGTGAATTTTCTTATGCTGAAATCTAGTGCTACAGACAATTTCGGGCCTCTGCGAAGTCGATCAGCCTCAGCCCATTTGGAGATGTTTCGTCGTGGAGGCTGAATTTTCCGACAGTCGTACCAAAGATGCCTTCTTTGCCCACCCTAGCGTTGAAGTTGCTAATCAGAATTTTGACATCGTGGCGGGGGCAGCGCTCATAAGTGTGTTCGAGGCGCTCGTAAAAAGCATCTTTGGTCAAGTCATCCTTCTCTTCCATCGGGGCGTGGGCGCAAATTAGCGTGATCTTAAAGAATTTTTTTTTTTTCATGCGGATTGTGGCGATACGTTCATCCACCGGAGTAAATGCCAGTACTCGGCGTCGGAGCTTCTCTCCCACCATGAATCCGACACCAAAGCTAATCTAAAAAGTCTATAAGTATCTTGCTGATCGTATATGATTTTATTTTGTTGAATGAAGGTGGACAATGGTTGTTGAAATACAACATTGATTTAATATTTTCGAATTTATACAATCACATAGTGTCTTGGAGTAATTTTTTACCCACTATTCGCTTCCAATATCTTCGTTTATTAGGGATCTGAACAATGGACTTCACAATACGTATCCCTAAAAACTCTTTCAGATCATGTTTCTTATTTTACATCTTTAGTTTACTTTCTTTTACCTTTAACTCCATGAGATCATCAGAAAAAAATATAAAAAGTGGCTCTATGGATCAGCAAAATTTAAAGAAATCCAAAAAAAAATTTAAAGAAAAACACCTTCACTTTCATACCAATTTTCTATTATACGTGTACTGTCATCCGGAAGGCCAGGGTTCGATTCCTTGTCCGACCAACATCCAAAAAATGTAGAAAACTAATTGCGTTCGCCCCTTGGCAGGGAGTGTATATTTGACATGAAATTAAGGCTACTCAGTCGTTCAGAGGCGGCTTAGAATGAGCTGTAGGTCTCTCCATTTATTGAAAAAAATCAAGTTGCACACCACAAATTAGAGGATGAGCTGAGCCAAAAACCGCAAAAAACGTCAATTAGATTTCTGTATGTATATAATTATTAGTCAGTGTCCGACAGGTACAAAATTAAATAAGTGCATGATATTGCACATGTGCAACGGTACATCATAAATCTTACAAAAATAATTTGTTGTTTGAAAAAACTTGTTATTTGCGGAAAATCTCTTACATATGTATGTATTGTATATAGAGTTATCCATTTTGACGTTTTGACACTTTGAGGTAATTTTCGACTATTTTTTTGAACATATAAGCCAATTGACATCGCCAAGATGAAAGATTGTTGTCGACCTATGTAACGCGTTGTGAATGGTCACCTGGCTTCAGTTTTTGTGTGAACTGGGCTTATATGGATTTATAGAAATAGGCACATTCGGGTCATCGGAACGAGCAAAACGATAATGCACGGTTCTTACAATATCTGTAACCGATCCGGTCCCTTCAAATTTCTTTAAAAGTTTACCAATTGCTTGTTGAATAATTATTTAAAGCTTTAACGGGTGTAGTCAAGCTACACCGCTGATTTGCGCCCACGTTCCAGCGGACAATGTAACCAAGGATGCCACTGCCAAAATGTGAAAATTGTGATTGGTGTTTGGCGACTTCAACGACAGTTGTCTGTGGTATATGTGCAACAAAAAGAATAGATGCGTGAGTATTAAACGGAAATCCAGTGCAGAATCACTCTTGCCAATAGTTGCTACTTTGGACTGAATAGGCAATTGAAAGTCTTCCCTCGGCGAACGAAAACCAAACTCTACAGGTCGCTTGTCATACCCGTCCTACTATATGGCGCAGAAGCGTGGACGATATCAATATCTGATGACTCGGCTCTAGGAGTCTACGAGAGAGAAGTTTTGCGAAGGATTTATGGTCCTTTGCACACTGCCAACGGCGAATACCGCAGACGATGGAACGATGAGCTGTACTGTACGAGCTGTATGATGATATTGACATAGTTCAGCGGCTACGCTGGCTAGGTCATGTCGTCCGAATGGATGAAAGAACTCCAGCTTTGAAAGTATTCTATCCAAAAGCCTTAAAAATTAATACAAAATTTAAACAGTAGCACAAGTATAAACAACGTTTAAACTAAAAATACATATGTACCTATGTATGTGAAATAACTGTATGGAAAAATATTTTCTCCAGTGTACGGGGTGAATTGAATTTTTTATTAAAATCAATAATAACTGACGGAAAAAATTTCAAAATGAGGAAAAAGTAGTATCATAGTAATAACAGAATCCCAATGTCTCCTCCCTTATATCTTTTAAATGAAAAATTTCAGACTTTCTTTAGCAAGTTGGGTTCAGAACCGTGTTTAACGGAAAAAAGAAAGCATATTTATATGAATGGCTTCAATAAAAGGTCTTATAAACATAATAAAAAATACATATATTATTTACAAAATTTATAGGCAATTGGAATTGAAAAAAGCGTAAAAAAATTAAAAAGTCCGCCTTTTTTCTTTTTTTTTTTGTGAAAGTGTTTCATTGCAGTTCCGGCCATAGCCAATGTGATACAGACACCAACAAAAGGGACGTGTTTCAGTAGCAATTTTAAGAGACGCCATTTAAAAAAAATTCAATTAATATTGTTATACGTCTATACTTAACTACAAAAACTTTGATTTATAAATATATATATTTTTTTTTAAATAAATAAAATTTTGCTTGAAAAAAACACGTTCCCTTTTACAAAAAAAAAAAATGTATATGTATACTAAAAAACTCCTAAATGATAAACGCATGATGAATGGATTCTACACCGAATATACCATACAACCGCTACAACAATAACAACAACATGGATTCTATGTATTTCGGAATGGATGTACGTAGCTTATCATATGAGGATACATACATATTTACATATGTATATACATACATATGTACATGCAGTTTATCCAAATATCAAGTCCTACGCCTATCCGATTATATTATACATACATATATGCATTTATGCAGGTAAATACATATATACATACATATCTACATATGTATGTATGTAGGTACTACTCTGTGCGTCACCCACCTCTTCGGTTGTATAAATGTGAAATAATTATATTCGCTGATTAGGGAGCAGTAGCGTAGTTGTTGCAATTGTCATGTTTTTCGCGTCTTATAAATCAGCTGTTAGCTTCATTAGTCGTTTACACCTTATACATACATACGTGTATACCTGTATATGAATGTGTATATTTACATATATGTACGTACACTGTATTGTTGCCTTTGCGCAATGTGCGAAGGGAGAATTCGCAAGCGCTAAAATCACCTCAGCGAAACAAATGAACGCAAATCTCTCTCTTGATCAGGGGAACTAAAAGTCCGAGTACAACGCTTTCTCAGAAAATGCTTGTGGTCGCTCATTGAGATGTATATATTACTTCGAGTGTACGTATGAGTTCAGCTAAAGAAAAAAACTCATTTTAGAGTAGAAATTGTATTACTTGAGTGGTCGTTTCGAGTTTTTTGTGTATATCAAATGTTTTGACGGATTATCAACGCTGCCAGACAGTAGAATATTGCTTTTATTTATGAAAGAATTAAAGAATAGAATAATTACATTCGAACGAAAGTGTAACATTAAATATTCTATATACAAAAAAAATATATTAATTTTGATTTTTATTTAATTTCTCTTTCAAATTATCCACTTGCTTTCTCACTTCAAATTAAACAAAATTCTATGTCGAATTCTTTCAATTTATGGTATGCGCCTTGATAGTGTCTTAAATAAATGGGCTAATGGTTTTTTATGAAGAACTTTTATTTTATGCCAAAAATACACTTGAATTTTTTCTATTTAAATTAATTTTCCACAATTTTGGTTGTTTGTCGGGCCATGACTCGGATTCATTACCTTCCGAATGCTAACTACTCTGTTGATGGCCGCTCATAGATAATCTAAACAAATAGTATGTAGATTTCATTGGGATTTAGATTCGAACACATAAATTAAGTATATATGTATGTACATATGTAAATTGATGAAGGAAATTGTAAATTTAATTTGCATGCACACCAGTGGTTGGCAGCAGTCGCCCTTGCAAAATACGGACATAGCTTCTGCCAATATTTCCCTCTTACAGCCGATAGATGCGAATGGGAGGTATATATGTTTGTCAAAGGACTGGTCCAGATTTAAAAATCATAATTGCATTGCTTTTATAAGAACCAAGCTGGTAAAAGTACGTTTTTAGTTCAACTGGTGTGTCCTCGCCACAATCAGCCAATTGGCTCGGTATTTTTTGAGACACATGACTCTTCCACGATGTTGAAATAAATGCTCCTCATAAAAACCATCAGCCGTTCGGAGGCGGCTTAGTATAACTTGTAGATCCCTCCATTTGTTGGGAAAACATCAAGACGCATACCACCAAATGAAGGTGGAGCCAGGCCGAAAATCGCTCCATCGGTTACAAAGCGTTAATTATATAAATATATATCATTTATTGTCAGAAATACACTCGGAGGGCTAGACATTGCCTGCCGAGTGGCAGGCGCAATTAGAAAAATTAATTTTGGATGCAGGTCGAACCAGTACACGAACCTTGGCTTTTCGAATGGTAGTAGCAATTCTAACCACTCAGCTATTGCGGCCGCCTTTACGCATACTCGTATATACAAATATTTATAATATATAATTTCTGAAATTAGAATAACATTAACTTTTCATATTTAATTACTTATGTACATTTATTATTGTAGGTAAAAAGTTAACTTTCATATGATGTTTAAGTTATTTTGCACATTTCTCGTATAAATTTAAATTATATTTATCACCTACATTCATATGTATATGTACATGGTGTTTAGACATATTACTTCTACCTTTTCAGATTGTTTGAAGTGTGTCAAGTCCTTGAGAGAGAGGATCAATTGATGGTACTTTTAGTTTTTGAACACTTGGAACAAGATCTCTGTGACTTGATCGAGCGGCTTCCTAAGTCTGGGATGCCGCCTGCAACAATACAGGTGTTTACTCGTTTGTTATCAATATCAGATACATGCATACATACATACATATTGAATATAATAAATTCTTTCATAATATTTTTTAATTTCCTAGCGTTTATCGCGAGAACTTCTAACAGGTGTTGATTTCCTGCACTCACATCGGATTATCCATCGTGACTTAAAGCCACAAAATTTACTCATCTCATCTCAAGGCCATCTAAAAATAGCGGATTTCGGTCTGGCAAAAACGTATGATTTCGAAATGAAATTAACCTCTGTGGTGGTTACACTTTGGTATAGAGCTCCTGAAGTACTACTAGCGCAATCATACAATAGTTCAGTTGATATATGGAGTGTTGGTTGCATCATAGCGGAAATGTTTGCGAGTAAAGCTTTATTCCCAGGCACATCGGAGGCGAACCAATTGGATAGAGTTTTCGAGTAAGTATGCCTATAATACATATCTGTCAATATATTATAACATTTTAAGTCTAATTAAGGTCGTATTCTGCTTCGTCTTGTTGCAATGTAGATTATAATCCAATACGTTTTCAAGTTCTATGTTAAAAAAAAATTACCACAGTTTAATCATAACATCTCATCGGTAATTAAGGATTTTTCTTCATAAATTCTTATATGAAAATATATTGAAAATGTACAAGGAAATATTTAGCAAATTTAATTTCAAACGTTTTATGTTTCCTTAAACCTTTATATTTAAAATAGTTCTTGAGGTTTTCTAACTTGAATGGATATTCATGTGGTTTTGATTAAATTAAAATTATAAAGAAGCTGTCATTTTACAGAACAACTAAAGTATAAAACAACAAAAAAACACGTGTTTTCAAAGAGAGATTATAATAAATTTGCCTAATTTGTTTTTAAAACTAGTGCAAATTTTATTTGGTTCAAAATATTATCTTAAACTGCAACAACACAAATTTTACGCACAAACGTTAATATCTCAAACTACGATTTTTCGAACTTTAGATATTATGATAAAATTGCATAGATATGTATGTATGCTTATATGTTTTTGTAACGGTTCAATATGTGTATAAGTATATATGCCATTCACATAAAAACCTCTTCAGTAGGATACTAGTCGCCCTTTTTAATTAGCCCTGTTCGGTGAGCAATTTATTAACAACTTTTACTGAACCCCGTTCGGTGGGGTAAAAAGCGAGTTAAATTTGCGCCGAGAAAGCGCAATTTTGACATTTCATTAATTATTTAAATTTAAAATACATTAGCTTACTTCTTTTATTAGTACGTTATGCAATTAAAGTACTAGTATTATTTTTATTTTAAGTAATTTTTGTTCCGTTGACAAAAGTGGAAATCATTAGTTTTTATTGTTTGGCTAATTTTTTCTTCGAACTAAATTGTCAAAATTGTGCTGTCTCAACAACGAACTCGTTTTAGGGACGATTTTTTAAGAATTGTTACCAATCGTTACTGGCCAGCACCTCGCCCAACAGAACTAATGCAACAAAACAATTGAATTTTTTGACTTTGCATTGAATTTGCTTCCTGTTCGAATTTCTCAATTCCGACAGGATTGAACATCTTTTTAAATATTATGGATCCGAAAACCATGCGAAATCAATTCCGATCGGATTTCAGAATATCCGCGTATATCTCATGCTTTGTAATTAATTTTATATATTTCAATAATAAGAAAGTATTTATTTTTTTACTTTTAAATCGCATATATGTACTTTTTAATGATTACATTTCAATTTACAGATTAACTGGACGTCCCACAGCACAGCAATGGCCACATTCAATATCGCTCTCAAGGGAACACTTCCCTCCCCGCCTTCCAAAACAACCCAGAGAACTGTGCCCAAATTTATGTGAATATTCCAACGATCTAATAGCTGTAAGTGTAGAATACTTTATCCTTGAACTAATCTAGTTAATACAAAATTCTAGCTATAGAATTATTAAACCTGAAAATGTATAATTTATTGAACACTAGGCCTGATCGGAGTAGCCGCATAATCATATACATACATACACATATATCGAAATCTAATCAGCAACACAATCACAATTGCAATCAAAAAACAATTATAAGCTATAAAATATTCAATTTAATGATTATGTTTTCATTTTTTATAATGTAAGGCTATTTGATAATAATTAATTTTCGGTCGGAAAATAATCATTATTTTTTAGTATTATTATTTCGCTCAAAATATCGATCAAACTCGGAAAAATCTCTTTCAATCAATCAATCTGAAAGAAAGAATTATTACAGTTTAAGCATTGGGTGGTTTATCTAATTTCCAGCTATAACAATGTCATATATTTATATGTCTGCGAAAAAGTTAAAAATAAAATATAATATTTTTATTCTTCTCTACGACGATAATTTTTGTTTAAACGTATCTTTATTATACATATTTTAATTTGTGTAAACTAATTTTTTATTTTAGCAAATGCTGTCCTACGATTTCCAGTCTCGGCCATCCGCATTGGCTTGCTTGAAACATGAGTACTTCCAACAGGAGCCCATATAACACTTGCATTTGTTTAATTTAAGATTTGTTTATAATAACTATGTTATGTTTTCCACTAGCCATTATAGAATGTAAACGAATTAGTAATTTAGGAATCAATTATGTGACTACTTATACACTTATTTACTTATATTAAGGTAAATACATTGAAATTGAAGTTTGTATGTAGATATGACCCTAATTTTTAAGTTGTTCGCCAAAACTTTATAAAAATTATATGTTTATAAGTTTTGCTCCTTAATGTACGTGTAGGTCAATTTGAAGGTCAAATGCACTTATGTATAAGAAAAATTATTAAGGTAAATTAAATATATGCTTAATGTAATACCCTTTAACTACATATGTATATACGTACATAGATACATATATACACATGCTTACTGTTAATGTACTTTTTTTTATTTTTAATACGCTTACATCAAGCCCGCAATTGTATATAGAAACCATAACTCCAAATTATACAATACAATGTTATAACAATTTTTGTCAAAAAAAAATGGCAATTGAAAATATGTTCATACGTACCGTACTCGTATAAAAATTAAATTGTTAATATTTAAGAAATATCTGCATATTTAACTAGTAACTATGACACTACAAAGTTAGTTTTCAATACACTTTATTTACAAAAATTTAATTCGCAAATAATGACTGCTTAAACATATCAATCAAAATATAGCACCAAATTAAGTAAGCTTCGCTGATATCTATATAATTCTGATTATTATAGATGTTATATACTCTTGTACTATTTCATTTAAATATACAAAATTGCATATTTGTTTAAAAAATCTTGATTTTACAATTACTAAATAAAATGGTTCAATAGATGATCATTTATTTAAAAATTATTAATTATGGTGAGTAGGAAACTTAAAATGTACAATACAAATATCCACAGTATTGATATTTCGATGAAAACCTTTATAATAATTATATGTACATATGAAGGTTTATAGAATATAAGGTTACGACAACAGCGAAATCGTATGTTTAATGACGAAGTCGGTTCAATTTTGTGGGTTGCCGAAGATTTTAAAATAAATTAGCACAATTTTATCTATAAAACAACTTATATTGGTTCGGTGACGTCAACGGTTGTATTGTATACTATAAACCTTGCTTGTATTTTGTAAACCTTGTGTACATATAACATTTTTATAAATTTATAATCTTGCTGATCAGAGCGACCAGCGCATTGTGATACCGCTGTTGTATACTTCCCGCATTCTAGATCTACTATGTGATACTGCCTATAGCAGCCGCCGTTGCTACGTCAGCCAAGCAGTCAAAGAAGTTATGTCGTATGTACTTATGTCGTATAATGCGGAGAGGGCTGGACAGTAACAGAGGTAGTGCTCAACAGGCTCTTCCTGTTAGGAGCAGGCAAGATCAGTCGTAAGTCATCCAGGTCATTTAACGGGAGGTCAAGGAAACGATCTGTTTCGACGGGTTCGGACCAGAAGGAAAGAGGCCAGACTCCTATAGCAAGTGGATGAGTGTAGTTTTGGATGTGGGTGGATAAAATGGAAGTGGTTACTCGAAGTGGGGAAAGGTGCAGAAGACACTGCCGTGAGGGCTTGGGGCGCAGTTGGACGCTGACAACATAGAGCCGCGTAACGCGCGACTTAAGGTCTGAGCAGGACTTAAGATGACTCTGCTGACTGGTTGCATCTAACCGAATTGGAATAATGTTGGAATCGTTGGGTTCAACGCCAGCTCTGGTGAATAGGATTTAGAGGAGTCCAACTGCGAGATGTTGCTCCGTGGGTGTACTTTGACTAATGTTACCTATTGACCTAAACGGGGATAGGGTAACTGCTTTTGGCCGAATAAAATCCTGGTCAACTCCGGTGCGTAGAACCGGCTGTCGTGAATGTTGACAGACTTCTCTTCTTCGTCTCTGCACAAAAATAATTCCAAGTGTTCTTTTGTTTTATTAATAATGAACCGGCTTAAAAGAATTAGATTTCTTGATATTTCAACGTCCAACCCTGGCCAAAGCTGTCTAGTCACGTTGCAGGTTCTTTCGCTAAGCCATCTGGTGTTGACTGTTTTGTTGAAAACCAGCTTAAGCAGTGTTTTACCGTAAGAAACAGTTGCTTGGGATGTCCCTATGTCCGGGTACCTAGACCGCAACTGTGTTGAATCTAGCTGAAAGCTTGTTTAAACTACTTCTGTATTTTAACGCCACTTTTTATGTGATTTAATTACATTGAAGAGATCTGATGGCAGCTTGGCTATCCGAATATATACTGATTGTTTGGTTTGTAACTAGAGATCCCAGCAACTATTTTATGGCTTCCTTGATTGAAAAAAGTTCTGCTTGGCAGTCTGTTAATCTCAAATTAAAACTGGTTGAGATCGTTGGTGAGTGAATTCCACTATGATCCGAAGCATTTGCATTATCCCCTCCAAGGCTACGCCACGTTAAGTTTAATCGCATTGCAGCCCGTTCGCTATACAAATCCAGGGGAAGAAAATTAAAAAGGCCTCCCAGGGCTTTTCATTAAATCGACAGTACAACCCCCGTAAGGATAATAGCTGCCGACGGCTGAAGTCTACCCAGTTTGCTCCTGAAAGTGGTTTTTTTGAGTGCTGGTCACTAAACAGTGACTCCGTAGAATGAATCTGACTGCCGCTGTATAAATCTAAGCCCCATCGTTTGACAATAGCCACTTTGCATGCGTAGGGTACAGTGATAGCTTTCCTCGACCTTTCCTCCATATTTCGGCTCCAAATGAGTTTGCTATCGAAGATTATTCAGAGATATTTGACTTCTGTAGAGAGAGTGATTTTCATGCCTTTTACTTTGGATGGTTTAAAAGAAAGTGGTTATATCCATCTATGTGTAAAGAACCATTTCGGGTTTTTCTGGATTAACATCCAGCTCACAAACCTTGCACTATCTCCACTATGTTTGATTTGCGGTTGCTTCTATGTCTCTGGCTTTGACCATCTCAACAAAAATGAGCGCAGAGTCGACGGATTTTCCTCTAGAGTAGGCGTGTTGATTCTTCAAGAGGCTGTTTTGGGAAGCCTTTAGCGAATATAGGTGTCGAGTAGTGTTTAAAAAATTCTAGAAGAAACGAGGTCAGGCTAGAGGGCTGAACGTCGTTCGGACTTACATGGTTGGTTCTGCTTTCTTTTGGAATGAGTATTGTCTTACCCATGGCCTACGCATGGGGAATATATCCTTCGCATAGGCAGGCTTTGTAGATTTTGCATAGCAGTATGCACGGAATGTCCTCCGCCGCCTGTAATTCATTAGGGAAGATCCCGTTCAAACCCGGAGTTTTATAACATTGGAATGGGTTTAGAGCTCTTCCTCTGCTTCCACCGGTGGGTACTGCATCAAAAACTTACAACGCTGAAGCATTTTTATTATCCAGCCGGGCCACATGACCTAGCCAGCGTAGCCGCTGTCTCTTCATTCGCTGAATAATGTCAATATCATCATATAGATCGTACAAAACCTAGCATACAACATCGCTATGCGAATTGGTTTAAATATTTTACTCAAAGTGTATTTCTGACATGAATAAAGGCTCCTCATAAAAAAACCATCAGCCGTTCAATCAAAAGCCATATTGCTTTATTATTTTATTTTTAATTTTATTTAGCTTAGGTAGTTTCCCGATCTACTTTACTTCACTTTAACCTTATTAAAATATCAATATTTTGTCGATAGCTCTGATATCTTGGAAAAATTCGTCGCTAAGTTAACGATTTGTCGAGTAGTTTACGACAACAGCTGATAAGATGAAATCGTTAAAATTATCGTTAAGTCATTTGAACAATCCGAAAACCGTTATAATACAATAGAGAACTCCACCACTACTCCCCGAACAGAACTGTTTGTGCACATGTACATATGTACGTAAGCTCATCAAATTTATCATTATGAAAAAATATTAGTAAAAAATTGGAAATGCATCAAACATATATGATTTTATAACTACCAAAAATATTTAAAGAAACCTGCAACAGAAAAAAAATTCCGTACACGAATGACAGATGAGAAGGAGATGCCGATATCTAAAGCACATTCGAGAGGGCGAGCATACCAGAAACTTCTAGAACTGTGTACGAGCATCCTCACTGGGTTTATAGGAGAGCGGTCAACGCAAGTTAGTTCAGTTACAAAGTAAACTCGGTTGCGACAACATCGGTATAGAGTAAAGCCAAAGAACATATATGTGTTCTACTTGCTGTACTTTTAAAAGTCAGACAAGTCAAGGCAAAGAACATATATTGATATAATATATAATATAATATATGTTCTTTGGCAAACGCAAGCTCGTTCGCTTTATACCACGGCATTCACAATTGATACGCCTGTCGCGTAGTGTCGTCAAAGAACGTATATTTATATTTATATATATATATATTATATATTTATACGTATATTAATATACGTTCTTTGGTACATGCAGCAGCTTATATTAAACTTTCTACTGTGAATGATTTTAAACGGACGTGCAGAAGGAGAGCTTATCATTTTGCTGAAACGACAAAAAAAAAAAACAATTTTTGATTTATTAAATAATTATGATGAATGAAGGATAGTATTTTCAACAAAAACTGTGTACAAAAAGGGGTTTTTCATTGAATATCTCAACACAAATTGACGGTCAACAATGGTTACTAAAGAAAGTAGCAATCGTGCAGAATCCAGTGAAGGTAACGAAGAGAGTAAAATTTCGGACACAGGAAACGGAAAAGCTATAATTACAAGGTACGAACTTTACCAAATGTCCAAATGACGGTTTATTTTATTTTTAAAGTTTCTTTGCAATCCCTAACATTATAATTACTCGCCTTTGGCTGTACATTAATACTATCTAAGATAACACTATTATAATCTTTAATCAGAAACTACAAACATGCATACATAGATTATAAATAAAAGAATAATTAACTTTACTAGGCAGAACGCTTCTCCTGGATACTGGCTATGCATTTTACTTCCAATTGCTTTTATTTCAAATTTTGTGCATGGAAAAAGATGTTCGGAACTGGATTCAATGCAACCTATTCTCGCAATCGCCGCAATCGGAATGAGTATAGAAAATGTTTGTTTTTTCAGTTTAATGTCTCGCAAAACGAATTTACCGCGAAAAATATTGATTGCGTTTGTACCTGGTCTATTTACTACATTACTCTATAAGATCCTGTTACAACTGTGTTGCAAATACGCATTGCTTTTGGGTTTTGCTACCACCTTCTGTTATCAAAATACTTACATACGTATTTTGCGTGGCCTTCCCGGCTGCTTTAGTTATGGAGAGGCAGCCGTGCTTATACAAGGACTTCTGTTGTTTCTCTTAAATGTAATTTTAAAAATTCCCGACATTTTATTAGAAAATAAAAACCGCAGTGATTTTGCAGAATTAAATGTGATAATGATGGTTTGTAGTATAATTTAAAAAATTGTAACATTTTAAATTTCTTATCCTTATTTCTAGGCCGCCCTAACCAATTTGTTTGGTGTCTGCTGGTTATTAGCTGTTGCCAAAATCTTCCGAAAACCCTTCTTTTTCTATACTTTGATGTTCTTACTGTTAATAGCTGTAACTTGTGCCCCAGTTACGAATCCAATACCTCTAATAGCCTTGGTAAACTTCATATTGAAGGACAAAGTGAGGGTAAGTAGAATTTCTTTTTATTTTGTTTTAATTTAAAACATGAATCATTCTAAACTTACAGCTAAAAATAATTTGTTTATACGTGATATTGGTGGTTTTAACTGTTTTTACTGTGTGGTGGCAAAGCGGCATTGAGGAGAAAGCATCTACAAGGGTTCGAAAAATATTTCACATATTAATAGTGCTAGTTTATGTGCCTGGAATAATTTATCAATGTAGTTTTCTTTACATCGCAACCGGAGTAGCGTTTTCAATATTCACAGTAATAGAATTAATCCGAATTTGTAACATACCTCCATTAGCACTTGCAATGCGAAGAGCATTTGCAACATTTTCCGATGAGAAAGATTCAGGACTTCTCGCCTTAACACCATTTTGTTTACTTATTGGCTGCTCCTTACCGATTTGGATAAGCCCTTGTCCCTGCGGCGATACCATTTTTACGAAAGATATTCCGCGAATTCTTCCACTTTTATCAGGCATCTTGACAATTGGATTCGGCGACACAGCCGCCAGTGTGGTTGGATCAAAATTTGGTCGTATTAAGTGGCGCGGTAAGTATCTATGTACATATATATAATACACACATATGTAAATGTATGTATATATTAAAAATATTTAAATAATATTTAAACTTTGAAGGTTCAAACAAGTCTCTGGAAGGCACTTTATCATATATAGCCGTGGTAATATTGGCTATTATGTCCTTAAACTACTTGGGCTTTGTCAACATGACAACTTTGAAATGGTGTACTGCAGTTTTGGCAATATTGACAACATCTTTGGTTGAAGCACATACGGATCAAATTGATAACCTAACTTTACCCATAATATTTTATACAATTGTGAATATAAGTTGAATTTTTAAATGTCTTTCAAATATTTACTTGACTGATATGCATATGTATATTTGCTTTTCATTTAGAATTTTATACAATAAATAACTTCAACCTTTTTTAAAAAGGAATAGTGTCATCATGGTTACAATTTTATACATATGTTTTAAATGATTACGAAGTACCTGTAAAGTTAAAAGAAATTATAGTCCGTCTTATATAGGCTTATAAAATGTTATGCTGATTTCGAAAGCTTGCTCCAGTTGTCAACTTAAACAAAGCAGAAGGCTAATAACAAAACTATTAGATTTTACCCGAAAGCAAAACGAGATTACAAAACTCTATAATCATTTATCACGCGAACAAAACGCGAATGTGTAATCCGGGAATGTCAACCCATCAACGTATTGGTAATGCGTTGAAAATGATATAATGAAAAAAATCATAAAAATTGATTCAGTCTGAAGGAATCATAAATTACGGGCAATAAGGATTGATGTATTTCCGAAATATTTTGGATACACGAGTAAATACGCAAACGAAAAATAACAAAAATTTTGCCAATGAAGTTCCCAGAATTAGGCACAGAAAAGCCAGCCAGCTTACATATGTGTATATGTATGTCACCCCGACATTTTTTCTTTCATTTCAAAATAAATTACTAATTCAAAACAAGGTTTATTTTTCAGTATTTATTAAATTATAAAGAATAATGCAGATTTTAGTTATTATAAACATTTAATATTGGTAATACAATTCTTTATGTTAAACAAAATATATAAAAAATTAAAATCTTATACGTAATGTATAATATTTTCGTTAATATTAATTTTTTATTTAAGAGGAAAACATTAAATACATATGTATATCATATGTGTAGTATATGCATGTCTTAAGTACAAAATACAAACTGGAAAACCGTATTTAAGCAGACAATTTAAAATTTTGTTAT
Organism: Ceratitis rosa; assembly: GCA_037013455.1. Lineage (NCBI taxonomy): Eukaryota > Metazoa > Arthropoda > Insecta > Diptera > Tephritidae > Ceratitis > Ceratitis rosa. Next base: position 17,281,533 of record JAWMAG010000005.1, read on the forward strand.
TTTTAAGAATTAGCGCCCTTTGTCTGCTTAAAAAGCACAATTCTTTATACTGATATTGAATAAATACACTGCAATCATTTTCAATCCTATATATGTTCCATTTCTGGGGCGATGAGTGAGCAAACACTTTTCAGACAAAAAACGTGCGATTAAAATAAATGAAAAATCGAAGTCGCATTTGACCTGCTATTAATTGAATTAAAAAAAAATTCAAACACTGTCGATAAATTCTGAGACAATAATGGACACGGTAACAGCAATATAAAGAAAGAAAAAGTTGCAACCCACTTTTTATATTACACAAGGGATCTATGTGTTTATGTGTGAGTATGTACACTTCGTTCGTGGACGGGGATGGGAATGAGGAAAAGTAAAGAGTATAATGTTAATGGCACTTAACAGAATTTAACAACAAACTACGTGTATACATATATGTTGTATAATGCGGGTAGTTTTATGGTAATTATATTTGTATTCTTATATGTTTATTTAATAGAAACATCGAATTGATTTGATTTCCAGTAATTCTTTTTTAACTTTTAATCTATTTAAAAAAATTAAAAATGCTGTTTCATAAGCATGGGTTTTATTTATGAAATTATTTCTTAAAATTTAGAAAATCAAGAAAATCATGGGCAGTCAGACTTTCTGTCTGTCTCCTGTATGTAATTTGTGTGTTTTTCAAAAGGATACTGATTGTTATAAGCAGGAGCATCTGAATGATTTTAAATAGTAAATTTTTTGTGCCCATATATATGTTCAAATATACAGATTCTAGTGTCCGTAAGTAAATAATCACCAAATGTGTATATATCAGCATTATTATATCAATTATTTTGAAACTGTATTGTAATTGGATTTTGTTTAGGTGTAGAAACATACAAATTGGATATAAATTTTAAAGTTGTATATTTTCCAGTAATTTATTTTTTAAGCGCAGAATGATCATATTGATTAAAAGAATATTTCTTACGAAATGCACTAACAAAGGTGGCAAGGAATTTACGACATATAAATGTCAATTTATAACTATGGGAGAGTACTAAACGTTGGTACATATATGAATACTGAATTCCAACGAATAAATTTAATGATATATTATGAATGCATTTTGACTAAAAAAAAAATATAAATTATACTGTAAGCAATGAAGCAAATTACGTTAAGAATAAATTTAGATATTTAGATTATTTATTATCTTTCTTTTCTTATGATCATACTATATAATAGTTACATGTAAATAATTGAAGTACTCGGAAAAATCGCAAACGCGGTTAACGATTGTACATTGCTTGTGCACAGAATACGTACCGTGTCAACAAATATTACAAATCCTGTGTTACCATATTTTTATAACTTTATTTTTCTCTTAATCGAATAAATGCAATTTTCCGTAAATATTCATTTACTTGTATATCGGATGTGCTTCATAATCATTAATTAATATTTATGTATATGTGTATTTTTAAGTCTGATTCGTATTTAAATACATGGGCATGTATGCAGCTTCGCAAATTGTACGCCTATTCTTAAAAGGACATGTATAAAACTGACATTGCGTATAAAAAGTGTACAAATGCTTCTAATTATTAATCAATGTTTTCGATGTGTTTATGTTTATGAGTGAAGTTGCTTTTTCCAATACGTTTCTCATTTTTAGCTCATGCAGACGACAGTTGTCCGCAAAGTGTTTGATTTTGTAAAAAATAACAAAAATTAAAATTACGTTTCATATATTGTTTCCATATAAAATTTAACTTTAAATGAATGTTTTAATTGCCCGAATCTTCGCCGTCTAATGATTCATCTTGCACCGAGGAACTATCATCGCCACGCTTCGACGATGATGGTGTGCCAGTCAAGCGGCTTGAACTTAGACCCATACCCCCACCAGCTCGTCTGCAAAGAAAAGAGAGAATATAAATTTTGTATTGTATTGTATTTTAAAAAGATAGTGTAAAAAATAAATCATGCACAATAAAGAAGAACTAAAAACTATATTAACACTCTATACCATTTTAAAATTTTGTTTTTAATCGAAATATGTAAATATTTTGGTTAGGAGGTAATTATATTGTATCATGCAAAAGAAACCGTATTTGTTAAAAGGTTGTTAGTAGTCCAATGTTTCATGCTTCCATCAGTTTAACACAATATCTATAACATAGCACTGACATAACATCTGTACATAGATATTGCACATGTAAGACAGTCTCAAGATATAAATTGAGATACAGTTTTAAGCCACCTCTTCAAAACTCGAAAATTTTTAGAAAATATATTTATGTAATTAAAAAATTAAAATAAAGTTGTTATTTCTTGCCGGTGCTGTAAGATTTTTACCATAGATTATTGATGTAGCATACTATACGTAAAGTTTTTTCATGTCCCGCGACCATCATATTCTTTTCACCTTAATATCAATAATGTACAGAAAACTTTTAATAGTCATGGAACCACATGACTTTGTTACTGTGGGATGACATTATCATTTTATTATCATATATAAATTGTATTTTTATTAAATATAAATTCTAATGAGCAGATCCGATCCCGTACAATATTAAAAGAAAATGACTGTACAATTTGTAGCGAAAATGTCAAGAAATTGTACGAAGTTGACATTACTTCCAGCGTAACCGAAATGATCCGTATTATTAAAGTATATGAGAAATTTCATTTCAAAAACCATTTAGTGATTGAAAATAAGTTTTTGAACAATGAAAAAATTTTTAGTGGAAATATTTTAGAGAGTAAATTATGATTAAAAAACTAAAATAAGGGGATTGGAATAATTACTTTACGTTAAGGAACTCTTCATATAATAAAACATGGCATGGATATTGAATGCACTAATAAAGGAACATTTAATTTTTAAATGGAATCTTGTGGATCAGTTTTTGGGGCAAATACATAAAACACGTGCGTGAACTCAGTAATACAAATAAATTTCGACACTCTTACATTTTAAACTATTCCCAGTTTAAACTGTTTAATAACGGCTTTATAAACCTTCACAATTCATAATTAGTGAAGCGTCCTTCTTAGGTGAATAGGCCTTCGCCTTCTCAGTTTCTGCTACTTGCATCGATCTATAGTTTTGGCATTTAAATAAATTATTTTGCATATATTCGCAATAATACATATATGAATATACATACATATGTATGGTATAATAAAAAAAATGAATACAATTTCAAATTGCCATTTAAAAATAATTTGAAACACGCGTTACAAACCAATGTAATTCTAAATTTAAGATCTCTTCCTTATTTTAATTCATTAGTTTTGCTCACCTTAATTTAGTTTTTAATGAGTTGATCTCACGGTTCATTGCTTCTTGACTTTCTATCATATCTTCACATTCCCGCTGATATTTACGTTTTTGCGTTTTCTCCTTTTGCAATTCTTCCTCAGTTTCGTCAAGATTTCGTTTTAGTAATTTCATGCGACTGTTGAGCTATGTAAAATAACACACAATTGTCAGTAGTTTAATAATTATAGAATTTTTAGAAACTTACTTTGTCGATTTGCTCCTTGTATTGATCGGCATGACGGCGTTCATCTTCGATATTCATTGTAAGCTCTTTAACTTTCTTATCCATTTTTCGGTTGGCCTTTTGCTGTAAAAGACGTTCTTTGACCTCATTCTCTAACTGCTCTTCAAGGTTAGTTATTTTTGCTTCCAGTGTTGCAATTGTAGCCTTCACTTTAGTGCGCTGAGTTGTTTCAATCTCGGTTAGTTTAGCTTTAAGCTCCTTGTTCTGTCTTTCGAGTAACGCCCGAGTATTTTCGTTCTTTTGGGAATTGGATTTTTCATTGGCTAGCTCCGTTGAAAGCTGTTCAATAGATAATTGCGCCTTACGGCTACGATCTAAAAGAAGCTCTGAGTTAGATTGCTCCTCTTCCAATTCCTCTTCCAGCGCGGCGATGCGCGCCTCTAATCGACGCTTCTCATCAATCATAAGGGAACCTTTACTGGCATTATTTGAAATTTCTTCAGCGAGTTCATCACGTTCAGTTTCTGCAGAGCGTCTTGCTCTTTCGGAACTGGCTAAATCTTCTGTTAATTGCAATACTTCCGCTTCTAGTGCTTTCACTTTGCGCTCAGCTTCTTTACTTGCAGCTTGCAACTCCTCTTTTGCTGCCTTTGCTTCTTCAGCATCACGCAAAGCGTCTTTAACTTGCCCTTGCAATTTTTTAGCATGTTTCAAGGCATCCTCTTTCACTTTGTTATGCATTTCCATAGTGGTTTCCATTTCTTTAAGATCCCCTTCGAGCTTCTTCTTTGCTGCAACAGCCGCAGTCCGTTGTTTTCGTTCTTCATCTAGTTCGGCCTCTAAATCACGTATCTGTTTTATGAGTCCACGTCGTTTTTCTTCGGCCTGCTCTTCTTTAGCCTGTAAATCACGTTCGAATTGCGATCGCATAGCTTGCATGTTAACTTCCAAGCGCAGCTTGGCATCTTCCGTTAATTGCAAATCATCCTCAAGCTCTTCATTTTGCGATTTCAATTCAGCTAGTTGAGACTCCAGCGCTCGTTTTGCCTTTTCTAGTTCATGCACATTCTTGTCGGCAGTACCTTGTGTGTTGGCTAAATCATCAAGCTCGTTTTGAAGTACTTTTCTTTTATTTTCAAGATCTTCTATCTTATCGTAAGCTTCATCGAGTTCACGAGTTAACGAGAGCACCTTGGTCTCTTTTTCTCGGGCTTCACGTTCAGCGGTATCGCGCTCTTGGGCTATCTGTTCCGATATAGCCTTTTCTTCTGCAAGTATTTTATCGAAATTCTTTTGTTTCTTCTCCAGTTCAAGCACCTGTAAAATAAATTTTTTAATAATAATAAATAAATAACATACGTTAGGACGCAATACCTTTGTACGTTGTGCTTCCAACTCGATAGTTGTATCTTCAAGCTCGGATTGTATCTTCTTTTTACTTTTATCCAAGCGATCATTTTGCGCTATTAATTCTTTCACTTGCCTTTCCAAGCCTTCAAGTTCTTTATTCAATCGTTTCTTGCTCTCTTCTAACTCTTTAACCAGATCAGCATCTTCCTCTGCCTTTTTCTTAATATCCTGTACTTGAGCTGTTAGTTCGTTCAATTTACGCTCATAGTTACGCTTCGCCTCCTCATCCTCTTCCAATTGTTCTTGCAATGCCTCCTTTTCTGATTCCAGTTGCCTTAGCTTTGAACTCAGGGATAACTTTTGGCGGGTCTCTTCCTCGAGTAACTGCTGTGCCTCAGTTAATTGGGACTCCATATTACTAGCGGACTTCACAGCTGCCGACGCTTTCAATTCGGCCTCTTCCAGCTGATTCGTTATGTTTTCAGCTTCTTGCTGCAGTTTTGTGCATTTCTCTTGAAGTTCCGATCGAGCGCGTTCGATTTCAGCTAACTTTATCTGTGCGGTGAATATGTAAATAAATATATTTAGTTACGTTTTAAATATGCACAAACGTAAATATAAGCGTTAACCACATATTTACGATTCTTTTTCATTCATGATATATCTATGGAATATGGGAGGCAACTTAGACGCGAATAACATAGCAGATTAAATAAATTTATATACTCGTACATATATATTTTGCTACCAATATACCTACATAGGTATATGAGTGTATTCTTTTTCTTTTCAATAAATTTATTTAATCTGTTATCTATGTATATATACGGGTAAATGAATGTTTCTGTAGTAAAGATAGATCTAACCGATATCTAATTTTTGTAGTGTTATATGCCTTGAGACTCGAACAAGTAGTGTCTGAAGAATTGACAAATTTTTTATGATGCAAACATGAAAATCAAGAGATATAATTAATGAAATTAGTAGAAATTATTATTACATTTCATGAATAATATATTTCTATAGCATCTTAACCGCAAAAAATTAAATTGTTAATCGAGCTTATGTTCGTATTTATATGTTCAACTATTGTTGAGACTGTAAAAATGTTCTTCGTTGCTCAAGCCAATTTGCCATTGCAAATGGGGGAGTCGAATTAAAGCTACGAACGATATTATATATATAATTGACAATGAGATTTAAATGCAAATTAATATACAATATCTGCTGCACTTAAAATTTATTTTAATTGTCTTACCTGAAGTTCGGCAATTTGCGATTCTGCCTGTTTTCGTCGGCGATCATTTTCTTGCCGTGAACTATTGACACTACGTAGCTCTGTCGCTAAATCAGCATTTTCCGCCTCCAACGAACCTTTCGCTTTCTCTAGTACTGTTTTTGCTTTACGCAGATTTTCGAGTTGATCGTTGATAACATTTAATTCCTGGGAATGCTTGTGTCGCATTTCAGACAACAGAGATTCATGATTTACCGCCTCTTCTTCCAATGATTTCTTAAGTGTTGCTAGTTCTTGTTCACGCTTGGAACGCAACTCTTGCTGAGCTACAAAAGGTGCGGAGAAACAAGACATTCAATTATATGTTCATATGTATGTAAATGAGAAATATATGTATATGTTCAAGTATGTATATACATACAAATGTATGTATGTTTTAAAATCAATATTTGAAAGGCTTTAATAAAAGATATATTGAAAAATTTTGATAACAATTTCACAGACTTCTATTAAGGTATCTAATAATTTTACTCACCAGCTGTTGTATCTAATGAATCCAGGAGTTCGTTTTTTAATGCCTCTAACTCTTCACTCAAATCTCTTCGTATCTTTTCAGCTTTCGCTCGGGCAGCCTTTTCTGCTTCTAAGTCTTCCTGAATTTCGGCCAACTGTGATTCTAATTCGCGCTGCGCTTTTTGTGCGGTGGCTTTAGCTGCAGATTCCTCATCTATACGCATCAGAGTTTGCGTAAGCTCTTCCTCTCGTTTCGCTAATTGCAGTTGCATATCTTCTACTTGTATGCGACGCTCATTCATTTGTTCCTTCAAATCAGCTACTTCTGTCTCAATTTTACGCTTCGTGCGATCAGATTCCTGTCGTTGCTGCTGGTCTTTGTGCATTCTCTCCTCCAACTCTGCTATTGTGGCTTCATGTTTCGCCTTCAATTTACTCAAATGCTTTGCTTTCTCCTCCTCTTCCGCTAAGGTTTGGGAGAGATCATTTGCACGTTCCTCCAATATTTTTTTCTCTTTTATCAACTTCTGATTTTGATCATCAGTAATGGCCAAATCCTCCTCATATTTTTTGATTTTAGCGTCCAATTGCACTTTTTCTAATTGCAATTTCTGTCGAGCCGCCTCTTCCTCTTCCAATTGTTCCTCAAGATCTTGAATGTTGAGCTCTAACTTTTTCTTCTCTGAGCCAAGTGCAAGTGATCTTTCTTCTTCTTCCTCAATGCGTGCTTCTAGCTCCTGCATCATATCTTCTAGCTCTTGCTTGCGAGCCATCAATCGAGAGCGAGACTCTTCAGCTTCGGCACAGAGTTCTATTTCAGCTTGCAACTGTTCAGCCAGAGTCGTCTTTTCCTCTAGTGCTTGTTGATATTTGCGTTCATATTCTTGCGTACTTTTAGCCAATACATCCAGTTTTTCTCGCACCTGTTTCAGTTCATCTTCCTTTTGCACCAGTTTCTCCTCTTGCTTAGTCACTTCCAGCAATGGCTTTACTTTTGTGTACAAGCGCCACCACTGCCAATTGCGTAGCTTTAAGTAAGCAGCACAATTCCTTTGTATTATACGAATAGCATTTAATTGTTGTAGCCGCTTTTGATAGTTGCGACGGGCAAGGTAGCCGCGACAGAACGCTTGGAAATTTACAATCAAATCTGTTATCTTGTAATCTCGCTCTTCTTCGAGATGAGCCAACACGCCAGCACGGAAGAAGATTTTTGACTGACCAACACGGAAGAGATTTGTATCCAATTCCAAAGCCTGAATCATTTTTTCGCATGCCTTTTTACCATCCATGAAACCTTTTGGTATAACGTTCGGCGTGAGCAACTCGTACCTTTGACGGAACTCTTGGAATGGAATGCGATTTGGGAAACCTTGGCGGCAAATACGTATTCCTTCTAATACTCCATTACAGCGGAGCTGATCTAGCACCAAAGGCGCGTCTATTTTCCCAGCTCGTTTTTCATGATTTGGTATAATGCAACGAACAAAGTTTGGATTTGTATTGCGAAGTGTGTCCATCAGCTTAGCCAGTTGCTCTTTATATAAATGTGAGACAGTTCGGAACATTCCCTTACGAGTACGAGCACCGAATTGAGTATCAGTTAAAGCTTGCTGAGCCATGCCTACTATTTCAGCATCCTTCCAGATATTTACAACGAATGGATCCTGCGAGGCTTGCAACAATGAAACAATGTTTTCGTTTAGCGGATCCATATTTTTCATTAACCATTTGGCTGCCGAATAATCAACCTTGCCCGCATAATGAACGATGGCAAAATCGGCAACACCACGAAAATCTGTTTTCAAAAATTTCGGATGCATCGAATGAGCTGAAACGAGCTTGTCTACGAACGTTTTATCAGTGGCCTTCGGGAACCAACATTCCTCATCCAGCAATGCCATTATACCGCCAGGCTTATCAATTAAATCAATAGTCGGCTGAAGATCCAGACCGAAATCTATGAATTTCCATTCAATGCCTTCCCGCTGATACTCTTCTTGCTCCAATATGAACATAGTGTGATTGAAGAGCTGTTGTAATTTTTCATTGGTGTAATTGATGCATAACTGCTCGAATGAGTTCAATTCGAATATCTCAAACCCAGCCATATCAAGAATTCCGATAAATGAGGCACCTTGACGTTTGGTACGATCTAATGATCTATTAATGCGGTTCACTAACCACTTAAACATCCGTTCGTAGCAAGCCTTTGCAATCGCTTCGACGGCAAATTCAACTTGCTCCTTAGTTTGGGCTTTTGTAACGAAATCACGTCCCACCTTAATACGTGGTGTTAGGAAGGCTCTGGTCATGTCTGTCACACTCAAACCTAATAAATGGGCAATCTTTTGAGCAACTGTATTATCGGGAAGTGTCGCTTGATCATTATTACGCTCCTGACGAAATTTCATACAACCAAATAATAGAACAGCGCTCACTATACGAAATATGGAATTAAAGTCATCACTAGTCATGCCCATGATGTTCATTGACTTAACGGTCGCTTGGAATTCGGCGAAATCATCTACGCCAGGCACAGGGAGGCTACCATTGGAAAGGAATGGATATGTTTTGATGTCATCGAGTATGAACTTTTCACGTTGTTCAGGTGATGCACCAGCAAGTAATTGATAAAAAATATGGAAGGTCCGTTCATCCTTGGCTTGACGGATCGCGCGAGATTTCTCCAAAAGATATGTCTCGATATTCGCACCCGATATATAGCCTGATGCATCGAAGTTTATACGAATAAACTTACCCTAAATATAATCGAAAGAAAAACAATATTAAAATACATTTGATTTTATAGGAAAACGCTGAAGGGAACAAAAATTGTCGATTACATACAATATTGTCATATTCAATTCATTATTAGGCAGTTAATTCTGAGTTTAGACGGTAATGCGCGAAACACATATGGTACATACGAGTATGTGTAATTATCACGAATTTGAAATTTAAGACTTGTTTCTTTAATTCCAAACTTTCTTTCTTATATCGAATTAAAATTTATAGGACAGTGAAATAATTTAATAATAAAAACAAACAATACTTACAAAACGAGATGAATTGTCGTTTTTCACAGTCTTGGCATTTCCAAAAGCCTCCAAAATGGGATTGGCTTGTAAAAGTTGTTGTTCCAGTTCCCCCTAAATAAATAAAATATTTTTTTTTGGGTTGTAATTAATTTATATATAATAATAACATATTTAAATTATTTGACAATAACTCAATTTAAGGAATGTTAATGAAAAACTAATTCTCATCAACTATTTGTCAAGCAAAAAGTATTAGAAACATGCAAGATATTGTACGTACATATATATAATCTAATTCAACTAATCGAAAAAAAATTATATACATTAAAACAAATATACTGTATGGTTGGTTCATACACAGGATATCTCAGGCCATGTCAATATTAATATTTATAAACAAAAACATTCATTAACAAAGCAAAAACTAAAGTACTTGAAATAATAAAATCTACAATTTTAATGTGCAATATTTACAAATATACCTTAATCATTATACACCGGCATCCGGAATTTTCATTCAATTTAGACACTTCTTTTTGACTTTCTTTTTTAGAACAAACAGAATCAGATACACCATGGACATTACATTTGATTTTATAACTTTTCTTCGCATTTACTTGCAAATTCTGTAAAGTTACAATTGCTGAATATAATTTGAAAACATAATTTGCCAATTATAAACATTCATTTATTTGGGAATACTAAACCTGATTTTGGAGAAACATTTCACAAACATTTACTTTAAAACATAAAACGTTCGATATTGAACAATAAAGTATGTATGTATATGGGACTACTTTTCATAAAATCATCATACAAAATATTCAAATTTAGCAAGATCGAATTTGCTAAAAATATTGAAAATAAATATTTTCCTACATTATTATGTTCGTTCATTCTCTTATTGGAGCTCTCCTGTTTTGACTTGCAAACAATGTCAATTTGAGTGTAAGGAAATTATATACATATATATGTGCCAAATCCGCCACCTTATGTGTACTTAAAGTTATTTACTCGTATTACAAAAATTTATACAAAAACTGTTCTTTATTCTACCAACATTTTTATATATGGTAATAGAAACTGTTTTTGATTGTCGGATTTTATATTCATTCTCTAATGTGCCACAACAAAATATCGCCTTATCATTCACTACTGCTAAACACTTATATTTTTTGCTTTTTATTAAAGTTATCAACTATTATTAGCTATGACTTTTATTAAATTCTTTTTGGCAAAATTCTATATTTACAGGATTGTTTGAAAATAATTCAAATCAATATACATATGTATGTATATATATGTTTTCTGTATCGCTAACGTGTATTAACATGAAAGCCAATGATGAAACACCAAAATTAAAGAAAAATTATTTACGAATTGTCCATTCATATCTATCTGTCGGCCTGTTCGTTCGCAAATCAGTGTAATTTCAAATATCATATAGTTCAGGTTTCTAACTTTGAACTCTAGCAGTGCCAATCCAGCCACAAATATCACAAATTTTGATATTTTACAAAGTTGAAAAAAGGATCAAAACATTCTAAAAACATGTTATCGATTGTCCAGAGAAAACAGCGTAGTCAGTTAAGATATATATGTGAATATTTTCTTGGTTTATTTAAGTTCGGAACTGTGCAGTAGACTAAAACGTAGCATACGAAAAAAATTAACATTAACTAGCGATTTTTTAAACAAAATATTCAAATCATGGTATATTTACAAATTTACTAAGCATTAATTATGTAAATCTTATGATTTCATACTTTACCGCAAATGTTTCCGCATTTATACTCTAAAATTCATGTATTTTGTTTGTTTCCGAAGATGATTAAAATTAGTAGTTGTATGATTTACCAATTGCGATTTAATGCACAATTCGAGTTGCACAGGCGATAAAAATTTGGCGAATTATATAATGCAGTTAGAACAGCGACGGTTAATAACAGAAGTTTGATGTAGTTGTTTTTAAGACCACATGGATTAGCATTCAATGCCAACAACAATGGATGGATATGGAGCCATTACAATAATTGGTTGAGGCGGAAGTAGCATAAGTTATATAGTGAATGCAATAATAATCGCAAGAGGAACAATTTAATTAATTAAGGGTAATTACATTGGTAAAACTTATTTATAGCACATCAATTAAATCAAAATTTACCGAACAAAAGTTAACGAAAATATCTTGGAAGTCAAAACATTTTGTTTCAAATTTTCTCAGATGTTTGTATAATTCTTCGACGCGTGAGAATGTTTAGTAAATTATTTTACTAACGTTTACAATATTCTCAAATTATCAAGCTTATACAGTACGGTACTATTTTGAAGATTCAAAAAGTGTATACATCAGTCACGTCAAAGTTTTTTGAGATATTCAGTGACGAAGTGTCAAAAAACTTGAACGAGTTTAGTCATTATTACCTGAGTATTGCGAATTAATTTATTTATATAATGATTATTCCTATTTTTTAGAATAACTCATGCCTATTTTTTTATTTAATTTTGTATACTGAAATATTCCACCCATAAAGAATAACAATTATATTGAGAAAAGCAAAATGTTATTAATTCACAACTATCTAACACAAATTATAGAAATCATTAATAAAAAAGTAATTATTAACTATACAATAAAAAATAATAATAAGTTACGTACATAGTATATATATATATACAATCAAAATGAAATTAAATAGTAACATAGAATAGATTCTGATACTTACAATAATCAAAGCCGGATGAGGTCCCTTTATAGTATAAATTGTTGAGGTAATATTTTGTTTAGGTTGATTGGTGGTGGTCGGTCAGTTCATTAAATTTTTCGTGGTATTAGTTATATTATATTATGTTTTTTTATTTATTTTTTTTTTATTTAGATAATAATAGATTTGTGGACGTTTTGGTGACAGTGATTGGGGTTGTAGCAATAGAGTAGACGCAGGTTAACGGTGAATTTTAGTGCATTGGTGTAAATATTTTTTTTTTATATTATTTTTTTTTGTTTTAATTAATAGTAATTATTTTATATTTACATTTGCATATTTTTTGAATAAAACAGTTGAATTTAAGAATTTTGAAAAAGTAGTAAACAGCAACCAATCATTTTTACAACATAGTAGGTTATTAAGTAGTTCATTTGCAGAGTAAACATGAAATAAAAATAAAAAAATAAGAAATTAAAAACAATGTTCAAGTTTTCTTTTTTTTTAATGTTTTAATGTAATCAAATGTTCAAAACCAGCTAAAATATCATCGAGTGAAACCTTTTCAGATAATATACATAAATTACAATTATCCAACGTAGGTATATGAAATACACATATGTACATACATATTTATACAAATAGAAATAGTAACTAATGACATTATATTTTTGTACTTAAAGGCAATATTTTTAAGTAAAAATTTACACCATACACATCTAAGGTATCTGAACAAATACCAACAAATAGTAATATACAATAAATTCAAACTTTTATGTACTTTTTTTGGCATTATAAATCATTAATTTGTAAATAGTAAAATAAATATACATATCTATTGTACATACATACATATATAAATACCTACCTAGAAAGACATTTTCCCATGCTTTAAGTGCAAATTTAGCTACTCAAATACATCCATACAAATCTCTGTATGAAGAGGTATACCAATGTGCGTACCAATATGGTCATAATATTTGGTCAAAATATAGAATATGACAAGAAAAACGGGGTCGAATAAAAATCAATATGGTATGAATATAAGAAAACAATAAATGCATTTGTTTCTGCTCAATATCGCCAGCTGGAACTGCAACTAAATGCACGAGTATGACTCCCAAACGTCATAATAACAAAATACAAATACATATTGTATGTATACATATATGATATGTGCTCATATATTACAAAATTCCAAATGTACATACATACATACATATGTACATATGTTTGTATGGATATGTTCTCGTGTTGTATGTTTTAAGCATTGTAAATGACTGCAGTCAATAAAGCAAATTTACAAATATAATTTTTCCAAATACGGCGTTCAATAAACAAATATGTGATATACCACATGCATACACGTATGTACATATGTACGCTTATGTAGCAAGTCGCGCATAGAACTATTAGATATTTAGGTATGTACATAGTAATATCAGTAATATCGAGGCAGACATGTACTACATACTTACATACATAAATGCGTATTTTTGCTGCTTAGATATACATACATATGTACATATGGAGTATTTTTAATTACTTAAAAATCTTAAAAGAATTTCATCGCAACGAAATTTTGATTGCCATTTAAATGTCGTTTTTTTCAATTTAGTCTTTGTCCTTGCCGTAAAAGGAAACTAATCTACCAAGAAACATGCTATATTCCTTATTGGTTTGATTTAATAAAAAAATATAATCGTGCTTCTAAACTATATACATATATGACTGTATGTAGCTCGTATTTCCAGTGGTGTTAATACCTCTACAAAAAACGAGAGAAATATGTACATACTCCACGAGAACAAGAGAGTACTCCAAAAGTAACCACAATCCATACAAACTAAATGGTATAATTAACATTGCGATGACCTAGTACTCTATGAAGTACTTACAGGAATTTAGTTTTGAAACTACTCCTCAAATATGCTCCATGGAATGCCTACAGGGGATTACATTATAGATTATTTATTTACGAACATTTACTTTGGAATACATTCCGCTTTGGTGAAAACCTAACAATATTTATCATCTAAATCATCATAATTTATATTGGTAGTAATAAACAGCGGACGCGATAGTCGAGTGATTAGCATTGCGTATTGCCATTCGGAAGACCAGGGTTCGAGTCCTGGTCCGACCAACATCCAAAATTTATAAAAAAATGAATTAATTAAGTTAATAATAATAAAATTAATCTAAATTTTCTATTTGCGGTCGCGGGAATGTCAACCCCTCCGATTCGCTTCAGCGTTTACAAAAGGTCGATATATATATATATATATATATATATATAAACATTCTAATTTGCACATGTGTTCTAAGTATTTGCATCAAAACAAATATCAAACTTATTGTGCATTCGCAACTTCATCTAGTATTTAATGACGACTGTTAATACAGGAGCAATCATCGGCTAGCAACAAGCTGGTACCGAGACGCGAGTTGGTTCAACCTCGCATTACAGAGGAGTAATCCAATAAGTATTCCACTCGATCACATAGTCCACAAATTTATGCAAGGTTTTTAATAGAAGCTGACGAATTTTCTGATCAAACATTAAAAATTTCGGTATAAGGTAACCTTATAGTAAATGGGCGCGAGTTTCACTTCAAAAAATTTTTGCCAGGCATTTTCTCTATTTAATTTGTCTTATTCAGATCGCTTAACTGAGCATCATTATTTGCGAAAAAGAGTAAATACCGAGAAATTTTTGAAATATTACTCGCTTTATTTTGGACCAAGTGGTATTTCTCCAACTCAGAAGACACACTGATATTAATATGAAAACAACTGAACTTACTTAACATCCAAATGCATATATGTATGTATGTATGAGTTTGCATTTAAATACATGGACATTGATTACAAATGATTCACACTTTTTGGTGTCTCATGAACGTGAAAAGATCATATATACACTTACATATGTACGTATATACGGCTATGCCTATATTTAAATATATTTAAACATAAATGCTAATACAAATAATAATAATCATTTTCAAGCATGCACAATTACATACATATGTACAAACATATTTATGCATGGTAATCAATTAAACACGCCGACAGAATGTTTACTTTAACGTCGCGAAAATTTTAATAGTCTGTTGTTCGAAAATTCGAATTTACCATCAAATACGGGCGGTTGTAAAAAACAACAAATACTACGTATATACATATGTACATAAGCTCATTCTTATTGATTAAATTGAAAATATGTATAAATATCTATTTAAATTAATTAACTGCCATCCATGGAACCAATGTCCAAATTAAAAATTTGTACTCCTTAGCTACATGCATGTACATATGTCCACACATATGTATGTATGTATGTGTGTATATACATATGTGTGAATGTACATTAGGCTGTGCGATTTTAATATTTACTTATGTTGTGCTTTTTAAATAACAAGCCATTACCAGACATTTGAAAGATTTATGTTTTCATTGCGTGTTAATCCTGAAGGAAAATATAAGAGCTAAAATAACGATAAATTGCATTTCATCGCCAAATAGTTAATATTAATATGTAAAACACTACTTAATTTCTGCATGTTGTACAACCCTTCCTAGAAAGAAAAATAAAATTTAACCTTCAAATGGTCGCGCGGCGTCCAATCGACCACGCTAAAAATGTTTTCGTTCATAATTATATTATTGAGGTGTTATTTGCTTTTATAGATTTTTTTTCTGAATTTAAAATACTCGTTTTCGACAATTTAAGTCTAAACACAATGATAATACTATATCAAATACAAAAAATAAACGATTATTAGTTAATTAATGTTTTTCTAATTTTCTCGAAGGTTAAAAAAATTTCTTCATGGAGTACAACTTTTAACCGCTCATCTATCATGATTATATACATTTCATATTATATATGAAAATTAAGCTTATCTCAAAACAGAGCACATTTATGATGTGATCTTTTAAATACTAGTTCAGAATTCGGAATGGAGAAATTCATAAAAACATAAATATAAATTCATAATGAGAAAATGTAAGTTACATACATATATTATTAAAAAACGGTTACCCTAGTAAATATAGAAATGTTTGAAGGAATACATGTTTGCCTTTTATATACATATGTACATGTATAAACATTTGCACATTCGTATGTTAATAAAAAGTCTATAAAGTTCACTCGTATGTGTGTATATAAAATAAAAATACCAAAATTAACCTTTTTCAATTTTTTATCTCACTTAGAGAGAACCAACTTGGAATACCTAAGTTGTGCATACATACGTTATAAAAAGATTACATATTAAAAAATACATGCATATGTACTCGTATACTTTGTACTACATATTTTATATATGTACATACATACATATGTATGTTTTATGCTGTTTGTGCGGTTTGTTCATTTTTGAGATATTTTTTCGAACTTCACCATTCCGAATTAGACGACATAGTTCACCTTAAATGGAGCTAAACTGACGTCGATTCGCCGTTTTGTTATTGTTATATAGCGGCTGCAGCACATTTATAAGATGCTTTATTCCATCACAACAACACAACACGATCGTAGCCAGTTCCCCACATCTTCATTAACACTGCGAAAAATATGCATGTTTATTTACATGTATGCATATAGTTGTATTCCTCATTTGTAGGTTTGGTTTATTTTTTATTAATTTCCTTTTGCGCTATTTACCATCGTTGATTTGCCTTTAACTGACATTCGTATTTTTTTTCTTTTACAGGCATTTCGTTTCCTCCGTTTCTTTATTTATTCACTGAAGTGATGAGTCAGGGCTTAAATATTTTCGCTCTGAATCGCTAACGAAAAGGTTTTTAATCATTTCACTTCAGATAATTTTTTTTTTTTAAGAAAATGAGTTGTTTGTTTTACACTTTTTTCTCTGATAATAATAACGAGGGGCAAAAGTTTATTACTCATATACTCGATAAATATATTACACATAGTATATACAAACGTATATACCATACATACATATATACATGCTAATGTATGAACATATATGTACATATGTATATTTGTGTGACTATTCTTAATGGTAAACGAATAGTAAATGATTATATCTAAACAAATAAACTCTATCAATAAACTTATGATAAATGTATTGGAAGAATAAAAATAGTGGCTTTAAAAGCAAACTAAATTCTCTATACATGTATGTATGTACATAGTCATAAGTGTATGCCAGCTAATATAGTATAATTAAATAAATCTCCAAAAATGTTTAAAACTTACCGCTCCCGAGCCTTTTGGTTTCGATGCCGCTACATATGCTAAATACTGTATAACTTTTTTCGTATTTTCGGTTTTTCCAGCACCAGATTCACCAGTACATAAAATCGATTGGTCTTCCCGATCTGTATTTAGAAAAAAAATTTGAATTTAATTACTAATAAAATAAAGGTTTTATCATAATTTAAAAAATTATTAAAATTATACATGCTTATTCCGTAGCATAGGAGCTGCTATGAAATAAGCAACGTGACCATTGACGGCTTTAATACTTTCATAGCTTAATTTTAGACACTACCTTATATGGAAACATATGGACAGAAACAGTAGTATATTGACTTTTTATAGCCAACGATTCTTAATAGCGTAGATACATATACATTCACATTTGCAAATCAAAATCGATTTATACAATTCTCTTTGTCTTTCTATTTTCCTAGTAAAAAAATTAAGAGTTATATAGAGTTCTTTAAAGGTTATTCACAACGCAAGAATAGCGATAATACCATAACTACTGGGCAGCCTAGAGATGCCAAATTTCATTTGTGGGATGATCAAATGTAAGCAGAGTAAATCGGCATAGTGAATTCGACCCAGAGATCAATAATTAGCGATTATTAATGGCTTCAAAGATTAGATATGTACATATATGATATTGAATTATATTGAATAATGGAAAAGGAAATCCTAAACCCTGTTAAAAGATTTCTTTAGACAACTTTTTATGTATGCTATATGTAGTATAGCACTATTTGAGCAGTTTTGAAATATACATATGTATATAAAAATTATAGAAAGAAATTTCTTAAAAAAATCGAAAAATTATGAATCACTTAAAGTGTCCATGTAACATATAAAGCAATCGATTTCTTTCGCATACGAATACAACTTCACTATCAAAGAGTTTGAGTGTTTAACCAAAAACCAGTTTAAGCAAACGCATTTGAATTTACATACGAAATACATCTGAATACAAAAACCCAATTGCGAACAAAGATATTCACCAGCCGGCTCGCTAACTTCACCGATTTGTCACCAGTGTGTGATTCATAAATGTTCGCACAAATATTTTCAATTTGAACGTCGAACACCTTTTATGTAAAATATAACGTTAAGTGTACTTATCGAAATTTCACGCTAAATGTAGCTTGGGCAACCAACTTGTGGTAAACTTCTATTTCATTGTATTCACAAAAATATGTATTGTCTGTATGTATGTATGTATGTATGTTTGTATGTGCTCAAGAGTTATTTTTTATTTAACTTTTTAGCATTACTGTTCATATTTCAGTTCATACATACACGTACATATGGATGTATACATATGTATAGCAAACATTCGGCAATAAATAATACCAAAGTGCCAGCAATTCCACTAAAATAGAAGCGACAGTTCGAACCTTATCTAAAATGAGTTCCCTAAATCAAAGTAAACATATGAATGACGAAGTCTTAAAAATAGTACGACACTTATTTCAATTTCTCTGAACAACTGTTGTTATTGTCCAAACGACTTAAATCACTTTCATAATAGATAAATTTTTCTCAATCCTCATTTTATTTAAATATTCTCTTTTATATTTTTCATACTAAGTGAATTGAGTAAATTCCATCACCATAATTCTCTTGCAAACGGTTAAGGTTTGTCTAAGGGTCAGTTTCACCAGAACTAAGTATTTCTTAATTATTTTTAGGTCCATATTGAGCTCATTGTCAATAACTAATTTTCATAAGTTTAAGGCCAGGTTCCTCTAAAAAATTTTTAAAAATTTTAATTTTTTCCTGTAAATTGCTAGAAAATACTCTTAGAAATAATATAGAATTAGTCCAGAAGGTCCCAAAGACCAAGAAGTAAATATAGAAGAGGGGAGAATTAAGCGCGCCAAGCGGTAAATCGCCTTTTTATCGAAACCACCTATTGAACTTATCAACATGAACCAAACGCATTTAACTCCTAAAAAGTCATCTATGGTCGATACTACAACTAAAAATAATCATTGTTATTTAAAAAATTTATTAACAATTGAAATTAAATAAAAAACGGTAAACAAATTAAAAGGTCTGCTATTTTTTTTTTTTTTTTTGTGAAAATGTTTAATTGTTGTTCCGAAACTGATCTTATTTTTTGCTTTCAGATGATTCGTTTTACAGTTATAGTGTCACTCATCAACAAATCAATTTTAAGAGCCGAAATTAAAAAAAAAAATCAATTAATATTTTTATACGTCTACTTATCTACAAAAACTTTGCATTATAAATATTTTTATTTTTTTTTTAAATAAAATTTGTTTAAAAAAAAACACATTTTTTTGAGGAACCTGGTCTTAAAATAAAAAGTTGGCGAAATTTTTCAATAGAAATAAAATTAGGAATTAATAAAGTAAATTAAGTTTTACCTTGGAGCATGGATCTATAGGCGGTGTCGGTTATTGCGAAAACATGAGGAGGCACTTCATGCCTTTTAATACCCTTATACCGCTCCATAATCTTCTCAGTATATATTGGCAATTTTTTGTAAGGGTTCACAACGACACAGAAGAGGCCAGAATAAGTCTGCAAGAAAAAATATATATTTCCTTTTTATTCAGATAAGTATGTAAATATAGACATTATACATTTAAGAAAATAATATTGTTGAATAAAGCTGGATGATATGAGTATGCGAGTACAAAACAAAGAATCAAGCAATTATTATCTATTATTCGAAGTCAACATAAAGCGAATAAATACATACATACATACTTACATAGCTGAGAATAAATAAGAACATGTAAAAATGTCGTCATCTCAAAGAAAGAGTCGGATGTTCAAAATAAACTTCTTTTGAGATCTTTGTACAATAAAAAAAAATTAAGTGGGCTTGAAGAAATTTTTATATGACAGATATATGTACTTTAATTAATTAGTAATTCGTTCATTTCCTTAACTATCGAAAATCGCTTCAGTGGTTATAAAACACTAAAAATATACACAGTCGCCTAGAAGTAGCAATTCTTAGAAATATTTTATTGTTTTTCTGTGCAGGCTTATTCATTATTAATTTCAGTAATACTTGACATTCATCAAAATATCCTAATAACGAAAACAGTGGCCTGCGGAACAATATTTGTTTTTAGAACTTTAAAAATGGATGAATACTTCGATTGTATTTAGTTTTTATATAAAACTTTTTCAAGTTTTTATTTTTATTTTATTTTTTTTTATAAAAAAGCATTAGTACTGTCCGGATATTGGATTATGTCCGGTCCCCGCACAGTTTCCGTACAACTAATTCTCTTTTACATTTTTTTTACCGAGTTTTGTGGGAACGTATCTATTTATTTCTAAAATATATTTTAAATTAAATATATAATTTTACATTGAATTTATAAGTCTTTAGTTTCGCTGAAGTATTTAATTTTGGACATACCATACGAACCATACGTGTATGTATTGGAAAACCCTAGGAAAGCACAGTTATAAATATTTTGAAAGCTTTTTTATTGCCTCACGAACTTTAGTATCGTATTACTTCTTTAGCTTAGTTTCTTTTTCTAATTTTTTTTTTTGTTTTCTTGAACCCATAACTCATTTATAGACGATCTCATTCATGTCAGACATTAGTGACATTGTCGGTGGTCACTGTTGCAATATCGATTCGCATAACAAAGTTTTGTTCTTACAGACAAACATATTGATTAGAAACTAGATAAAAATATGCCGTGATTCCCATATTTTACTCAACCCTTAAGAAACCCAATTAACATGAATGTGAATGTGCACATACTACATACTCGTATGTATGTATGTATGTATGTATATTTGTACATTTGTAAAATTAATGCACATTTCTCGCATTTCGAAATAAAATTTGACGCGACAGCAATTTTATATTGGTTGGGACAGTGTACGTGCATTGACTTAAATATAGAGTGCTGAGATGCGAGAGAGCATATTGAAGGCGAAAGGTGGTCGGCCAAAGCTCAGCAATTATGGTCGGAGATAGCGACAATTTAACGACTCGACAAATCAGCAACTCGCTTACTTGGCAATTAAACGCAGCACCTCGATCTGATTTCAATTGCAAACTCAACGATTTTGGTATAAAACATAACAATGCCACAGCGCTACCTCTTCGACTAGTAAAATAAATAATATATACGTTTATGTATGTACTTAATGATTTTTTTTGTGATAAAATTAAACTAAAATAATTACATCCAAACATGTTCATTCCAAAATAACATACGAGTATGTATGTATGTACGTTCAAATTAACACATCTTACAATTATCGTATTATTAATTCAGATCTACACATTTATTGTCAAAAAAAATCAGAATTAAGCAATTAGTCTTAGAATAATGCGCATGGCGTTATAATGTCAACATTGCCATTAATCGAATTTTAAAATTAAAACAGATTGCAATAAATAATAACAGGTGAAAACTAAGGTGAATCATTAACGTTGCAGATCTGCTCATGTACAACACAGCTTTGATCGTATCGTACCATTTTATTCGTTCAAATATACATACATACGCCCATAAATATGTAAAAACACTGTTTTCTGTTTGAGTAAAAATATACGTACATACATATATATATATTTATAGTTATACATATATATGCATGAATGCATGAGTATTTCAAAAAGGTTCTGGAAAATACCACAAATTGCATGTTTTATATGGGAATGGAAAACCGATTTTAGCAAAACCCTTGCACCTTTTTAAGGAACTAGTAATTTAATAGATTGTTTGACCTATAATATACAATCAAACAAATTAATCAAACCACATACAAAAAATGTATAAAATATAAGCGGTTTTGTCTTTTACATATTTTTGTTTTATACGCGATATTGAAAACAAAATTATACCCATGTATGTTAGTAAGCAATTATAACAAATTATACAATAATATGTAGATTATTATTAAAAGAAAGTAAGAATCTTTGGCTATCACTGGGTAAATATAATAAATAAAAATACAGCGCAAAAATCTTGGAGAAATGTTTAAAAAAAATTAAAAATTTCTTGCTTTTATTCAACTAAACCTATACCAGCTAAATTTACACAATTCAGTGCCATAAAAAAAATGTTCACGATGTTGCAGCAACATATTGCTCACGATGTCATATGCGGTATAGAATTTCACTGTTACTAGTTTTTTCGTTGTTAAGTGTACCAATATAAATAAACAAACAGGTTTACCAAATCTTATTCTAAGTGCTTTCACTAAAGAACTTCATCAGAGAGAATCACTTACAGTCTCCAATTTGTGGTTTTTCATCTAGAGTTTTTCCAACAAATGGAGGGACCTACAAGTTTACGGTACTAAGTCATCTCCGATCTACTGATGGTTTTTTATTAGGAGCTATTATTTCATGTCAGAAATACTCTCGGAGTACCGAATGAAAATAGATGAAATTTGATAAGAAGTCATTCCTCATATCATGTAACATCAGTAGTTCTTAACCAAAAATGTAATTAAAGTCAGATTTGGACATTTTAAAATTAACATTAACGATGAGTTTGTATCTTTTTAAACAATTTTCCTTCGTTACGATAACATGGAGTCGCAACGAAATAAAATCATTTCGGTAAGTTTATTTTTCATATTAACAAAACGAAGTATGTAGCATCGTTTCGTTAGTTGAGCATTTCTGATTTAAATACATCCATATCTCCATCGTTTTTTTGCGGTTCGAACAGACTGCTTATGTATATCCCAGCGGATGATTCTATTTTTTACTTTCATTACTCGCAAAAAGGACATGAATTTTGGAAATATTCATGAAAGAATTTAATGCGGTCGTGGAATAAAGTGAATTGTGAAACATAATACAATATGTACGGCGGAGGTATTAGTAATATAAGTGTTAAAAAAAGAATAAAATTATTAAACATAAAAAATATATCTTTGTATAATTAATAAAGAACCGAATATAATATATTCAAATTAATTTATTATTATTATTATTCATTACTTACATAAATTAAGCCAGAATAGTATCTGTCTTTGATGTTGTGCAAAACTGAAGCCTCGTTTAGACATGTCAGTTCTGCCATATCTTCGACTTTGTCGAATTTCGGAGGGTTCATCTTCTGTATGTCATCGCGCAGAACCATCATACGCTTGCCCGTCTCGGCGAGCTCTACTTCAACTTCGTCCCCATGTTCACGCTTAATGCTTGCGGCAACAAAACCCTGTAAGAAACACACACGTATAAATTTTATATTTTTAAATATGTTCTTTGTTAGGGTTATACTACAATAGTAAATTAATAAAGGATTTTTTTTAAATCCTCTTAAGATATTATAATTGATATCGTAAATGAGGTGATAGGTAAAAAATAACGAAAAGTCCTAAATTTGCTTCATCTAAAATGCAGTTTATTGGCGGGCTCATTAGCTGCACGCCACTAACCATCTCTTTGCATACCCCGGAAATCCTGATCATCCAGATTCGCATCCATCGAAACAGCTCGCTACAACAACAACAACAACAACAATTAGGGGGAGGTTCACGAGTTTAATTCCTGTTAACTCCAATTAATTTAAAACATAAAAATATTTATTTCTACTTGGTTCCGCCTCTTCATAAAAATCCATCATCAATTCGGAGGCAACTTAGTGTAAACTGTAGGTCTTTCGATTTGTTGGAAAAGCATCAATACGCATACTACAAATTGGAAGAGACGAACTGCTGAGATGTTTTTATCCCTAAATTTTTCTTTAAAATCCTGACTTAGAATATATCATATGAACTTGGTTCAAAGAGATTGTTGACAGTTTAGGCGGGAAAAAACTTTCAATTTTTGACAGATAGCATTTTGTTACCACTTGATTTTGTGTTGGGAAATTTTCTTCCGGAGTTATCCACCACCAACATCTAAAATTATCTGGAATTGTTATAAAAGAATTGCAGGTAAAAAAGAATTTTAATTATTATCTTTTTTCACCACTTTATTTATGTGAGATAAAAATATATTTTAATTCCAACCAGAAGAACTACCAGGACATTTTAGTCCCAGTACTCTAAATCCTGCAATAATAGTAATTTGTTTATACGGTAGGTACGATTGATTTCCTCACAAAAAAAATCTGCAGGCATCGATATATAAAAGTCGTCTCAAAACTGTTAAAGATTATAGGAAAAAAGTAAAATAAACGACACAATTGCCAATTACGGTATGGAGTTGAAGCTGTCATCTTTCAATGATTGTGCACTATTGTTTTGTAAATGTGCAGAAAGAAAACAACACAAACAGAATTGAAATAAAATTATTGCCATCTGCTCATAATTGAAAATTTGTCTCTGCATTATAAGTTGGACGAAGGATGGAAGGAAACCGAACGGGTTTTGTACGACAAGAGGGGACTCTGTAATAACCTCAAAAAATTTTCCAAATATACATATATATATATTAATCCAGCAAATAAATTCTGAAATGTAATTCATCATTGAGGAGAACTTAGACAAATGCCAAATGACTTAGATTTACTTTTTTATACGACAAACTTAGCGTCACCCACCTCCCGCCCAACCGACCGAGATATAATCGAAAAATTCAACAGACCCGTGACCGAAAACCAATGACAGTCTGAACTGCCCTGAACCCGAGACCGATAGCCGGGTAAGTAGGTTTTGATACTGAAAACAGAGACAGAGGAAGCAATGTTGACGGAATGCGTACTAAAATCGTTACACAAAGATCTAAAAGGGTCGTGCATTTCAAAGTTTGTTATGCATGAGCACAATTAAAGGTTCTTAAGTGTCCAGATGATCTTAAAGGGATGGTAAAGTTAAGATCGGTAAATGGGAATGGGATATTGATACCACTTATCAATTTAGTTAAAAACAAAACTCCAATTATCTTTCTACGACTATGGAGTGTAGACAGATTAATGAGCCGTATTGGTATTATTTATAAAATGAAAAAAAAAAAAACCATAATATAACATAATAATAATGATTACGACTACCTTATTGCATACTATGTTTAATATCTTTTATTAAGTGTTATGATCAAAGTACTATAATAATGTGCTACTCCACTCCTATATTTGTTAAAAAAAAACATCAAGACGCAGACTACAAATTAGAGGTCGAGATTGGCCGATAATATCTTCCGTGGTTACAAACGCCAAATTATGTATAAAAAAAATTACTGACAAAACAATAAACTATTTTGGTCGTCGTGGCGACGGTATGTATTAACAATATTTAAATTAAATATTAATAATAGTATTTAAATTAAATATTAATATTAGTATTTAAATTAAATATTAATAATAGTATTTAAATTAAATATTAATATTAGTATTTAAATTAAATATTAATATTATTAGTATTAATATTTAATTAAATATTAATATTTAAATTAAGTATTAATATGTAAACTAAATAATAATAATACCATTAAAGATTTCAAATTATTACCAAATTTATACATGATCTGATATACTAGCTTATATTTGAAGTAGCTTAATAGACACGCATTCAGTTAAGGGAATTGTAATTAAAGCTTTAAAACAAAATGTACTCGTACATGTACACACGTAACTACATATATATTAACATAAATATGCTTGTGAATAAGAAAGTAATACACAATCCCCAAATTTGGATATATTCGTGGGTGTATGGTGAATGAAAACTGGTTTCTGCCACGAATCTTATATCGCTGTATAATCATGAAGTACAGACATTGATTACTTTGGTACCTAATTGACCCTAAAAATCACATGAATTATCCACATTCCAATAGTTTTAAGTGTATATTTTTTTTGTAAATAAATTCTTAAAACCAAGTAACATTATGATTTTTCCCTTAACGAGATTGGTTTGCTAGCAATGTGTACCATATAACGCAAAAAAGCTATTTATATATGTGCTTCAAACTTGTTATGAGCTATATTCGATTTTCGATTTGCGCTAGCTGTCGAAAATCAGAGATTGAATTTCAAATTCAAAATATGTATTTTCACTCGAACGATAATAAAAAGAAAACAATACGAAGATTATCTAATTATATATTATATATAAAAATTCGAATTTAATATAGATCAAACTTTTCCAAAAGGCCCAAGAAAAAAATGTGTGTTGATAAAAATTCCATTTATTCAGAAACAGTAAAAGATAAGGGACTTAAACTTGCCACATTTGAGTAAAATTTATAAAACTCTTGCTGAAATCCTGCAATACTCCGGTGGGCCAAACATATCTCTGGAATTGTTGTTGTTGCAGCTATCAGATATACATCGTCCATGCTTC
Source organism: Ceratitis rosa (assembly GCA_037013455.1). Classification (NCBI taxonomy): domain Eukaryota; kingdom Metazoa; phylum Arthropoda; class Insecta; order Diptera; family Tephritidae; genus Ceratitis; species Ceratitis rosa. Next base: position 17,308,373 of record JAWMAG010000005.1, read on the forward strand.
TGCACTATTTAGCAGGACGGGGAATGAATCTTCTTTCGCCGAGAAAGAATGGCTAAAATTGTTATCGACAACACCAAAGTTTCGACTATCAGCGTCAGTTTACACTTTTAGCCACAGCCGAATATTGAAAGTCTTTCTCGATACGGTCCCTTACTCTTATCTCCTAAAACGGATACCACCTAAAGTGAAAAACTTTTAAGTGGAATGGGATCCAAATCTCTCACATTCTTAGCTAATGGTTGATATGCGGTTACCAAAATATTTTCGCCAACCACATTTCACCACAGTGCATTAAATATTTTTCTCATAAAAATAAATCAACAACCGTTCGGAGGCGGCTTAGTATAAACTGTACGTCCCTCCATTTGTTGGAAAAACATCAAGACGCAAAACCATAAATTGGAGGAGGAGTTTAGTCGAAAATCACTTCAACGGTGACGAGAAGCCAATTATATAATTAAGCTGAAATTAAATAACTTCACCACGAAAGTTTTTATTTCCGAAATTAATTGGTGTTTATTGAATTAACCTCCCTTTAAATTACTATATTAATATTACTTATTATGAAATTCCTTACCTGATTTTCATGTGGAACCCAGACAAGACGTTTTTGTGTCCACTCCGCTTGAGTAGCTGGATCATTAAATTGGTTCCGTTCGACGGACAAATATTTCAATTCGGGATCGTTTCGATCGATTTCTTCAGCCATTTTATTACAATTAATATTTTAGTTTAAATAATTGTTATTTCGGCACTTTTATGTCAATTTCGCAACTAAGCACTTATAAGATTAATAACTATTTCACCTGCAAGCAAAATTAATAAATAAATATATAAATGTCACATATGCAAACTTGTTTTCACAGCTATCTCCTATGAGATAAATTATTATGTTACACTATTTTGTGTGGTATGGGCAAATGAAAACTGCTTCTGTCACATAATGCATAAAGCTGCTTTTTAAGTATTTTGAATTAAACACTGTTTCTTGTTTTTTTTTTAACGTAAAAAAATACCTATACAGTGGTATTCAACTGGATGTACAAAATACTTTCGTTTAATTTATTTATTTTTTTGTTTTTTTTTTTGACAACTTGCATGCATTTTTGGGTTGTTATTGAGGTATTTTCACTGTTTTTAATATGAGAAAATTATTTCAGTTGTGTTTTTGTCCGTTTTATTAGAACATAGTTGTTAGTATATATAAGCAAGTGATTCTAGAAAACTATTCTAAATAACACAACAAAAAACTATTTTTTTATTATGGTATTATTTCTTTAGTTAGATTTTCATAAAGGTCCATAAAGTGCGTAAATGTAAACCTTTGCACATATGGACAAACATCTTTTAATTTTAGTTTTAGTCAATATACCGAGTTCCAAGCAATTTCAAAGTTAATTTTAGGTGGGGCATATATATGTAGATAAAATGAATCGATCTCATTTAACTATTATTTCCCTTTAAGCTTCAAAGCAAATCTCATTTCGCGAAAATATATATACAAATTGTTTGCCAATTAATAATCATAACGCTAAGAAAAACAAACAATCCAGTTTCACTTTAGAGACAATTTACCCGAAAACTATTTTAGTGTAACATTAAAATGAAGTTGCACTGAATTTTTTCCCGTATAAAAATCATTAAACCACAAATTTTGTACTTCACACTCTTTTGCTCGTAATGCTCTTCACCATTTGTACTCGCTTTTTTCATTTTATATACTAATAAAAAAATTTTGTTGATTGTCTAAAGGAATTCCAATAGGGTTCAAATTCCATGACAGTTTGATCCTTCCTATGAATAATATAATATTTAACTCCTTAATTTTAACGCGTACTTTCCCACTTTGTTCCTCTTTCGTTAAACGACTTCTCAATTACTCTACTCTCAAATGACTACGACCAATTGTACCAAAACGACCGGCATCTTTCCTCCATTCGAATATCTACCAACAGAACAGTGTTGCAACCGAGCGCGCATTTCTTCATACATACATATTCAATTCTACTCCCAAAATTTTCAGCCAATGCCGTCATAAGTTTACCTAATACAATAGATACTATTTGAAATAAACAAAAATTATTCCTATATTTTGGAGAGGCAATAATATTGTTATAATTAATTTTTTTTAATTGCAAGCCTGTGTCTGGTGCCTGTTTAAAATGTTCAAATGTTCGTTATGTTTTATTCGTATAGTGCATTCCAATAAAGTTTCTCTTTGTCATCGTTTTTGGCTTAATCGTTTCACGCCTGCATCATCACTACGGGCCACCCTTACTTAGATTTCTAATACCAATATCACTCACACATTCACTTTTATTGAATTATATATTTATTTAATTTAAATATTTGGAACCGGCAGAATTTTTTCCCACAAATTATTAATTAAATGCATAAACAACTGCAAAATTTTTATTTCCACTGCGGCAGAAAACACGTAGAAACGAACAGCTTCACGGGCGGATTTCGTTAAGTTTTTTCTGAGTGCTCGTCGATTAATTTACAAGGGTTGCATATATTGGTGCTAGTATTCGTTCACATATATGTGATATCATGACACAAAACTTTGGCTGAACGTAACTTCAATATAATTTTCAATCTTGAATATAATAATCTAAGATAGACAAATCCAATGAAACACATTTAGTGTCAAAAATTTCACACTCCATTAAACTCCATTAAATAACTTTTAATTCATGTGCAATCAATGATTGACTCTCTCAACTGTCATTTTGACAGATAATTGCAAGCAATTTGATCACCAGTTTTGTATGTGGGAGCTATGATTGCATAACACAATCATTTGTAAAATTGCATTAACCAGCAAGTTCGCTGTTTTAAAACTATGTAACATTTAGAGACGTTAAAAATAACTTCCTGAAGAGGATAGAAAAAAAATAACGGGCAAATTGTTATTTAGTTAATCTTTACCTAATCTTCAATCAATGATGTTTCCAAAAGAAAGCTTTCGTGCAAATGAAGTTTTAGCTGATAAAGATGCAAGCAATAAGCTCGGACATATATTGCCGACCATTGGCAATTGTTAGTCTCCGCAGACAATATATTTTGTGACATGAATGTCAGCACGTCAGTGATTGCCTGTGGAGAGGGCCTAGTGCAGCACGAGCAATTGGAAACTTATTTTCAAACTGAAACTTGCATTTGACACTTAGTTTAGAGAAAAAATTGCAAATTCGTGCTGAGAAAATTTCAGCCAGTAAAAATCAGCAAGCATGAAAAACAGCTGATTTGTGATCATATGATTGATTTTTTTGTCAACAAACCAAAATTTATTTAAAATGAAAATAATATTAATTCTTTAATACACTAACACAATAAGTGCCAAATTTAATTTTATTAAAATAAATATTAACTCATACCGTCGAGGCCACGTTGATGAATTAGAATTTAGGCAAAGAACTAGAAAATATTATTATTTATCCAAATTGATTTTGGATTCCTTAGATTTACTAGAAGGCTACGGTCAATGACGATAATGCATTCTTAAGCTTCCGGAAGTGACGACGATGCACAAAATGAAATATTAGTGGCGTTTAGAGGGAAAAATAAAGCTCTTGCTTGCTTTTTATTTAAACAGAATCGAATAAGCTCTACTCAACATTATTGAGTTAATATGGCCGACTTACTCGGAAAAAGAATTTCAAATCATTCAAATACATTGAAATACAATAAATTTTGAATACAATTAATAAATTAAAAATGCTATATAATTGGCAATTTTATTAAAATACTTAAAAGCAGAAAAAATAAACAGCTGTTATACAACCACCTGATTATTTTTTACTGAATACTGTTCGGTGAAAACTCAGTAAACTTCTTTCTTTGGGAGAGTAACACATTTTACTCTCTCAATTTCTTTACTGGCTAATTTTTACTGACGTTTCTCAACGAACACAGCTATGGTCAGACGAAACAGAATAAATTCTTTCTAATTAATATTTGTATTTATTTTAATAAATTAAAAATTACTTATGGTTGCCATTTTTATTAAAATATTTAATAGCAGAAAACAATAAACTATATAAATGAACTGATTCAAATATAACTGCCAAATAGTGTGTTCGCTGAGCTGATGGCCAGTAACAATTGTTACTGAATTTTACTGAAGCGCGTTCGATTAAATCTGTAGAAATTTCTGCTGAGAAAAAGCAATTTTGACAGTTTGTTACTGGTTAATTCTTTCTGTCATGCAACTTGCTGGCTAATTTTTACTGAATCCTGTTCAATGAAAACTCGGTAAATTTATTCCTTTGCTAGGGTAAAGAATCTTAATCTCTCCATTTCGTAGTGGCTAATTCTTACCGACATTTCTCACAGCTCTTGCAAGCGAAGGCGAATTCAGATATGTCAATTATGTTGTTGATTTTGCATTTGTACACCAGCTGTCACCTGTAATAAATTCGCCTTATGAATTTCAATACAAGTATTAACTCCGGTATGTCTAATTGTGAGAAATAAATGCAAACAAACTAGTTTGTGTTAATAAGTGTATTTATTATATTAATATGTTCTAAAACGTATACAGACTTTAGATTAATATGTGCAATCAGAGTAATTTTAAGTATTTTTAAGTTTGTATCATCTACTAAAGAAGGGTGCAGGAACACTTAAAATAAAAACAAACGGGGAACGCCTACTGAATTGTAGGTACAAAAATTTGGGCGTAGATCGCATTAAGGAGAACGATATCGGTATGTATGTAATTCATCGGATAACAGTTCATTTTAATTCCTAATTTTATTTTTTAGCAAAATTAAACTGAGGGTACAAAGCAAAATGGCTGCAGCCTTAAATGACACGCCCACGCCGCAAGAGATGACGTCATTGCCATCACAGCAGGTGTTACCAAATGGTATAAGTGGGAGTGATGGTATAATATTTATTATCATTCATTGAATTATTTAATTATCTTAGGATATCAACCAGAAATAAAAAATGAACCACCAGAGGACATAGATGATACTTCTGTTACTGTACCCATTAGGAACTCAACCCTGAGCAGTAATCAAAAGCATGGCCCTATAATACGGCTCACCCCAACAAATAAACTAATGCCGATATCAAATGCAGTGGACCCAAAACGAAAATTTGTTTGCCCGTATGATAATTGTACAAAAAGCTATGGAAAGAGTTCACACCTACGCTCTCATTTAACATGGCACACCGGTATAAAACCTTTCGTTTGTTCGGAACTAAACTGTGGTAAGGGATTTACTAGATCCGATGAGCTTAACCGCCACGTGAGAACGCATACAGGAGAAAAACCATTCGAATGCATACAGGTTCAAATAAATCTATGTATTTAAATAAACATATGTTTAAAAAGATTTCTAGTAACTAATAATGCATGTTTTTACTATTTCACAGTGTACAAAAAAGTTTTCACGAAGTGATCATCTCACTAAACATCTTGCGACTCATGCTAAGCAAATGCTGAATGGTGCTAGTGATTCTAAAAATTCAAGAAAATATGAAAAGCGGCTTAAAAAAAGCAGCAATTTAAACGAATTAACCAAACACGAGTTTGATGAACCCAGCGAAGCGGAACAATACGTCGGCAGCATGCACTTTATGTCAGCTTTGGTTGAAGGTTGCAGCAAGACGGAATTTGTAAACCCTGGAACAGAACCCAAATCCATGTCTGAAAATCTTACTGCTGAAGCCTTGCCGGACCAAAAACCAATTAAAATAAAATTAGAACGCCCTGAAAATAGCGAGGAGTATCACGTAGTCCACACAAAAAATCTTGAAGAAAAAGAAGGAATCTTTAATAAAATGTCCCCTAAAATTTCGGAACCTGAAACTAATACGCAAGTTTCTTTAACGACCAATAAGAATTTAAATGAGGCAACAAACGGTGGGTTTATGGGTTGGCCGGAGCTTGAAAAAAATGCGCTGGGTGATTTATTTGATCCACATCGTCCTTGTCGTTGTAGCATATGTCACAAATCATTCAGACGCCAGGATGAGCTCAATCGACATCTTCGGACACACAGTGGAGAGAAACCTTATGGGTGCACTGTATGTGAACGGCGGTTTAAGCGTAGTGACCATCTGAAAAATCATCTCAAAACTCATAATAATTTACGGTAGTCATGTAAAAAAATTCAAAAATATTAGACTTAAAATAATCTAAGTTAGTTAAAGTTAATAGAAAATATTAATTTATCCTTTTAAGTATTAAAATTGTACAACATATTTGAATAAATCAGGGTATTTTAAGCATATTCAATGGTATTTCGTCACAAGATGGGGAACCTGAGGACACTTAAGAAGTTTATAAGGGCTACTGAACATCTTTTTCGTTTCCATTTCCAGTTATTTGACTAGTGATTGACTTACAGAACTTGGGAACTTTACGTATTAGTCACGGGGATAAGCGAATTAAAAGGTTAGCGTGGCTTTTGTTTCTGACTTAAAAGCTTTCCGCACAGTGCCTAGTAGAAAATGAAAGTCATCCAATTGGTTGGAAGGATCAAGTTGGCAGACGTACTAAGAAATAAACGAAAAAAATAGCACTTTTATCAAACCTATTTGAATATATATTTTGTATGGCTTGATAGCGTTTTATGCACCCATAAGTTTAATTCGGTACAGCGGGTCTCTCGAACTCTTCGTCTGTTGTTGTTGTTGTTGTTGTTGTTGTAGCCACAAAAATATTCCTCAAAGTAATTTTTGGGGAATGTTGCGGGAATGACAGTCCTTGGCCGGATAAAAAATCCGGGTCGTTCCGGTATAAAGACCCGACTGTCGCGGGAACTATTGGATTTTAGTCGCCTCTTACGACAGGCATGCCTTACCGCGGGTAAATTCTTGAACCCCTAACCCGCAGGGTTAACTCTTCGTCTGTAATAGGTGGTGCTTTTACTCCGAGTACGACATTCACGGGAAGGGAGCCTTTGAAGGGGCTCACTGACTCCTCTTGAATAGCGTTCAGCTTGTATGTACGCCGTGTTGTTGTTGTCGTTGTGGTAACCGCAAAAATATTCCTCAAAGTAATTTTTGAGGAATGTTGCGGAAGTGACAGTCCTTGGCCGGATAAAAAATCTGGGTCGTTCCGGTATAAAAACCCAACTCCTTTCTAGCGGTTGTTGCACGTGTTGCTGGATGGTGTCCTTCTCCCTCCCTTTCTGATGTACCTGTATTCCTTCGTCCAGCTGGTGAAGAGGGTTGTCGACTTTAAGCTATCTTGCAGTGAAGAAGTGGAACAGGTCGGCAAGATAGCCTTTCCCTTTCGACGGGACCACCCTGCCCATTTTGCACACGTCGGGTATCTTTAGGGTGATCAAAGATAAATTGAGGACCTTGGCGAGGAAGTCTGCTCTCGCTGGTCCTAGATGTTTTAGCATCAACATGCTTATTCCGTCGGGGCCGATGGATTTGGAGGTTTTCGCCTATCTATGACCTCCAGAACCTCTTCTCTGGAGAAATCAAGCGCTGCGCTGATGCTTGGCAGTTTGCGCAGGCGGCGGGTTACTCGTCGCTTTATTTTGTCAGTCGAAGGATGCAGCGTAAAGAGGAGTCGGATTAAATAGCTCGCGCATCTCTTCGGGTATCGCGTCTCGGCGGGTTAGACAATGATTTAACTGTAGCCCAGAGCTAGGCTTCCGCAGAGGAGAGATTGCAGGATCTTAAGTGCTCCCCCCACTTTTTCCGCTTGTGGTTGTTGACTACTCGCCGAATCTCTTGGTTTAAATCCCTGATTAGGGGATTACCGGCATCAGCGTTACGAATGGTGTCCCGCCTTAATGCTAAAACACGCCGCTTCCGTCAGGAAATTTGGGCGGATTTCCGAAATTCGGCTTGCCAGGATGAAGTGGGCGACAGCGGTCACGACAATCCTGGGAAACCAACGTTCACAGGCAGTGATGGAGTGGGGAGGGCACAGAGGGCGTTCTCGGTAAATTCCGTGAGGCCGGGCCAGTTCGCTTTTTTAAAGTTAACAAATTTCCGGTGATCCCCGGAAACAAAGTGGGGAGGTTTGTCTATTTGAGCTCACCTATATCAGGGCTATACATTAGATATCTCGAGCTCAGAAGATCCGAACGGGCGGTCAAGTTCGTTTCCTGGATCGCTGCAATTGACAGGTGCCCCCGGCTCATGTACTCAACTATCTCGTCGATCTTTCCCTGGAATCCGTTGCAGTCTAATTGTAGCAGTCGTGTCTGTCTCGGGCGGACGTTCGTGATACGAGGGGTGCGGTGCTAATGTGCGGATGTGGTGTGTTGTTGCTGTACTACTCGCTGGATTGGATACCGCACGATGGCGTTCTTGTAGATAAAGGCGGGGGCAGACTCCTACAGCATGGGACATGTAATCTGTGAATGTCCGGCTTTCGGAAGACGAAGGATATGTATACTTGGCGCATAATTACTACAAGATCAAGATCTACAATCAGCAATGGTCAAGGGTCAGACCGACTACTTGAACGACTACCTCTTCACATGCCCCTTAAACCTACCCATCTAACCCCCCTCTCCCTTTGGTCCAACCCTGTCGAAACAGCACGTTTCCTGGACCTTCCGTTAGATGACCTCGGCGACTTAGACTGATTATGCCTGCCCTAAGCGAGGTTAGCGAACCGCTACAACAACAACAACAACTACTTGAGTTCGCGAAAAGAACAGCAATGTTCTTCACAGTAGAGGCACAATAGGAGTGTAGCAGCATAGCTTTGCGCATGTATTGTGCCTGGCAACCCTAACCCGCCTAAGTGAGACCTACTGGGTCAGCCAGCTTAACCTAATCTAGCCTAAGTGGTTTATAATAAGTGTAAGCAGTGAAAATCTGCCCTCGAGAAAATGTTTAAAGTGTTTCATTGAGTCAAATATTGTCAAAAGTTCTCTGTTTTGTTAAATAATTAAGTTCAGTTGAACTTAATTTTAATTTGAGGAATATTTTTGCAGTTACAATAACAACAACAACAGAAGGATTTGGTGCAACCTTGCTCTGAGGTGTTGCTTCTTTGAAGGACTTATATTAATGTTGCCTGTTGACCTGTAACGGATTAGGTCGTCGCAAGAGTGACAGCACTTGGCCGGATAAAATCAGTGTCAACTCCGGCGCGTAGAATCATCTGTCAACAGAGTCTACGAATTTATTGACCTTACTAGATAAACACAAAGTGGTTAAAAATTTGTTGGAATATTTATTCAAGAATTTCCAATTTATATAAAATTATTCTTCCAAAAAAGTCCGTACTGGACGGAAATAATATCTTTACAATACCAGCTTCTTTACTCTTTACAGGATGTTGTAATTCAAAAGACTGAGGAGAGTTCACATCCTCGGGGTAAAATGTTTCTTCTAAAATTTGTTGCCCAGCTTCCGTTTGAATAGTTATTGATAGAGTTTTTGCCACAAATCCTCCCTGAAACTGAAACAAAAATTTGCTTACAGCCTGTGGTGATTCAAAACGGATTATTATCCATTGCGGTAGACCCTAAAATAAATAGAAATGTACTTTATGTATAAGGTGTTTCTGTTTCAATCTTTTAAAGAGATATTAAGTGTCTTGGTGTTATAAATCGAACCTAATTTTCAAATGAAGCATATGGAGTTTGTCGATTTTTACACACTTAGATGCAACGAAACCGATTTCGTTTACACACGCACACGCCTTTCTATAGAGTTCCAGCTTAAGTCAACATATGGTGCCATCTACCCCGTTAAGGGAGGAACCAAGCAAATCTGATCTAAACTAAGCATGAAATGTTCTTATGATATAAGCGTAAGTTACGTCCCTCTTTTTTATATATTATATGTATATAGATATGCATTTTCTGTAGAATATTGGTGCATTAACGGCCTGTATTCTGCACCTGTTCCTCATATTGTATCCAGAATGGATAATCGCCATTCCATCGCCCCAACAGACTGTACATCCAAATGAAGATTAGGTTGTGAAAAATTATTCACAGAACTCAAGGTTGTGGCATTGGGAACAATATTAGACAAAACCAAATCAACCAATTAAAATTTAAGGATTATGAAGTTTTAAAAAAAATAATAATAAACACTTGCTTCGCTTGAGTTCCATGAGGTGTCCGGACACGAGTCAAACATATGTTGTTTTCCGTATTGTTTTATGTTTTTGCATTGTACAGAGCTTACACTTAAAAGAGAAATATATATATATAGAAATATGAAAGCAATTAGGTATAGTTTACGAAGTTATCCAACCTGCAATTAAAATTTACTTGCTCTAACAATTTCATTTCGAGGATAAACAAACTTTACATTTTTATTCGATATAAACAGCAAACAGCTGTTTTCATTGAGAAATGCCTGTAAAAATTAATCAGTAAGTCTGACTTTACACAGGGATATTTTGCCGCTTTTTATAGTAAATTGCCTTTTGGTGGCGCCCTTCACGCTAACACTTTCTTCAAGCAATTTTTTTAGACATTTGTTTCTTCTTCGTTTTATTCTCTTCCACTAAACTTTACACTCGCAATTTTTCGTTCAAATTTATTCGTTTGAAATTTAAGAGAGCTACAATCAGGTCAAAGAGAAAAACACAATAAAAGAGAATATGAAAATCTACAGAGACGAATTAGCTAAGCGAGGATTATCCACAACCGGAAATAAGGCGCTATAGAAGCTGAAAGTCTTGATTTGAGCCAATACGAATTTCGTCGTCAAGACGAAGATACCATACAACCACGAAGGAAGTAGAGATGGAGAAGTCTGTTAATTCTGCGAAGGATTTGGAGCAGTCATAAAGTAAGGTTGTAGAAAATGCTACTGGCTCATCTGTTGATGTGGACATGAACGCAACATTTGATCACAACTGCAAGCACAGGATGCTCGCATGTCACAAAAGTTGGAAGTCAACGAGATTGAATAGCATCTCCGAAACATTCAGATCAATCGTCCAATCGCTTTGCTGAACTCTCTCAGGGTAAAATCACAGTCCTTTTTGCATTGAAAGGACCTTCAGCAGAAATTTTGCAGACGATTCCCGTTTATGAGATGGATAATTGTGACGCATTAATACGAGCCGAATGTGACAATTTGAAAGTGCCATTAAATTGTAGTCGCGATGCTTTGTATAGAAAGTGCTCCTGATCAAGAACGGGCAGCACAAAGAAAATACCCACGGAAACGGCAGGAAACGTCGGATGTCCAGAGGGAGAAGCTGAAAGAAATTCAGGAATATGGTGGAGGGTGTTCTCACCGGGAGCGTAAAATCCCTATGTGATAAGGCAAAAGGATCGAAAGGAAATGATAGACTTTGAGATTACAGAGCAATTGGGAAGGTCCGCCCAAAATTATAAAACGGCTGAATGACATGGTGTATCGCATACAGTCCATTGAAGAAACAGGAATCAATTTGAAAAGAATCGAAAATGGCAAATACGAATGACATATGGAAAAGAGATATTTGATAATTAAAGCGTATTCTAGGGTGCAAGTATCGAAAATTTTGTTAAATAGTAGTAGTAATCCAGAAAGTTCTAGAACCGAGTACGAACAGCTGATGAGTGATGAGTGATGAAGAGAGCGCCCAACAAACGGGGAGTCGGTTCCAAAGTAAGCTCGGTACCGACAACATCGGTATAAGGTAAAAATCAATAAGCCGTGGGTTTATGGAGAGTGGTATAGTTAGTAAACTGTGTGAAAATAGCAGTATAAGTATTGTTAAATTGTTAGTTATTGCGTGCTTTAGCAAAATCGTTATAATATGAATTAATTGCTCCTGCTGCTCTCCAAAACCGTTAGGAAATTTGTGAGACCACATAGGAAAGTAGCCCCAAAGATAGTGGAGAAGCTCAGCGCCATCTCTGCCTATCAACTGATGGAGGAAGAAACACCCAGCTTTATCTGGAGAAGAAATATTTTCGCTGCTAGAGAGAAGCGGACGCAGATGGTGAATAGACTAGATTTTGAGAAGAAATGGGAACTGGAGCAAGGACAGAGGGCTGGATATTAAACCAGGTAAAATGGAAATGATTATATTTACAATCCGCCTCCTTTTAAGCCACCTAAACTAAACCCTCTCTACCGAAGTCAAATATCTCGGGGTAATCTTAGATCGAAAACTCTACTGGAGCCGAACACGGCAGAAAGGTCAAGGAAGTCTATTACTGCACTTTACACTTGAAAAACGACGATAGGAAAAACATTATGTCTAAGACCAAACATCGAATACTGGATTTATACATCGGTAGTTAGACCGATGCTACTCTATATCGTCTATGTTGGCCGACACTCGACAAAATTACTTTCAGGAGCAAATTAGGAAGGTTTAACAGGTTTCTGCTATTTTTATAACATAAGCGCTGCTAGCTCTCTTAACTTCCTTCATCTGGACCTCTACGGGGAAACTAAAAGCGAGCGGTAACGCGATTAGATTGAATGCAACTTTTCCTGGAAGATCTGCAGTATAAGACATGCTAAAATATTATCCCTTACAAAAATGCCGAAGACGCTGGACTACATCACTTCCAGTGTGTGCTACGAAAATAAAAATCAGAAAGGAGTGGGAAAACACTAATGCTCTCGATCAGAGAGTCATATCCATCTTTACTAACGGATCAAAGCTTGATGAAAAAGTGGGCTGCGAAATCTACTCTCCGATGCTCTTAGTAAATATGAGCGTAAGACTATCAGACCATTGCAGGAATTTTTGCAATCATGGAAGCCGCCGAGTGGCTGCTCAAATCTACGGTAGCAGGACAATCAGTTACGCTGAATTCCAACAGTCAAGCAGCCTTCAGATCTTTACAATGTAACAGCACCACATCAAAGGCTATAAAATGTCGTAGCAATCTGAAAAAACTCTCGACTAAATACAACACTGTCGTGATCTGGGTACCCGGATACATTGACATCCCAGGCAATTGCATGGCAGAAGGAACCTTTCTATCCACAATAAAAAATGCTCACGGTGCAGGTTTTCCTTCGTCCACGGCAAAATATATGCTTAAATTGGCAGAATCAATATGCCTGAATGAGAGCACATGCAACTTGACCAGGAAGCTACCATTTTATATTGCCGCAGCTGTAGGGACTAAGAAGGGGACTGTCCAGCCTTAATATCTGCGCGACACAAATTCCTCGGGGAAACACTTATTCGACTGTCACACTGAGCTAGCCTCAGCGGAAATTGGAAATCTCGTTGCCTTTATAAGGCACACATATGAGAAGGTAAAGACAGGAGCTCACAGCGATTTCACAATCGGCCTGTTGACCTAGCAGCCGCTGCAACTCAACGCAAGGGTTTTCTTCCATAAACGACAGGTCACAAAATTTTGAAGTTGAAGAAATTTCTGTACCCACTTGGCACAAACATACTCTCGAAATGCGAACAAATACGTTTTGTTATTTTATAATTTCATTTCATTTTTTATTTTGGAAAGATGAAAATTAATTTTTAAGTAAATCAAATTGGTAGCACAAAAATAAAGGAATATTGTAAGGAAATTCGCTAAATAAGTCTCAATGATATCCCAAATCCTTCGAGTTAGATCACTGGATTATTTATTAAAAGTGCCTAGCTTTGCGCTTCAACTTCTTTAATGTATAATATAATAACACAAAGTTAACTATATAGATATCTTATAAAAACTTAGTTTATTCTACTGGAAACACAGTTTATTCCGCTTCACTATACACGGCTGTTATCAATACCGAGTTTTAAACTCAACCGAACCTTGTGGTGAGCTGACCACTGCTCTTATATACCCAACGCTTTCTCGCACACTTCCCCAGACTGTTCTTCCTTTATTGTTCTCTTTAGCGAACAATCTATACACGCGCTGTAGAATGTGCTTTAGTTGCCGAGGCCGATGAATCTCTCACCTCACATTCGTTTTTGGCATTTTCGCCACAATGTTATGAAACTACCTTTATTTTTTTGTATCTTGATACACACTTCAAACATATCTGTCAAAACGCTATTCTATCGTAAAGCGAAACAAAACTCGTATGTGAATCAGCATTTAAAATCAACAATACAGTCGAAAAGTGGCGAAGAAATATTTGTAACATTCCTTTACAAACTATAAGTATAAAGTTAAAATGATTAAAGCGATTTTGGTTTTTAATAACCATGGGAAGCCTAGACTTTCTAAATTCTACCAGTATTTTGTAATAAATCGAAATATTAATTTGTGTTGTTATATTTATAATATTTATTTTTGTTTAGAATGAAGATATGCAACAACAAATTATTAAGGAGACTTTCCAGCTTGTATCAAAGCGTGAGGATAACGTTTGCAATTTTTTAGAAGGCGGAAGGTGGGTAAATTTTTATGAAAAAATCTATTGATTCTAATAAATATTTTTAGTCTTATTGGAGGCTCTGACTATAAGTTGATATATCGTCATTATGCGACGCTCTATTTCGTTTTTTGTGTGGATTCTTCTGAAAGTGAACTGGGAATTTTGGACTTAATTCAAGTTTTTGTGGAGACTTTGGACAAATGTTTTGAAAATGTTTGCGAATTAGACTTGATATTCCATGCTGATGCAGTACATCATATCTTAGCTGAGCTTGTTATGGGCGGAATGGTTCTTCAGACCAATATGACTGATATACTTGCCCGCATCGAAGAACAAAACAAATTAGTAAAACAAGAGGTAATTATTTTTGTACTCGTTGGTGTATTAATTATAAGTGTTTATATTTGTAGGCTGGAATATCGGCTGCCCCAGCTCGTGCAGTGAGTGCAGTAAAAAGTATGAACATTCCACAACAAATTAAAGATATAAAGCTTCCCGATTTACCTCAAGCGATAAAGGACTTAAAATTCTGACCAAGTCAAAGTTCAGCCACGGAAATATTAGATTCGCTTCTTACTAGCAATTTATCAACTTCTGCAACATTTGCTGCTTTGTCGACTGCAGATGCAGATTATTATACATTTCTGAGACAAAATACGTACGAGCTCATTGAAAACGAAAGCACCGTTAGCAGTATATCAGCTCCTTATCTTATTTCTTCAAATAGTTATAATTCCAATTACTACCAAAGAGAATGCGCGATAAATGACGTTGTAATTTCGAAGGAAGATATGAGCCTAAATAGGAGACAAGAAGCAAACATTAAGTTTGTTAAACAGTCTCTTGATATAGATAAAAAAAAACAAGACCGAAAGAAAAAAACAGAAAATGTCGAATAAATATTGTTTGCAGTAGATCTTAGACTGTTGCATAATTTAAGATTTTTTTCTTTAATCTACATTTATGATAAACATTCGATATAACATTTAAACATATTTTAATTCAAGAATAAACGAGAAAAAAGAATTTAATTAGTTTTTATAAATAGTCAATTTCACTAGTTTTAATTTATAAACTTTGACCACAATATTAATATCAATTTAAAATGTTATCATAGAATTACATATTTATATTCAAACGGAATATACATAGTATGTATGTTTTAAAGAAAATTATATTAACTTTTTCCTTGGAGTACTCTATAGATTGCTCGAGGGTTTTAAGTTCTTGAAATAACACGAATAAGTAAAATTGCAACACATGTGGTGGTGGTGATGGGATTTCGAGAAAGTCGTTCAATGGAAGGGAGTTCAAGAAGGTACTAACTGACTTTTGGTGAATGGCGTTAAAAGTGTCGTTACGTCGTTCTATCCTGCTGCTTTTGTGTGTAGTGCTGAATGGAGTCCTGTAATGGCTCGGTTTCAAGTTAATGTAGATATTGAATGCATAGCAATGTGCTCCTCAATACGTAACGTAGATACTTCACTTGGGGTGTTCCCTGCGGTAGCATCCCAATAGGAATTACTTGAACATCAAAGCATTATGCTCCTAAACTCGTAGCAAAGATGCTTCATTGTGCAAGTGATGCTCCGGCGACATCAGGAGGTTTCCTGTTGCGGTCCTGAGGGCAGTGTTCTGGAAAGAATGTAACTTCTTCATCTGCGCCTCGTTTGTCCCCGGCGCTCAGATCGGTGCAGCATAGCTAACGACCAGCCCACCATGCCCCCTCAAACCAACTCATCTAACCCCCCTCTCCCTTTGGTCCAACCCCGTCGAAACAGCACGTTTCCTGGACCACCCCTTAGATGATCTCGGCGACTTAGATTAACAAAACCTGGCCTAAACGTGGTTAGCTAGCCGCTACAACAACAACAAGTTGCCAGCAAGGCTTCTCTATCTTTACCCCAGGTGTTTCCGGCTAACGCTTTGAGTATTTTGTTGCGGCTCCTTAGTTTCAATGTTTCGCCTCGAAATTCTACTGATGATTGTCGATCGCTCAGGTAGCCCAAGATCCACCCCTGCAACCCCGGCGATATTTCGATAGTAGCTCTGAATTATTGATGCTGTCAAAAGCTTTTGACAGTTTCAGTGCTACCAGCACAGTGTGAGCACCGGGTCGGCTTTGGTTAAGGTCATTGACTATCTGGGTGTTTTTGGCGTTAAGTGCTGTTGTGTTACTGTGCACTTTGCAAAAGCCATGTTGTGCTGCTGGTTTCAGATGGTGAGCAGTAAGGCCCCAAGTGTCTTTGTTACTGGGGAGAAGAGTGATATCGGCCGATATGACTCTCTTTTGTTGGCTGGTTTCCCCGGCTTGAGTAGCGGGACTACCCTGCCCATTTTCCACACATCGGGTATCTTTAGGGTGGTCAAACACAAATTAAGGACCTTGGTGAGGAAGTCTGCTCCCGCTGGTCCTAGATGTTTTAGCATCAGCATGCGTATTCCGTCGGAGCCGATGGATTTGGAGGCTTTCGGCCCCCCTGAACCTCTTCCCTGGAGAAATCAACCGGCGTGCTGGTGTTTGGCAGTTTGCGCAGGCGGCGGGTTACTCATCGCTTCATTTTGTCCATCGAAGGATGCAGTGAGGAGCGGTCACCGCCACCCGCGTCTCGTCGGGTCAAACAAATTTGACTGTAGCCCAGAGCTTGGTTGCCCCAGAGGAGAGATTGCAGGATCTTAAGTACTCCTCCTACTATTTCCGGTTGTGGTTGTTGACTACTCGCCAAATCTTCTGGTTTAAATCCCTGGTTAAGGGATTATCGGGGTCGGCGTTACGAATGGTGTCGCACATTGAAGATAAGCCGCCCCTTCCGTCAGGATTTCCGCAATTCGGCCTGTCGAGATGAAGAGGGCGGCAGCGGTCACGACAATCGTGCGGAATAAACATTCACCGGCAGTGAAGTCTGATGCAGTGGGGATAGCACTGAAGGCGTACTCGGTAAATTCCGTGAAGCCGGGCCAGTTAGCTTTTTTAAAGTTAACAAATGTCCGGTGGTCCGCAGAAACAAAGTTGGGAGGTTAGTCAATCGAGATTTGTATGGGTAAGTGGTCCAACGCTAATGTCAGTATAGATCGCCAGGCTATCAGACCAGCACTAGCAATCGTTATGTCTGGCGAGTTTTGTCAATTACCCACAACTCTGGTGGGGGAATTAACGTTCATTGTGCAAAATGTCTATTTCGCCAGCTCCATTGCTCTACGGTCGCTTAACAGGCTAGAATGCCAAAGATCGTGATGCGCGTTAAAATCGCCCAAAACCAAACGGGTTTCGCCTCTGTGTAGCACACCTATCAGGGCTATATCCAACTGGGCCGCTTGTAACTTGTAAGAATGTATATATTAAATATCTCGAGCTCGGCGTCACCTGACCGGATAGCCATGCCCTGACATTCTATGGTAGTATGTTGTTGTTGTTGTAACCGCAAATATATTCCTCAAAGTAATTTTTGGGGAATGTTGCGGGAGTGACAGTCCTTGGCCGAATCGAAAATACGGGTCGTTCCTGTATAAAGACCCGACTGTCGCGTGAACTATTGGATTTTAGTTGCCTCTTACGACATGCATGCCTTACCGCGGGTAAATTCTTGGACCCCTAACCTGCAGGGGTAGTATTCCTGTCCCCATCGATGGGACGATGCTGCACGGTGTTGTGTAAGATGAACGCTAAGCCCCCACCATAGTCTCGCTAGCGGTCCTTGTGAATAATGTCGAGTTGTAGCAGTCGTGTTTGTCTCGTTAGTGTTGGTTGGCGGCGTTGTTGTAGATAAAGGCGGGGGCAGACTTCTGCAGCATGGGGCAACGTACGCATCACTCTACTCACTACTGGGTTCGATCACCGAAAGGTGAATAAAATTCGGGTCAACCCCAGGGCGTAGAACCAGCTGCCGTGGGAATTGCCACTCAGGAGGTGGGAGGGGTTGAAAAAAAAAGTTTTCTTCAGACAAAGCAATTATTTAATATATAAGTTAATAGATTGTACTTAATAAATAATTTATTAACCATTATTAAGTCGTATGATATATTAGAAAATGACTGATTATATAATTATATTATAACATAAGTATAAATAATTGTTTATGTGTTATATTTTGTGTTGCAATATGACAGCATAACATATAATAGCTTTGCAACCAATTTGCAACAATTTCTACTTTCAATATATGAAATAATATGAGTGAACGATGTACAATATAATTATTATTAAATGTGTGAAAATATGAACTTTTGTTAGGCAAATATTTCAGTGTACATTTTTTATTGCGTAAAACTATCTGTATCACGGCATGATACATGAAATTTTAGAACTTTATATCATGGTATCACGGTTACACCATTTAAATAAAAGCGTTCTAATGGGTACTCAAAGTAAAACAAGTTGAGGGAAGCACGCACAACCAGTTTGTATTGGGTCATGCCTTTTAACGCTGTCAATTTTATAAAACTGTCAAAATGACAGCCGGATGTCGCATTCGACTCCATTTTGTAAATGGTCGTCTTGCTCTTTCTTTCGAAACGTGGAAACGTCAACGCTGGTTCGTTTTCTCGAGTTGCAAAATTTGTTTTTATTTAATTTTGCAAAAAATAAGTGTAAAGTAAGTGAAGTAAATATTAAAACTTCTTTAATGAGTATTTTTAAAATGTGAACTTTTCTTTTTTTGTGACAGATGCCGCGTGAAATCAAAGAGGTGAAAGATTTTCTGAACAAGGCACGTCGTGCAGATGCGCGTGCTGTTAAAATAAAGAAGAATCCCTCTAATACCAAGTTCAAGATTCGTTGCTCTCGATTCTTGTACACGTTAGTGGTGCAGGACAAAGAGAAGGCTGAGAAGATTAAGCAATCTTTGCCACCGGGCTTGCAAGTCAAGGAAGTCAAGTGAATGTGAGCGTTCTGTAGTAAATGAATTTGGGAGGCATGTCTATGGACTTGTTGGGAAATTGTATTTGTTTTTTAATAAATAGAATACAAATTTTAAATATGATTTAAAATGAAAAATGTAGTTTATTTATATGTGTCGAGTATATTAATATCTTGCTTGCCATCAGAAATATTTAAAGAAATGCCGATCGTCATCCGGAAGTTTAATTTCTGTGTTCAACGTGAAAATTCTCATACATGCAACATGTTCTAGATGTTGAATATTGCTGGTCAAATAATAAATTCTTCACATTTCCTTTCTACATTAGGTTAATACTTAGTGAGAATGCCAAATGTGAATTTAAATCGTATACAATGCCACCAGGTTGTAAATTAATATATTTTTTTAACACAAATATTTTCGACTGAGAACAATGTGTTCTACTTAAAATATTACTAAAGGAAACAGTAAGTTAAACTAACTGATAGTCGACATTTTTCATCCTCTAAAAAGATACAAAGGCACTTTTTATATCATATGCCGGTTAATTACTGGAGCATAGTCGGACTCCATGCCGGCTTTAAACGCCATTAATAGAGATTTCGTCCATACCTTCATGAACTCTCCCGTGAATAGTGTACTCGGAATCCAACCCCTAACCTTACCTGATGAGCTACAGTTTCCTCGCCAGTAATACTTGCACAATTAAGGTATGGATACTCTGTAGTATCCTCTACTCCTACCTATCCAGACTTGACTCCGACATACCCAACGTATATCTTGAAAGACTGAATTTCAAGGCTCCTAAGCGAAGTTAAACTGATCCCACTTAGGGCCTACGACTAACGAAGTATAAATGTTTAAGCAAATTTAATATTTTTCTCTAATTTTCTGTTTGTAATAACATTTTAAAATTGCTTTTTAGAAGGTATAGAATTTTTATAATTAAGGAAATAGGTAGAATCGGAAAAGATGATCACAAAATATTGGAAACCATCTTATTTTTCTAACATGATTAATATCGCCAAAAATCAGAAGTAACTTAAATATAGTAACTAAATAATTTTATTTGAAGATAAGTGCAAGTGTAATTAAAAAATCTCTGAGCAATTAACAAGATACTTTAAATTTTAAAAATAAATATTTAAATACAAGTAAATTATAAATTCTATATGAGAATTTAACAGCGCTCGTTTAAAGTGTTGAAGAGTCATCTTCTTCTCCGACTTCCACCATAGCCTGCATAATTTTTCGTTTTAATTTTTTTCGCGAAGTATCTGAATTGAGATGGCGGAATTCCGTAGCGATTAATTCCCCAAAGGCATCCCACTGATCTCGTGATTTAATAAAAACACAATTGTCGTCTAAACTCTTTTTTCGTACGTCTCCAGAGCTCTGCTCGTAGTAATCCTGTTTTGATTTGTGACATGAACAATTTAGACATGATTCGCGATATGATTCTTCAATAATTATATCTTGATTTAGAGATTTCGAATTTTGATTGAAATTTTTACCAACATTTTTTGTGCTTTCATAATTGATATTTTCCAGCAGTTCATTAGTTGTATGCAATATATTGTCGTCCGCGCTTCCACTCACCGCCGTTGTTGTCGGCTTTAGGTTGGTCTGTTCATTAAAATTTCTGGCCTCATCTATGGTTACAGGATTTGAAATGACTGTATTACCTAAAATGCATACAGATGTGTCAGCAATAGTTGTATCATCAAATTGATACTCTATTTCTTTATTTTTGAGAGTTTGAAATTTCGTTTTCAAGGATCCGGAATTTTCGGTCTCTTCATCGCTGGTATTTTCATATTTTAAATGAGAATTGATTTTGCGCACTTTAGATTGATATCCACCTGGACGTGGCTCTATTACATTTTGAAGAAATTTTAATGCTTGAAAATGTTTCCACCGACAACTATCCTTCATTGACTCCGAATCGTCACCAGTTTCCTCTACCCTTCGTTCAAGTTTTTTCATTTCCGTGTTGAATTGGTTTCGTAAATTGTGTATCTTCTTAACAAAATCCATTTTTGTTATGTCCAAATTTGTGCAAATATTGCTTATAGCTTTAGTTCTTTTTTCTTTATTCTTATAAGCTTCAGTGTATGGGTTCCATAAGCACTCATGTTGATGGTATAATTCAATTAATTGATTAATTTTTTCTCTAGTCCATACACTGCCTTTTCGCCGACCGCCAATAGCAGCAGATTCTCCACTGCTATCCATTGCTCTAAAAAATTTTTTAAACTGCTGAAGATTTAATTAGGAATATTTGTTTACATTTCATAACACAGAAGTTGGAGACTTATCGGTAGCAAGCAAAAGACGATATCTTTAAAACTTTACGAGACCTTTCACGTCATCGTGAATTACATTGTTCGTCCTCTTAATTAGTAACGCGAATCGTTCCCTATTCACACTGCACGCAATTTGACAGTTTTATATTTTGCTAGTTTACTTATCTTGTTCCATTTGAAAACATAGAAAAAAATTATAGTTTTAAGTAAAAGTTCACAAAATATTGAACTGAATTGGTGATGTTAACATTATTATTATCGACTTTACTTAAACCATGTAAAAGTGCTTGGATGTCGAGTCCTACAAGCACGGAACTTTACTGAAAATGACATAGATCTACAAATTCGTCTTTCGATAAACGCTGGTAAAGGTCAAAACAAAATTACAATGTTATTTGCTGAAAGAAATAAAATTTAAAAATGCATAAAAAATATTCTTCATTAAATCACGTTCAATCAAAATTATACCATCTTTCTCTGCATATATTTTTTATTATGCTTAAAATCCGCCTGATTATAATTACTTTTACAATAATTTCTGATTTTTTCATTTTCAATAAAAAAATACAGTTTGTTTTGATTTGTCAGCTGATTTCGATAAATTTCCAATACAAATTTGAGAAGACCACGATTTGGTCGAAATTTGCAGCTTTTTTGGTGTAAATCGTTCACAAAATATTATATGCCGAATTAAGTAATTCAGTTTCTATTTGGAGTGTGAATTAGAGAGCGAACAACGTAATTGGGCTGCCACGGAAATGCCTTATTATGCTGTTACTATATAGTTGTGTACCTCACAACAAAGTAATTATGCAATTTCGAGCTTGAGTAATTTATTTGCTTGGTAAGCTGAATATACTCAAACTTAAGGTACTGTCAGACACAGGAAATTTACTAATTTAGAATTTAATGGCAAGATGAAAATCAACATTTTTCCTTTTCTTTACATATTTATAAGATACACAATATTGGGTGCGTTCAGCGAACTGAGCACTCAGTAAACATTTTCATTGAGCGAATGCTGGGCGCAGTGAGCGCTCACCATATTTGTGAGCGTAAAATTTTTATGCTGCAAAGAACGTATATGAATACTTTCAGATACGTTCTTTGGTAAAATTCAGTAACAATTGTTACTGCTCATTTAGTTACCGAACAGAACTTATATATGTAACTTGGCAGCACTACAAAATATTTTCATTGCGCTTGTGTACGGACATTGGAATTTTTCAAAAACATTTTTGTGAAATTTTTATTGTACGTTGTTCAAGTTTTATAGCCTGCTATTTTGAAATTACAAGAAATTGCAATTGGTTTCTAAGCAAATATCAAACATGGAACGAACTAAGATGAGTGTGAGTGAACAACCGGTTAAGTTCCAGGTCGAAAATAACAATGACACCAATATAAACACGTCAGGTATGTTTACGGAGAAGCATAGTATGTTTTCATAAAGTTTGCAATGGTATATATGGATAAATATTTTTTAGCAAGTGGGATTCTTCGTATTGCTGCGAGTCCGTTGAATATAAAAACCCAGATTGCCAAAATTAGTTATAACAGCGGCAATAAAACACTAAAAAAGCGATGTATAAATAAACAATCTCCTTGTTTAAATCAAGAAGACGTTTCAACAGAACCTGAATTGAAGACAATAAATAAAACGGATCCATTGCCGACTAAAGAAAGCAATAAGGAGGAGCAGGAAGAAAAGCTAAAAGGTCTTGATACTTATTTCAACGAAAATACGAACAAGTCTATCCACAAAAGCATATTGTCAGAAAATGGTACACATATTTCCGATAGGAAAAAAAAAATTTCGAGTGAAACAGTCCCAATGTTTCGAAGAAGTAAAACGGAAATAGTTGGAAATAAATTGGGCTCACAATCAGAACGCCGACAACTAAAGAGGGGAGGTGCTAAAATAAGATCGAAGTCGTGTCGTCTTCCAGAAACAAAATCAGATGAGCTACTACCGTCCGTTGCTGAAAACAAGAAGAGAAAGTCATATAATGTGGAGGAAACTCGGAAGTTTTTGGAAGACCAAAAGCGCCGAAGACGATCACAGCTGTCCAGCTCCACACTGAAACTGGACAATGAAAAAACAAATTTTGAAAAGGAACAGATCAAAAAGAGGCTGGAAGAACTCCGTAAAAACTCCAGGGCAATAATTGCTAAAAATGTTAATAGAAAAAAATTCCCTGTTATTTCACAAATTAATATCAAAAATGAGAAAAAAAAGGATACGAGAGATGAAGCGAAGACTGAACCCAATTTACAAAAAGATAAGCTGTTTCATAATTGTGAACTGAGTAAAAGAAGCACAGAAATCGTTGATGATTGCTCGAATTTAGATAAAGGTGTAAAGGTATGTACTCTTACTTAAGATTAAATTTAACTAACCAAAGGTATAAGGGTTATAATTTATTTTCAGCTTAAGAGTTTAAAATTATTTTAAAAATTCTCTAATCATACATATATACTGAAAGAATTAAATTGACAATTTTGTATTATTTAGTCCCTATGTACAGCTAAAATCGATAATGACCTCGAAGAACTTCCAATAAAAGCATCACAAATACATAAAGAAAAAACTAAATTGAAATCTCCGCATTTGCTTAATAAGCGGATTGGCTTATTAAGAAAACAGGAAACTAAAGACCACTCCTTCAGTGCCATTAGAGAATTTAGTTTTGATAAGGAAAATATTGCCTTGGAAATGATGACCCCTAAGTTACGTGAATCTGTACCTTTAAAAACAGTTTCCAATAGTACAGATCTTGACGCACGTCAAAATGATTTCCCAGATAAAACAAAGGAATCTATGACGACAGTAAACGATTCAAAGTTGAAGTGTTTACTAACTGATGAGATCTCCAAAGGGGATAATATTAGTTCCATAAAAGAGAGTGGCGAAAAATCTCATACTAAGATGGATGATAAAGTAAATAATATTCCTGAAAAAGATCTTCCATACTGGCTTAAACCCAGCACAGTCCAGATTTATCCATACAACTTCATAATTGCTGTAAGGCGTAAACTTGAAGCCTTGGCAGATGTTAGAACACAGCCAACCGAATCGAATATTGAGCGTAAAAGTTGTTCCGTTATTAAAGACTTGTCATTTAAAAACAATTTAAAAGGCGAAACTATTCTTTCTAAAGGGACTGATAGTACATGTTCAAAAGAATCATTCTTAACTCATAATGTAATCCCATCAGAGGAAAAAACTTCAAATTCTAAAGCAAGTTGTATGCATTCTCATTCTGAAATTCATTCAAATCTTAGCTCAATATCAATCCAGCTTCGTTCTGGAGGTACTGTTTCGGAATCCGTTTTAAAGGACCCGAAAAGTATTCCGCTAACATATGCAAAGTCAAAAGCATTTGAAGCAGCTTCAGAAGATGATACAACAATTTCCAGCTCAATATTTAATAGCGCAGACAGAAATATTCACGATAAAAACAAAATTGATAGGAGCCGAAGAGAAGAACTACAAGGAACCATTAGTCCACTATCTTTGGAACGTGTGGAAAATTTCACTATTATGTCAAACAAAAAACTTAAAACAGCCATTGCAATAAGGCATGTTAATACGAATAGGGGAGATACACCACCAAATAATAAAAAAGACACAACTGATATTGATTTCAACCGACTTCTTCATGACTTTAATAACAGTTTATCACAAGTAATTGAAGTAAATGATCGATTGAAGGCAACCATCAATAAATCACAAGACATTTGCGGGTCAATACCTACTGAAAGCTGCAATTCGAAACAATCTGATCAGTATACAGCGGATTTTGAGAAAAACTGCAGTGATCGGTCCCTTACTTCTCCATGTGAAAATTATAACATAAACCCACATAAGGATCATATCAAAGACGCAGATGATGACCAAAACAAAAATGAGTATAGGAAATTAGAAAGTGCAGAACTTGGTTCAAAAGATAGTGATGACTGTCCTTCTAAAGCCTCGAACTCAAATAGTAAATCTTATACTAATTCCAGTTTAAGCTCATGGAATTCTAATGTATCTAATGAAATAGTGTCTCTATCCAAACAAGAACTGGACAAACGCTTACATAAAATAAGAAACATTAAAGAAAAATATAAGCAAATCATTATAAATTTGCAAAAAAATCGAAACAAAAACGATTACTGTGAGCAGAGGGAAATAATTCGCTCTAAAACTGAAAACAAAAATTCGCAGAGTGAAAGGATGAGGGGAGAGTTTCAACGTGCAGAATCCCCAATGCAATCTTTAACCCCAACCAATATTTCAGAGCGAACGAAAAATGAAATTTTATCTAAAAAGATGGAAGAAGAAGAAGATAACAAAACAAACACCGAAATTAAAGTACAATGTGAAACTCTGAACCCATCATATTTCATATCAGACAAAAAAGGTCCTGTCACGTCCATAAGATATCAAAACAAAGCCAACCCCCATCAGTTTGCATCCAAAAATATAAGTACAAGCCGTAAAATATTGGAAATGTTTGATCATACCCATTTGGAGATATCCATGGGTTCCACAAACAACGACAGTTTATCTGATTCAACCTGCAGTTACTCAAATGTGGGCGTGGTAAGTGTGTTAACCTCACATGTAGTTCAAATAATAATGATAATGTTTTGCTTTCCTTAGTATGAAAAATTAATAAGAAACGAAACGATTAAATCGGAACACTTGACAGCTTTACTAAAAATGAGGGAAAAAGCTTTATTTGATCGAACTAAAGGACAAATAGCGTGGTTAGAAGTGCAGAAAGAACGTTGCAAGTCAAAAGGTTTACTTCTTCAAATTGCTACAATCAAAAAGAAGCAACGTGGAATATTGCTAAAAATGGAGAAGGAACGTGATGAAATTAAAAGGTAAATTGGAAAATTAATTTCAAGCCATTTTAAGTATGACCATGCATAATCTGTTACAGAGTAGTCTGATCTTCATAGTATTTTTTTTTCTATGAAAAGTGAAAAGAAGTAGAAAAAATTCCTATTCTGAGGGGAGGAAAGGGTTTATTCCCCTCTTTACCACGTTTTCGATTTAAAATTTATTTTACCAAATACTTGGCAATTATGGTAAATAATTATATTTCAGATTTTTCTGGAAAAGTATTCAGAAGTTATAAAGTATACTCGTACTTACACTATACACTTGATGGAATTCCACAGACTTACACCACTCTAATATTGAAACCATCGCTTACGATAAGTAATGACATATAAATTCAGCAAAGCAGGTACCCATTTGGCACCTTCAGTAATGCCCACAATCTCTGCTTGGAGCACAGAGTTGTAGTCATTGAGTTTGAAGCTACTTGGTTATTAGTGTGGTCACATAAGAACCTTTCCTCGTCTTCACTTTTGCCTTCCTACTGGAGAAGATGGTCTCTACTAGAGCTCCAGATACCCGGGTTTCGAGCACTGTGAGCAGCTAGATACTCGTTCGTTGCTCAACTGCTTAAATGATTATATCAAATTTTTCAAATTTCAATTTTGTTTTCTGGGAATAAAGTAAAATTTTTGTTTTAAAATGCTCAAAAATGCTAGAAAAAGCTCGAATTGCTTGAGCTCAAGCCCGAAAATTTTCGAGTAATGATAAATAAACGAGTGTGCGAGTACTCGTTGCTCAAATGCGCGAACACCTCGTAAATGTTCGAACAAAATCTTAAGCTCTAGTCAGTCTACCCGACAGAAGGATTCCGTTTCTCGGTCGCATTTTAGGTTTAGCCCGAGTTCCGATATAATATTCTGAATGCTTTTCCTTCTCTTCATAATTTTATGAATATTTAGACGGCTAGCTGTTAGAGCGGCTTAATAGGCCCATAGTCAAGAAAGGCTTTTAGGGCCTTTTTTGAGGTAGTACTCAAAACGCCTGCTATACCTAGTAGACAACCACGTTCCACCTACTCCAAGGGTTTAATGTGGCACTTCTTTAATGTCGCCTACCACACTAGTGCTCCATATAAGTCTTACGAGACTTATGTAAAGCCGATGCACCATGTGGGGTCGTAACTCCAATTTTGTCGCATTAGCTCTTCTTCAAAGTTTACAAATTCGGAGCGTTTTACGTTTTATGTTTTTTTTCATGAAGAGGCAGAACTCATATTTTTCCCAGTTTACTAAGAGCCTTGTCTCTCAGTCCAATCAGCTGGGATTTCAAGTGACCTTTTTAATACCCGTGAGCAACCGCCTATTTGTATGCTAGAAGAAAGGATGACAAGATCATCCGCGTAACATACTATCTTAAATATCTACGATCCACTATAGTGGAGACAGGATGCTTCCTTGTGGAGTGCCACATGTGATTTTATCAATGATTTTAACACCTTCTGCTTCACATACCAATGCGGTTGACATTGTTAAAAGCCCCTCTTCGTCAATAAATGTCGCAAGAGTGTATTCTCGCTCTAGCCAGCATTTCAGCATTAAAACAGAGTTCTCCACGCCGTCCATATATCTACAATAGGAGGATTGAGGGCTGTTACCTATGTATTTGTCCTAGTTTGTATTTTTCTTGTTACGATTAATTATATTTACGACTTTTTTCTTAGTACATTATCCATATTAAAGTTTAATATTATTTTCATTTAAAACTAAAATATAATCATATGATCACAAATTAGCTGAATTTCGTACTTACAATTTTCTTTTAAACTGAATCTGTTATAATAAATTTAAGCCTAAAACAGTAAACAGTAAGTTTACAAATTTTAAAACTAAATTTAAAACGTGTTAGTTAACTCAGAGTCGTATTCAAACTATGACTGTAAAAACCAATTTAAGCTAGCTACTTTCAATTTCATATGTCATATTTTGGCCTCTTATGTGCAACTCAAGCTGAAGAGCTGAATTGAGAAGCTTTAAGAGTGTACAGCTGCTGGCGACCACGCCGTGAGTTTTACTGAATAAGGAAGCGAAGAATATGGGTCTGGTAGTGAACGAGGGCTAGAGGAGATATGTATCTTCTGTTATCAAACAAACAATCGTTGCATTAGCGTCTCATCTATCTTGGAACCATTATTACAATAACAATATTGTCATCCTGGAAATCCAGCGCATAATCATTCTTGCAAATAGGTGCTACTTTGGACTGAGTAACCAATTGAAAAGTAAGGTCCTCTCTCGACGAACGAAGACCAAACTCTACAAGTCGCTCATCGTTCTCGTCCTGCTATTCGGCGCGGAAGTCCGGATGGGTAAGAATACTACAGTCTTGAAAGATTTCGATGCAGTACCCGCCGGTGGAAGCAGAGAACCTTCACTCCGTTGAAAAAATCACGTAGAGAAAGAGCTGGTTGTACTTGGTATTTGGCGCTAAACTACAATGCTGTTAACTCGCCTATAATCACGTATGCGGTGTCTACGCCAGCAAAGAAGAAGAAGATTTGTCTTTTCGAAGTGAGCCTTCTATATAAGTGTATGCCGAGATATGTTACATCGTTTGCTTGGGGAATAGTTATACCATTTAATATAATTGCAGGACATGTTTGTGGACGTAATGTAAACGTAATGTGTTTACATGTTTGCAGATTGACTTTAATTTTGCAGGGACACTAGGACATTTATTACGGCATAAAATGGATGTGTCTGCCTTTGTTTGCTTACTGGGATGTCTGCAGTGTATATTATGTATAATATAGGCCCGCTATCTTGGCGGCCGCGGTAGCCGAGTGGTTAGCATTGCGTACTGACATTCGGAAGGCTCGGGTTCATATCCCGGTGCCACCAACATCCAAAAGTTATGGAAAATTAATTTAAATAAAAAATTAAGGTAAATTTTCTAATTGCGGTCGCCCCTCGGCAGGGAATGTCCATCCCTCCGAGTGTATTTCGGACATGAAATAAAGCTCCTCATTAAAAAAAACCATCAGCCGTTCGGAGGCGGCTTAGTATAAACTGTAGGTCCCTCCATTTGTTGGGAAAAACATTAAGACGCAAAACCACAAATTGGAGGAGGAGCTCGGCCGAAAATCGCTTAAGCGGTTACAAAGCGCCAATTATATATATATATATATATATCTTGAGGAACACCTGCTTCAAATGAAAATTTCTCAGTAATAAATTCGGATTGGTTTACAGTAAACCGCCGGTCAGACAGATGACTCAAATAAATATATTGTATGTAGAATGGTAAAGTTTTATAAATTGTGTGTAATAGACCTTTACGCTAAACCTTGTCGAACGCTTGCGCTATGTCAAGAAATATTGCTATTGCCGTGAACTTGAACTGAAATGCTTTCCTAATTTCATTAGTAATTCGGTTTACTTGTTCTACAGTATCATGTTTTTCACGAAAACTAGATTGGTATTCAGGTATCACCTTGTTATGATTGACGAAAGGAGATATAGCATAAACCTTTCAAATAATTCGGAAATACAGGATGTAGACCAAGAGTCTATTGTTAGCTCTTTAACATTTTTTGTGTAATAAAGCCTGGAGATCTCTTCGGCCCTAAATGCTTAGCCACATTTATAACTTCCTGGGTTGATGTTTCAATCGTCCCCTGAGTTTCACGGTCTTCGGTTAACTCCTTGCTTAAATGTTTTGCAAAACAATATGCCTTTTCTTCGTTACTACGCGTCCAGTGAGCATTTGTGTTTCTGATCGGTGTGTTTGCATCAACTGGAGGCTTAAAGTTCTTATGTGTCTTCCATTCATTCCCTTCGCAGGTGAAGCTTTTTTATTGCTAATCATTCTATTTCAGTATTTGTTATGGTTTTTGAACTTGTAGTAATACATTTTCTCTTTGGAGTTGCTAACGTTTCTGCAGAGGCGAGTATGTTATTGAACTCATTAATTTGTTTATCAACATCATTTTTACTGTTAAAAATTGGGCTAATATTAATGTGAGTACTAATAAATTTTTTGTATTTGAGCCAGATTGTTTCTATGCTTGTTAGTCTTAGTTCTTGGGTAACTATCGTCGGTTGCTCGTAAGTTTTTATTAAAACTGGTGAGGACAAGGCGGCAACAGTCCTAGCTGATACAAGCTGCCGGTCGATTTATCATGAAACAGCGAAGTCTTGCAAGTCGAGTATTTTCCTCCCATCAATAGGTCATTATGTTGGTTGACCCAGAGAAAAACAGTCTAAATTATTGCGTTGATTGCGTGTAATGCTTCTTTGAAGTATCTCAGTAGCACCATGCGCCTTACCATCGGGGTGGTTTTTGGCATAAAATATGAACCCAGGTATATAGAAATAGTATTTATCTGTCAAATGCATTTCAGACAGGAGCATAACGTACGTGGTATATTTTACTAAAATCGTGTGACTTCCAATTTATGTGGGTTGACATCATTTTGATTCCAAAAACAAATATTAAGTACTTTCATTTTTTATTTATAAACATTTGTTCATATTGTTTGAGGTTGAATTAAGTCTTAAATCAGGTTTTGCATAGTCGTCATACACTGTGTAGGGTTTAAAATCATTGATTCAATTCCTCCATTAGATTGATTCTACGGCATCTGATCTGAATTGTTCTTTAAAACTTTCGTATATGACAATTGATTTTAATTTAGTTTTCAGCAGCAGTTTTTCCTACATTTTGAATTTGATGTTTGTTTACTATTTCACTCCGACGAGCATGGATGTTATTGGACAATCTAACTTTTAGACCTTTGTATACATGATAACTCCTATAATTAGCTGCTGTAGATTACCTCCGCAGTTCCTACATTTTTTCTTTGACGTGCATTAAGATGTGGGATGTATATCTACACATACTACATACCAGGTGCGTTAGTTGAATTTTGCCGATTTTTTCGACAAAGAAAGCACTTAATTTTCAGAGGAATCTCAAAATTTTTTTATTCAAAGTATTGACCATTGGTTTCTACACATTTCGCCCATCTCTCAGGCAAATTATGGATACCATTCCAAAAAAACTTTCTCTTTCGAGGCAAACCATTCGACGAGCCATTTTTCGACTTCTTCAAAATTAGCGAAGCACTGCTCGGCAAGGGTGTGTCCCATCGATGCGAAAAGGTGATAGTCGGACGGAGCGAGGTCTGGAGAGTACGGTTAAGTGTTTTTAACGTGTCTTTCACCAGTTTAGCGGTATGAGATGGCGCGTTGTCATGTTGCAAGATGACTTTGCCATGTCTTCGGGCACATTCCGACCGTTTTTCGATCAACGTATGATTCAAATTGATCATTTGTTGTTGGTAGAGATCCATGGTCACCGTTTCACCAGGTTTTAACAACTCGTAGTACACCACACCACACTGGTCCCACCAAACACAGAGCATTGTCTTACGGCCAAAGCGATTTGGCCTTGCAGTCGATGGGCCAGCTTCACCAGGGGAAAGCCATGATTTTTTTTCGCTTCGGTTGGATCAACATCCAATTCCTCGTCTTCGAACTTTTTCGCTGCACCAGGATGTTCATTGTCTGTTAAATCGAAATCTCCACTTTTAAATTGACGAAACCATGTCTCACATGTTCTAATCACTGGAGCATGTTCACCATAAGTTTCTACCAGCTTCAGCTGCATTTTTCTTTTGATGAAATAAGAAAAGCAACGAATGCCGCAAATGCGATTTTTGGAACGAAACTCCACATATTCACTGAGGTAAACAAAGTGACTTGCGTATTTTTGTAGGTTAATGTCAATAGAAAAAAATTACATACATGCCAAATCATAGAAATTTATACATATTGCTAGCGACATCTACTAGTAAAACCGGCACACTTCAACAAACACACCTGGTAAACACTGCGCAATGTACATTGAACTGGGCCATTCCTCTTAAGAGGTTCTTCTACAGTTACCCTGCGGTATAGCAAATATTTCGAATTATAGATGGATGCATTTCGTTTTTTCAGTTGAGTTTCGTTGAGTGACAATTCCACTTTAAACATTGGCTAGACACTTTGTTTCTATAAAGTATATTTATAACAGATTTAAAATTAAAACCTACTTCTTCAAGAGTCTTCTTTATTTCGTCGGGCTTGACGACAGGTCTATCCCTTAATAATAACAGATAAGCCTTTCGAGCTCTTTTTTTTTTCGTTTTTATTACTCAACGATAAAAAATGTACAACTACGCAGGTAAATTGGTGGAGTTTTGGCAACAACAACGGTGGGAGTACCTTTTAATTATGCGTTATTGTCTTCCCTTAATAAAGCAAATTTATTTCACTTAGTTGCATTTTTTTGGGGTTACTATTTTTTAATCGGCTAAATTTTCTTTTTACATTGATGTAGCGGTCTAAAACTGTCTGCACTGACGATGAAATTTTTTCTCATTGCGTTTACCGCTTTCCGGTATTATTTCATTTACATTACATTTTTGCCGGTTGAATTTTTTCAAATTCCCTTAGAACTAAATGTCAAAATTGCGCCTTCTCGTTACAAATTTTTCTGGGTTTCTGCCTCACCGAACGCGGTTCAGTAAAATACAATAACAATTGTTATTGCCCCTTCAGGCTACCGAACAGAACTATGTATAGTATGGAAAAGCAGATCGGTCTTTATGGTAATATAAGAAATATTTGCTAAGAAATTGTTATTTTTATTATATAATTAAAGTTCAAACAATGGTATATGTATTGGGTGTATGCATTAATTCGTGCGGTTTTTTTCGAAAATTAAGATTTTATTGTGAAAAAATTGTCTTGATCAACTCCTAAAACTTTTGCAAGTTCTTCTTGCGTCTAGCATGCATCTGCGTCGAGCAATGTCTCCAATTCTTCGTCTTGAAATTTTTTTTCCTGTCCGTCGTCTAAGTCGAAATTGTCACTTTTAAACCGTGCAAACCACTTTTGGCACGTTCGTTCGGCTAAAGCATGATCACCATAAACGTCCAGTAAAATATGATGGCTTTCGGTAGCACTTTTCTTCATGTTAAAGTAATGAAGAAGAACTCCCCGCAAAAACACTTTATCTGGTACAAATTTCGACATTTTCAAATGAATGAAACAAATTGTTGTTCACACGAAAACAAATGACATCTACTGAAAACGACGCGAAATGACAGTACCTTTGAAATGAATATTGCCACAGATGGGCACGACGCGAAATAATACTAGTAGAGAGAGCACTCTCTTAGAAAACCACACGAATTAATGCATACACCCAATATAAAAAATGTATATGATACGTACATTTGTGCGTTCAGTTATTTCATTAACTATGTCTAAAAAATACTTTTTATACTTTAAAAAACTTCTTATATTAGGTAAAGTAAAAAATTCGCTCGGTTTTTTTTATGCAAATGGTTCCAAACGGTTTTTTGACTTATCTTTCCTCAGCAATTAAATAAGTGCTCACCTGACGGTCTGTTTCCACTATTTCCAAGATTTTATCGCAATTTTCGACGACAGGCCCCCGATGCGTGGTGCATCTTTGCAATCGAAATTACCGGAACGGAACCTAGCAGACCACTTTTGTGCTATACGTTCGTTTACAGTATCGGGCCCATAAGCTAACGTAATTTTTTCAGCCGCTTTGGCTGCTTTTTCGCCTTGGTCGAAGAAAAATTGTAAAATATAGCGAATTTTCTCATCTTTGACGAGCGCTCACAACGTGCTGAGTCAATCAATCGAAAAACTGTCAAAGACAAACTTTTAGCGCGAATAAACACGTTTTCAGCGCCGTATAGTATGATGCGACACGTAACACTAGTACTATGGACAAGAACGCCATCTCTTAGATAAAAACCGAACGAAATTTTTACTTTACCTAATATGTATATATATATATATATAATTGGCGCTTTGTAACCGCTGAAGCGATTTCCGGCCGTGCTCCTGTGGTTTTGTGGTTTTGCGTCTTGATGTTTTTTCCAACAAATGGAGGGACCTACAGTTTATACTAAGACGCCTCCGAACGGCTGATGGTTTTTTTATGAGGAGCTTTATTTCATGTTAGAAATACAAAGGGAGGGGTTGCCATTCCCTGTCGAGGCGATTAACCGCAATTAGAAAATTTAGCTTAATTTTTTATTTAAATTAATTTTCTATAACTTTTTTGTTGTTAGTACGTCACTAGGATTTGAACCCGAGCCTTCCGAATATCTATTCAAAAGTGAATATTTTACGACCAAACGCTGTTTTTTTTAATACAAAAATCATAGCAATGCAGTAACTCTTTATCCAAAAATTCAAATTAATTTCTATCGATTTTGACTTTTTGAATGTTCTTATTATTGGACGTTGGACCTTCCCCAATGCCCTGAAATTTCGAAGACAAGCCTTTAGTCGCAAAGCGCAACAATACAGCGGCAACATTATTACCGTGCGACTTAAAAGATTTTTCGATTCACTTCCGGCTGATTTTCTAAAAAAAAGCTATATATGAATAATAACGGGCGCACCATGGCACAGGCATAATGAAAATATCCATAGAGGTCTAAATAAACGCACCAACGAAGAAGAGATCGAAATCGTAACATAAAAGTCCCTTTGGCTAACACTTGGACCTCCGTAAGAAGTCAAACCCTTCTGAAGGGAAGATATAAACCAGTTTTTTTTAGGGCAACATTGAACTTGCAGCCCAGTCCTTCTAATGGATATTTTATTAATTCAGTTATAAGATTTTATTACTTATTGTGTGGTTTCCGATGGCGAAGCAGATTCAAGAAATAAATAATAATATTTATAATAAATATAATTTGTTAACAAACACTAAAAGTAGGCATTTAAATCAAACTAAGAAGATGCAAATTATTTTTATAATAATAAAATAAAGTAATAATAAA
This sequence comes from Ceratitis rosa, assembly GCA_037013455.1. NCBI lineage: Eukaryota > Metazoa > Arthropoda > Insecta > Diptera > Tephritidae > Ceratitis > Ceratitis rosa. Next base: position 17,343,500 of record JAWMAG010000005.1, read on the forward strand.
ACAAAAATTAAAGTAAAGTACTAGAATTATTTTGGAAAAGTAAGGGCGCCTTGTGCTTTTTTCATAATACTATTATAATATTTGTTTCATAATTGTTTGATGTTCTTTAAAAGCAGTTTTTATACCTTTCATTTACATTAACTTTGAACCGAAGTATATATGTATGTACCAGAAGGAGAAAAGATAGGTTAATCGAAATTTATACCGATCGGGTCAGAATGAAGAGTTGATTTGATTTAGTCATGTCTGTCTGTTTGTACGCAAACTAGTCTTTCAAACGCACTGGTACACTTAAGCGATCACTTGTCGGAACCGGTCAGATCGGATTATTTAGCATATACATACGTGTATGTATGTATGTATCGATTTTTCAGATTTAAGAAAAACAAAAACATCTGGAAGTATTTAATTTGATATTAGACATTATACATATATATTACATATATAGCACCCTCCATCCGATTTGTTCAGATATGAGGACTTTTTTTTTGTAAAAAATTCGTCAAAAGAGAATCAAATAAATATTGACACATATTGAACATTATCTAAATCGGAAAACTATATCTTACAAACCCTCAATCAACCAGCTGATATAGTAATGAAAGGTGTACCACAAAGACATCGACATGACCGAACGCAACTCTTCTTGTTTTAAACTATGTATGTATATTTATTCACTTTTTAGTTCGATTTATTCAACAATGGCGATCCTGACAAGGACAATGAGAAATTTATTTATTTATTGTATCGATTCTTGGTATGTGCACAAAATAATACACATAGCTTCACCTGCGTGTTAAAAAATATTATATATATGTATGTACATATGTATATATGACACTTGAATTCCCGATGAGTGATCGTTAAACATTAGGATTTACAATTAAGGCGGGTGAATTCTAAAGTCTCCCTGACCATATTTCGATTTGGTTCAACTTGTCTAATGCACACAATACTTAAAGCGTATTTACCTATGTATGTATTATAAATAAATACATACAAAACATACATATGTATGTGTCTAAATTCAAGCATGTATTTTACGCCTATGATAGGTGTCCTCTATTTCCATTCATAATTTTTTTACGCAATGAAACATTTAATGTTTACGTTTTTGCGCCATTATTGTTTGTATTCTTTTAATATATGTATACATTCATATATACTCGGATATAGTCGGGCCGTTTCGACTTTTTGCTTACTTCAATCATTTGTATTGTTGAGCATCGCTGTTAAGTACGGGACGTGATCGTGATCGTGAGTAGCGCGAGTTATTCGAAATCGTATAGTATTGTGTTTGTATCATTTTCTTGCTGCTGGAAAAATAAAATTAGAAATAGTTGCAGTACTCACTCGTACATGTTTTGTATGCAATTAACAATTTATTTATTTTTTTTTTTATATAAAGACGGGTTAATTTATTTTTAGGTATTATTTCGGCCTACATGTTACGTTTCATATGTGTTTGTAACAGAAAGTGCCCTTTAATTTTTTCTCTTTCGAGATCATGTAATTATTAAAACATACTCTAGCTAGAAATATATTTCAACGTTACGCAGAACTGACTATAAATAGGTTTCCAGTTAAAGTATAAAACGCGTAGTCAACGCTTCGGTGAGTGAATACAACGTTCTGAGAAGTATTACTTATTTATTTTTTTTTTTTTATAACAAGATAATAAAACTAAATAACTTCAAAAGTTAATGTTTATGCATATTAAACTGGTTTTTTTTATATTTTCAAAATGTATGTGCAAATTTTAAATATAGTGTAAATAAACTGATTTAATATTCATAAACTTTGAACTTAAGCTAATATTTACTATGTTGGAAATACATACATAGCATGTTTTGTTTTCTTGCTCCACATGTTTGTGCTCTTGTTTTATATTTTTGTATATGCTCGAATGTATACATATATGTAAGTATGTATGTATGTTCGGAAGTGTGTGCACAAGTGACGATATTGGAATTTAAATTATTATTGATACGAGAGCTACTATACATACAATACATACAAACATGGTTTACATACATACACATAGTTTGTTGCCGTCCTAACAGTAACGCTGTTTAGATATATTCAGCGCAAAACACCCAAAAATGAACATTTCCCATTGTGGATGTTTTGCATTTAATATATGTTTTTAAAAAATTAATTATTAAAATAAAACAGTGAGTGATTTAAATTTAAATAATGGTAAAAAAACGTTTTACATTTTTATAAGATTCACTGGCTAATTTCCAGTAGTTGTTTTTGACTGGCGCGGTAGCCGAGTGGTTAGCATTGTGTGCTGAAATTCGGAAGGCTCGGGTTCAAATCCCGGTGCTACCAACATCCAAAAGTTATGGAAAATTAATTTAAATAAAAAATTAAGTTATGAGGAGCCTTTATTTCATGTCCGAAATACACTCGGAGGGGTGGACATTCCCTGCCGAGGGGCGAATGCAATTAGAAGAATTAGTATATTGAAAGTATATGGTAACTTCGAAATAAAAACTAAAGCTTTCTTTTAACATTGCCAAACCATTAAACCAACAGGAATAATAATTTTACATGGTTCAAGGTGCAATGGATAATTTGAGTAATAGGGTTGAAATCCAAGATAGTTTGCGGATATGAGAAATCGAATAAAGAGCCAGCAATAATCTGTATCTTTTAGAATCTAAAATATACCATTGAGCCTAATTCGTATATATTTAATTTTACACAGAATGGTGAAAAAAAATACTAATACAGATTCAGTGTGTAACGTATTTCTAAATTACTTACAAACGTTCGATAACAATTTATTAAAAAAATTTTCGCAGAATAAGATTTTATAATTATGATTAATTAAGTTTTACTCATCATAAACGTTCAAGTAAATTTGTTTTACTTTTTGGGTTAATAAATATGTCGGTTTAACTATATGAATTTATATATATACACAAGAACGCACATTTAATTGTGGTTATCTAAAATATTTTCTTATCAATCGCTGATCTCGACGCATTTATCTATAATAAAAAGATAAAATTCCATTTTAAAGCAATACGAATAAGCATTACTTATCAGTGTTAGGCGGTTTTTAGTTTAAAATTTCATTTCAAACTGAACTTGAGCGTCAAATGAGTCGTTGCCACTATTTAAAGGAACTAAAATATTTATGAATAAAAACAAAACAATAATTTGAACTAAACGAATGTTCATCATAATATATTTACATATGTGTGATTGTAATAAATACATTAAATAGATCCTATAAAATCTTCATATTTTAATGTTATACTTTTATTTATATAGGTTACTGCAATCAACTACCACATCAAACTCAACGGAGTCGACATCGAACCGTGAGATCAAAGAATTGGTGTCACCGCTCAGAACATCAAAAAGAAGTGTGGTTCCTCAGCAAGCGAATTCAAAACTTTCTCATAAATTTCCACAAGAATGTCATAAAGACAAAATTCTATTTTCAAAATCAGCAACTGTGGATGAACATTCTAAGAGCACACAAAGCAATGCTCATGAGCTTATTAACGTGAAAAATCCACGATCTGATCCGGTGGTTCGTGCAAATTACGATCTTGAATCATCGCGTTCTCTTGAAGACCTTTTACGGAAACGCGAAATAGATTTACAGCGTCGCCGAGGGCATGTTGAGCGATTAATGCAATGGCACCGTCGCCTCGATCAGGAAGAAGCTGAGGTGCTGCAAATGGAGAACCAACTACTTACATACAGCAGTCATAGAATTCAATCAAAAACAAGGAAGGTGTCTCAGAACCATGCAAGCGTGGTTAATGTTAAGAATCATTACACTCACACGAAAGTTCAACGTCGATTAAAGGAAATCGAAAATAGTTTAAAACAATTGAATAACATTTCAAGTACGTCGACGGGAAGTAACGACATTAGTGGAAGAAATGATGGTATTGAGTGTGTTCATACCACTGGTATTAAGTTAAATAAATTGTGGCGTCGTCTAACATCGCAGCACTGCGAGAAATATGAGCCGAATAAGTACTACAACTTATCGAAGTCTGATTTGGAAGAACTATATGAAGCGGCAAAGGTAGCAGTGCTACAAGATTTTACCCATAATGAAGGTGGCCTAGCTGCGGATCTTCTAGAGAAAAGCGTATTAAATTATAATAATGACGAATCATCAACTTCCTTCCAACAAAAAGAGCAAGTTTCCATTCCGTCATTGAATTTGTGCACCAGCTCTGAATCGCCATCCGATAAAGAAGTGTTGTGCGAGGAAACTTCCGCCCACTCTGTATTAATAAGTAACTACAGTCCAAGCAGCGCAATTGCAAAGTTTAATCAGTTTCCAGAAAATTCGGCCACTGTTTCAGCCTGCTCAGCAGAAACACAGTTAACGTCCGAAGGGAATACGTTACTAAAAGACCGCACCTTGGTATTAAATGTTGATGCAATCATGAGAAGCTCGGATACTAATACAGGCCAATTCTTTGGCTTAGCTCGTAGTCTTTCGGATACTGTTTTGTATAATAACCATCGTTCGCTGCAAACGATTAAAAAGGATACTGTGAATGGTGATAAATGCAAATCACAAGAAGATACAAACTCAAATATATCTAATATTGCAAATGCTGCAGAGCCCAAAGAATTATCACCATTTTATTTAGATGTATGCAAGGAAGCAAGTGATAGTACACGACTAAACCCTCAAAATAACTCTGAGGGAATTGATGAAGTTGTGGAGCTGCGGGAGGAAGCATTTGTTGAGAACAGCCTGCAACCGGAAATTAATGAAAAGTTGATAATCTCTTCTGAGGAGCAGATATTAAAGAGATCTTCCCAACCTAAGTTGACATGTCTTCCTTCTATCAGTTCTGATTTCAATAATATGGAATGTAAAACATCCTCATCTATGGAGAAATTGCAAAATGCCGATTCTAACTCAACCGCTGACATTAACGACTCAAATCAAGAAGAATCTAACGCAAGCGATCAAAACTCATTTAACTCAAAAACGTATATTTGTAAAGAAAAATCGATGGAAGCTGATGGAATTTCAAATGAAAATATTACTTCAAATATATATGAAGATGATTTTGAAAATAATAGCGAATTAACACAGTTAAATGACGTATCATTTCCTTTTTTTGAGAGTATAGTTGATCTATCGGTACCTCATGTTACTGATGAGGAAGACAAACAAGAGACCGATAGTGAAAATAGAACTGAAAATACAAATGTAAATAATGAAATGCCAATTTTATCCGAAGTATCGGAAGTGCTTGAAGAATCACAAATCCAACAGCCTAATTTGGAAATTGTATCAATCCCACCACCACCGCCACCTGCCTCAGACAATGCACATTTACCAACTCAACAGATAAGTAATGGAAGCGTATCTATCACATCAACTACAGTACAGCTTATGCCGGACATTATAAATGAACTGGAAATACGTCGTTGTCAACAAATTTTACTAGAAACCGAGGTAAATACATAAAAAAAAGTATATATTCATTATTTGTTTAAATATTTTAAACTAATATTTCCTTAATTAATCCACAGCAAATTAAGCAATTCGACAATACATCTCCTGTACCATATATGTATGTTCGGGAAATCCCAAATAAGCCTCCACCACCATATGTACCGCCCGCGCACGGAAGTCCTATGACGACCATATTTCCATCAGAGGAAAGAATTAAAGAAATAAGCTATCGGCGTACCCATGAATTGTATTGCGAACTTCTAAAGACTGGTAAATTATCCTTTGAATTATCATCTTAAATTTTTGCCTAAAAATTTATTGCTTTTTGTTTTTTTATAGAATATATTAGCGAATGTGGAAAAAAATTACCTTCGGTAATGGATGAAAAAATAACTAATATCTACGAACGGATAATACTTGATATCTGCCGTGAATATTTAGACGAGCATAGTGATGTCCTAACGCAAGGAGACCCTGTTAATTTTCATACCCAATTAGCTTTCTTTAACCCACCGAATCGTTTACAGTGTATTCAAGAATCAGTATACAAAGAAGTTCGCCGAAGCTTAGCGATGAACAAAGCTGTAAAACGACGTACACCTGTATATTCTGTATATGGCCAAAGGGCTAATAGCGATCATATTGGCAAAATTATAATACAAGAAATGTATGATGAAGATGACAAATGGTGTAACTTCCACAGAGAGGAAAATGAAGTAATCGAATTAATTATTTACGAGGTTATGGAAAAATGTATAAGCAACATAGCCAAGGAAGTTCTTATTGAGGAGAGTGGGATGATTGGAGCTTCAAATAGAGAAGATGAAGCTGAAAGGAATGAAAATATAAATTTATGTTTAGATACAACTGACCAGCCGAATAATAGTGATGAAATGCCTATTGGTCAAGAGTTTTAAGTAAAAATTTCACCACAGAAATACCACGAGTACAATATTGGTATTATTATAGATGTTCTTTATTGTTATTTTAGAAGTATTTCATAAAATACAATAATAAACAGAATCTAATATTATAGAATATTTCTACATGTACCAAAGTGTATCACTGCCTAAAGAGAAGAAGAGTATTTATTTCATGTCAGAAGTACACTCAGAGGGCTTAACATTCCCTGCGAAGCGTCGACCGCAAATTAGAAAAATTAATTTTCTATCATGGAACTTTTATTTAACAATCCAGCTATCGATCTCAAAGTATTTGGGAAATCTTCGAGATATATTTAAGGAAAATCGTTACAGGAAATTTTTATAAACATTTCTGATATCTCAAATTTCAAAAAATAATGTTTGGCTTCAAATAAATGTCAGTAAACTAATTTTCAGAAATTTAAATTCAATTTCCATGAAGTTTTTATGCATTATGTATCTTCTCTTGAAATTAAATTCCGAAATTTCGATGACTCCCAAGGCCGTCTTATCTCGGAAGTCGTCATCGTCCACGTTTCTGCACTATATAGTAGGATGAGAATGATGAGGGACTAGTAGAGTTTAGTTTAGTTCGTCAAGAAAGAACTTTACTTTTCAATTGCCTACTCAGTCCAAAGTAGCTCCAATGGCCAAGAGTGAATATGTGTTGGATTTCAAGGCACAAATTGTTATTATTGTCAATATACCAAATTATCTACGACCTCGACATTATGCCTGTCAACAGCGACCATATAGCTCGCTCAAGGAGTTGGAGGGGTTGGTATGCTATCTGTAATCACTTAACCGGGGTACCAGTGAGAACAAATCTACGAAGTTTTCTTCAAATAAAGCAATTATTTTATATTTATAAGTTAACAGATTGTACTTAATATATCATTTATTAATTATTACTAAATATTTATTAAGTCGTATGATATATCAGAAAATGACTGATTGTATTATATAAATATATTGTAATATATATATTGTTTATTTAATATGTATTCATTTCATGTAGTTGAAAACGAAGAGAAGCGTTGGGGAGGGAAGGGTTACAGAAAATGCGACGTTGGGCTACATGAAGGGAGAGATGGGTACTGGAGAGCTTAAGATATGAACAAACCCTTATTTGATGACAGGTCATTTTTTGTCTCGAATGTCAGGCAAATCCCCACCGCAATTAGAAAAATTAATTTTCTGAAATTTTGGATGTTGGTCGAACCAGGACTCGAACTCTGACCCTTGAGCTCTACCCAATAAATGCATAGTGTGTAAAGAGGAATGGTAACCCCACACCGCCTCTAATTTTTTCACACCGAAACTCATTAGGAGCCAAACGGCTCTGCATGAATTCAAGCGTGTTATTAACATCACCTTTACTCCTAAACATCCCCTCCCTCCTACCCCCAAAGCTTAGGAATTAGGAATGTTGACGGCATAGAATTAGAATATATTATTATTTTTTGTACTCATATTTTTATTTCTTTGGGAGAGTAAGGCATATTACTCTCTCAATTTCTCACAGCTATTATTGGTGCTATTATTTTGACAGCTTCCCATGAATAGGATTAGGTTTTTGAACGTGTTTTAAAAAAAGCAACCGATATTTGGACAAAAAAATCGTTACTTATTGAGAGTATACTTTTAGTAGCGGGACTAAAGTTATGGATAAAAACATAGAAGCATTGCTACAGAATTGAATGATAAAATTAAATACCTATAGTGGTACTATTATTTTGACAGCAACTGTACATTTTAATTTATGTAATTTTTATGAGAAGTTTTTTTCAGAAAATGCACCCGAGAGCTCGACATTGCCGAGGGGAGACCGCAATTAGAAAAATTTATCTTATATATAAAAATCTTATGTCCGCTTGGAAAAATCCGGCAAACTTCAAAAATCTCCAAAAGTTACCGACCGATTTGTCACATTGTTTCTATGGTTCCTGGGAAGGTTAACAATTTTCCCAGCACGAATTTGCATCTAAACGTCAAAATTGTGCTCTCTCGTTACCAATTTTTATTGAGCTTTTGGCTCAACGAACACGATCCAGTAAAGTTTGGTAAACATCGTTACTGCCTTTCTGATCAAAGAAGAGAACTATAATCGCAAATCAGCTGTGTTCCATACTTGCTAATTTTTACTGGCTGCATTTTTCCCAGCGCGGATTTACTACTTTCTCTCCAAAGCAAACGTCAAAAAATTTTTTCTCTCATTACCAATTTTACTGGCAAAAGCTTCATCGGACGCTTCACCGAATAGAACTAATGTAAAGGCATTTATAACTTGATATAATTATACGCAGGGGTAGTATATAATTTTGTTGATTTAATTTAATTTACAATTCTTCTGTTCATCAATTTTCTGGACAAATATTATTTTCATTTCACTAACAGCTAAGATTATTTGTAACTACTCATTTTATTGTTCCTGCAGGGTTTTATCAGAAATTCTTGGCACAACCTTATTAATTTATCGACTAACAAAAACACTGCCGTCGCTATTAACGAGTTTGGCGGTTCTTTAATAAACACTTATTTCCATTCTTGAAAAACTTTATAATTTATTAAAAAGTATGCCAGAACAAGCAGAAGTAAATACTGATGATTTAAAGCGTCGTGATTTACCTTGGATAGAAAAATATCGTCCCACTAAGTTTGAAGATATCGTAGGCAATGAAGACACAATTGGGCGTCTTTCTATATTTGCCACACAGGGGAATGCTCCGAATATTATAATTGCGGTATGCAGTATAAATATATTTATGAAAAATTTTTATTTATTCGCTTCTCCAATAGGGACCGCCTGGAGTAGGAAAGACAACGACAATTCAATGTCTTGCCCGTATTTTATTAGGAGAAAGCTATAAAGAAGCAGTGCTTGAGCTAAATGCTTCAAATGAACGTGGAATCGACGTTGTACGCAATAAAATAAAAATGTTTGCTCAACAAAAAGTGACATTACCCAGAGGCAGACATAAGATAGTTATTTTAGATGAAGCAGATAGTATGACAGAAGGTGCTCAGCAAGCACTTCGTCGAACAATGGAGATTTATAGTAGTACAACACGTTTTGCTCTAGCTTGTAATACTAGTGAAAAAATTATTGAGCCCATACAATCACGTTGCGCTATGCTTCGTTTCACGAAATTGTCTGATGGGCAAATACTTGCCAAATTAATTGACATTTGTCAACATGAACAGATTACCTATGAAGAAGATGGATTGGAGGCAATTGTGTTTACAGCGCAGGGAGATATGAGACAGGCCTTAAATAATTTACAATCCACCGCACAAGGTTTTGGTACTATCACTGGAGCAAACGTATTTAAGGTTTGTGACGAACCTCATCCTATGCTTATACAAGATATGCTACAACACTGCGCTCAAAACGATATACATAAAGCATATAAAATTCTTACTAAACTGTGGCGCCTAGGATATGCTTCGGAAGATATAATAGGAAACATATTTAGGGTTTGCAAGCGACTCAATATAGATGAACATATGAAGCTTAATTTTATTAAAGAAATAGGCATCACGCACATGAAAGTGGTAGATGGATTAAACTCTTTGCTCCAATTGACAAGCCTTTTGGCGAAATTATGCGTCATTGCTGAAACCCATTGAAATTCTTAAATTAACGAAGAATTAAGTTCTTCAACTAATTATTCAAATAAATTCTTTACAAAAAATTTGGTAGGGATTTTTATTTGAATTTGTCTTATTCGCACGTGCATGGTTAATAATTTGTATTTGAGCAAGCTATCACCTGGGGCCGTTATCGTTATTGTATATTTTGTTTAGTTGGTAATATTAAATTATTTTTCGAGTTTTACTTTTACATTTAAGGAATAACCATTATTATTGTTACCAGAAATATATCGTTTATGAAGAAATCATTATTTATTTAGTGTTATTCCTTGAAAAAATATCGCTCAAACTCAGATTAATTTTGTTTATTATGTACAAAACACAAATTAATTTGGCGGAAATATATTCGAATTGTGATTTTGGGAAGACGCGTCACAGTTTCGACGTCGAAAAGCTTCAATTACAAGAGATAGCTGACTGGTTTATTAGCAGCATCTCAAACTACATGCGTACCGTTGCTACGAAAATAATTGGTTCGCGAAAATGTTAGAAAAAAGTTGGTATGATGAGGAATATCGAATTCAGCGTAGAGCAAGTAGACTGCCTAACTCACAACGGAGTCAGACGACTGCAACACATGCGGGGTGGGTTAGGCACTGAGAGGTGAGGAGGGTAGTAAGAAGGCAATCTGGTGTCTGCTGTCCAAGGCATACTTAGTGTATGGAGGGAACACTTCTTTAGCCTGCTGAATGGCAGTGCAATCACAGCACCCGGGAATGGTGAATCCAAAACCCCAATCGGTGATGATGAAAAAGACGTTCCAGTATACAAGCTTAGTGTGCTATGCCCAATCCATAAAAGGGTTCCTCACTCATGACTCGGGTAGCACCCCACGTCACCTCTATCGAGGGACCAGCATTACTACCAATAACATCGGTGATGATGAAAAAGACGTTCCAGTACACAAGCTAAGTGTGCTATGCCCAATCCATAAAAGGATTCCTCACTCGTGACTCGTGTAGCACCCCACGTCACCCCTATCGAGGGACCAGCATTACTACCAATAATAATGCCACGCTTTAAGTCAAACGCAGAATCACTCTTGCCAATAGGTGATTCTTTGGTCTGAGTAAGCAATTGTAAAGTAAAATTCTCTCTCGACGAACATAGACCAAACCATATACATAAGTCATTCATCACTCCTGTCTTGCTATATGTTGTGGAGGCGAGACGACATCTGATTAGTCGGCGTGTGGTCCTCAGTATCTCTGAAAATATAAATAAACACTGAAGAAAATATAAATGGTTAGAATACAAAAAAAGGGAAACAACTGACAAAAAGGTTGCTCTTGTCAGGGATGGCGTAGATCACAATCCTAGTTCGATGGAAAATTTCTGATGCGTGTGCCACATTGTTTCCACAAATACCCCGACTTAATCAGGGTGCAAATTGCACTTACATCGACTCTGGCAACTCCAGCGGAATACTCTTATCCGCCATGCATGAGTAGGACTGCTGGCTAAGAGAATTATAATATGTTGGCTTATTATTATACTGTCATAAAATATTGTATCCCAATTAAGGTGTGTAAGGCGGTGTAATCAAGCTTCTGGGTATGCAGTTACAGTCGCGAGGCTATACTATTCCTACTCTTCCATCCACGTCGCGCTCCCTGGAAGCATGAGCAACCCATTGCGCAAGGTGCGGTAATCAACCCGTGTGGAGCCTTGGTAACTCCGATTTATTCGGTTTAAGGGTTCGCTGAAGTCTAAATGCAACGTCTGTTCACCAGAGGTACGGCTGTGGGCGTCGGTCTTGAAGCAATCGGCTAGCTATATAAATGTGTAAAAAATTTAAACTTGATTTCCACAAGTTACGTGGGCCCATGCTGCCAGCGCCTAAGCGCTACAACAACAACAACAACATCCCATGCATGCAATTTATTTATTATTCTTTTATATTGTTTATATGAATTAAAAGTATACATATGCTTTAAACGGTTAATTCATTCAAAGTTTACAATGTTAAAATGTATACATTCATTGATTTTCAACAGTCAAATTACGAAGAAAATAAGAAAACATAAGAAAAGCAACATACATAATACAAAACTATTTTTCCAACTGCTAGGGTTTTAAGGGGACCCTCTCCTGATTTTGGATAAAAAATCGATTTTTTTACACAAAAAACGAACGCCATATGTTTGTAGAGTATGAGTTTAAAGGGAATTAGCAATACGACGAATAATTTTCAAATGGCAGCTTCTCGAGCACACCTGTCTAACGCACGCTGCGAGACTTTCAAAAAACTTTGAACGCGTTTTTCTCGAAACCATGTTTTCCGATCTAACCGTCCGATTTCTTTTATCTAAACACCGTTTCAAAGTATATAGTTTTTTGTACGTCTTGAACATAGGCATTAATAAATAATTATTTATATTTTTTAACGTAATTGAAGTAAAAAAGTAGTAAATATTTTAACTTTATAATTGCAATGAGCATTATGCAATAAATTTATCGTTAAAATTGTTTCAATTGAGGTTCAGGACGTAGAAAATTTCATTTTCTTCATGTAATAACAACTACAAGAGGGTGTAGGCTTGAAGTTGTTGGGCCATAATTTTCGCGCAGAGGCCGACGAAAAGCGCCATTTTATAGCCGTCATTTTGAATTTCGACTAGTTTTTTGTCGTTTTAAAATCTCAAATAATAAACAAATCAAAACCGGAAGTTCGTACGCCTTTTCATGCTTCCACAAAAAAAAAATACAAACTGCCCGATTTTTGACCAATATCAGGGGAGGATCCCACGCATGTATCAATCATATGACTCTTTTAAAGTTATCATTTAACTGCGTTTATATTTAATCTTTCATTTTTTTCAATAGAGCGTAATAGCTATATGATGAGTTGACTATCTGAAAACAAAAAAAAAGTTGAATTACTCTTTTGATCAAAATAAATATATAATACATATATTATGAGTGAAGAGGTGCGAATAGTTTATTATTAGTTTATTAAAATGTAAAATTGAACTGCAGTGTACCTCCTATACTCGTACATACTTATATTTTTCAATCAGAAATTGTTTTAAAAATTCTACTTCATTTCAATATATAACATAAAATTAGGTGCTTTCAAGTACTGAGTGGCTAAGTGAAAAGTAAAGTAACCTCTCGACGACGAAGAGCCAAACTGTACAAATTGCTCATCACCCTGGCGATACGGCTTGGAAGCGTGGTCGATGACATATGATAAGTTGGTACTAGCAGTTATTAGGAGAAATGTTTTTTGAACGATATGAACCTACACGCATTGGTCGCCGATTTTTAAGAGGAGCTTTTATTTTATGTCAGAAATACACACTGAGTGCTTGACATACCTTGCCGAGGGGCGAGTGCAAATGTAAATATTAATTTTCTATAATAATGAAATGGTAATAAGCAGACCGCCTGCCGTCTCCAAATCGCTGCGGAACAGCGAAGAAAACAACGACTGTCGCACTATTGCAGATTCGGCTATAATCGCGTAAGCGGTGCCTATACCAAGAAGAATTCAAAAAGTAGCTATGCATATCTTGTTTGTGAGGCGCTATTACAAAATTAATTAAAGATGTTGATTAATTGGATGCGTATTAATCAAGTATGTGGTAATATTAATTTTGCACATTAATATTCTCACTTATGCTTCAGCGCTAAACATTTGTTGTTTTATTAATTATATAGAAAACTATTTTTATTATAATATTACGAAGATATTGTTCAAGAACTTACCGAAGTAAAAGCTGGCAAATTGAAAGAGTAGCAACGATTGATAGTTTTAATTTGTATTGGTACATCGAATTGGGCCATCATAATCATCATCAACCGTCGATTGATTTGGTTACATTGAGTCCATTCTGATGAGTACAAAGAGTACGAAAGTTGTGCACTTCTGAGTGAGACCTCGTTGGCAAAATAACATAGCATGAATATTTGGGATAACATACAAAGTTGATACACAAGAAATTTTATAAAAGTTCCATAATCACTGGGATCGGTTAACTGTAATATTAAATCGTTATACATACTAAATATGTAAATATATTTAACTTATTAGAGCTTATTAGAAATAACTCACAAACGTCATTGCGTAGAAATTAGCTACAAGTACCAGAACCGAGCTAATCACTTGTACGGACATTGGAATGCTTAGAAGATCTTCCATGACTTCGGTAATGTATCGTAGCTTAGCGTAGTGTCGAATGCATTCTTTTAACTGTAAAGTTATCATGTGCTGTGTTATATTCTGAAATTTGCCGATATTTTCCAAACGATTTGATAAAATGTCCAATTGACCTTTCAGATATATGAAGAAAGATGCACTCAATGAGTCAAAGGCTATGTTCAGAAAGCAGCACAACGATAATCCCATCAATTGGAAAATATAAGCTACCAAATAACATAATGTGTGCTCCACATTTAACGGTATATAAATTGAAAGGGGTAACTCGTCAGGATCCGATATCAGTTTCGGTACGAACACCAAAGCTAATGATGTCAACGAAAGACCCATATAACAATTGCGCACTGCACAACTTAAGTGTACTGATTTGGTGAACTTCTCCAACTCCGTGATGTTGACAGGTAATAGGTCATCGTTATGCATTCGCGCGAAAAACGCTACATATCGGCTATTTTTCTTTCGAATATGTACAAATTTGGCCATTACTGCAATAGCCATTGAGCATAGATAAAACACTTTTATTATCTCATTCAAATCGGATATGTTGCCAATTATTTTAATCCACATGCTGATATCGAAAAGCAACATCCAAACAATGGCTACATGCCAAAAGTATAATTTAAATAATATCTGCCAAAATCTTGAATAGTTCGGCGGCAAGCCGAAAAGTCCTAAAAATTTAAAAAATTGAAATTGCCTCTCATAAAAAGAGTTTACTAGTTTCTTCGGCTCTTCCATGGTTTTGCGCGAATGTACGAGTATATTTGATAATAGGAATCGGACTAGCTTTACGTAGGGTAATCATATCCTTTATATAAGAGCGAGAAAAACGAAAATGTTACGCTAATGACTTTGTCTTATGCATTATTAAAGATTCTTAAGATGTGCCCACGCAATTACGTACATATACACGTATACATACATACATACATCACTTTCTTAGTAGTAGTGATTACAGTTTGAACACAGTGGAAAGCTTATAAACAAAAATATGCAAAAATTATAAGGTATCATAATCAAATTTCGAACATAACCTTTGTTGGTTGGCTGAAATGGGAGGTTGAAGATATGACCGCAAGCGGCTGCACCAGGAGGGAGAGATAATCCGAAATTATTAAAGTTTTTGGGGAAACGTTGTACCTTGTACTATAACTAAAACTGCGTTTTTTGTTTGCCTATTATTTACGAAATAAATAATCCTTGAGAAAGCTCAAGATTTTGTTCGAACATTTTCGAGCTGGTCGAGCATTTGAGCAACGAGTATTCGCACACTCGTTCATTGCTCATTACTCGAAAATTGTCGATCTTGATCTCGAACAATTCGAGCTTTTTTGAGCATTTTGAATACAAAATTTTACCTTTTTTCCCAGAACTTTCTTCTATAATTTTAATTTTATTTATGCAAAGTGTAAAACTCATTGAAATAGCAGGACAGGAACGATGAGAGACTTGTAGAATTTGGTTTTCGTTCGTCGAGAAAGGATTTTACTTTTCAATTGCTCAATTAATCAGTCCAAAGTAGCACCTCTTGGCAAGAGGGATTCTGCGCTGGATTTCAAGGTTGACATTGTTGTTGGTGTTGATGCTGGTTCCTAGATAGACGAAATTATCTACGACTTCAAAGTTATGACTGTCAACAACTGACGTGGGAGCCGAGTCGCGAATGCGATGACTGTTTGTGTGATGACAGGAGATATATCATTCACTACTTTATCCAATAATGTCGATATCATCGACGTACGCCAGCAGCCGTACACTCCTACAGAAGATTGTACCTTCTCTATTCAGCTATGCAGCTCGTATTATTTTCTCCAGCAATAAGTTAAAAAGTCACACGATAAAGAGTCACCTTGTCTGGAATCTCGTTTGGTATCGAACGGGCCGGAGAGGGCCTTCCCGATCCTGACGAAGCTTTTAGTGTCGCTTAACGTCAGTTTACATAGCCGTATAAGTTTTGCGGGGATACCAAATTCAGACACATCGGCACAGAGGCAGCTCCCTTTTGTGCTGCTTCAAACTCGTCGAAAAGGTGGTGTGTGGCGATCCTCTTTTCACGGGTCTTTTCCAAGATTTGGCGCATGGTGAACATCTGGTCAATGGTTGACTTACCAGGTCTAAAGCCACAGTGATGAAGTCCGATCAGTTTGTTGACAGTGGGCTTTAGTCTTTCACACAATACGTTCGACAGGACCTTATATGCGATATTAGGTTCCAATCGTCGGACATGCTTTCATCCGACCATATTTTGCAAAAAAGCTGATAAATGCACCTGATCAGTTCTTCACTGCCATGTTTGAAAAGGAATACATTTAATTTGAGCTGTTTTTTGTTTTGGTTCGGTGGACTGTAACTGTCATTAAACGAGAAAATTAATCAAAAGGAAATATCCCTCCATACGGTCGTTTCCCAAGCTGAGCGTTAAAAGATAAAAACGAGAGTTTTCAACAACAAGCTCCGAATAACATTAAAAAACACTCAATATTTATTGATTGAGAAAACGGCATGGAATATTTTTGTTTAGATAACGAGTGAACTTGACACTTTCTTCACACCCATCTGGACTATTTTCTGAACTATCGTACCTTGGATGAAGGATAACATAGCTACTGGAATACACACATGATGTCTGACTATTGTTGGTGCATTCCGAAAGGCCCACTTCTTCAGCAAGAAAATTAGATTTATGGTAGATTTTAGATTTATCTCTATATTTCTAGTATGTCACTAAAATAAAAATAAGAATACAAAAACAAAAAATAAAAAAAAAAAATCTTGTCATATTATTCAAACTAGAACAGATTAATCGCGGAATTGAAATTTTCATCGAAAATTGTACTAATGTCGCTTAACATATCCTAATCATCAAAAATGCTGCCGTTATGCAACTGTATCATCGTTTCACAAGGAAATTCATTGAACATAATGAAAATATAATTAGATTTTAATTGGCTTTAACTTTAGTGCCCATATTTGCAAGCTGTGAACAGAATTATTTAGTAATTAATTAGCTTCTAAAATATGAACATGCTCATTTTAGCGACCTCACAGCCCAAAAAAAAAGCAGTCGCGAATAAAAATATATTATGTTGCATTGTAGTTTAATCAAATTCGAGTATAATGAAGTTAATTGAAACCATTAGAAATAGATTATAATTTCTGATTTCCACCGTAGACTATAAAAAACACGAGACACGAGTTAAATTTTAGTAACATTTGGCACCAAATGTGGACGGTACGACCGTGTTTTTAAAAACGTACTTTCCATCCACCACAGCGAGAAGTTGACAAGGTTTAAGGTTGAGGTTTAATACCACGCGTTCCTAAATCAGCTGGGTTATGGGAGGTGGAAACGTGTCGCCAAGTAGCATTATTCACGTTTTGTAGAATTTCTGAGATTCTATTGAAAACATATGTTTTCCATGTCTATGCTAGTACGACGGAGGAATCACTCCATAAAGCTCGTGAGGTGACAGATCGAGTTGAGTTTGTATCTGCTTTACTAACTTTGTGAGGAGGACTGCCACACAGGGTTCCGGTCTCGGGAGTGAAACCGTTTTAAGGGGCGCAACTTTGCTTTTGGCAGCGAGTAGGTGGGATGTTGTCGAGCCGTTGTGCTGAGCGCGTAGATATACGCATGCACAGAACCCATTTTCTGAGGCGTCAGAAAATCTATGGATTTGTATTACGCCTTCCGGGGAGAATTGTACCCTTATTTCGGTGATAGCTATGAGATTTTTTTAAATGAGTTCCATTTGAGAAGCGAGAGTGGCTTGACTATTCCGTCCCAGTCTGTTTGACCCATCCAGAGCTGTTGGAGTAGGGTTTTGGCAGTTAACATTATAGCCGATATCCATCCGTGTCCGCCGGAGAGTATGTTGTTGTACTGATGTTTGTAAGAGGTACAGGGGAAAATATGAGCCATGATACAATAATGTAAAGGTGATTTTATTCTCTCTTTGCCGGCCACCTCATATCTATCTGAATTAAACGTGTTTCGCCTCTTTCTTGTTAAAAGAAAATAAACCAATCAAACAAAAAAAAAAAATGAATATATGGTGGAGCTTAAACTTTTTAAAATGTGATTTAACATTCAACATACGTTAAGAAATCATGCATGCACCGTGATTCGTGATTTCAAAAGTACAGGGATTTATTTGGATATCTTTTAAACTTAACTGTCAAACCAAACATATTTTGTTTTAGTTAAAATACTAAATACCACAAAATTGGTTACTCAAACGTGGCCACATTTGGTACTTTAAGGGGAGGTGCACATAATCGGCCAACTACGCAAGCAAGGGGCAAAATTTTAAAGAAATTTGTTGAGACTGGATTGGTTATAGATATTGTAAGGCCTATGCATCACCGTTTTGCTCGTTGCAGGTCAACCATTGGCCATGCGTCAAATCTTGGAAAAGACCCGAGAAAAGAGGGTCGACACACCCCACCTCTTCGTCGATTTTAAAGCCGCCTTCGACAGCACGAATAGGAGCTGCCTTTACGCCGCTATGTCTAAATTTGGTATCCCCGCAAAACTTATATGTCTATGTAAACTGACGTTAAGCAACACTAAAAGCTCCGTCAGAATCGGGAAGGACGAGGTTTCAGACAAGGTGATTTCTTATCGTGTGACTTTTTTAATTTATTGCTGGGGAAAATAATGCGAGCTGCAGAGCTGAATAGAGAAGGTACAATCTTCTATAAGAGTGTACAGCTGCTGGCGTACGCCGATGAAATCGACATTATTGGCCTTAACAACCGTGCCGTGAGTTCTGCTTTCTCCAGACTTGATAAAGAAGCGAAGGATTTGGGTCTGGTAGTAAACGATGACAAGATGAAATATCTCCTGTCATCACACAAATAGTCATCGCATTCGCGACTTGGCTTCCATGTCATTGTTGACAGTCATAACTTTGAAGTGGTAGATAATTTCGTTTATCTAGGAACCAGCATCAACACCAATAATAATATCAGCCTTGATATCCAGCGCAGAATCACTCTTGTCAACAGGTGCTACTTTGGACTGAGTAGGCAATTGAAAGGTAAAGTTCTCTCCCGACGAACGCAAAGCAAACTCTACAAGTCCCTCATAGTTCCCGTCCTGCTATATGGCGCAGAAGCATGGACTATGACAACATCTGATGAGTCGGTGTTAGGAGTTTTCGATAGAAAGGTTTTGTGTAAGATCTATGGTCATTTGCGCATTGGTAACGACGAATATCGCAGACGATGGAACGATGAGATGTACGAGCTATACGATGACATTGACATAGTTAAGCGAATCAAAAAGCAGTGGCTACGCTGGCCAGGCCATGTGGTCTGGTTGGATACGAATAGTCCAGCTTTGAAAATTTTCGATGCAGGAAGCAGAGGAAGAGGAAGATCTCCGCTCCGTTGGAAAGACCAGCTAGAGAAGGGCCTGGCTGTGCTTGGTATATTCAGTTGGCGCCAAACAGGGAAAAGAAAAATTAATGGCGAGCGATGTTGTTAACTCGGCTATAATTGAAGTATTAATATTGTTTTCATTTTAGGTAATGTGTTTTTCTTGAAATTTTTCCACCATTTAGTATCAATCGTTTTTGGTCAACAGCTCGCCGAACAGAACTAATGCAACAAAACAATAGAATACTTCGAATCGGATTTGCTTTCGGTCGAATTCCTCAATACCGATACGATTTTAGAACAGCCCAGATATTTATGAGTATACCCATAAGTTGATCCATTTAATTGAAACACAAAAGAGTTTACAGGCCGTCATTTTTATTTATTTTCAACATTTATAGCAACATTTGCATTTGTAACAATATACTAAATACAAAATGAAATATACATACGTGCATACATATGCATGGATAAGCAAAAATCTAGCAAATTATCGTATAAACTTGAACAATAACATTTTAGTTTGAAATTTACATAAAGTATGTTCATTTTATATAATGATTATTTCATACAAATGTCCATGTATTTGGTTGTTAGTAATTGTCTCTCAATAAAAGTGATGGTGTTGTTGTATGGGCCTGAATTAGTTTTAAATTTAAATTTACTTATAAATAATACATGCAAAAGACACAAAAAAAAGGGAAAATTAAACTAAAATAAAAAAAACATACTTATTTATGTATGTGGGCAATTCTTTATATGTATATGTATGAATATGTTTAATATTCTTATTTATGGTATGTATGTGTGCATCGGAAAGAAATAGCATTTACGTTCAAATATAGTATGTGGAAACTTAAAATTTTTGTATTTTAAATTTCAGAAATTTCAAAATACATAATTACTTTTGTACTTGTTTATGATTCAAAATGTAAAGCAATTATATTCGTACAATTGGCGTACATACTATGAATGTCAATTATCAAAATCATTAATTTCCTTGAAACATCAAAATATTACCTTAAATTTATATGTATGTATATATAAAAATATACATACGTATGTATTAACGTATGACAGTACTATTGTAAACAAATGAGCTGTAATAATTGAAAATGAGAAATACATTTCTTTTTAATATAACGAAAAATATGCGTTGTGTTTGATTAAATTTAAAAATATAGGAAAATATTTATTCCCAATTTCATAGTTTTTGGCGAAACAAGGTCATCATACTTTTCAAAAACAACAAATTGAAAAGTTATATAAAATAACACTCGGATAACTCAGTGTAATTAAATATTTTTCTTTCAACTCATTCAATAACAATGCCTCACAGATAAACCATCTTAAATTAAGCTAGAAAGAAACAAATCGAATTCAACATGGTGAAGTTACTACGGCAGCGAATTCAAGTTTTTCCATTCATTAATCGTGGTGATTGTCAAAATTCGTTTATGTTTTCTTTTTGTTTGAATTTCTTTCGATTTTCTATTGGTAAACGTGAAATATTTGAAAATTGTGATTTTGTGAGAGTGGTTTGTAGTGGTTGTAAGTGTCGAACAGAGACTTTGTGCGTTTTTAAAAGCCAAAGAATTTTCCACGGTAATTTGTTGCATTTGTTCTCCTGCTCTCGCCTTACCTGTAAAGCGGTCAAGTTTTGGAAATGTCACAAGTTAATTTCCAAATGTCACTAGTTAGTAGATAAATTTCGACTATACAGTTGTACTCCATTGATGTAAGGAAAGATGATACCTGATACGTTAATTCGATTCATAATTTTATAAAAAGTAAACTTATATATGCTCATTTGATGACTATTAAATTCCATAAAATTATTTATTTATTTGTAAGTGTGCAATTTATAAATGTATACATATTGGTATGTATATATATATTTATTTACTTATCTGAAGTACTTGCATATGTACATGCGTACATACGAGTATGTATGTATGTGCCAACAAAGCAATATACACATATGTACATACATACATATTTTGGATATAAATTTGTCATTTTCAATTATCATTTTTGTTTATCAATTTCATAACCACTTTACCATTTTGTACTTCGAGAGCATAAAGACTTCCGTCCTTAACTTCATTATTCAATACTTCATCAGTAACATTAACATGCACACCCGATGGACCAGCCAAAAAAATAAAATTTTTACTGCTGTCATTAAAAATATTTGAACCGCTCCCAGAATATTTTGAATGCATGCTCCAGTTACTGTAAATCGAAACATTCTCAACTGCTCCATTTGAGTTGCCGTTTGCGATCATCTCATAGAATCCAGGCATTTTGCAAAGCTTCTGCATTAGCTCCTTTGATGTATTCGATACCAAATATATCGCATTATAGCTACTACCATCCATACTTACATACAGCGTAAGGCGAGGTGATATGGCTCTGAAACGGAATTATATATCTTTTGGTACATTTACATATATAAACATGGGTTAATATAGGCATACTTAGCTCGTAATATATTGAACATGCGAATTCCATCAGCAAGGCCGCATATTTGAATTAAATCATCTTTAGACATCCTGAAAAAAAAGATTATAATAAATTTTTGATACTTAAGTAAATATTATTTGCAGTGTTTGCTAAATTAGTTGATATGTATTTTACGATTTAATTTACTACAATATTTTGGGGTTTCAGCTTCTTATACTCCTTAAGGTAAATGAGGAAGAAGTCAGTTTCTATTCTACATATTTCATGATTCAATACTCCTTTCAAGTTGGTTCGAAGAAAACGAAGACAACTACTCTTTGTAGATCATTTCATTCGTTCCTTGTTACAAAATCATATTGTTGAACTACATTTTGAAAATCATAAAGGCTTCTGCGTTATAAAGCTGAACCTTTTCTAGTTTTAATCAAAAGATAGATTAAGGTTATAGAGGAATATACTTCTCAAAAGCAATTCTTATTATTCTCGCTAAGGAATGTTCACTGATATAAGAGTAAAGGCGCTGTCATACGTAGAAATATTCAAGTAATTTTTATTTCTTTCACATATTTTGCTGTCAAAAAAAAATTCAATTTTGACGTGTGACCATCCTGAAATTGGTTTCTGCAATTTAATTTCATGTAACTGCTATAATAAAAATTACAGAGAGTGACTGCACTAAATTATGCATCTGCCATTGAACTTCCCATTGCTGTACTAACAATATCTCTTTACATAAATGCCTGCCAAAAGGTTTGGATATCGTTACAGAGATTTTTTTTTATAAATTATTGTGAAAGATTATGAAATTTCGTTTTAAACTAAAGGGTGGTTAAATTGTAAGGGCCGATGTTGAATGTGAACCACACCTAAACGCCAAGTTTTTTTCCGAATTTAATTTGACATTTCTCTATTTCAGACTTACTCAATTTGAACCATGGAGAGATACACAATCCAACAACGTGTTAAAGTTATCCAGACTTATTATGAAAATTTTCGAAGAAAATCATCTTCAGTGATGAGGCACATTTTCACCTCAGTGGATTCGTCAATAAACAGAATTGCCGCATTTGGGCGAATGAGAATCCAAGAGTGATTGTCGAAAAACCAATGCACCCACAAAGAGTGGCTGTTTGGTGCGGTTTATGGGCTGCGGTCAGGCAGTTACTGTGAATGGTGTTCGCTATCGTGAGATGATAACGAATTTTTTATGGCCACAATTGGAAGATATGGATGTGGACGATATGTGGTTTCAGCAGGACGGTGCCACTTGCCACACAGCTAACGAAACAATGGCTCTTTTGCGCAACAAATTCAATGGCCGTGTTATCTCACGTAATGGTGATGTCAATTGGCCCCCAAGATCATGTGATTTGACACCGTTGGACTTTTTTCTCTGGGGTTATTTGAAAGAAAAGGTGTACGTCGATAAGCCAGCAACAATTCAAGAGCTAAAGGATGAGATAATTCGGCACATTAACGGCATAGAAACTCCATTATGCCTCAGCGTCATGGAAAATTTGGACCATCGTATGGAGGTGTGCCGCCGAGGTCGCGGCGGTCATTTGGCCGATATTTTGTTACATACATAATTGAGTAATACCAATATATCATAATAAAATAAAATTTCAATAATTTCCTAAATAGTTTGTGTTTTATTCAAAATCAACATCGGCCCTTGAAAATTTAACCACCCTTTATTAAAGAGTTTTTGGTAAAATTTGATTTTAATTTTATCAACTCTTGGTCTTATATGACATATACTACGAGGTATGACAATTAAGTAATGAGACTGATTATATTGCCACGATTGTGGTAACCCTGCGACCTTGAAATTCCCTTCTCCCGGCATCCTTCTGCTCTCCATTGATATATTTGCCATCGCTCTAGCTTGTTTAGTTCGCCTGCTGTGTCGTGTTGAGTAAACGTGTGTTCGTGGTGCTCGTCACGAAAATAGAAAAACGAAATCAAGAGCAACGCGTCGCGTTTAAGTAAAGCTCTCATGAGCAAGTCGAAGGTGAAAACGATGATTATTGCCTTTTTTGATAGCCGTGGAATTATCCACAAAGAATTTCTTCCACCGGGGAAAACCGTAAATCAAGTCTACTATCGCTTTAATTAATTAATTTTCTAGAATTTTGGATGTTTGATCAAACCAAAACTCGAACCCTGACCTTTCGAGTATACGCAATGCTAACCAAGACACATACATACATACATACATATACGTATGTTGAATTATTGTTACGAAAAGAAGCACTAGTAAAGCATTTTTTAATAATTAATTTAAAATTGCCCATCGTTTCCAAAGGAAAAGCTCTCATAAGCGATCAGCATCGTTATCTCACACATTTTCTGCTATTGTAGCAATAATTTTTTTCTAAATTAAATATATTCTTTTTCCAGCAACAATCTTCTTCTATTCATTTTCAGAGCACCGGAAACGAACAGAAATCACGTGGAAATAAAAATTTCGCAGTGCGACCAACCAGACATTTAATTTCGCAAAATGACCATATAAATTAATTTCCAGAAATTGAAATTCAATTTTCACGAATTTTTTTATGGTACGTGTGATTGATCTTGAAATTAAATTTCAAAATTTTCTCATTTTGAATTGTGGTTTGAAATGAATTAATTGACACATCTGAAGATACCTTAAGAATCGTTCTTTTTTTAATAGTCGTTTACGGCTTTTTAACTCATTAAAAAACTGTAGAGTGTTTATTGGGGTATTGTTTCTAATAAGTTGACGAGAGGAAACATCAATAGCCAATGAGCGAGATTAATTTTAAGACTCCTCCATCTAGACTATTTTAGATGTTAATACATAGAGATAATTGGAAATACCAAGTGCAGCTAGGTTTCTCTCCACCTAGCCTTTCCAACGAAGTGGAGGTCTTCCCCTTTCTCTGCTCCAACGGCGTGTACTGCGATGAAGACTTTCAAAGCTGGAGTATTCTCATCCATCCGGCCTACTATAAGCAAGCAAGCGTAGCAGCTGCATTTTGGTTTGCTGAACTACTCGTATACCAATTTCGCTGTATATCTCCATTTCATCGGATGCGGTATTCGAGGACAATAAATCTTACGCAAAACTTTTTCTCGAAAACTCCTTACGATGTTGTCATCGTCCATACCTCTACATCATATAGCGGGACGGGATTGACGAGCGACTTGTAGAGTTTGATATTTGTTCGTCGAGAGAGGCGAGTTGTGAATGCGGTGACTGTTTGTTTGATCACGGCACGATTTTTTAAACCAATGATGTCAATATGATCGGCGTACGCCAGCAGCGGTACACCCTTTTAGAAGATTGGACTTTCTATATTCAGCTCTGTAGCTTGTATTATTTGCTTCAGCAATAAATTTATGAAGTTATACGATAAGAAATCACCTTGTCCGAAAACTCGTTTAGCTTAGCTTAACGTCAGTTTTGCAGGGGTACCAAATTCAGAAGTAAGGGTGTAGAAGCAGCTTATTTTCGGGCGGGTGAAGGTACACAATATGCTCGATAGGACCTTGTATGTAATACCGAGAGGACTTACTTATACCACAGAGATAGTTTAGCAATAAATTATAAATAATATCTATAATAACTTAAAATTAGTACATGTGCCTATCTACTCCTTTATAATTCAATGGCGTATCTACATTTTGAAATTTCTATACAAACATTACGAACTGAAGGCATAATAGTTAAATATATCTACTGAAATGAAGTGATTAAATAAAGACACTCTCTAATCTCCACTCTGGGACAAATATGACTAAATTAAAGTAATTACGATACTAACCTCATAACATCCGAACCCGAAAAGTGTGCGAATGTCGACAGATAAGACGTCAAACGATGATTGTTCAGCCACTGTGCAACTTGGGACGGGGTGGATTCCGGCAAAATATTGGTATTCTATAAAAGACGATATACGTTATATAATTCAAAGGTACACACATACGAGTGAGCAAATGCAACCAAATATGAGTGTAAAACATACATAGTCATCTATGTCAGATGCGACAGTTTGTTGTGGCGACACCATGTTAGCATCCATTAGTTTCAACGTAGGTGAATTTGTTGATGTAACACTATTTATTGCTATGGGACTGGAGTTGGTAACAGGAGATCCTCCAGTGTACGGCAATATGCCATCGTACTTTGGAATGTGGACCGGCGAATTAGGCCAAATCTTCATACTTAATTACGAATGAGAAGAAGAAAAAAAAATACATATACATATATATACATACATAGAATAATAATAATAATTTAGAAATAAATATTAAATATGCAGGTTTCATCATAAACACGAGTACGAGTATGTATGCCTGCTTTCCTACACATGACATCCTCTATTAATGTTTATGGTAATAAGTT
This sequence comes from Ceratitis rosa, assembly GCA_037013455.1. Lineage (NCBI taxonomy): Eukaryota > Metazoa > Arthropoda > Insecta > Diptera > Tephritidae > Ceratitis > Ceratitis rosa. Next base: position 17,369,920 of record JAWMAG010000005.1, read on the forward strand.
AAGAGTACAAAATTCACAATATTGGTAGTACACATTCAAATTCGTTATATAAATGCAAAATTTAATTATACATATGATATATGTATGCACATATATGTATATATGTATAAACACATGTACATATACATACATATATAATATATATACACTGTTTTCATACCATTATGCTTGTGTATAGATAAAAATAACATAACATGATGGACTTATAGGTATGTACAAACCACAGAAACAGTAGTGCAATCTATTCTGCAACAATTAGGTATATTAAAAACAACGATGCAACAACAACGATGTCTGGTTAGCGAACTATCAAACACGTCGTATTATCTTTGATTTTGAGTTTGGAAGTGCAACACATGCAATAAGGTTGTAAGAGGTCGAGGAGAAATCCTTTGATGTTGAGTACATGATCGTCGCAACGTATCGGATCGCTCTTCAAATTTCGCTTGTATGTATGTACGAGTATTTATGTATGTATGTTAGTGTGTTGTGTGGGAACACAGGTGCTGTACTGCCACAAATTAAATTCACCGTCTTTTAACTTGATGCTTCACTAGTATTCGTATATATATATGTATATATATATTAGTATGGACAAGTTTAATTATCGTCAATTAAAAATGTGAAAAATATTTTGTTTTTGCGAATAACTTTTGAGTCTTTCTTTGCTAATCTCTTTTTTATGTCGCGCCTGCGCCTTAACTTTACTAACACTTCCGATCACGTTCGAACCCGAAAACGTACTAAACATCATACTGGCGCTCCTAAGCAAAAGTCTTAAAGAGTAAAGCAGTAGCTGTTGCAAAAAAGCTTGCAAATCTAAGTTTTGCACACGCAAAAATTTCAATGTAGTAGTGATGTGGGTTTTCTTTGACCAGATAGAGCTGGTATGTTTAATTCATTTAGCATATACAATATATGTACATATGTATGTATGGGTGCACTGAGTAGCCACTCGGAATTGTCTATTTCGTTGCATTTGTATTTGTGCTCTGAAGTGAGAAATTCTTCAGCGCTCTTTATTGGAGTCAGAGTCGAGAGAAATGGAGTTCGGTTATTTTGGGTGACTTTATCGCTCATCTTGTGTATGTATGTATATTCGTAAATACTGAAATAAACATATATTTTCCATGCATAAATAAATACTAATGTATGTTTTTGAACATGCATGGCTATACTCTTACATGGATGTACATACTCGTACATACATACATACATACAAGTTTTGGTGGGTTTGCACGTTTATATGTAATTGCAAATGTATGTGTGCATGTATGTAGATATCAAATTAATTTTAGTTGCAAGCGCAAAACCGGTTGAGTTTGTAGTGTATACCGGCTGGCGTTGATAAAGAGTTAATAAATTTGTATGTATGTATGTACGTACATATGTCGCCCTACAAAAAATTATGTGACTAATCTTGAAAAGGAGTATTTCGAGTACATACCGTAACTATGCCCTAACAAGTGTTTCTGGTAATAAATTATCAACGAGTTGGATTTTTTTCACCACTACAGATAAATGTAATTACCTTCTTTAAATGCTCTAAACGCGTTAGCAATTAAAATTCTTAAACATATAATCAGCATACAAAAGTTGTACATAAACTTAAATTTACATATGTTCAAACAAATTCAAGCTGAAATGCTAAAGAATTAAAGTTCTTTTGCATACAAATTTTGATCTATAACTTTTAAAAACTAATCCTTACCGACTTTTTTTTTTGCGTTTTTGCGCTTATACAATCCGGAATTTTGGAGCTCCGTTACTTTGCAAACAAACTGCCATTAGTTTATCGGGTCCGAAAATATTTGTGCTTACATAGTTTTCCAACAAAACTTGATATATGTATGTACATACAACATATTTTTTTTAAAAAGCACGGTTTTTGCACCTTTGAACATACTTAAGTTTCTCGAATACTAAAGCCAATACAATAAGTGGACGATATTAATTTGATATCCTATTATGGCTATTATTTTTGCCAAAACATTGGAACTATACTATTTATGCAAACTTTATTCTGGTATCCATACATGTACATCAGTAATTAACACATGGAAATTAACAAGTATGAGATGCTATGACAATCCAGGTCCAGGTTCAATTTCCAGATATTTAAATTACTTTAATGTCACTGCACAATTTATTGAATGGTCACAAATGTATAAAAAGTGAAAGTAATGTATGTAGAATGTACTTTCTGTTTAGTTATTTTTAAGTCTTACTTCTTTTGTTTGTGCTTATATAAAAGTATTTATAGGAAAATTAATTTGTTCAAAACTTTTGTTCATAGAAATATGATACATATATCTATGCACATTTTTTTTTTATTTTAGTATAAAATAGAGTACTCGTTTCTCATTTTAAGATTCTCTACTGGATAGAGATCCGCATTTAAAAATATTTAAACTATCAGAAATTCATCGCCAAGTTTGCGTTTGCAGCTAGTCTACCGGGTATTTCTCAGACTTCGTGGAATGCAATGCATAAGTTTTGTGATGGTATCTTAGGCATAGTTTATGCCGTACATGTTGTCGTGGATCTTCAAAGCCTACTAAAGGAGCTTGTTTTCGTCATATTATGCTTTGCCAGTTGCCAAATATGTCGATTGGTGCGCTCATCCATTTTCGGCTTAACTCCACTTCAGTTATTAAGGGTTTTTTTCATAAAAATCTATCGTTTAGAGGTGGCTTACAATCAAATGTAGGTCCCTCTACTTGCCATAAAGGCTCACAGCACAAATTAAAGGAAGAGCTTGGCCTAACCTAACCTAACCTATATACTGTATATGTATGTATATAATAGCGGAGTTGTTTACGGTACGACATTCAAACGTCAAATGAAACACTTCGCACATACTCGTACGTGTATATCGATTTTCTTTGTAGTTTAATGAAATACGCAGGTAACTACGCTAACGGTATTACGAAACAAATGATTAAGTATCATATAACATATAAAAAAAATGACTATCTTTGTGGAGATTGGAAACCTTTATTGTTCAAGAGGAGCACAGAAGTCACCTCAAGTCAGTAACTTTATATAAGTATTTCAAATATTCGTTTTACATTTGCATAATCGAAAATAGTGTGTGAAGATGATAAGAAATTTGGTTACATTATGATTTCTTTTCGATTATAAAAATTTCATAGATACTTAGAAATACATATATATGGTATGTACATACGAGTATATACATATACATATACTCTTATGCTCACACAAGAATTTGCACTATAACTTATCTTATTTAGTTTTTAATTTAAATGTGAATTGTTCATAATGCATAATTTTTCTACAAATCATTATTACTATTAATAGGGTATTTAAATCGTTTAACAAACTCCTCTATACATGTGTAAGCTGTTAAGAATATAAATGCCATAGTAAAATGTTCAGAATTGGCTTAGTCCATATGTACATATGTATGCACATACATTGGTTATAACTTTAAGGACACTGGAATTGGTGAGAATCATAAAGGAAAGGACCAAATATGATAGAAAATAAATGTTTTAAGCAAATAAAATGTTGTTCGTCATAGAAACAAGTAGTTAGAGTATTTAGCTTTTTTGTTTCGACTGTCGATCCACATGGAAAGTACAACAACAAAAATAAGCAAGTTTAATTGGTTTGTGTTGCTCACTTGAACCAAGGTTTATAGAATAGAAGGTTACGACAAGAGCGAAATCATATGTTTAATGACGAAGTTGGTTCAATTTTGTGAGTTGCCGAAGATTTTAAAATAATTTTTCATAATTTTATCTATAAAACAACTTAACATTTTGACTATATAATTCTAAAGCCTAGCATTAAATTTTTTTAAAGTTAATACCAATTATAATTAAAATGTCCTGTGTAGTTTTATGTCGAACAAATGTATTTGAGTTTTCAAAAATTTTTAAATTATAAAATATAATATTATTTTTTAACAAAAATTTCTATAGCTAGCAACTTTAACTTTTGGTGTCATGTAATACGAGTGGCATGAGAAAATAAAAAAAATTATCAAAATTTAAAGCGAAAATATTTAATAAAAAAACCGATTTTTGCATATTTCTTTGTCTGCTAAAGAGCTTTTAGGAAGTGGATGATCCATATTTTGTGAAAAAATCGTATTTAAAAATTCAAAGCGGTGAAAAAGTGTGCATTGGTATATTGTAGACGAAAATTTGAATCAAAATTGTGTGCGTGATTTATATTTTTTGAAAAACATACATACGATATTATAGAATATTCGTTAACCGCTCCATTTTATGAATTTAATGATACAATTTGTTGGACTGAGAACTTGAAGTTTTGGCATTAAGAAAACTTGAATTCATCGGATAGGTAACAATATAATATATCTGCAAGTATAAAGTATTGATTTGCAAAAAAATTGTACTTACGTATTAAATTTGTGTAAATATTTGGTTTTATGCACATTAGCTTATTTTTAGCTAATTTTTGCGCCATCTTTTAATAAAAAAGTGGCCAAATATGTGACTCCGGTGGCAGTCATAACTTAAGAAAAGGGTGAGACCCCAAACAACTAAAACCTCCAATTTTTTGATACTAAGTTTATATGAGGCTGACAACATAAAATCGTTATAAAATTCCGATCAGACAAAATGCATATGATTCAATATCCAGGCAATACAAAATCCCGACTACACTTCATCCAGAAAAGGGAAAACACTCGGCTCAAAAATTTTAAAATATTTCATTCAAAATTAAAATTCAATATTCGTAAAATAAGACAAATACATGATAAATGATTTAATTATTACTTCTTTTTTCTGCATATATAATAATAGTTTTTTTTTGTACAAAATTAAATTTAATTATATGCAAAAATAAGGATCATTATTGTTTCACATAGATTATGTGAAAAAAATGTATTCTATCTTGTGTATATAATAATTTTATGTAGTTATTTTAATAAAAACTGAATAAAAATAATTTCATTCAATACTTAAACAAAAATATTACGTTAAATAATACTAGTTTCATTCAAACTTTAATTATATGCATAATATAAAGTAATAGAATAATGCAGAAAAATTAATGAATGTAAGTTTTTTTGTGTGCTTTTTTTATAAAGAATAAATATTGTAATCGATTGGATAGGAAGGACACACCGGTATGCAGCCGTGGGTTTGATACCTTGTGAGACCCTCCACCAAAATTGATAATAATAATAAGCCCAAGCTTAAAATTTGTTTTGCCAGATTTAAAATTTACTTCACCTAAAAGATATGAGCTGCAAATTAGTCCATTTACAAGTTTTACTAAAAAAATCACTCCTAGCATTTCTGTACGGCTACAAAATGTGGGTAGATCTTTAAGTTTTTGGCGACTAGTATACATTGAAATATTTTGGAGAAAATCTTTATGGAAATGGCGAAAACTGAAACGAAATGAACGAACTGAACCGTACTCCAATAATAATTGCACTAAGGATGTAAAAAGTATTTTGTATGTATTTGTCTTTAGAGTAATACAATACATAATAATACATATTTGCGTGAAAATAACATGGTTTTATATTTGTCAAGCTTAAGAGGCATATCATTGTTATCGCACCAAATTACTAAACTATTTAAATCGGTTTGTAAAAAACATCTTTAGTCAATTGAGGTATGCACATATATGATTTAAAAAGCTTTACATCATCGGCATATAATAAAAGTTTTGAATATTTTATAACTGAAAAAAAAATCATTAATAAATAATAAGAACAGAATCGAACCAATTATATGGTATATAATTATAGACAAAGTTTTTCTAAATTTTCTATCCTTCGGCAAGGAATGTCAAGTCTAAGTGTATTTTTAACCTGAAAATAATGACTTCCTGTAAAATAAAATCAGTTGTTAGAATTTCGCTTGAAGCGCACAGAACCGATACCTTTCTGCGACCAATTCAGTAAGCGTTCCGTCCTATGGCTTTTGTAGATTCTTGGATTCTTATAAGAATATTACTAAAAAAAATCTTGATTTTTATTGCTCTATTTATAACTTTGTTATTCTAAAAATGTTGAAAAGTTTTAGCATTCAAAAAATGTGTCCTATCCGCTTTCCTGCGGGCAATACTCGTATGTATATAAGACTAAAAATTATGTTCAATAATCATCGGGGTTTACTTACTATTCTGGGCTGTAGCAACCTGGCATAGTGGATGTTATAACATCCAAAGGAATGTCATTCATTATTGTGCATTCATAACTTGGCTGGAATTTTTCTTGCTCCGCCTGCGGGCGTCTTTGAATTTTCTCCCGATCTTGTTTATGTTTGCGATCTGCACCCTTTAGTTTAAATACCTATAAAAGAAAAAAATTTATCAATTAACAACAAAATAAATATGTATATAAATGTACATAAGGCTGCGAACTAGACACACAGTTGATTTGTCCAATGTTTTCATTAATTTTTCTTTATTTTTTTTAAAGGCTGCTCCAGAGATTGTAAATCTGAATCTATGAGAAGATAAAAACCATTGAAAACAATAAGCAATTTATCCGTATCACTTCCCTTGCATATACTCGATGCATACATAATTTATCCCACAATGCAAAAGAACCAAAAAGCCAGAGCCTGAAAGCAAATATCATCTTCTTTATCGGTGTAGGCACTTGTCTAATGAAGATTATAGAAACAGATTTTTTTTAGTACTGAGAAACATTTGCCCTTCAGATCAAAACGTTGAAACGTTGTGGATCAATATGTTCTTTCAAAGTGTGTTTTCGTTCGCATTAAACAATTATGGCAAAATCAAAAAGATGAAGACATGAAAAGTGAGAACAAATTCAGAATCATCAGAATCATATATAAAAGTGTATAAAATAGCCTTCTGCTGGTAAAAGCAATTTGGATTTTAAACCGGAGTTTAATATAAAGGTAGTAAGGAGAATAATCCCCCAAAAAAGCAATTCCTTATGATAGTTCAAGATCATACACCCCAAAAGTTCTTTTTTCCATGACAAATTGTGGTGAAATATTAGTTTTGTTCGTTGACTAGATGGGTAGTAACAATTTTTACCAAACTTTCCTGGATCATGTTCGTTGAGCCAAAAAACCACTCAGTTTCCGTTGAGAAATTAGAAGTTAAGAAGGCAAAGAATTAGAATATATTTTTATTTCTAGTACAACGGTGGATTTTTGATTTCTATAATTTACCAGTAAGCAGTGGCGACCAAAGGAGCCGCATAACAAATTCGAAGCAAAGTTGCTGCTATGTGGATAATGCATTCTTAACCTTCCGGAGGCGACGACGATGCACAAAATGAAATATTAGTAGCATTTAGAAGGAAAAATAAAGCTCTTGCTTGGTTTTTATTTAAACCGAATCGAATAAACTCTATAATAATGTGGAGTTAATAAGTCTTATTTTCGTATTTCAGTCATCCTTACTGAAAATCTAAGCGACAAATTGTTGCAAAGCAAGTTCTACATCAATCCTCGTCCTTTTAGAGGACTTTCGTATTGATATCTTTATCGTTGGACGGCTATAAAACATACAGAATTTCATCACTGTTGAAATACAATAAATTTTGAATACAATTAATAACTTAAAAATGTCACATAATTACCAATTTTATTAAAACACTTAGGAAAATACTTAAAACCAGAAATAATAAACTGTATAATTGAAGGAATTCAAAATTAACCGCCAAAATAAACAGTTGTTGTACAACTTGCTGGCTAATTTTTACTGAATCCTGTTCGTTGAAAACTCAGAATACGTAAATTTCTTTCTTATGGAAAGTACAACATTTTACGCTCTCAATTTTGGTACTTGCTGGTTTTTATTGACATTTCTCAACGAATACAGCTCTAAACATGCCATCTGACGTACATACATTTGACTTCGGATAAAACATAACATCAAGTTGTTTTTAGCTCTTCTTTTATACACTTTTTTAACGGATTATTAGGAAGGTTATCTTTATTTTGTTTTTGTTTTTTTTTTGGCAATTAACACATCTTATTACTATTTAAAATTAGCCTGCTAGCAGCAAAGCTCGAGTTAGCAGACAGGTCAAAATGAATATGCAATGTGCGGTGCCGATCTGCTCGATTAACATTTGGCAAATTAAAATATTTATTTAATTTCTGTTAAATGTTACAAATCTAATATATAAAAATAAGTGCCTGAGTTGACACCAGTCTGAAATTTTTAATTAAATATACATCAAATAATATACTGACATATTAAATTAAAAATAATTACGCTTGCTTAGAGTGGATTATTTGGAGGTATGTCACCTTTTTAAAATGTTGAGTACAATCAAATTGCAATCCGAATATATTTAAGAAATGCTTAATACAAAAATATTATTGAAAAAGTTCCCTCATGCCTCAATGTTTTGATTTAAAAGATGGCTAACATAAATTAAATATTAAGATATGTGATTCAAAATAGAGAATATTCAAAAGGTTTTTGAAGAGGTTCGTAACCTGCAAAATGTTTGAAAAATATAATTTGCGACCAGGAGGAAGACTGAAATTTCGAATTTCAAGCTACCAAAGTACAAATGTCAAAAACTCAATTACACTACTTGCTTGGGGTGATTTTATTGCAAGTAAAAAGTCATACATTATTATTGCATCAAATTGAAGGATTTATTTATCAGAGTTGGAATTACTCGAATTATGTAAAATATGCACCGTTTTGCTCGACAACTCTTTGCAATTTTGAGAAAATTTGTACTACCTAACTGCTCTTCGACCATGAGTGTTTTCGTTTGACGTTGTTGTAAGTGATCCACTTTTCATCACCAGTCACCATCTGTTTCAGAAAAGGGTAAATTTTATTACGATTCAGCAGCGATTCCCTGTTTTCCATCGATCCATGAGGATTTTTCTCGTTAACTTTTCTGTAGGGTGTCACAACATCGAGCTTCTTTGTGTATCCAGCCTTTTTCAAGTAAACTCTTCAAACTGTTTTTTTCGACGATTGGCCTTTAACACCGCAGAGAATCTTGTTTATAATTGACTGTTACAGCATCAGGACCATAATCACTATTCAAATCAAACATTTTCGAAAACTAGGGCCCGTGTCTGACCGTAATTTTGACCGCCATATTCGATCCGCCATTTTGAATTTTGAAAATCTGATATCAGATTTATAATCAGCGACCCCAAAAAGCCCTGCGTGCTAAGTTTTATAAAAAATTAATAACTCTTAAAAGAGATCTTGTCACTTTTCATTTAGAGGTTGTTTTCACTCCTAAAAACAATAAACGACTTGATCTAGCAAAACGAACAGACACGGATATTTTTTTTTAGTCTTAGTTTCCGAAAATTTTTGCTTTTTCGTGGATCAGAAAAAAAGTTGATTTTTGTTGGACGGTGTAATATAGCATTAAAAATCGTTCAAGACCCTGGTGACAGTCAGGAGTGCCTTGATATTGTTAAAAACAAAAATTTAGTCAAATATTCTCTAAAAAATAATCAAATTCATTAAGCTCTTGCTAATGACCCATCCTTAAAATATTTTTGCACTCCGTCCCTGTTTTTTTTTTTTTTAATTTTGTAAAAATGCATGGACTAGTACCTCACAGCCTCTCGAATAACTTTGACCAAATATAGTATAGCCAAATATAGTATACAAATTTCAAAAGTTTGCAATCTCATGTGCCGAAAACTTTTCTCTTTTGTTGGGTTCTTCATTCACCATTTCGGCTTTTAATATTGAAAAATTATATATTTTAAATTTTATATTCTTCTGGATATATTTGTCTCACTCTAACCTATTTTTGGCACATTTAAACCCAGTTTTTTTAAGAAATGCTAAACTAGAATCCTTTTAAACAGATCTATTGCAAAATCCTTTAAGAATCTGATATAACTCTTTGTATCTATAATATTTATAATAATACATATATATATATATATAGACAAAAATTTTCGTTTGTCTGAATTTTCTGCTTTGTATCAGATGTAATGTGGTAGTAAAATCAATTTTTAATTAAACTTATGGTATCGGTTGTGCGTTCATTATGTTCTACGAATATAATAAATGAATGTATAACACAAAAATGATGACCACAAACCTTGATTTGACAAGCCGCGGCATGCACTGGTTGCTTGCCACTTCCCATTGTCTGGTTACTATTTACGTTGTGGTTTGGCGTCAAATTGCCGGATACGCCCGTTGACATTGTGTGGCCAATTTGCGAGGGTGCAGTTACTACACTTGCTGATGTAGCTGGTATTGCTGAAACAGCACCTGTTGATATTGGTGTCGTTGGTGCTGCTGCCGTAGTATTAGTTGACTCTATGTAAGTTTCAATTTGTAGTCTAAATGGTACACCTTTTTCGCCACCATGTTTTTTGGGTGTAAATTCAGTTGAAATGCAATTAACTTTAATATACACTCCGACTTCCTTTAAAGGGTCCCAAAATATTTCGACTGTATTCAAAAAATTTGGATTCAATGGTTGTGATACATGACAAAGTCCATACGAAAGAGGAACGTCGACTTCAATAATCCGTTCTCCAGGGCGCGAAGCTTGCCATTGTTGCATTTGTTCGCGTTCCATAAACTGTAAACGTCGCTCGTGGAAGCAGATCTTGATGACACTCTAGGGCAAGAAAAAAAAATATATGTATGTAGATAAGTGGCTGTTAACAAGTGAGATGATTATAGTTCTCCTATACAGTAGGATTTGATCGTTAAGATTCTAATCACTGGACCAATTTTATTAAATCTCGCAAATAATATATTTTTTACTCCGGACTACTCAATTAATTTATTCGATGTCCAGTGGTGCTCGAGACAAGTGTTTACTTCTAAAATTAGGGGCGGCATACTTATTTCTAACCTTATTGTGATTCTTGAATGCTATGAAACCAGTCTCGATGCAGGTTTTAAGGCTGACGCACACGCCGAGATTTTTTCCACACAAGTTAAACAAGATTCACGCTTACAATTGTCGCAGTAAATGCGTAATCAAAAGAGGTTAATTTTGAAAGTAAAGGGTAAATCGCAAGAATCGGGTCATACCGTATATACATACAAAAGTTAACATTATGTATACATACGTTATGAACATAATTCATAGAAGACATATGTACATATGGATATGTATTTCAAAATTTCGGTTGTCATGAAAAGCATAAAAGAAAGAATAGTTATTTTATTATCACACAACTCGAAATGTTTTTTAAGTCTAGTCACTTAAGGAAAGGCTATATTCTAATTAAAGCTGATTCGCATAAGGGTTTTGCTTCGTTCTGCCTCGGAAATAAGTTTTGGCAGATGTGATCGATATACATATAATACATACCTATAAGTAAGTATATATGTACATATATGCGTCGGCTCGCAAAAAAGTATTCTAAACGAGGCGAGGCGAACAAAAATTAACTTTTTTTGATTCCCTCGGTTGAATGTAGAAGAGATTGAGAAAAAAAATAAAATTATTTTTAAATAAAATATCTAAATGTCGATATATTCTGTACTTAAACTATACATAAATAACTATGCTCATACTACAGACATAAAAATATTCTCGCGGTTTTTGTCTATTTTGGAGATATTTAAAAAAATTAATAATTATGGTATAGTTATTATATTAGATTATAATCATATAAGAAAATGTAGCGTCTCCTGGATGAAATTTCCACACTACCTAAATTGTGTGTATACAACATAAGCGCACATATATGTATATACATACATATGTAGATATATTCATACATTCCAAGAGCATGTAATCAGTTTAGCGTTTTAACATTTCATTAGGCTAGTTACGGTCAATATTTATTTTACTGAAATCATCAAAACACAGTTCTAACGCGAGTATGCATATTATGTATATGTACTTACTAACATTTGTATTCACATATGTATGTAGGTATATACATGCATATCTATGTACTAAATATTTTCATTTATGTATAATATGTAAGTATATACTCGTACAAATAAGACGTTTTTAAATGTGATTGCGTCAATTGTAGGCAATTGTACGTGCACCGTCCGCCCCTTGGAACTGTCTGTGGTCCATACACCTACATACGATCTTCAAGTACAGTTAAATTGTTGTCATCAAAACATAACGCCGCTCTCAATATTCCCGCATTTGACTTGTATGCAAAAAATCAGCGAATCTTCAACGCAATTATACAAGCAACCTACTCGTCGAGCTCAACGAATGATAAATATTTGTCGTTTATTGTACACGTATGTATGTACTATACAATACAATACTTAAGTGATGCACGAGCGCGTGTACTTTTGCATGTAGGTATGTATGAATGTATGTATGTTTGTATGAGGGAATATGACTGGCCACGTTTGTGGCAATTTGTTTTAATTAAAGCATATTAAAATCAATTTAGCTGAATAAATTCCAATATACTGAATATGTCTATTAAATGTACTTATTGTATGTAGGTACATATGTGTGTATGCTCAAATTCAAATAAATAAATATGACACTTTTTAATACATTCATACATACATACATACGAGTATGTATCCAAATAAATTTGTTCTTACATGTAAATACATATGTACATATGAGTATATTAAAGTATGCAAGAGATATTTAATTTAAGAAGAAAACTCAAGTTGAACAAGTACTTTTGTAAACTGTATTCGGAAATATATTAATACATAGTACATATATACATATGTATGTAAATACATACTCGTATATAGAATACAATAGCAATAACTAAGCCAGAACTTAGAACACAAAACTGTAACCGTATATTAAAACGTGTTTTCGAATCAAACTTTAGTTTCAAATCCGGTTTTAAATGCAATATTCGTTAGTTTTAGGGATTTTATACAGGGTCGGTTATTGAAAGCAAAACGAAAATATTAAACACATCAATAAATTCAAAGTTATAAATTCTTCCTGCATTGTATGTATTCTAACAGCATTTCTTTCTAAAAATTTAATATATTAGCGGAGGACATAATTTTTTTTAATATACTCGCAACATTTATAACAAGAGTGCCGTTGATTACATCACTTTTGTTTAAACCAATCATCTGTAGAAATATCGTTTAAGTTGGCTAGATTAATTAGTTAAGTTAGTCATTTAATTTTAAAATCAGCCTTTAACACCTAAGCATAGCTGACGATCCTTACATAAATTATCAAAGACAGTATTTATCTCTTATATACCTTCAGTATCTTATCACGGTAAAATGATAAATCGCCAATTTTCTTTAATTTGATTTCATAGCTCTGTCCTTGATTTAGATATGTGAGTGTTTCCTCATTATTCTTAGTAGCAATAGAGGTAGCAGCTGCCAAAATATACTGAAATCTAAAAATTACATGATAGTAATTACAACAATTGTATGGATGTACATATACATATATAATATTCTCACTTGTGATCATCAGAGTGCGCATTGGCATTGTTGCCATTGTTGCCGGCGCAACCTCCAGCACTGTTTTCAGTTTTGCCACCCTCGACCGCAGCCAATTGTTGAGGTGGTGAATTTCCTTGTGCTAAAAAAAAATAACCATTTTAGAAATCTAAATATATGTACATACATTCATATCATAGCGATTGCGCGTCTATACATATGCAATTTTATATCTCACCAATACTCTTTTCTCCAACACCGTAGGCCGAACCGGTGTTACCGAATGCATTGGTTCCACTGGCGGTGGTTGGCTTGTCAATATTATTTCCGTTGTGTTCAACTTCTGTTGGAGCACCAGTTTTTGGCGAGCCGCATCCACAGATAGAATTATTTAAAGCATTTTTTGGAGAGTCTTCGGTTGTTGCCGACGTGTCAATTTGGGATTGTGTCTTATCTAGTTTAGATACACTTCCTGCGCTGCCACTTAGAGTCAAATGAGAATTTATTGAAATTTTATTACCCTTCAACTGATCGGTTTGTGGCTCCTGTTTTAGCACTGTCAGGGCCGGGGAAAATGACAGAAAGGATTCACTGGTGGAAGATTAATAAAGTACACAATGGAGTTGTTATAAATTAACGACAAATAATGTAATTAATTTCTTTTTTATTATTACTTACTTGCTGAGATAAGAGTTGCTATTGAAGTCTGTATTCAAATCAAATCCAATATCTTCAGTCCAACTGCCACGACCTAGTCAAATAAGTACATATTTAAAAATAATTTTAATCTCACAGCAATTTTGATTTAAATGTGAATTTATAAAATAATATCATTGAATAAACTAACAAATACAAAACCACCATAAGAATTGCCAAAACAAATTATAAAATAATCTTTTATTTTAAGTATGCTAAATGAACGGTCATAATTATAAAGTTTATTTCAAGTTACTTAAAGGTCCACGCTCGGAAGATCAGTAATGAAAATTAAAAATACATTCAAAAAATGTCCATCTCTTTATAGATCTGTTCAACCTTCTTCCTATAAAAAAAATAACTGTATACGTAGTTGTGAAAAAGCTTATAACTTTGCTAATTCATCGGGATAAGCTGCAATTCGTGCTGTGGAAATTTCTGCCCCCAAAAGAAACCACCGATTTATTAAAAGAAAGTAAATACATTTTTTAAAATTTTATAATGAACTTTAATCAATTATTCTGGTCTTTATCTGCAAAAAATTGAACCAAGTGCGATTGTATAGCCTCGTCATTTTCGAAAGTTTTACCATTTAATGAGTTCTGCAAAAGATCGAAACAAATGGTAGTCTGACGATGCAAGGTCAGGGCTATATGGTGGATGTGTCAACAGTTCCCAGCCAAGCTCTCTCAGTTTTTCGCCAATTCTGACCGCTTCTCGTTGATGGATATATTCAATATGTCCAATTGTTCACAGTAGACATCCGAATTAATCGTTTGGTTCCGTGGAAGCAGCTCAAAATATACCACACCCTTCGAATCCCACCAAACTGACAGCGTAATCTTCTTTTGATGAATATCAGCCTTTGAAATGATTTGTAGCGCTTCATCATGCTTGGACCACGATCATTTTCGATTGACATTATTGTAAACAATACATTTTTCATTGCGTTTAAGATGCATATCAGAAGCGTTGAAGCGGCTTGTTAAATGAGTTTCTTTCAATTCATGTATCAAATATTAAATATTTTTTACCAGTCCAAGACGTCGTATATGATTGTAAACGATTGATTCCAAACTCACGCTCATTTACATGACGATCCGATTCGATTAAAGCCGTGAAATTGGCATCATCAACTTCACATGGCCGACCTGAACGTGGCTTATCTTTGAGTGAAAAATCTCCCGAACGGAATTTGCCAAACCAACTTCCACACTGTGTTTCTTTTAAGGTCTTATGACCATACAAATTATTCCTTTCAGAAAATAATAAGTAAAATATGGCGAAAATGGTATTTTGTGGGCTCCATATTAAAATTGTTGCCAAACAAACAAATATAAACAAAATTACGCGTACTTTTTTTCTAAAGTAAGCTTTAGGTGACAGCTTATAACTGTCAAAAGAAAAAATACAATTAAATAGTTACAAGCTGTTCAAAAAAATTGTAAACGCCATCTGTATAAAAAATCGCCGGTTTATTTTGGTGTAACCCAATAATTAGGAAGCAAGAAAACATATGATTTGTGATCACATAGTAGCATTTTTGTCAACAAAATAAGAACTACTTAAAATGAAAATCATATTAATACTAACAAAACTAACAAAAGAAGTGATTAAATGTTATTAAATAAATTTAAATTTAACTGAATATATCAACCATTCTAAAAAAGTTAACGGAGATGTGGTGGCAGTGGAAGTTAAGAATGCTGCAGCCAATTAGAAGATATTTTATTTTCTACACTACAAGCCGATTTTGGATTTCTTTTTAGTCTGTCATACAACTTACTGGTTAATTTTTACTAAGTCTTCTTCTAAAAAAGTAAACGAAGATGTGGTGGCAGTGGAAGTTAAGAATGCTGAAGCCAATTAGAAGATATTTTTTTTTCTACACTACAAGCCAATTCTGTCATACAACTTACTGGTTAATTTTTACTAAGTCTTCTTCGGTGAAAACTCTATAAATTTTATTACTGGTTAATTCTTACTGAATTTTCCCGCCGAACAGAGCTATTATCGATTACGAAGCTCTAGCTATTTGACACCAAACGTCTTCTTCTCTTAAAAAAGACTCTTTTATACAAAAAATAAAATAAAAAAACATATGCATAAATGTAATCTATTTGAAATGTGATTTAACATAAATAATCATGTAATTATTTATTTCGCAACCCCGGATAGTGGCTTTCATCGAGTATATGCTTTCAAGATCATTGTGTTACAACTTTAGTGTGTTGTATGCAAGTGTCGTCAGAAAGGGAAAATATTGATTTACTAAAAATTAGAACGATTGAAGACAACGTATCAATTAGTGAGATTTTTTAATGGAATTTTTAACGCCTACAGGATTTGTATAATAATTTGTTTATTATAAAAAGTGCTGCATATTGTTTCGGTTATAGAAATTTCATAATTTCACTCCGATTTCAATGACTATTAATAGATATATTAAATATTTTCAATGACTATTAACAAATATATTAAATACTACCCAACACTTTTAAATTTAATATATTCGCTAAATATAAATACATTCAGATGTAAAAAATAGAACTTTGGAAAAATATACAAAATTTCCAACTCTCATTAATTTACTACAATATAATAAGAAGCAGCTAACAGTTTCTTTTCTTATTTCTGCGACTTGAAACCAATATTTCGCAAAGCCCTAAGACCTATAACAATAATTAAAAAGTCTTCAAGCTGAGTACGTTTAGTCTCAAAAAAGGGTAGGACAGAATTTTAAACCATTAAGAGAATTTGGTTAATATTTCAGATATTAATATTATTAAGAACCTCCTACTTATTATATATTTAAATATGTGAGTAAGTAGTTCGCCACCTGCTAAGGTTGTTTGCTGCAATTTTATTAGTATTAATATAATTCAAGTTTAACTATTTACAAAGGCTAAAGAAATTCATTCTGTAGTTGTATTATATTTTCTAGAGCAGCATCAGAGCTCGGATTAAATTCAAATATGTGATTATTTCTTATCTTTAATAAAAAAAACACAAGACGCAAAAAAATAGAGAGTTTCTAAAGCACAAACTCATTCATATGTGTGTATGTAGATACATACATTTGAATATACAATACATATTTTTTTTAATATTTATACATATATATATAGATATTTTAATATTTATATATAATATGTAGGTACATATATAAAAGCATATTTGTATAGTCAAAACTTACGATCGTACCACATAAATCTGTTTGATACCAAGGGTATATGCGATTACCATTATTGGTGTTGGTAAATGCATTATTCTGCATTTATATATTTTCTTACAATTGCGGTAGTAACAATATAAAAAGCGATTCTTAAGTTTTGCGATATTTAATATATGTACGAGTATAACTCAAATGCCTTTACACAACTTTTAATTTTGCTGGCCATTTCAAAACTGAGCGCACTTTTGAATATTTTGTAGAATTTTCAAATTTAATCAATATGAGATAGGTTTAAGTATAGTAATCTGGTCCGCTTTTGACACTACACTGAGAACAATAACATTTACATTTGATTACAGAAATCAAAGGCAAATATTTAAATGAGATAATATTCAATTTGTATTTATGTATGTATGTACATATGTACTAGTACGTGTAAGTTCCAAACATAGTTAGTAAATATGTTATTGTTTATATAAGTGTATTTACTAGCGTCAACAGCGCATTACCGGCATTTGACTTTAAAACTAAAATGTTTTACAGATGGAATGTATTAACAGTAAGTATGTAGGTATGTACCTTCATAGCATAAGATCAAGAGCGACTTAACTGAATTTACACTAATATAATTTAGCTCTTTTCGTTTATATTCTAAATCAATTAACTCGACTCATTCTTCCTTTGTATGAGCAAATTTTCTTATGTGATGTCTTGTATTGCGAATTCTTCTGAAAAATTTCTGTAAATAAGTGGTGCTTTATATTTTTTTTAACACGTGCTGCCGAGAGGCATTGGTATTTATAAAAACAAAAATTTTCCATATTTTTTATAGATAGTTAGTCTGACCTGGGTACAAAATCTATAACCCTCTTTAAAAATGCCATGTTCTACTCACTTAGTTACTGATTGAGTTTAAACCAATTTTAAAGCATTAAAAGCTTTTAGCTTCTCAATACATTACTAGAATATTTGTTTGGTGGTTATATAGCCTTAATTGCATCTAAATATATTACATATTTTGTATAGCTTGGCAAATGACCCACCTGCCGTTTTCTCTTTTTTTTGTTTATCTTTCTCGTGGTGTGGAATTTTACTCGCTAATTCCCCAGATTGTGCTGCAGTCGATGATCCACTTTGTCCAATATCTAAAGAGTCCCAATCCATTCGTCTCTTTCGCGAACCGTTATTTGAATAAATTGTTTGTACGTCAATAATCTGAGGTCCCGGTGATCCTTTTGATTGTTCGTCTGTAAATAGTGTTTAAACTTACTTAAATTATAAAGTCTACCTAAACCTACTATTCAAAAATATTTCAAAAATTTTTAACTAGCTAATGTAGGTGTATTTCCTTAAAAATTGCACTTCAGATAAACATGCATACCTGGCCAAGATTCTTCTGAGTTGGGTGGAGAGTCTACAAAAGTGATGACATAATCCTGTGCCACTTGTTGTTGTGAATAGCCGTTTATATAATAGCGATTTGTTTTGTTCAATATCTGTAAAAAAAAAACATAAGTATAGGAAAATATTAATTTATTTTAAACATAGTTAATTGCATTTAGAGAAAGATGAGAGTTCGAGCAGTTCTAATTTTAAGTTTTCATGCGCACAATACACAGAAACATGTAAAGGTATATTTTACTTTTAACAGTGTGATAAAGTGTTTAAAAACGGTCATCAATCCCTTTGTACCAAAAAATAAATAAGATCACAAAGAGCTAATTTTTTGGCTTATTATTATACATTTTAATAACAAGACCTTCTGTATGCACATGTTGAATATGGACGCCGTAGAAAATTATCCGCAATACATTTGCAATGTATTCCATAATCATGATGTACCATAGAATACCTTAAAATTTTGCATTTTGCCCATATATTAGTGAAGAGTTCTTGCGTGGTGTAAATAGACATAATCACAGAAATCGATCGATCCTGATACTGGCAATCGTATTATCTGTAATGTGTCTGAGTGATTTCATGTTGAGAATGTGTTTGTTGAAGACATTTGAGTTTTAAGATAAATGTGAAAATAAGAAAAAGTATTTTAAATAAATATATAATTTTTATTTTTGTTCAGTTCCTATTGGTGTATGATTTTACATAACGTTTTTTCTTCTGATTTTTCTTATCTGTATGTGCACTTCAGCCTGCTGAATAGCAGTGAAAATGGAGTATCCGGAGATGATGAACCCGAAACCCCAATCGATGACGATGGAAAAGACGTTCCATTACCTGACCATGAAGAAGTTCGAATAGCAATCGCCAGCTTAAAAAACAACAGCTGACAAGAGCTGACAAGCTCCATGTATCAGCTACTTTGCAGACTATGGTCGGATGAAAGCATGCCCGATGATTGGAATTTAAGTGTGCTCTGTCCAATCCTTAAAAAATTATCGTGGGATAAGCCTATAAGGTCCTGTCGAGCATATTGTGTGAAAGACTAAAGCCCACCGTCAACAAACTGCTTGGACTTTATCAGTGTAGCATTAGACCTGGTAAGTCCACCATTGGTCAGATATTCACCATGCGTCAAATCATGGAAAAGACTAGTGAAGAGGATCAACAAAAAAAAGGGGGAGCGGCTTGGCTCCCATGTCACTGTTTACAGTCATAACTTCGAGGTCGTAGATAATTTCGTCTATATAGGAACCAGCATCAACACCAATAATAATGTCAGCCTTGAAATCCAGCGCAGAATCACTCTTGCCAACAGGTGCAACTTGGACTAATTAGGCAATTTAAAAGTGAAGCCCTCTCCCGACAAAAGAAAACCAAACACTCATCGTTCTCGTCCTGCAATATGGTGCGGAAGCATGGACGATGGCAATATCTGATGAGTCGGCTTTAGGAGTTTTCGAGAAAAAGGTTTGGGGTAAGATTTTTGATCCTTTTCGCATTGGCAACAGTGAATATTGCAGACGATGGAACGATGAGCTGTACGAGTTATACGGCGATGCGAATACTCCAGCTTTGAAAGTTTTCAATGCAGTAACCGCCGGTGGAAGCAGAGGAAGAGGAAGACCTCGACTCCGTTGGAAAGACCAGCTAGGGAAGGACCTTGCTGTACTTGGTATTTCCAATTGGCGCCAAACAGCAAAAAGAAGAAACGAATGGCGCAATGTTGTTAACTCGGCTATAATCGCGTAAGCGGTGTCAGTAAAGTAAATAAGTATGCTCACTCCGTTGCCGCCCTGTGGTAATTTTATTATTTAATTTACTGCTATGCAGATTATACTTTTTAAGGAGAAACATAAATTTTATCTTAAATTATTGTTAATAAAATCACTTATAAGCAGGCTATAAAACAATGCCCATACGTAAATAGCCTACTTTAAAAAATCATCTATAAATTTTCCAAAGCCTATTACTGCTGCTATTCGGCCATTATGACGGCTCATTCAGGGTTCTTTTATTGACTTCTGTATTTATATTCTCAATTTGTTGAGATAATAACATCATATATTCTGTATTTGCTTAGGATAATAAGGGTGAACAGAATAGGACTTACATAGAGCCGGCTCTAACTTAACTGAATATGCCCATATATTATTTATTTATTTTAGCTAACTGATGATAATTTCAAAATTCCAATGATTGAATGGTCTTAAATGATCGAATTCATCTAAACTTCAATTTTGCGGAAAACGAGGAAAGCGGGTATATTAAAACTTATTTCTCTTGATGGCTTATAAAGTAAATATTCATAGCAATATAACCATAAATAGTAGGTAGTCTAAGTTTTGAAGCTATTTCCTATTTCATAAATTTACATATGAATATGATTTCTAACTATCATACATACGAGTATGTACATATAGAAAGGAAAATATATCCATAAACTTTGATTTGTAATATTCTATGTAGTTCACTCTCTTCCATGAAATAATAAGAAAGATTAGAAAAATATACCCTTATGTCTGAACGCTATTTTGAATTTTGAGCTTTTTGGTTGATGTTAAAGTTTTTAAAATGAGTTTGCAAAAATTATACCTAAAATTGCCGATCTGACAACTGGAAAAATTTACAAAAATTAATGGCTACCCTTTTATAACTACATATGTAATTCCGAAAATATGTATGGTAATCTTATCGGATTTAATTTATGGAAATCTATGCTCGAATTCGCAGTATTTGGTATTCGTTATTTTGGTATAACGGAAAATTCCAATCGGAAAAATCTAAAGCAGTTTTAGTTAGCAGATTAAGTAGGTTTTTATAGGGTTTTATTTCATCAAGAATGAAGAAGTTTTATAAAATGTTCGTTCATTAATCTTTTTGATGCTTAGGAATACAATATCTCGTGACGAAAGGAACAACTGGTGACAAAACAAATAATTTTTGATACTTCGAATAGGAATTACATTTATTGTTTGTTTCTCATAAATAGGACTGCAGGACACCTTTTTAATTTCGAATCGGAAATTCACAGATCTTTGATAAGCCGTCGAAAATTGCCAGAGCCCACAACCACCCTATAGACCTGAAATTACACCTTCAGATTTTGGAAAGCAAAACTTTCGGTTAACAACTTGTTAAAAATTAATGTAAATTTTTTCAACCTACCAGCACGAGGCGGAAGGGCAGTTATCTAATTGGTCAACACATCACTGATTAAAGTTGTTAATTGTTACTAAATAAATTTGCTTTCACAAATTATGAAGGATTGCGAATAATCGCGCAACCAATGTGTGTATTTTACGTAAAATCTATAGAAACAAGTTCTGGTAAGCGATCATTTAAAAAGTCCGCTTAAGGGGTTATACATACTCGTATGCACTAGAGTTCAAGATTTTATTCGAACATTTTCGAGCGTTCGATTAGACAAACAAAATACATTGAACGAATTTCGTTTTTGACATTTCGAATCTATGATTACACAAAGAAAATATAACACATAATCCTTTGTTTTTGTATTCTTGCTACTACCGCGTGTAAATTTGCCTTGAGAAATTCGAGTATTTTAAATAAAAAATTTCCTTTTTTCTCTAGAGAAATTTCGACAAACAAAATTGAAAGTTGAAAATTTTTAAACTATCATTTGAGCAGTTTGAGTATCGAGCGAGTATCCATACTGCTCGATACCCGGATATCTAGGAGCTGTAATATGAACGCAGTTGCGAAGCTCGATAAATGACTTTTTGATGATTTTTCTTAGAAACAGTTTTTATTTATCAATCAAATTGTGTCTTCTTTAAATAATAGTTTAGCGTATTGATCATGTAAAAACATGTGCACTGCTTCTGCAGATGAGACTCTGCAGATGAGACTCTGCACCTCCTCCAAAAATGCGTTGTGAGGAGATCTTCATTTCAGTGATTTGGATTATCATAAATCTAATAACATAGTGGATTAACGTTAGTGAACGATCAAATAATTAATATCTAGGTTTTTAACATAAATAATTATTATTGCTTCATTCAGTACCTGAGGATTGTGTAATAAGTTGAGTACGATCAGTAGAGCCATTTCTGAAAAACCGAGATCACTGACTTTGAAAATATCGTTCCGAGAAAAACGCGTTTAAATCCTTAAAATTTTTAATCAACTTCAGTGTTCGCCGCAAATTCTCTTTTATGCGTATTACTGACTAATCCGTTGGCTCCAAATGGTAATTTGAGATTTGGAATGTGAAAAAATTGGACAGAAACATATTATAATACAATAGATAAGTAGAGTGGTTGTTTGATGGTCAGATCAAAGAAAACAAACCCATGAACCCATACCTTATCACCATTTGCAATGCGTTTCATGAATGTGCCATTGAAATTCACTCCTTCTACCATATTTTCCAGGTCCTTAATGCGATTAAGCTTTTGAAGATATCTCAGGCGAGAACTAATATTGATTGACAACACTAAACAAATACCACATAACGATGAGACCAATCGCATTAGTTATGTATGTATAATTGCCCTTAAAACCAATTTTATCATAACATGCGCTTAGGTTGGGTTAGGCCAAACTGGTTGACCTTTGAACCTCACTTAGCCGATACTACTTCCATATACACTACATATGACCAAGTTGCCCTACTACACTCTTTATTGTGTCTCTAGCTTGAAGAACATTCCTGTTCTTTTCGCAAATTGTTCATTGCTGACTGAAAGTCCTGCAGTTTTTCTGCACCTAGTAAACATAGCCTTTGGCGGTCGAAAGCTTCACTTCCTCCACAATTTCGCTAAATTTTCTACACCTCTTGTCCAGCCTTAAATTAAAGGTATGTGACGCCGAAAGGCAATTCCCCGTAAAAAGTCCTACTAGCAACCTTGAGTACAGCGTCTTTTTCGCTAGTAAAAGTTTGTAAGGATAGCAACATATGCAAACAAACCTGACATGTAGGGAAAATAGGTAGATGAACGTGGCAGGTTGTTTATATGTAAATATTTTAATATTTGGAATTACTTTATTTACTTCTAATGCATTTATTAGAATACAGAAAAATCCAACAAATTTTGCGTAATTTTAAATTTCGTCATATTTTTTAAAGATACATATATTACTCGGAATTATTTGGCTTCAAAAGAATTTTGTATCCAAACATTTTTCTGTTTCGATAGGGTTAATCACTCATTCTCATCCATAAACTAGATCTTCTGGGCTTTCAACCAAGATTTCTTCAATGGGATTCCTCGTATCTCTGCAATAGAACACAATGAATGAATGATGATGTGTGAATGATCTGTTTATAACTGCCTCTTCGGTGAATCGGGTTAACAAGTTTTTGCCGTTTCGGTTTGCTAAAGCAGTTGGAGCCATCAATTTTTATTACAAAATATTATCTCATAGACGAAGTGGAATATAATCACACTATTCTCTTAATCCAAGAAATGCATGCTATGCAAAAATTTCTCACGAAAGGAGAACACTCCACCCCGTTGGGTCATTGTACCAAATTCAATTCAAATAACAACAAAAAGCAGACAAAGCTGTTTCCTCGTACAAACTGGTGGAAGTACAAATTTTTTCGCATGCGTTCCAAAACTATGATAATACCTCAAATGGTTATCGTATTAGACCTTCTGTATGTGTTGTTTTCGGGGAGTAATTTCAAATATCTAGCGGATATATTTTGTAAAATTTTTTTATTTATTTTTTGGAAATATAAAATAAATAAATACATAGCAAGATTAAAGTAACTAGCAACATCGGGCTGTTTTGTAAAATTATCCCCAATAGTGCCTGCAAAATATTCCCTGATACTCGTATTATGTAAAAATCAGGCAAAGTTTGTATTTTTTTTTTGTGGCAGAATGAAAAGGCGTACGAACTTCCGGTTTTGACTATTAAATTTTTTTATTATTTAAATTCAAAATGCCAGCTAAAAAAAGCCGCTTTCCGTCAGCCTCTGCGCGAAAAACATGGTCCAACAACTTCAAGTCTACAGCGTCTTGTAGTAGACTGAAATCAAAAGTCGTTGTCATTACTTGAAGATCATGAATTTTTCTACGTCCTTAACCTCAATTAAAACAATTTTAACGATAAATTTATTGCATAATGCTCATTGCAATTATGGTATATAGTTAAATTTTTTGCTACTTTTTTCACTTCAATTACGTTAAAAAAAAATATAAATAAATAATTATTAATGCTAATCTTAGGTTCAAGACGTAAAAAAAACTATATACTTTGAAACAGTTTTTATATAAAAGAAATCGGACGGATAGATCAACACCGGGACTTGAAGTTAGATCGGAAAACATGGTTTCGAGAAAAACGCGTTCTAAGTTTTTTGAAAGTCTCGCAGCGTGCGTGAGACAGGTGTGTTCGAGAAGCTGCCATTTGGAAAATATTCCTCGTTTTGAAAAATCCCTTTAAACAAATAATAAAAATCGTTTTTTTGATGCAAAATCAGGGGAGGGTTAATTCATCAGAATAGAGTAATGAAAAAGATTCTATAATTAGCTTTGTGTCGCCTAAAGAACTGATGGTTTGTAAGATTATTACAAGAAACGATATATATATATATTTTATAAAAATCGGATCATAAATGAAAACAAATAGTACATATGCAAGCCACAGACAGTGGTCCGAAGAAATATGCGTTAAAAACTTGTTTACTCGAAAGAAATATATAAGAACCAGAAAGAGAAGAGATAGACCCCTCAAAATGTATGCCCATTTTATAAAAAAAATGTGAATAGAGCTCCACTGGTTATTCAGTGATTTACATTTAAGCTACGGATTGGATATTGACATTGCAAAACATCGATATATACTACTTTTTATGATATCATATGACGGTTAACATTATAAGTGCTCATCGTAGGATCAAAACTGGGGTTCATATTCATGAAAGGCTATAAAGTTGTTGATATAGCCATGACAGTGATTCTATTTTGTTATTATTAATACTACAGATTTGTAACGTGTAAATAATAATTATGGCTCATTGCTGTAGATTTCAATAGTTAGTCCTTTTGATGATCTCATGCATCCAACTATTATACATATATATATATATATATATATACACGTGCGCATATATGTAAATGAAAGTTTCTTTATTTGAAAATAGTAAGTACATTCTCCCTTTCTGTTACTTAACAAACCATAGTTTTTTTTTAAAGAATATCCACGTTAAAAGTAACGTTTCGATGAGTATGCATGTGCTCGTATGTATGTAAAACCTGTTCCACTTGTCTAAGGTTTTTTAGAAAATATTTTTACATTATCTGAAACTATTTTACGCTGAATAGATACAGTTGAGCTTTGTTATTCACTATACACATGTAAAAATGTTTGTGTTAATACATTTAAATATACGAACACATACATTTAAATGTATTATATGTCATGTATAAGTACCTGGTAAATATCTACAAATACAATATAACATATGGACTGAAAAGTCCCGGAACTATAACATAGAAGGCACTGGTTTTATTGCATTCACCTCCTTTTCAGACAGTACTAGCCTTGGAGGAAAAGATATTAAAATTTAATGATGTTCTACTTATACTAAGAGTGTGAGTTATTGCTAGGATTGACAGAACAATGGATCAAACCCTATTTCGTGTTTTTATTTTACCCTGCGTCTTGATAGGGAAAAATACCGATTAAAGGACTCCGCTCCATCGGAAACACAATGAAACGTGACTTCGCTAACTTTAAACTTGGTTGCAGAACAAAGGTGCAAAGATAGAGCGACGCCAAAATGATGAGATTATGTTGATGATTAAAGCCAATTTTGAATAAAAAAAATCCGGGTTTTGTTTATTTGGCCCGGGACTTTTCATAAGTTACATGTACCTATACATGTACCTATACAGCTGAGATATTATGTTATCTTAACTGATTCTAGACTCTTGTGTTTATCATACTTAAATTAAAGATTCTACATGTAGTACTTACTTGACTGTTATTATTATTAGAATTGTGTGTAATGTTGTTGTTCTTTCTGCTGTTAGTATTGACGATGCCACTGTTACTATTGCTACTAATGGTGTTGTTGTTGTTATTGTTGTTAATATTTTCGTTACTATTCGTATTCTGCTGTTGCTGTTGCTGATAATGATTATGATTCTGATGAAGATTGCTGCTTGCGTAGTCCATTTGATCAGGACAAAAATGTATTGTTTCCGTCGTTGGATTGCTTTTTGACGTTGTAATGTTGCTGACTTCGGAACTGGAACTTTTTGCCGCCGTCAAATGTTGTTGTTGTTGTTGGTAATGGGTATGCAGCTGGTGAAGATATTGCGGCTGCTGCTGAAGTTGTACGTTCTGATGCTGTTGATGGCTGTGTGAGTATTGTGAGTGTTGTTGTTGATGTTGTTGTAATGGATATGGATCAAATAATGTTTGCAAATCGAAATAATTTGGCTGCTGCTGATGTTGCGATAGCAGCGAAAGCGCCATTCGGTAATATAGATATCTTAAGGATATAAATGTACACACACTCCTTTGCTATTTGTTTAAACGATCAGTTTAAAAACAATATTTTTTTTCAATTCCCTTTGAAGATTTTTACATACATATGTATATATATTCATACATATATGCCCACGAAACAAATGTTTCCACACTTAGACAAACTGTTGTTATTTCTTTCCGACGCAACAAGAATTGAAATTCAATTAGGAAGAATCCCTTTGACACCTTCTAACTGTTGACTGACTTAAGATGGAAGCTGTCTTAATATTTTCATTGACACATTTCACTAATTGTAAACGGTTTTTTTATCTTTGCATTTAATATGGCAATTTGAGGTACATTAATTTTGTAAATTTTTATTACATATTTCACTTTCAGAGAAACTACACTTTGATTTTACTAACAACCAAATTCTTGTCTCCTTCTTATTTCTATGATTACGTTATTTACTTTTTAACTTTCTTATTTATGTTTTTATTATTTATATTATTCATAAAATTTTGTAAAATACACTAGTAACAAGGTTGCTAAGTTGGCTAAAATATTTGACTTTAACACTGAATTCTGTTTTACGGAAACAGTTTAAAATTTCTCGTTTTCAATGTTTAAAATAATACGAAAAAGGAATTGTACAGCTCCTTTATTCCAGTTGTCTCACGTTGACGATGGCTTCGAAGTAGAGTATTTTCGATCTTCAGCAGCATTTTGTTAATTAGATACATACAACTCACTTGGTGCTCATTGGAATGGAATCGGAGTTCTTTGTGATTAGACTGCTCCATTTATTGAAACGCAGTGTTGATTTTCACGATTAAAAACTGTGATTCAAAAACAGCTTATATTAATGGAAATTATTTGTAATGTTTTTGCAGTTACTCGCTGTAGGCGTTCACAGTTAAATATCACTTTAATCAGACGATACTCCAGCTTTTTATTGGCTTTGTTGTTGTGCTTATCGCAGCTAGTCAAATGCTTGAATTCATCATGGTGCTTTGACTGATTTCGCTCGTTACGCGACGAAATTACGCTGAATATTCACAATTTTTGTTTTCAATGCTTTTTGCTATTTTTTTTTTTAATTTTTTGTGCGTTTGTTTGTGTGAGCCGCCTATTTTTTTTAAGCAGAATCGTGTGTATTTGTAGCGATATTTGTAAAGATAGTTAATATTATTTGTTTGTTGTTATTAAATATGCGATCACTTTAGGGAAAATACCAACGGATCGTATGGAAAATATTTCTGACTCGCGCGACACTCGTTTACTTTCTGACTTGAGAGTTTTTGGCTTTGTTAATAATTCGACACAATGCACAGAGTTGCTAGTCGCACTGGTGTTTGGGTAATGGTGTATTTTCATGTACAACGTCACGAGCGTAATCTTTTCCACTGCTCGTGTGTGTTTAGCTTTGTATTTGTTAATTTGATAAAGTTCACTTTGTACACGTTGTTATTATTGTTGGCGTTGATTTGTTGACGTTGTCGTTGTGAGTTCGGACAGTTAATAAGAGCGTGATTTGACTGACGTTTTAGTTTGTTTCTCAAAAACTATTGTATTTAATAAATATTCACAGACTGTAAATAATTTTTTTTTGTTTTTATCTTTTAGTATTTATTAAAGTTTTTATAATAAAAACTCAAGAACAAAACACACAATTATTTGAATTATTCACGTATTGTACATGGACTACAAATATCCTGATATTAACTCCTGAAACGAAAAAGTGGCAATACAAATATTTCGATAGAGTATGTGCTTTTAATATAAGAAAATTATATGCATAAATAATATACTCGTATGTATGTATATTCACGAAACTGACACTTTTACGAACTCTACTAATAACCATTCAGCCAATGGAGTCTATAATTATCACTGCTTAATCAAGGCACGTTTATTGCTAGAACACGTTAAAGGAGCAATTTTAAAACAACGAAGCAATGCTTCGCAGATCGAAATGAGACCAGCATTTTAGTAGAACCTTTGGCTGAATCCAACCACCACCGCCACCGCGCGTCGTTCGTACACGAGGTCGAAACAAAAATGAGCAGGGAAAAAATTTGTCGTTTGCGGGAAACTGTAGAATCCGTATCCGATCAATCGGTTCAGCAATAGTAATGACTGTGGCCTTGCCTTTGTCTCCGTTAACGGTTCCAACTTTAGCTGCGATTCAAACACGGACTCCGATAGATCTACTGGTGGCGCTCGCTCGATACTCACTACAAGTACAAAATAAATGAAAACGAGAACGAAAACGAAAACTACTGCTGACTGCGACCTAAAGAGCTTATTTTATTGTTACCCATGCATATGAACAAGCGTATAATATACGCGCGTGTATGTAAATATATATCTATGCATATGTAGGTATATACACGTATGGAAGAGTATTTTCATCCATTCGCCGTAGAAATGTGTGTATTTACATATTTTGTTGTCAATATTGCTGGGTCGGCTTTATATCTATAGACACAAATACGTATACCTTTATGCATACATACATATATACTTAATTATATACTTATACATATACATACATATGTACATTGGTACATGTCTACTGGGCTGCCAACGGTTACTGATGTTTTTTATATTTACATAACATATACATACATACATATGTACATATGTATGTAGATATGTATATAATAATAAGTAGTAAGCTCGACATAACAAATGGATGGGAAATGATTGAGGAAACACTGGTTGGACACTAACAGCGTATAGAAGCACCTCGGTTTAGAAACTTTGCTCTTTAATACACGTTCATATGTATGAAGCAATGAGCATACATTTACATAGTGCCTAGCAGGGAGCAACTGAGATCTCAGCGAAATAACAACAGTGATCGAGAGCATACATATACATGTGTATATTAATGTTTTGTAGATTCATAATATGCCTATACATACATGCATAAGTAACTTTTATTGGCAGGTTGTTGAAATCTATGTATGTATATGTGAGTAGGTGTTATTCGAACTTAATTTTGTGTAGGTAATCTTAACGAATATGCATATGTATGTGTGCATATACGCATTATTATTTGAATTCATATGAAGAGAGAGTTGGGCACATCTCTAATACATTACACATAAACATACATATTTAATTTCTTATTAATGAAATGTCTTACAACAATCAGTTGATCGGTTATCTCTTCAAAATCCGTCAACTTTTTATCAATATATGTCCATACTTACGTATATATGTATGGTATATATATTTGTAAATATTCGTATCGGAACCCATGATCTTTGAAGAAATTTATATGTCAGTATTTCCTGGCATATGGGTATACATTAGTCCATATGTATGTATGTATGTATATATGGATGTATGTGCAAACGTGTATTTATTAAATATCACAAATTTTCAAAATTCAGCTACATCCAACCACGATCATTTACTAAACATCACTTGTACATACATATGTACATGTATGCAAGCACACTTGCTTACAAACTAGATGCATATGTGCAAAAGTAAATATCTACGTACATACATATGTACACATATTATACATATATACATTAATAAAGTTTAACTGATCTTTCCTTGTGAGTGGGATGACAATTATTCCACGCCTTTAATCAGCCGCCGGTTGAGCAATGTACTTAAACACATATACTACATACCATATATATAAATGTATGTATGTATGTAAATATGGCAAATGCTAGCTAAATTGATTTTTATACATTGAATAGTCAATGATATTGTAATATAAAAACTGGCACTATTTATTCAGCAGGTATTGTTGCCGTTGGATCTTTATTGTCCCAATCTTACTTGTATTGTGGTAAATATGTAAATAAATTGCATGTAATTACTATCTTTGATATTGCTCACAAATAAGCGCTCGAACATGATCGAGATGCTCTTTTCTACAAACAATGTACATACATATGTATGTACGTTCACAAATACATTGTTAAATAAGCACCTATGAGTGAGCATCAACATTGATATCGTTTCTTCGCAAAGTTAACTCACTAACACAGTTAACCCTCACAGAGTTTGATAATATGAGCTGAATAATTTGAGAAAAACTTAAATTAACCCATGGACATACACATACATACACAGTGAACACTACTATATACTCTTACTTATTTGCAGACACTTTTTCGTATTAACTTAACACAATCCTGAGAAAAATGAAAAGAATATCATCAACGAACAATCCAAATATTAAATATCAGAATTTAAAACACAATCGATATTTTTGATTAATATTTATTATTTGAAAACTATTGTGGAAACCAGATTTGCAGGCAACAATGTGGGAGCAAAAATTTAACACTTGCATTAATAACAATCGTAACAATCGTACTAACTTTGCTGAATTCTATATATATGTATATTAGCTTATATCTCTGAAAGCTCACCATTCACAGAAGCCTGGAGACACGAAACACAAGTTTAGGTTCGGTGAGTGAAATCTCTCATTTCATCCATCCGTTCGTATTTAAATGCAATTACTGTAGATCTACTGCAATTTTGGCGAGTAAAAGAAACTTTATCACCAACTCTATTGACCGCGCCAACTTTTAAAAATTAAATTATTTTTTATAAAATTAATCAAGTCTTAGAATTTTTTCCTGGATTGTGATCATGTTGCGTTTTATACAAATTAACAAAAATTGGAAAAATTATACTGTTCAGAAGAGATTTTCTATACCGTAATGCCAACACCCGACATGTTTTTAAAATGTACGAGTATATACAGTGGCTCACAGCCAAAGTGAAGCATCTATGAAAGAAATAGTATAATAAGTTTTTTTTAAAAAGTCAATAAATTTTTCAAAAAACATGAATGCCAGTTCATTAATGCTTTAAATATTGTATATTTCATATATATTTTATGTAATTAACAACAAAAACAAACTTTACAATTAAATTGTACCTCACAGCGAAAACGATGTAGCAACAAAAAATTTTATAAATTTAATTTTTTTTTTAACTAAAATTGTATGTTAATTTATATTTAGTAGAATACCCCTTGCTGTCTATGACGGCTTTCAAACGTTTCGGCATGGATTCCACTAACTTCTTCGTATAGTTTGGAGCACTATTGTTCCATTCTGTATGTAGGGCTTCATGTATTTTCCAATCCCTGGAAAATACATGAAGCCCTACATATTTTGGATTGGATGTATTTTCCAATCTGGAGACTGCGCTGGGGTTTGTACTGTGTGCGAACAGTTCCAAATAATCCAACTTTGCACAACGCCTGATTTGTGTTTGGGATCATTACCTTGATAGTACCGGAACTTGTCACGAATATTTAATTTTGATGCACTTTTTTTGTTGCAATTTTCTTTTCAAAATGTCCAAATACACAGTTTTATCCATAATACTTTTGATAAAATCAACTCCAGAAGACGACATGCATCCTCATACCACTATAAGCCCTCCACCATGTTTTACAGTGCTACGTAAATTTTGCGATTGTAACGCAGTATTTGTGGAAAAACTTCAAGATGCAAAACCACAAATTGGAGGAGGAGCTCGGCCGAAAATCGCTTTAGCGGTTACAAAGCGCCAATTATATATGACGTAGTATTTGTCATTAGTATTTGGTTGTATGTATACGCATCGGTGGTGCGTAAAGTAATACATTGGTATAATGCGTACTCCGATTCTGAAGGCCAGGGTTCGAGTTCTGATACGACCAACAACCAAAATTTTAGGAAATTAATTTTTTTAACAGCGGTCGCCCCTCGGCAAGAAATGTCAAGCCCTCCGAGTGTATTTCTGATACGAAATAAAGGCTCCTTATAAAAATCTGTTGGCGGTTGTATACATACATACTATATGAGCCGTTTATTTTGAAAATGGTTTAAGTCCATTTTTTCTTATATTGAGATATTTAAGGGTTTGCGTTTGAATTGTTTCAATAATATTGTTAACTGATATAAAGTTGTTTTTATGGCTTTGTGGCCTTAAACATGTTAGAATATATAACGTAATACGTTTGTAAACTTTACTAGAAAAGTCAGCTGTAGTTCAGAACCTAAAATGGACTTAAACCACTTTCAAAATTAATAAAATTAATTTTTTTTGTTTGTGTCCGTTGTTTAATATTAGATGTAGTAAAAAGATATCCATTATTTTTGCATGAAATTGAAGGCTTTACTGTTTTTACTGTTCTTATCAAACCTTATTCAAGTGGTTTCAAACGGTTTTTTGTGCAATCTTTAGCTCTTGGGCAATCGAAACAGTGCTTACATGACGGTCGTATTCGAGAATGTCCATGATTTTATCGACATTTTCGACAATTGGCCTTCCACTCCGTGAAGCATGCTTTATATCAACATTTCCAATAAAAAATCAGGCGAAACAGCTACGGAAATGAACGCTAAATATGTAAAAATGCATGGTGATAGTGCTCTTAGTCGTGCCCACGTGTGAAAACGATGATTATTGCCTTTTTTGATAGCCGTGGAATCGCCCACAAAGAATTTCTTCCACCGGTGCAAACCGTAAATCAAGTCTACTATAGCCAAGATTGCGAAAACGAGTCGACAGGGTACGCCCAGACATCGCTCGTAACTGGATCCTTCATCACGACAACGCGCCGTGCCACACCGCCCTCAGCGTGTCCCCGTATTTGTCCTCTAAATGGATCGCCGTGTTGCAACAATCGCCATATTCGCCAGATATGTCACCCTGTGACTTTTTTGGTTTTCTAGAACAAAATAGGTGGGCAAAGGAACCCATTTTGAGTCGATGGAGGAAATCCAGGCGTCCGTGACGAAGGTACTCGGACATCGGACATCCCAGTCGAAGCGTTCCAGAAATGTTACGAAGCATGGAAACGTGTTGAAATGCATAGCTGCCCAAAGGGACTACTTTGAAGGGAATGGCAGAGTTGTAGAATAATCTTGAAATAAACGGTTTTTATGGAATCAGTCTCATTACTTAATTGTCACACCTCGTATAATTGGCACCACTTACGCGAATAAAGTCGAATCAACAATAGCAAGCCAATAAAATCTTCTCTTTGCAGATTGGCGCCAATTCCAAACACCAAACGAAGCCAGGTCATTCTCCACTTGATCTCCATCCAATACTTTGTAATGTACATATGTATGGCGCGGTTCCGCAAAATTTTAAATATTCGAGATTCTATACTTTTAAGGGATTATATCCACTTGTAATTTTCAAAAAATCTATTTTTTTTTTAATTTTTTCGAATGCCAATATTCATATCTATTTGAGAATATATTTCGAAAATCCGACAAACAGTCTTGGAGATATGATTGTATCATTCAGGACAACCCATGACGTTCGAAAATAGGCGAAGCGCAAGGCGTAGCAGTTTAACTTACGTGTAGTGTAAATGGTTCGCATAACTTTAAAGTAGTTTTTCTAGTACCTCTGCCTTCAGAGTCGGTGAGGAAAATTTCTCTGAAGCGGCTGAAACGATCAGCTTAAAATTTTCGCACGACCTTCTGAGACATATTTATTAGGTAATGATCGAAGGAGTACAATAATTTCGTTTTTGTAAGCCACTTTGAATTGTAGAATTTTAGGGCTTCAGATAATTTGAAGCAGAAATATCTTCCTCACCGTCATACACCTTATTTTGAGGGCCCTTCTGAAGATCGGCTACAGGTACAAGATGATCCAATATTTTTTAAAATGAATTGTTTATTGTTAAACTGCATTAAATTCTCTTTATTAACATTTTTTCTATTAATTTATATTCATATCATACTCGTATTATATCATTTTAGTGCAATAATTTCTTTTCGATTCAGAATAACGTGGAAATACCTCAGTCGACGAAACAGATCTAAAAGTTGGCACAGTCCAATCTATGTACAAATCAATATCAAATGCGTATGTAATATTGTACTCATTATAAGGGAAGTATCATTCAATTTCTTCACATAAATTTCAATGTGAAATTAATTGGTTTGTTGTGATCTGAAATAATTTTTATAACAGTTTTCTAATTTTCAATTTTATGAATACAAACAGGCGCATGTTTGAAGACGCTTTGCCAATAAGCTGTTATGTTTTATTAATAAAGATACATGTACATACATATATAAATATACACATAAATAAAATATTATTATATATAAATAAGCGTTCGGTACTTTCCTCTGAAGAATGAAGAATGAAATTGGCTTACGTTCCTAAGTTATTAGCACTTTTCGTCTCTTTCGTTTTTCATCAATTAGTAAAAAGAAATTAATATTAATGGCTACAGAAATACGAGTATGTGGGTATGTATGTACATAAGTACAATTATATATTTGATCGTTAAACGAATTGTTCACGTTTTATTCACACATTTATATTATATTTTATTTATATGTGTACACTTAGTTCAGCCTGAAGACAAGCAGTCTGAATTAAAAATGTTTACATATGTATATACATATGTACATACATATATTGGTTGTTAAAATACATACAAATATTTTGAAATTTAACGTTTATTGTACAAACAGCAATTTCAATCCGCATATGATTCCAGAAATATAAGTCTGACATTTACACCATACTCCGGAATAACCATCTTCTCGCTAAGCCACCGAGATGTCTATTGGAAGAACAAACCAAAAAACAGACCAATGATCGAAAACCTTTTAGGCAGAACAGTTGCAGATTGCTCATCACCCGTTTTTTGTAACCTATTATGAAATTAAAGAGCAATGAAAAATTAACAGCTAATATACTGGAGTCGTGAGTATTAAAATCATTACTTAAATAGCTGAAAGAAAATGAAATATCTGTTTTTCAAATGGACACTGCTCTTATGGAACAAGGTGTTTTTAGGCTGGGCGTTAACTCTATCGAGGACGGAGATGTCCTCAAGCTCCTGGAGACATATACATACATCGCTATCAGGGGAAGAGTGGCTGTAATGTCAATGGAGTCCATATATTATTCAGATTGTAATAATAGAAGTAAAAGTTTTAGGTGTAACAATTTATAATAATTACGAACCTGATCTCTTTAGAGTACTAATT
The DNA here is from genome assembly GCA_037013455.1 of Ceratitis rosa. Classification (NCBI taxonomy): domain Eukaryota; kingdom Metazoa; phylum Arthropoda; class Insecta; order Diptera; family Tephritidae; genus Ceratitis; species Ceratitis rosa. The sequence continues at coordinate 17,405,977 of JAWMAG010000005.1, forward strand.
TCCTGATCATGGAAGTTATATGAATATTTCGGCAAACAAAAAATTTACTTGAACTAAGCAAAACATAATTTATTATTTATTAAGGTGTATTGCCGGGGTCTTCATCTATTCCTCTAAGATATCACTAATATTACAAAACTATTTTATTGTTCGCTAATCCTTTGTTGGGGTTCAAACAGGGAGTGCAATGAGCATATTCAATAGTTTAAATGCGGCCGCTTAACGCCGACTAATCAGATGGTGTCATCGTCCATGCTTCCGTACCATATAGCAGAACGGGAATGATGAGAGACTTGTAGAGTTTAGTTTTCGTTCGTCGAGAGAGGACTTTACTTTTCAATTGTCTACTCAGTCCAAAGTAGCATCTGTTGGCAAGAGTGATTCTGCGTTGGAGTCCAGGCTCACACTGTTGTTGGTGTTAATACTAGTTCCAAGATAGACGAAGTTATCTACGACTTCAAAGTGATGATTGTCTACAGTGACGTAGGATCCGAGTCGCGAATGCGATGACTGTTTGTTTGATGACAGGAGATATTTCGTCTTGCCCTCATTCATTACCAGACCTATACCATTCGCTTCATTCACTCCAGTCTCGTGCAAGCAGAACTCTCTGCGCGGTTGTTGAAGCCAATAATGTCATAATCATCGGCGTACACTCTTATAGAAGATTGTACCTTCTCTATTCAGCTCTGCAGCTTATATTATTTTCTCCAGCAATAAGTTAGAAAAGTCACACGATGAAGAGTCACTTTGTCTGAAACCTCGTTTGGTATCGAACGGCTCAGAGAGGTCCTTCCCGATCCTGACGGAGCTTTTTGTGTTGCTTAAGGTCAATCTACATAGCCGTATAAGTTTTGCGGAGATACCAAATTCAGACATAGCGGCGTAAAGGCAGCTTTAAAATCGACGAGGAGGTGAGGTGTCGATTCTCTTTTCCCGGGTCTTTTCCAAGATTTGGCGCATGGTGAATATCTGGTCAATGGTTGACTTACCAGGTCTAAAGCCACACTGATGAGGTCCGATCAGTTTGTTGACAGTGGGCTTTAGTCTTTCCCACAACACGCTCGGCAGGACCTTATATGCGATATTAAGGAAGCTTATCCCACGATAATTGACGCAGATTGTGGGGACCCCTTTTTTATGGATTGGGCAGAGCACGCTTAGGTTCCAATCGTCGGGCATGCTTTCATCCGCCCATATTTTGCAAAAAAACTGATACATGCATCTGATCAGCTCTTGATCTTCGTATTTGAATAGCTCGGCCGGTAATCAATCGGTCCCCGCCGCTTTGTTGTTTTTTGAGTGGGCGATTGTTATTCAGACTTCCTCATAGCCGGCTAATGGAACAACTTTTCCATCGTCATCAATTGGAGTTTCGTGTTCCCCGGGTGTTTCATTTTCACTGCCAAGACAAGACTTTGCTTCGGTCTTGAAACCTTCCGTAAGTCGCCGTATCTTTTCGTAAAATTTTCGAGCACTACCTTTGTCGGCCAGCTTCTCAAGCTTCTCGTTCTCACGCATTTCGGCCTCTTTCTTTTTGTTCCCTGCAAATGTGTCATCTCTCGGTATCCCACCCCGCACGTGTTGTGGTCGATCGCAAGGTTGCGAAATAAGCTGCACTGCAGCTCGACAGTTTTCGCGACCTTTCCGAAATCCAATAGTTTTGTTTGCAGCTGTACGTAGGGAGCTTGCAAGGTCGTCCCGCAGTTCCCTTATACCGGGCTCCTTTATATGGCCGTTGTAGTAAATTTCACAAGAACCCACCTTCTTCCGTCCTTGTCCCGTCCAGGTGCATGCCCTAAAATCGTAATCCTTAAAACATTTGCCGGGGTCGCCTTCTCACTTTAGCTCGCCTCCAAAGGAGTGTTCGTTGGCTACCCAGGTGATACTTGTTCTAAGACCAGAAGTCGTGAGCTGTTTAAACTATATGCAAAAAATCGTTTCTCGCCACTGCCAGATGAATGACAGTCAAAAACTTTCCTCACTTGCGTGAACTTCTGCACATGGCGCCATCCCCCTTACTTACTTCCCCTGACAAAGGAAATAAAGAATAATGGAAAGCATACGGTAACATTTTTAGGCACTTAAGTATGCAATTTTAAATACTTAAGGTGAGTTCCCCACACTATAATTTAATTCGCAGCAACAATTTTTACCAAACTTTACTAGACCGCGTTCGTTGAGCCAAAAACCCAGTAAAAATTAGCAACGAGAGAGCGCAATTTTGACATTTAGTTGGAGAGTTGGAGAGAAAGTTGCAAATTCTGCTAGGAAAATTTGATCCAGTAAAAACTAGCAAGTATGAAAAACAGCTGATTTGTGGTCATATGATTGAAATTTTGTGAACAAAACAAAATTGATTTAAAATTAAAATGATTTTAATTCTTTAATATGACTGATATGCCAAAATATAAGTGGTTAAATGTAATGTTGTTTAATTTAACTGAACAATATCAATGATTCCAACAATAATAAAGTCACTCGTTAAACGAAAATGTGGTGGCAGTGGAGTGGAATCAACGCTCGTACACCACCCATCTTCCGTTGAGAAATTTGAAGTTAAAATGCTATATAATTGCCAATTTTATTAAAATACTTAAAAGCTGAAATAATAAACTGTATAAATGAACGGATTCAAATTAACCGTCAAAATAAGCAGCTGTTGTACAACTTGCTGAATCCTGTTCGGTGAAAACTCAGTAATTTTCTTTCTTTGGGAGAGTAAGACATCTTACTCTCTCAATTTCGTTACTGGCTAATTTTTACTGACATTTCTCAACGAACACTATTAATATAAAAAAGTGTACGTGCAGAATAACCTCTTGTTGAAAGCATTATAGAAGCGATGCAGCATGAAATTAACGCTCTCTACCGACAACCGGCTCAACGTAATAGCGCCGTTGGAAGAAATTTTTGGTTTACAAATTTAAATTGCAAGCGCAAGTTAATTGAATAAAATTTAATTTGGATTCTCGCAAACCACATAATCTACATACAAGCAAATTTGGATGAAATATTTAAAATCTATTGACATCCCAAGTCCCATCATCAAATCGTAAAAGAATTGTTTTCTGATTATTGAATTTTACAATCATCCTTTTAAGTTGTAAATGCCATTTCGTTGTTACTTCCAATGTTTTAAAATTTGAGCAATTACTCCCGTAGATTCTGGATTGTTTCCGTAGTGTTAACAGTCTTGTTATATTCTTTTTTTATGTCCAAATACTGTAAAATAATTTAATTTCTAAAAACTTTTTAAATTCAATTGTTCAATGCATTAATTAACAAATTTTCTAAAATAAATTTAAGCATAAGCTGTCAGATATTTTAACGACAACATTAAAAGTCTTTGAGCCCACAATCCATAAAGTTCGTTTTCAAATTATTTTCGATGACGATCCGAACAAGGTATAAGTTGGATTGTGTTGTTTGTCACGGAACACCCGTATACGTTCGTGAATGAATACTGTGTACTATTAAATCTCATTTTGTATTGCAATAATCGAAATCGATTTTTATTTGTTTATGAATATTTGTCATTTGCATGTAGACATTAGATTGTTTGTCGTATTGTTGTGCTTTAAATATGGAAATTTAAATTTATAGAATAATTTGTAATCATGGAATTATCTCCTGGAGGACAGCCAGTGGATAAAAAGCCGATTTTAACACCTGATGGGTTAATACAAACGCCAAACGCCGCCGGAAATAGTGCAACACCTGAACAAGGTTCTGGTCCATCTTCTCCTACAACAGGCAATAGTACGAATTTGACAGCGATTTTACCTGTCATATACGAGATTATACGCTGGTAAGTGTATCTGACAACAATAAGTTACGTTTTAGTTGTACAATATTTTGAAGGCGGTGCATATTTTTACACATTATATAGAACGTTTTTCGATATCTAGTAAATTTTTAGGAAGAATCTGATAAATTATATAACAATGAAAAAATTTACTTGTTTCTTTTGGTAAATAGTGTCGAGAAAGATCCTCTTGACAACGCAACTAAACAAAAAGAATCCCAAGAGTGCAGTCAAAAGGTAAGTGACTCCTGGGGTGTACATTTAAAATTCTCTAGCAAATAAAATTTTTATTTAGATACTAGAATTGCAGAAGAGGTTTGAAATAGCAAGAATTGAAGTAAAACAGTTACCAGGCATAGACTACAATAAAGAAGAGCAACTGCAAAGGTTAGAACTCCTTCGCAACCAGTTAAAATTAAAGCAGCAACTCATTCGAAAATATAAGGACACTCAACTTTAGATAAATCCCCATTCAAATATATAAAACTGGTCGGGATCCAAAATGGTATTTCGTTTTTTGCTCCGGTATTTGGCAAACAATGAACAATTAATTCAACGTATGGCCGAAAGTTATCCGATGCGGCGCGCTGCTCAAATGGTTGTATCCATTCTTTATCGTACCAAAAATATGGCGCAGGAGCGAGGTATACATGACATGACACCCGAACGTTTTAAGTAAGTAAAATATATATAAAAGAAGCTAATGTGATGTAACGCATCTATATAATTTCAGGTCATTTATGGCACTTTTTAAAAATAATCTTAAGAAAGAAATTGAGGGAGTGAAGGACGAAATTAAAAAGAAATCTCATTAAAAATTGCTAAAGTTACAACACAAAACACATATTCGCAGAATATAATTTGTTTCCGTTATATAATATTAAAATATGCAGATTCGTTCTTTCATTAAATTTTTGCCCTGAAATCAAAAATATCTGTTGAGTGCATCATCTTTAGAATTATTCAGAGAAAGTTTATTAAAATAAAATATACATTTGTACTTCTAACACTGTGACACAATCAAATTTGTAATCAAGGGAAATGAGTGATGAACAAATAGTACGATAGAATTCTAATACCTTCTTTCGACCGACATTGAAAACACTTCTCATAAGTATTGCCATAGTCTTTTGAATATTTAGCTTCCTGTGCCTTCTAAAAATGCTCAAATACTTTTCAAATCGGGAAATTGATGCAAAGGATTTTGGGTTGTGAGCCCAATCTCAGTACTCTTATGATCGCTTTTTTCCATTTCTTCAGTTTTCAACTTACATTTAGGAATGCGTAACAATGTATGGTTGCTTTGCAACTGACCTTTTGGAACTCACCCTATCTGCTCAAAATCTTCTCAAATCACTTCAGAACACTTTGATTACGAGCATGGGTCGCTCACCAAAGATTGACATTCTACGCCCCTATAGCCAAAAAATACAAAAAGCTTAATACATAAACAATAAGCATACGTGTAAATTTTTGTTGAAGTGTGATACGCATAATGGAAATGTGGAACGACATTTGAAACTGCCTACGTACCGGAGCTACAGAAACAACTCTTTTTCGACAAAGTAAAAAAGAAGAGCGGCCGCGGTAGCCGAGTGGTTAGCATTGCGTACTGTCATTCGGAAGGCCCGCGTTCGAACTAACATCCAAAAAGTTATAGAAACTTAATTTAAATAAAAAATTAAGCTAAATTTTCTAATTGTGATCGCCCGTCGGCAGGGAATGTCAACCTCTCCGAGTGTATTTCTGACATAAAATTAAGCTCTTCATAAAAAAAAAAAACATCAGCCGTTCGGAGGGGGCTTAGTATAAACCTTAGGCCCCTCCATTTGGAAAAAACATCAAGACGCAAACCCGAAAATTGTAGGAGGAAAATCCCTTCAGCAGTTACAAAACACCAATTATATATATAAATTAAAAAAGAAGAGCTGGTAGTTTGACGAGTGGTATGCATACATATACATGAAAGAGGAAAGCAAGATGTACTTGCGAATAAATAAGTAAAGGGCTGAAACGCGTGAGTATGAAGAGCTTAAGACGCTCGCCGACAATGGTAATACTAGAAAATTAGGGGCGAGGAAATAAACTGTCAATAACCGCTAATAATATCATGCTGATTATTGGAACTCGAATATAGTTAATCAAATTGTTGGTAATTTTGTTTCAAATACAAATAAGGTAATTAAGATTTTAATAATTTATTTATTATGATCCAAATTTAAGAAAATTTTAAACCGATTCTTACTTGTTTTACATAACCAATATAATGGTAAAATTATTTATTATTTCAATAAAAAAAAAAAGATATAGTAATTCACTTTACTAGAATCAAAATAAAAATAATACAAAAAGATTAAATCTGGTAAAATTACTTCTTTACAGCCGTGTGCGAGATGTTTGCAGGTAAATTACTAACGGAGCATCCTGTACCTAATCCACTTGCTGATGCCGTGCTTGGGTTGTGAGAACTGCGTTTCTGGTGTTTAGTATTACGCAAATCGCGTTTATCAATAGAGGTTTCCAGTACACCTTCTAGATTTTGTTTTATCTCTTCTATTTCTTTCGATTTCAATTGCTTCCCATTTTTAAATAATGACGCTTGAACATTTGGATTTTGATTTTGTAGCGCCGCATTGGAATTTCCCTGGCTATGACCGGGACTCCGCGCCTGCATTTTGTTCGGCTTCGCTCGAAGTTGTACAGCAACTGAATTTGTTATCGGCTTTAGAACATTACCAACTGCTTTCGTACGACCTTCTCGAAACACCATTCTCTGTCCAATTCGAATATATTCCGGATGCTTAATAAATCGAAATTTTACATGGGCTTTATCGCCTGTACGTAGACAATCCTTCGACATGTTGATGATTGAAGCTGTTTGTCGAATACTTCCACAGTGTACCATGGCTTGATAACGGGAGGATATAGTTGTAGGGTGATGAAGTACAAGAATTTCACCTTCGAACTCCCAACATGCTTGTGGCTTTATGTCTGGACTTACCATTACCTTCAAATATTTTTTCATTATAAAAATAAAGCTAAAACCTAGATAAAAGGGTTATTACCATTCCTTTGCGAATTTGAGATCGTTTAATTTTCTTCAAGGCAAAACTAGCCGTTTGGCCGCCACGAACTTCTTTTACATTCATACGCTTTCTATGAATGCTCTTTACTGCAATTGCTATAAAATTGCCCAGTGCATCTGGCCCCAACATTAGTGTGTCATTCAATTTTATTAAACCTTGTAGACAAGTTCCAGAAACTACTGTGCCCACACCAGGTACTGAGTAGGTATCATCAATTTGAAACTCTGCCGGCAAGTTGTCTTGTCCAGTCATTCGTGTCGTTAATAAGTTTAAAAACATTTTTAATAGATCTAAATTATCACCAGTAACATTGGAAACCTGGAAAATTGGGCACAAGCGTTGAGAAACGAAGTTTGTAGCACTCAAAACAACATCATCGGCGCTTTTGACCATTACAGGTACTTTACGACAACCTTGTGACTTTAATATTTTAAAAAGTAGTTTTAAGTTGTCCTGTAACACATTGGGAGGACACATATCAATTTTTGTAACGACCACAAATACAGGAACAGACAATGCTAAAGCTAGACCCAAATGCTCTTTTGTCATACCCACGATACCAGCATTAGCTCCAATCTAAAATAGTACAAATTAAAAAAGGATTCGGAATGTTTTTTTTTTTTTTTTATTACCATTAGCATACCAAAATCCGGCGCATGTCCCGTCATGCCAAACACAGTCGTCTTTAAATAGCGTTCATGGCCCGCTAAATCAATGAAAGTAATTACTTTCGCCGATTTCTCACATATCTTAACCCAATCGAGAGTACCGTGATCTGGTTTGTTAACAACATTTCCAACACTATCGAATCCTACAATATATAAAAATATATTAAATATAAGTCAACCTCTTAACTAGAGCATCTTTCGTTCAACGCACCTAAAATATCATTCCCTACAGAACTAGTACGTCCTGTTTCCATTTCGTGTTTATGCCGAAACAATCTCTGTCGAGCATGTCCACGTCCATTATCTAACTCACCATGCGTTAATACACCAAGTAAAGTAGATTTTCCAGCATCAACGTTTCCAACGACAGCGACTCTGAAATAAATATTAGGATTTCAACTTGATTATTATTATGTTTTTTGTTCCACATTCTTACCGTATTTCCATAAAATCCGATGTGTCAACACGTTTTCTAACCAAATATTGCCCTGCCAGACCCTTTTCGACTTTACGTTGCCTCAACAATACCACGTCTGCATCAATTGTTGCGGCCAAAGATTGTAATGTAGCAACTGAAGCACTATACTCTTCTTCGTCCAAGCCATTATCGCTACCATCTGCATAACCATCAAACCGTTATTTATTAAGCTATTCTACTCAAAATATTGAATTTACCATCTCCTATGCCAATTTCGTATATTGTTTCACCCCGGCAATCTAGTGTACGTTCCTCAAGCCTCTTTTTTAGCAGCTCAAACTGTTCCTCTGTTGGACTGACCAAAACATTCTTCCCACATATGCTTGAATAGTCAATTTTAGGACTGTGTAAACGCTGAAAATCATCTACACCTTCTGTTGGCGATAACTGAGCGCCACTGTACCCATGTACTGGGCTTATGGGACTGCTGTCATTCATAATTCTCTGAAGTGGTTACTTCCTTCTGATCTATATATATGTACGTATATTCGACTTTCACTTTTTACGAAAAAATTTCTGATCGTTGAACGCATACAGACTCATTTCCCACGTATAATCTTTCTCTGATTTATCTATGAATAAATATAGTTTTCAGTATGAATGTATACATACATATGTACATACGTGTATATATATATAACACTATAAGTATATGTAAATATTCATACCCAAATTCAAAATTTAACAAGAAATTGCAATAAACTGACGTTAGCGTAGTAATCATTATGCGGTTGAATGCAAACTGGAAAGGACTGCATAAAACTTCAGCTCTTTTATACCACGATCGAGAATGATGCAACATTGATTAAGTTCAAGTAAGTTTAAAGATGTGCAAATTACCAAGGGTGATGAAATAACATGAATGTATTTGGATTCATTTGTATATGTACATACATATGTATGTATGGTATGTACGATTATGTGCTTTAAAACAATGAACGCGTAAGCTTTTATAAAAAAATCTTCTAAACGGTTGAGCCGAGTTTGATTTTGATTTTGTGTGTTCAGGTGGATTCGACAATAATTTTGAATAACCTTTCTCCGGGAAGTAGATTTACTTCAAATATTTAGTTAGTTAGTTCAATTAACTTGAAGTTTGGTGCATTCTTTCTTTCCAAGAAGTGGACTAAATTATTCATTTCGAGGGATAGACGTACAAAGTGCTTGACTAGCCTCGAAACAAAGAAAATATAAAGAAAATCATATATTAACATAACAACCAACAAAAAGAAAGCACAAAACACAATGCTCAATGTTTTTTGTAATACATAGTACATACATACATATATATTGTATGTACATTATTGCAATAATAGGAAATACCACAGATGTAACGTTATAAAATCTGGCTTTACCGCAATGCATCCAGAGATGAAGCTATGACACGGTACAATATTTGCAGCAATTATGTTAATTCTACTGGAGGTAATACTTCCGTTTTACAGCGCCGCCTGCAGAAAATTCATTCAATATTCAATAATGCAAAAGTAAAGAAAGTACTATTTCATAGCGCAGACACAATGATGAAATGACTAGGCCAAATTGTTTAAAGTATCCAAAAAGGTGATATTTTCTAAAATGCTGCATAGGATTGATTTTAATAAATACATACGTACATCATGGCAGGCACGATAGCCGAGTGGTTAGCATTGCGTACTGCAATTCGGAAGGCTCGGGTTAAAGTCCCGGTGTCGTACTAACATCCAAAAAGTTATAGAAAATTAATTTAAGAAAAGTGTATTTCTAACATGAAATAAAGCTACTCATAAAAAAACCATCAGCCGCTCGGAGGAGACTTAGTATAAATTGTAGGTCCCTCCATTTGTTGGAAAAACATCAGTACGCATTGCGTACTGTCATTCGGAAGGCCAGGGTTCAAACCCTGGTACGACCAATATCTAAAGGTATAGAAAATTAATTTAAATAAAAATTAAGTTAAAATTTTCTAATGCGGTCGCCCCTCGGCAGAAAATGTCAACCTTTTCGATGTATTTCTGACATGAAAGAAATGCTCCTCACAAAAAACCATCAGCCGTTCGGAGGCGGCTTAGTATATCTGTAGGTCCCTCCATTTGTTGGAAAAACATCAAACCAAAATTCGGCTCGGCCGAAAATAGCTTCAGCGGTTAAAAACGCTATTAATATACATATACATATTATAATTAAAATCAGAAAAATATTGAACTAATTCAAATTTTACCGCCAAAATAAACAGCTACTGTACAGCTTACTGGATAATTTTTACTGTATCCTGTTCGGTGAAAACTCAGTGAATTCAATCACCTTTTCGAGAAAACGTGAATTTATAGCTATGATGAATACACATTTTTGTAGAAAATTTTTAATTCTAGATAAAAATCCACCCTGTCAAAAGATATTCAATGTTGTAATAAACATCCGAATTCTAGTAGTTATCGTTACAAAGGCTAACAAACAACTTGTTAATACGAAAAGACACTTTTAGAAAGGCGTTTAATTTTCTATGATCTTTTCATAGTTAAAAGTTTATCTGAAAAACTGATAAAATATTTGTAATTCGTTTTGTTTGGTTAAATATGTAATAGGAAAAGAAATTCAACTACAAAATAGGTATAAATTTGGAAATAACTACTTGATATGCTCACTAAAATAACAACCGAAAATTTGCTTTCCTCATACATAAACAGATTTGACTCCGACATACTTCGTATGCCCTGCATGCAGCAAGACTACGGTTTCAATCTTAGGTGGGTACTTACTTATTAACGCCATCTCAGCCACTGATTTGGCTTTACCTTGAAATGGCGTCGACATTAACAAACAACAAGGCACTGTGCAAGGATTACACCTTTTGGTCCGCCCAGGGTCCAGGTCGCCGAGGGCCAGCACTGTAAAGAAGAGTTCTACTCAAAGGCACTGTTATGGTGGCGTTAATACGTAAGCACCCAATCATATTTGGAAGCTATTTTAATTTAATTAATTTTCGCAGTATTTAGAAACAGCTATGACGAGTCATATACCAAATTATAGCAATTTTATATTATGCTCTTTTTAATTAACGTAGCTTAGTTTGTTGGTTAATTTCTCTTTTTTTATAAAAAAAAAATGGTTTTTAGCAAAAATTGTCAACGCATATAAATATGAACATATTATACATAAATATATTAAGAGTGATTTATTCTTTCTTTTCATATTCTGTATAAAAATTATCGAAATATAGTCCTCCCATAGCTCTAAAAATACAATTTCAAGCCCAAAAATTCGTATACATATGTTTAAAATCAGAAAAAAACGGGCGGACTTTGCCTATTTTTTCGATTCTTCATCATTTGAATAATACTCACTGGATAAAGAAATTTTCGATTTCCAAATGTACCAAGTTGAAAAACGTTTAGAAAACTTGCTTGGGGTTTACCTTTCTACTCAATCCGCAAAATTATAAAAAATATCAATTGTAGAAGTTAGTTTTTCAATACAATACAATAAAACAAATAACAAAAATTCATTCAATAGTGTATTCGTACTGCGAATTCAACCCAAAATGATATATAATTTTTTTTATAAATCATTTGTTCGAATACACCAATACATTTGAAAACAATAAGCGACTTTAATTTTCTTTATATTATTTAGTTCCCTGTTAAGTTGAGCTGTACTAATAATATAAAATTCTTCAGTTGTGCCATCTTCCTACCGCTTTTACATAATATTGTTATCGCCCGTTGTTTTTACACTTCAAATGCTATTTTCGGAATAACTATTTCTTATATTAGAAATACAATATATACATCACAATGTTTAATAAATGATTGTGCATTTGCAAACCTGACTTTATTTTTATTTACGTCTTCACCTTTACGCTAGTGATAATTACCACCACATATTTACTTACTTGAAGATTATATTTTCAACAATCAATATTGTTAAATTATTTACTTACATTGTTGGAAGCTTTGAAACTAAACAATTATAAAATTTTTTTGTATTTTGTTTCCGTTTTGTTGGCAATTTCGTCCCCTTTTATTAACAACTTCGTAACTTCAAGCAGAATTATCTATCGAAAACAAAATTAACACATAACAGTCTTCCCAGACTGTTATTTTATTTTATATTAATCACAAACCTACACTTAGGCCCGCTTATACAATGTCCGGTTAACTTAACTTTTAACCGGAGGATATCTAACTGCCACATATGCTGACACTTCGATTTCCCCCCAAGTTCTAGTTACCTAACTAACCGCATTACAATTGGCATTTGTTTACATTTCTCCATAGAATTTGTGTTGAAGTTGTTCACTATATCAAGGTTACTATTTTTGCTCAAAATTCGTTTAATTTGTTCAAAATACACTTTGAGTATACACGACAAAGTCAAACGACCCTTAAAAAAAATTGGTAGAAAAATTTAAATGTATACTTATTGAAATGTATGTTTATTGAAAGAATTGGCAAATTGAAGTTTGCTTTTTGACTTCTCAAAGTGACTTTTGAACCGACATAGCCACTAAGGTAAAGAAACAGCTGATATTCTAATATTGGCCTCACCAAAGTCGAATAAAGTGCTTTAGTTATATAAGGGTCTTTAATTTCTTTTGATCATCTTTTAACAAAAACATTTTGTTATTTTTATAGTGAGCTAAAAGGCCTGGTTTGTTTGTATGAATTGAATAGAACAACTAAAATTCGTAAAGTGACTTCTGTCTGTTGTTGTTGTAGCGGCTACGTTTACCGCGCTTATATACATATATATAATTGACGCTTTGTAACCGCTGAAGCGATTTTTCGGCCGAGCTCCTCTTCCAATTTGTGGTTTTGCGTCTTGATGCTTTCCAACAAATGGTTTTTTACGAGGAGCCTTTCATTTCATGTTCGAAATACATTCGGAGGGGCTGACATTCCCTGCCGAGGGGCGATTGCAATTAGAAAATTTAGCTTAATTTTTATTTAAATTAATTTTCCATAACTGTTGGATGTTGGTCCTACCAGGGTTTGAACCCGGGCCTTCCGAATGTCAGTACGCAATTCTAACCACTCGGCTACCGCGGCCGACAAGGGTTCCCCTATTAGGGACAGGAAACGTGCTGTTTCGACGGGATTGGACCAGAGGAAGAGGTGGTTAGTGTCGTGCAGAGATTCTCCACATGTAGGGTATATGTTGCGTATGCTGGGGTCGAGTCTGCATAGGTAGGAGTTTAACCTGCTACAGTATTCAGACCTAAGTTGCGCCAGTGTCACGCGGGTCTCTCGCGACAGCTCGAGCTCACTGTCTGCGATGGGTGGTGCTTCTGCTCTGAATGGTTGACGGTGTCAAAAGCTTTTGACAGATCCAGTGCTACCAGGACAGCTCACGCGCAGGGTCGCATTTGGTTTAGGCCATTGACTATCCGAGTGTTTATGGTGTTTAGTGCTGTTGTGGTACTATGCACTTCACAGTCCCTGTCGTCCATATCGGTGCAGCGTTATAAGAGACTGGTCGACTGTTTACGTTATAAGCTGCAACTAACATTTTTTATCTTTCTCCAGTGTAGGTTGTCGAATGTAGCTCCCCATAAGGAGGAGTTTCCTGTTTATAGTTTGGAATTGTCGTGGAGTGAAGAAGTGCGAAAGTTGGACGAGACAATAGTACCTTTTGATTAATTTTTCGGAGTTTTGACCTCGAAACTCAATCGATGGCTGCCGACTGAGCTAGCTGAGCTATTTGAGTTCATGGTTATGACAAAAATTTAACGGTGGTTCAAAGTTTGGTTGAGCACGAGGAAAAGTTGCAGGCTCTTAAGTGGTCCTCCCACTTGTTCCGTTTATGCTGATTTACCATTTGCCGAAAACATAAATTGATTACTCTGATTAGAGGATCTCATCTTTTTCACGATGACAAAATGTCCAGTGATCTGCGAAAGTGAAGTCGGAAGTCTGTTGGTCGAAAAAGTTAGGGGTAAGTGGTAATGCTGTTTATGCTACCAGCGTCAGCAATTTTATTGTCATGCGAGCTATGACGATTGCCCACTATTCTGGTGGGGGCGTCATCGTTCACGATATAGAATGTCGAAAAGTCTGCTCCATTCATCTACAGCGATTTGGCTGGCTAGAATTTAAGAGGTCGTGGTGGCCGTCGTATATCGGGGCGGTATTCTTTTGGACAACAGGTAACAGGAAAAATGTATGTACATATATGTTTAATATCTAGAACTCGACGTAGGCTGACCGGATAGCATGTCCTGCAATCGACACAAGGAAGAAATAGAGCGAGATACTACCGAGCTACTGAGAAGTCCCCTCATGGGAGTTGAAAGTGGAAGTGGAACCTCCAATGGACTGTGGAAGTATGTGTATGGTAACCAAAAGTGGGTAATAGTACTGAAGGCGCAGTCATAGAGGCTTGGCGTGCAGTTAAGGGCTGACAGTATGGTTACACGTAATTCGGGTCCACTAACTGTTGGTCCTACGGCCCGAGCAGGTCACCAAATAATGGCAGTCCTTAGCCGGATAAAATTCGGGTCGACTCCAGTGCGAAGAACCAGTCGTGATAAAACATGATCTAAGGGGATATTTGGTAATTACTAGGATTTGTTTTATCTACACGGCTTAGTGATTGTATAGCAAAAAGAGACTGATGAGTTCGATAACGCTGTGATGAATGTGAAATTTTTGAACCATACTGATAACCGATTCACCTTAATTAAATTTATGTATCATATGGCGGCCGCGTTAACCGAGTGGTGAGCATTGCGTCCTACCATTCGGAAGGCTCGGGTTCAAATCCTGGTGTTGTACTAACATCCAAAAAATTATAGAAAATTAATTTAAATAAAAAATTAAGCTAAAATTTTCTAATTATGAGTCCCTTCATTTTGTTGGAAAAACATCAAGACGCAAAACCACAAATTGGAGAAGGAGCTCGGCCGAAAATCGCTTCAGCGGTTACAAAGCGCCAATTATATGTATTACTATTGTAGACCCAGCGAACTTCGCCTCGCCTGATTACATGCATTTATATTACATTACGAGTGATAATAAAATATATGTATGGGGATAGTTCAAATCTGAATGTGAATTATTTGAATGATCTCGATCAGCAAAAAGCAATATGGTAGTAGGCAAGCAAGAACAAACAACAAAGATGGTTTATAAACACGGGAACTTGGGCAATTCTCATAAAATTACCTAAATTAAACTAAGTGGTTTCAGACAAGAAAAGTTCAAGCAGCCCATACGAACGAAAATAAAAAAAGTCAAGCAAATTTATCCATAAATAAGATCATTAAGAACCAATTTCTGCATGTTAATCTAAACGATAAGCTACCAACAAATAAAATTTCAAGTGAATCGAATAGTAACTAAGATTATCTCGAATGATTCGGTGCCCGAGATTCTCTTAATAAAGTTGAATTTTATTTCGGTCCAGCCGTTATCAATTCAGGAAAAAACTATAAATTTCTCTCATTGAGCGAGATCACATATGCACTAAAATTTAACCACATATCTCGTTCTGAGAGTTATTTTTTCTCTCACTTGGATACAATTGTCATAGCGCACTCTATGGAATTGCTCGGCTTCTACGCATGTAAATACAAGGAAACGGATCCCGTATACGCACGGTGGTGCCTTCCAACAAAGCTTCATCTTAAGTCAACGAATGATGCCATCTATCGGGTTATGGAATGTATCAAGCCAATCAAATATCTGCTCGGTGAGCCTTGGTCCACTTTCGAAAATTTTTATATGTTAATCCAAACCATAGAAAGGATTTTTTCGTATATACATCAGTCCTAGGTACTATTCCTGGAAACAAAAGTAATGATCCTGCTAAACTAAGCAAAAGGCTACTAGCAAGTTTATGCTGGCAGTTTCTTATTATTTCGTTCTGTTGCATTACTGTTATTAAGATAACAAATAAATTGTAAATAATAAAGAAAAAACGCTGTTTGAAAATTTAATTATTTGTTTGTTTTGGTAGCAAGGAAGATTTCGTACTTCAGAAGTAACAAACGGAGCTTTAAGAAGAAGATCTAGACCAAAAAACAACACTTATTTAAAAAAAAAAGTCGAAATATAGTTTTCCTGTCAAGGAAACAAAACAATAAGACTAAAAATGTAACACTTGTTTGATTACGATTATTTTCAACCACAAAATAGATTTTTATCTATATTTGGAAAATATATTTAAATCTGAGCAGAAAGTGGAGATCACTAGAGGATCCCTACCGTTTTCCCAGTTTTCATTTGCTTTTCATTTTACATTAGAAATGTAAGTTTTCAATATATTCGGTTCCTGCCACATTGTACTTTGTTGTTATTTTGGGACGCTATTTTTAACCATCAAAGTTCTATTTTTAGATCTTCCTATTTCATATCTATAATCAAACTATGGCTTCTTATACATTATGCAATAATACTACATCGATTTCAACTCATGTTTAGTATTGGTTTATTCATTTTCCTTTAGTTGTTTCTAAATATTAAATTTTTATCAACAGTAGTTTTGGTATAGGTTTGATCAAATGTTGTATTGTAATTCATGTAATGCCATTTTATACGTAAAAGCAAATTAATTGATATAAATAAAATTAATGAAATTGCTTTTAACAAAAAATGATTTAGACTTTTTGAGCTACTTTTGCCAAAGTAACGATAATCGAATCTAGTATTATTCGGAACAAAAAATGATAAATCGGAGAAAAGCTATTATAAACCAAAGCTCCAAACTTTTTCCCAATTTAGTTAATAATGTATGCATGTCAAGGGTACACAATATAAAAATAATATATTATTCTTCGTTTCCTCGTGTCTCTGATGCTTATACGTATTGGTAATGTTTTAGATTGGAGTGTTTGTATAGTTATATTTATGGAAATATATCGGCCCCTATTTCTTTGATGTATTTATGTTTATTTATTTACCACCTACAATGCAGTATGTAAAAACAAAAAGAAAATATATTTTGTGATAGAAACAATTCTATTCCGTATTTAATTGATTCACAGTATGTATAGTTTTTCTCTGTTAAGCTTTATGTGGTGTTTTCTCGTGTTAATTGCAACCCTTTTCAGAACTCAAATCTAAACGGAGACGTCTAACCGATATAATAAACGTATTCCCTTTTTCCCACGCTATGTATGTGTAGTTTTATGAGTAGATGTTGCTTGCATATGTCGGTACCGCTAATTCTAAAGATTCGATCGTAAAAAACTGGCTTAGGCAACAGGAACCTCCTCATGACTTTGTGTGGAATCTGTTGTGCTTGTATCTACAGCTTTTGCATTAGGGGATGCACCACCAATTGCCACTTCTTCGAAGTTCTGTACTAAATCCGGAACATCATCATCAGCTGCAGCTGCTGATACGCTTGCTAGTGCAGCACCCGACGCAGCAGCACCTTTGTTAGCGAACTCTGTAGCAATCTTTTTTAATTGCGTGATGTCCTGTGGTCCCAACTGTGTTAAAATTCCTGGTAACATTTCCGAAATAGACTTATTTTCGCCATGTCCAGTAATAGCGAACGTGTTCGTAGGAAGTGATGCCTGGGCTTTTGGGTTGTTGAAGTGAATGACAGTTCCATCATTTTTAATTATATTAACTTCTTCAATTCCGGGTATTGTGTTGACCGACAATTTTTTAAGTGATGACTGCAACTTCTTGTCATCGGTTGCCGGGGTGGAGTGCACAATCTTCTTCTTACGACGAGGGGTACCCTTTCCACCAATACGCACATGGGCTTGCAACTTTTTTAATTTCTCTGGATTCATCTGAACAAACAATAAAAAAAATTTATATTTTCAACTTTTTTAATCACAATATTACAAAATATCTCACATTCACCTCTTTTATTCAATTTTTCTGAAACGGTGCGTAGGAAAACACGTGCGCCAATAGTAGGGCCAATTGTCAAAAAGAAATCGCCATTATGCTAAAATAAATTCTAGCAGTTTTCGGTACAGCGATGTATGTGTGAGGAAAACTCCAAATGTGTGCGTCATATATGTATCTTAGAACTGCCACGTTTTTATACTTTATTTTTATTTTTAGCTAATTAGTACTTCTGAATTAAGAGAGCTGTGAATTTCATTTTGACTTAAGATTTCAACAACAATATGACTTCAGACCTTAATATATATGTATATGATCAAAGTCAGAACATAATTGGTTACTTTGGCTCACATCAAATTTTTATTTTACTAATTGCTAATGCGTATTGATTGGTTTTACATGGATAGTTCTATTCAAAAAAAAAAAAAACATTTTTAATCAGTATTTACATAAAAAATTTAGTAAATTTTTCTAGCAGCGGTCACCCCTGAACTGGGAATATCAGTTCTTCCGATTGCATTTTCTTCTTATTTTTGGAATAACATCAATTGTTGATAAGAAAAATTTAAAGCTCAGGTATAAGAATCACCTTCGAGCGAACATATAAAAATCGAAAAATAAAAATAAAATCTGGTCGGAAAGATATATCTTAATTGTTAATATCTATTCGATCGATAAATAAAAATTTAAATTTATTATAAATCTTAGTTTTTATGGATATTGATAGAATGTCTCGACATCACTACAGAATCGAAAATAACCTTTAGAAATATGCCTCTACATATACAAAAACTCCTATGCAATATGTGGAAGACTTTGATTTTTTTATTGAAAAATCAAAAATAATGATTATTTTTGATGCCTGATTTTACAAGAGAGTAAAAATAATAATAAAATTAAAACAGAAAAATTAAATATTGCAATATTTTAAACAATAATGAAAAATAACATATTGAGCCTATTAATCTGGCATACCTTTCGTTTATTATACACAGTTCACAAAGTTTTTCTGTCCGGCAAGGTGAGCAATTCCAAACTGCTGGAAAAATTATTAATTGCTGCCAGACGATTAAAAATATCTAAAAATTCAATCCTCGACTAATAATTCCTTATTTGTATGTATTGTAAACGCCCTAAATTTGACAAAATCTGTAGAAAAAAAAAAACAGAAAAATCGAGCTAAAAGGGAAGCAGACTACAAGTTTTATATGCTTAAGATGGTTTTATTTGTGCTAATATAAATATTATATAATATTATTATAAAGCTAAAAGCGAGGGAGCTTCAGTAGACCCAGTCTGATACATCGGTTTAAGGGTTTGCTGAAGTCTAATTGCCCTCTATACAGAGGTGCAATGGAAGTAAAAAGGATGGAGACAAGTAGGTCTTTATGACATTTACTTCACTGTCCGAGCCCTGCCATTCACCCCACTTGAAGAATGCTCGCCACATTCCGCATCAAAGCGAAGATCTTCAACTTAACGCTCAGTTGTGTTCCCACCCTGACAGAGGAGAAGGATCATGCGACCAAGGTTGCCATTTATGAATACCTGGGAACGCTTATGAGCGTTTTTCCCTAAAAGGATATGAAAACTGTGGTGGTCAATTTAAACGTTAGGGTTTGCAAAGAAGTTATTTTTGGCACAACTGTCTTAAAAACTCAGTCTTCACTACAAAACATCCACCAATGGGTTGAGACAGACCAACTTCAACGGGGTCCGATATATTTTAAATATAGCGAGAATTGAAGAGGGGAGCAAAATGAGTGTGGAGCCAAAAATAGAACGCGGCCGAGATGGGTGAGTATGGACAAAAACGATTTTCGTTCTCTTATAAAATATTCCACGGCTAAAATCAATGACTTGGGGCTCCGATTGCATCCGCGTTAGCCCTCGGCATATTAACTCTTCCCAAACCTCAAAAGATGACTCATCAATGAAAAATTAAGCACACGCTATGATACCAAACACGTCAACAACAATCAGCTGTCAAAACAAAATTAAGGACAGTATCGCACGGTAATTTGGCATGTTTGCATAAATATAGACGGACTACAAGGCACTATAATCTTTTTTGCAGTAGCAGCGCATTCTGGACGTCAAATAGGTTACTTTTCACTCCACCTGGTATATCAAAAGAAGAAAACGATATATCATTGGTGACAATATGAGCAGTCATTTGTAGTTTAGAACAGATTTCGAAGCTAATTTGCACTAAATATTATCTTGAATTCAAAACATGCTTTTAATTGAAGGAAGGCAACCAAAGCACCAACCGCCAGGTTGGAACAATTACTTTCGGCGCTTGACATATTCATTGGACAATTACCACAACACTAAAGAATTAAAGGCCTCAAAGTAATGCTCTCCTCCTGTAGTTCTCATTTCAAAGAAATTTTATTGTGACTGTTTGCCATACACACATATGCATCAAAATTTAAAATTACATTATCTTTTCGAATCGACTCCATTATTATTATTATCCGTAGAGATAGAGTGAAAGTTAAGAAGGACGCCTTACAACCATTAAGGCAGTGCGTCGACTTACTTGCTGTGTAAGGACTTACCGCTGTGAAAAAATAATGAAATTGATGAACTAAAACTAATTAAAGCCTATTAGAGTGTTGCTCGTCGAGAGTAATTATACGTTGGAATGTGTGGCGATGACTGTTTGTTTGATGACAGGAGATATTTCGTCTCGCCCTCGCTTTCTACCGGACACATACGCTTCGCTTACTTATTCAGTCTGGAGAAAGCAGAACTTGCGGCGCGGTTATTGAGGCCAATTATGTCAATATCATCGGCCGTGCCAATAACTGTACACCCATATAGAAAATTGTAACTTCTCTATACAGCTCTGAGCTCGTATTATTTTAACAACTAATAAATTAATAAAGAATCGATTTTTCATGGATTTCGCAGAACACACTTAGATTTCAATCATCTGGCATGTATTTATCCCACCATATTCTGTAGGCTGGAGAAGTTTTCCACCCATAAATTCAGTATACTCTGGGCAACATTCGTTAGATCAACCGTCTAGATCTCCGGTCTTGAAACTTTCTGTAAGTCGCGTCCACCCTGCGTAAAATTTGCGAGCATTGCACCCGTCGGCCAGTTTCTCAAGCTCTTCATACTCACGCATCTCGGCCTCTTTCTTTTTTGTATCCACATCCATATTGATTCCCTCTTCAATGCTCGGTATCTATCCCGCCCCGCATGATTTCTCTCTAATGCGTTTTGTTTTTGTCGTTTCCGAAAATCTATAGTTTCGTTTGCAGCTACACGTGGATAGCTTCAATTCTTTCCCACAGTTGCCTTATTCCGAGTTACTGATGAGCAGGAGTGTAAGTTGAGTAGAAAACCATTCAGTTGGCTGTTGTCATTGCAGATATTCGACGTTAAATCCCAATCTTTGTTGACAGGTGTTCTTTACTGCACAGAGACGGGTGCATATTTTTACTGCTACAAGATAGTGGTCCGAGTCGAGGCAAAGTCGATCAGCCTCAACTCAATGGGGATGTTGCGATGTGCCGTACCCTCTCCCTCTCTCTCTGCCAACCCTGGTGTTAAAGACGCCAAGCACAATTTTTACATCGTGAATTCGTAAATTGTCTTCTATTTGAACTAACAAAGTTGGACAAAAGTGTTAACATAACTATTTTTTTTTTTCAATTTGAGGAAATTTTTTTTTTAAAGTGAGCCTTAAGGAAAGTTTATTGGGATTATTTACCAGGTATGTATGTACATACATCTATGTTAAAAGTTACATTACCTTTGCGAAGGACTTATCGCTGAAAAAAGGAGAAAACGAACTTGCCCTCCCTAGTACTACTAGTATAGAGTATCTCTGCTTCTAATATTGTGCAAGTTCCGAGACCAGATAATTAATTTGATGTTAGGGCCAACTTGCTTATAGTTATGGTTATGGTACCGTTATACTGTCTTTTATGATTGTGCCATTGTTCCAGCTTCAATGTATCGATCAATTTAAAGTCATCGTGCACAGAGCACATAATGCCATCTGTATAACAAATGACATATTGCTGAACAGCTGTCTTGCTGAATACTGTGTGCTGACGAAGGAAAATTTTGGTTTCCTATAAATTGTTTAATTTTATTTATATTCCATCTCGGTAAGACTTATTCTTTTTAATTTTGTGATACAATAATTAAATGCCCAGTATTTAATTGAATTGTGTCAAAACATACGAAAATCGATTTCTGTATTCAGAAATAAAAACATTTCGTTCTTAACGAGAAGTGTATTTTTAATATCCATATCCCCCATTACAATGGGTAAATGTGGGGCAACATTATATGTATATTTTTAAATTTACAGTACTCAATACTAATCAAGTTGTTTTAAATTAGAAAATCATGGACACCGAAAAGTCTAGTAATAGTTCATTTGAAGACCTTTCAAACTTAAACGAATTGGAAACCAAAGCAACACATTCTATACCAGAAATATTACAGCAAACTGATGTGAAAGATAGTAAAAATAATGTCGAAGGTGAGTCGAATGAAAAGAAAAATATACCAGATAGAATAGAGAGTTCTCAGAATGAAGGAGTAGCTTCAGTTGGCGATGAAGAACTCTGTGACGTATTGGGAAACGGTCAACTAGTAAAACGAGTAGTAAAACCATCACAGTTCGATAGACGTCCAATGCGAGGAGATTTAGCCACAATCACATATTCCGGAAAATTGCCTAATGGAATCGTGGTGGAACAGAAGGAGAATTTTCAAGTGCACGTCGGAGATTTTGAAGTATAAATTTTATTTTTTGCATATGAAATGTCCATTAATATTTGTAATATTAGGTTGTTCAAGGACTGGATATGGTTATTCCACTTATGAACGTTGGCGAAGTTGCCGAAGTAACCATTGATTCTAGGTTTGCTTATGGTAGCATTGGAATGAAAAACAGTGAGAATGAATGTGCTAACATACCACCTGATACAACAGTAAGACAAATATTTGCAACTTTTTAATGGGGATATATAAAAACATGAAAAAAATTTCAGCTTACGTATGAAGTGCATTTACTGGACTCTAAAAGTGAAGACTTTTTAGATTTGAAATCTTTCGAAGTGCGCAGAAAGTATGGGTTAGTATCACTGTTGCTTTTTATTTACATTATTTAATTATAATCTGAAAAAAAAACAGAACTCGCAAAAAAGAAAGAGCAAATTTTTGGTATAATCGTAATGAATTCAACACGGCAATCCAATTGTATAGACGTGCATTGGAGTTTTTGGATGATCGTGATGGCGATCCTGATTCTGCCTTTGATAAAGAAGACTTAGAGGTAAGTACAAATGAAAATTGTAACAATTTTAAATATTTCGATTAATTTCTCTTATAAAAGTTTTCTAATAGTGACTTGCAAACGTTACTTGAGGACAGATTGATTGTGTACAATAATTTGGCCATGGCTCAAATAAAAATTTCAGCTTTTGATGCCGCTTTGAAATCAGTAGAGAACGTTTTGCGTTGTCAGCCAAACAACTCCAAGGCTTTGTATCGGAAAGGAAGAGTATGTATAGAGAGTAAAAAACAAGTATGTCCACTTAAAGGATATTTTATTTACAGATTCTTGAAGGAAAGGGAGACACAAAAGGTGCTATAAGTTTGTTGCAAAAAGCGGCTACATTTGAACCAGATAGCAAAGCAATTCAACAAGTTAGTGAAAAATTATTGATTTGCATTAATATAAGGTTCTAATTAAATCTATATAGGATTTAGCAAAGTTGATAATCAAAGCCCGGAGGGAAGAGCACAACGAAAAAGAAATGTATCAAAAGATGCTTGGTCAAGCCAAAAAACTGGAACAGAAGCATAAGCAACCACAAAAACAACAAAGTATTGAAAGTTCCAAGGTAAGTACATAGTAGGTAAAAGTTGTCTCCTCTTAATTCATTTAATAGTTGTCGTGATACTCATTGTGAACTCATAAAAAGCTATGTTCGACAGCAACTTGTTTGTTGCAATTAAAAATAAAACAGAGTTTCTTAGCGAAGTGTTTTCTATGCTTCTTTAATAATGTAAAAATATAAAAATATATATATATAAATATAAATTAAGGCAACAGCTCCATTTTCAGTTCAACTTTATTATTAGGAAATTAAACAAAAAAACGCAAGAAGTAAATGTTGGCATACCAGAGTATAGAGGAGTATGGAAACTCTTGATTTTTTTTTGTACATTTCGTGCAAATTCTTCAATTGTTATGTGTGCATATAGGGGTTGCACAGCGGAAAAAATTATTTATTTATATCTTTGTTTTGTTTATTAAGTCCCTTGGCTGCTTTTATGTATTTGTTTATAATAGCTGTGTTCGTTGAGAAATGTCAGTTAGCGTTTTTTAGAGTCTTTACCGAACAGGATTCAGTAAAAATTAGGCAGTAAGATGTATAATAGCTGTTTATTTTGGGGGTTATATTTGAATTCATTCATTTATACAATTCATTATTTCTGGTTTTACGTATTTTCCTAGGTGTTTTAATAAATTTGGCAATTATGTGAGATTTTTAAGTTATTAACTGTATCAAAATTTATTTCAACAGTGATGAAATTCTATATGCTTTATAGCCGTCCAACGATAAAGATATCAATATGTTTTTTTCTAATAGTCCTCTAAAAAGACGAGGGTTGATGTACAACTTGCTTTGCAACAATTTGTCGCTTAGTTTTTCAGTAAGGATGACTGAAATACGAAAATAAGTTTGAAATTCTTTTTCCGTGTAAGCCGGCCTTATTAACTCAACATTATTATAGAGTTTTTTTCAATTTTTTTTTCATTTTATGCATCGTCGTCGTTTCCGTCGTCGTTGTGGCCGTAGCAGCAACTTTGCTTCGAATTTGTTATGCGGCTCCTTTGGTTGCCATTGATTGATGATTATAGAAATCCAAAACCAACCGTTGTACTAGAAATAATAATAGATTCTAATTTTATGTCTTCCTAACTTCTAATTTCTCAATGGAAGCTGAGTGCTGAGCGTGCGATGATTCCACTCTACTGCCACCACACTTTCGATTAACGAGTGCCTTTACCATTGTTGGAATCATTGATATTGTTCAGTTAAATTAAATAACATTACATTTAACCACTTATTTTGTTGGCATATTATTCATATTAAAGAATTAAAATTATTTTAATTTTAACTCAATTTTTGTTTGTTGACAAAATTTCAATCGTATGATCACAAATCAGCTGTATTTCATACTTGCTAGTTTTTACTGGATCAAATTTTCCCAACACGAATTTGCAACTTTCTCTCCAACTAAACGTCAAAATTGTGCTCTCCCGTTACCAATAAATCCAGTAAAGTTTTGTAAAAATTGTTACTGCCCATCTAGTCAACGAACAAAACTATTGTCTGTTAATTTGCTAGCAGAATTCCAAACTTCATGTTCTCAGATGCCTATATTACGAACGATACTTATCTGATGAGTTAGTTGCATAGGAACCATATGTGGCACGTCTGGCCGCAAATTATTTAACCAAAATAGCCCTGAGTACCCTAGTATGTCTTATGTTTGCAATTATATTCAATGGGGTAACACCTTTATATATTGTTCTCTAAATTTCTTTCTTTTCAGCTCAAACTTATAGGATATTTAATGGGATCAATTTTAATTGGTGTAGCTGGCGTTGCTATATACAGATACAAATACTAAGGAACTGTTGTACAAAGGATAAGCGCAGATTCCTTGCGGTGACAGTTTTAACACCTATTTAATGATCAAAAATTAAAGAATTGATAATACATTATAAAAACAACAAAATAAGAAATCCATATAATTTCTTTTTAAGTAATTTTTTTATTTTATATAAATTTTGGTGTTGTATAGTGTGGGATTTAAGAGCTTATGTTAATTTTTGTTGGTAAATATAATATATATTTGAATATAATGGACTTTTAGATATATAATAAATATCATTCCATTAGCTAAGGTTGTTACATTACACCCGTTTATTGTGTTAGTAATTTAAAATAACGGTAAGTTACTTTGTAAGAGTCAGATTTTGACGTGTTGCTCCATTTTGAATTTAATTATTAAACAGACTCCAAATATCAAAAAATCTTTTTTTGTTGCCTTTATTCCCAGTTCCGGCAAACCCTAAAAAGGAGTAAAAGCATAAAACTGCAAAATTAAAATTGTGCTCGAAATTGTACTCACATGCTCCTCAATAGCACAGCATCCAAATAGGATAAAAATTTGGCAAATAAATTGTATTTTGTAATCAAATTATAAATATTCACTGAAAAATTAATTCAACTAGTGGAGGCACGCTTTTACCGACCGATTAAGTTGGTAGCATCTTGTTTGAAATAAATGCAATTAATTTATGAAATGTTCTTAAAATAATACGAACATGAAAACAAAGAGAGAACGCCTAAACGCTAGCGCTCTCATTTGGGATGACGCGCGTTGTCACTCATTGGCGTTAGAAAACGCTACGCCGAACGCTCCAATTTAGGTATATCAGTAAACACAGCCTGCCAACCAGTAATTGTCGATGATTAATCGATAAGAATCCGCGATGATATACTATTATAATCGATATTATTCGTATCTAATTTGCCCGCAATAACAATTCTAGTTCAAATTATGTTAGCCGACAATTATATCAATACTTTGAGGAAATAAGCACCTTTTAATTAGTTGGAATTAATTGAAATAATGGAAAACAAATATTCCAATTTGACTTATTCGACTCTTACAAAATTGGATGTATCATCAAATAATATTTCCAAGGATTATGTCTTCCTTGTGTGTGCGAATGCTCTAAAATGTGGTGAGGTCACAGCCTGGGAACTTCTTCAACTCTGGATAAATAAGTTAAAATATTGTTACAAGTTTGAAGACTTCAGCCTTACTGATTGGAAACTTTTTACAGTTTGTTACCAGAATCACTTTGATAAAATTGTATGTATCTTTAGATGTATTTTTGAAATGTTTCTAATACTTATTTACATTTTTACAAAGGATTTCATAGGTACTGGTTCTGATGTGGATAGTACTTATAAAAACTTGGCTACTTGGTTGAATGAATCATCTGTTTTCCTTAATACCATCTGTGCGGATGCAGCAAAATTTAATTTGCAAGGAATATGCTATTTCTTGAATTTTATCTGGGAAACAGTGCAAAACACCTGCATGTTTTTTAAAATAAAGTTAGTATTCATTCTTATGATATTATTTATATTTGTATGTAAGCATAAATATATGATGGCTCTGATAAAATTTGTAATGAATTGCTTTATTCGATTTAGCTCTAGAAAAATGAATTTGAAGTCTGAAATGAAAAATATAAATTCTCTACATGAGTCTTCGCATAAGCTGGTATCGAATTGTTTGGAGGATTTGGCAGAACTAACTGCTGTGGAATATTACGCTGTTGGACAATGTGAGCTTACTGTATATATTTCAAGTGGTAGGCAATGTATGTATAATATTATCTTGTAGTTATTCAAAGAGTGTGCCTTAATTCCATGACTGACCCCTGCATAGGAATTAAAACGAAGATCGAAACATGGAAATTCGTTGCTAAATTCATGTTAAAACATGAATCTTTTAAAGAAATGCACAACGAAAAACTGAACTTGGCGGAAATGGCTATGCGTGCTTTATTACGAGAAGTGGAAACAAATTTACTTGAAGTAAATAAAAAGGTAATAAAAAGTTGTAACGTACGCTTAAGTGATTTTCGGACGACCTCCTTTTCTAATTTGTGAATTGTGTTCCCAACAAATAGAGAGACCTTCTGCTTATAGAAGAGATCTAGTTTACATCTTTCTTTTTAACATAATGATAGCTTAAATTATGACTATCTCTCGTTTCTTTTGTATGAATATGCCTGCCATACATTAATTTATCAAGCAATCAAGAAATCCATTCTTTTTAAACATAAATTCCATAATATGAAAGTAAATAAGTTGTTCAACACTTAACTATTGAAATTATTAATCATGGAGGCTATGCTGAGTTTATAATATTCTTTTGGTGCGTGCACCATTGTTTTATTTTGAGGTCATGTTCCAAAATGCAACGGTAAAGTTATTGATGCGCAAACAAAAGCAAACTGCGCATTGCTAATGTTTGATTTATATTAACATTTTTTGAAAAATTAAAACAAACATGGAATATTGTAGAATATTCGTTAACCGCTAAATTCATAACATGAAATTTAATAAACAATTTTTTGGGCTGAAAACTTGAAGTGTTGGCAATAAGAAAACTTGAATTCTTCGAATAGTTAACAATTTAATATATCTGCAAGAATACAGTATTGATTTGAAAAGAAAAGGTACTTACGTTTTAAATTTGGGTAAAGCTCTTATTCACATTCGTTGTTATTTGGCCACCTGGACTTTGGTTTCATCAAAACCCTGCACAGTAGCTTCTTTTTTTTTTTTTTTTTTTTTTTTTTACTAATTTTGGGACCATTTTATAATAAAAAAAGTGCCAAGTATGTGACTGCGGTGGTGTTAGTACGAAAGATCAAAAACAAAATTTGTTTAACTTGTGTTTTCTTCAGTATAAGAAAATTTTCCCATATTTACATACATAAACATTTTTGAAAGAAAAAAAAATTATTTCTTTTTATTATATAAATATCAAATCCCGCCCACTGTATATATGACGAAGTTGGTTCGGTGTCGTCAACGGTTGTCGTAACCTTGTATTCTATAAACCTTGATTCAAACCTATGTATGTGCAAATTTCATTAAAATGCTAAGGAAATTTTGGCAAACAATATTGAAAATTGAAAAATTTCAAACAAACATTTCAGCAGTTGAGCAACGAACGAATATCGAGCTAGTTTAATTCAAACCAATCTGCAATTAGGGAGAGAAATTGATATTGAAAAGGTTTTACTTGTATTTAACAGTATGCTAGAAACACCAGCAACTGCAGCAACACCAGAGCAGAAAACACAACCAAAACCAAAACATTGATAACTAATATAGTTTAGCCAAGCTAATAAGCGACGTTTACGTCGTGAATGACAAGCCTACCGATCGCCCGAAGCAAAAATCCGACTTAAGATGGAAGAAAACAAGCTAATAAAGCATTATAATACGAAGAAGAAAGAAATATGAAATATGAAAAATCTTATAACGTCTTTGTCTCCCAACGCTTTGGAAAGCTAGCAAAAACCTTTTGCCGCGGAGCATCTGAATCTGAACTAGAACAATGTTATTACCGTGTTAGATCAAAAAAATCTCCAGGAGATGATCATATCTCACCAAGAATGCTAAAAGAACTCGACGCATTCGGAAAATATCCAAGTTCAAACTTGGCGTTAAAAAGTTGAGACAAGAAATTTAAAGCAATATTTGGTGGCTCTGTTAGCATTTGTGGTGACTTTTTGATATTATATTTAACGTTTTTGCTATAACTTTTATCTCAGATGAGGTCGTACTCTCGTCGAAAATAGTTCTAGTAGCATAGTGCTGCATTGGGTTGGAATATTTCGCTAAGGTAATTTGCAAAACATTTTGCCTTTACTTCCACAGAACGGGCCCAAGTATCAGTTTTCTGTCTGAACGGCATCTCAATTTCTACTGGTGGCTTAAAGTTCTTTTCCGTCTTCCATAGTGAGTTTCTTTAAGACGAAATTGGTGTCAAAGTAAATAAATCTTTTTAGGTGCGTCCCTTCTTCACATTTTAAAACTCTTCTCAGTTTTTTCTTAGCATATTTTAGATGATGAGGATCGTCTATTCTGCCTTTCTCGGCGCAGTCTACGCTTTTCGATTACTGGGCCCTCAATTAGGCTGTTGGTGGTTCGTTTTTTACTTCGAAGACTCTGATGGTTTTGGTGTTGCTACTGTTGAATAAATAAATATTGTCCTCTTTATCCATTCCACATATTACTGCAGTTTCCACTTTCATGTGGTTGCTAAGATATTTCTTCTACTGAAGCCAATTTGTTCTGGGCGTTGTCAGGCGAAATGGTTTCCCAACTATAATTCGTTGTTTGAATAACTAGATCAGAACTGGCGAATGATCGGAGCACAAGTCGGAACTGGCTTCTGTAATGTTTTTTGTAACTTCAAAATCTATAAGATCAGTTGGTCGACCTTTGGGTTAAGAAGACGGGAGACGGGAATCTCAGAAAGTATGTTCGCCATTTGCAATAAATCTATTATCTATATATATAATTGGCTGAATCGGCCGAGCTCCTCCTCCAATTTGCGTATTGATGTTTTTCCAACAAATGGAGGGACATCCTCCGAACGATTGATGATTTTTTATGAGCAGCTTTTGATTTTCATGTCCGAAATACACTCGGAGGGGTTGACACTCTCTTCAGATTTAGCTTAATTTATTATTTAAATTAATTTTCTATAACTTTTTGAATGTTAGTACGACACCAGGATTTGATCCCGAACCTTCCGAATGGCAGTACGTAATGCTAACCACTCGGCTACCGCGGCCGCTAATATACCCATTTAATAACACACTTCAATTTTAACTTTAAACATTATGTGTTAACGATTCTGGTAAAAATGAAAATAATAATGTGCTATTATATTTTAATTTGGTTCTTAAGATTTTATAATTTATTATGATGCTTCTGATATCGAAGCAGATTCAGTGAAATAAAAATAATTTTGGATGTGGGTCGTATTCGGTTGTTGTTGTTGTTGTTGGTCTAGCGGCTTCGTTAATTCGGAATCCGGTATTATTACTTCCGGTCGTCTATTAAAAATACAATAAATTCATATGAATTAAATTTAGATTATAAACAAAATACCTTCCTTTACAGGATCTTACCGAGATTGAACCATATGTGGAACAATATTTACGAATAACTGGCTTTTATCTACAAATATTGTACAGGATGGTAACCGTCTTTCAGCACTCCTCCTTCCCCGTACCTAAGGAATTTTTCAATGTTTTGCTTTTGTCCATGTCGTAAGTATTTATTGTAGCCATAAACTAAACGGTGGGCTGTGATCGAGTCGCGTTAATAGCGGCATGTCAAGTTTTTATTGTAAATTTATTACGTGTTATACATGTAATCCGATCGAAGTTGAATATTCACGTTGTGTGTTCAAATTTAATTTTCGGAAGGTATGTATGATTATTCAACGAAGTTTGTGTTTTGTATTTCAATTTATCGGAAAATCGTTTTTATTTATGAATTATAAAAGGCCGAGAGATGTATGTAAGTATGTTTGTTGTAAAGCTTGTCCTAAATTAATCGGCAATTGAATTAAAAGCAATGCAGCTTAATGCGCGACGTCGCATTTCGGACATCGCAAAAGTTATGCCTAGGAAAATTAAGTAATAATCGAAAATCAATGGTCAGAGCTGGCCACCATTTTAATTAGCTACCGAAGGACCATTTACAATAATACAAAATTAACTTAATTCACTTTTGGCAGAACTTTCATTTCACAGCGTAGGGCACAGTGCGAATAATATTTGGAAGCAGTTCTACAACTTAATTAGATATTTACTATTGTTACTTCCGATCTCTTCACCTGAGAACCTCAGTATGGCAGCCGTTTTATATATAAGTGAAAAATAAAATTATAAGTCATAAAGTAAAAAACCGAAAACTCATTTTAAACTTGTTTATTAAACTTCTCTACGAATACACAAATTTCTTGAAACTCACTTTTATAAATGAAGCTAGAAGCACAACAATTTAGTCTTCTGCTCAAAATTTTTGCACAAGATGTGACACTTTCCGCTTGCAGGAACAATATATTAGTTCAAGTAAAAAGTTCGGTTTTTTTTATTGATTTTTTCAAATATAACTTTGTCAAAATTTGTCCGATTTAAGTCAAATATGCGCCGTTTTGTTCGTAAACGAGATGCCAACTCGAAGGTTGGCAAAAAAACTCGGAGAACCAATTTTCACAGGCCTCTCTTGAGGCCAACTTCTCACCATTAAGCGCGTTCGTCATGAACAGGAAAAGATGGTAATCACTTGTTGCCAGGTCCGGACTAGAAGGTGGGTGCATTAGGATCTCCCATCCGAGCTCCTGGAGCTTTTGGCGCGTCACCGAAGACGTGATGGAACACAATTCGGCCTCCTTGCCAATCCCATCAAACACACAGCAAAACCTTCCTGGCCGTCAATCATGGCTTGTCAACCGTTTCCGCCGGATCACCGTGTTTCGAGCACGATTGATTTCGCTTGGCGTTGTCGCAAGTGATCCACTTTTCATCGCCAGTCACCAAACGCTTCAGAAATGGGTCGATTTTGTTGCGATTCAGCAGCGATTCGCAGATGGAAATTCCGTCCATCATGTTTTTTTTGCGTTAGTTCGTGTGGCACCCAAACATCGAGCTTCTTTTTGAATCCAAGGTTATGCAAATGGTTCCAAACGGTTTTCTGGCTTATCTTTAGTTCCTCAGCAATTAAATAAATGCTCACGTGACGGTCTGTTTCCACTATTTCCATGATTTTATCGCAATTTTCGACGACAGGCCACCCGACGCGTGGTGCATCTTTGACATCGAAACTACCGGTACGGAACCTCGCAAACCACTTTTGTGCTATATGTTCGTTTACAGTATCGGGCCCATAAACTAAATTAATTTTTTCAGCCGCTTTGCCTGCTTTTTCGCCTTGATCGAAGAAAAATTGTAAAATATAGCGAATTTTCTCTTTGCTGGTGTCCATTTTTGACGTGCGCTCACAACGTACTGAGTCAATCAATCGAAGAACTGTCAAAGACAAACTTTTAGCGCAAATGAACACGTTTTCAGCGCCGTATAGCATGACATCTCTTAGATAAAAACCGAACGAAATTTTCACTTTACCTAATATAATTGTTCCCGAAGAGTTTATGCCAACGAATTTAACGGTTTAATGGTGCACGCCCGTTTGTTTTGTGCCAAACGCCTCTTCAATATTGACCACAAATTTTCAATGGGATTAAGGGCTGGACTTTGCACAGGCCATTTCATTACCTGAAATATTTGTGCAGTTATCCAATTTTGCACGGTTTTTGCCGTGCGTTTGAGGTAACCGGCTTGATGGAAAATTATTTCATCCTCTGCATAGGCACTGTGGTCTACAAAATTGGGTAAATGGCTTTTAAGAATTTGCAGGTAGTCTTCCTCATTATTCCATTAATTCTTACAATTGGTCCCAAATGCAACGAAGTAAAGCAACCCCAAAGTAACAAACTACCTCCGCCATGTTTAACCGTTTGTTTCACAAGATGATTTTAAATCGGTTCATGAGGTCTGCTCCAGAAGTATTCTTTTCCATCTGAATGCAACCTGTTGTTTCATCAGACCAAATAACATGTTTCCAATCCTCTGTGGTCCAGTTCTTATGCGCTTTGCAGAAATTTAGATGCGCCTCGATGTTTTTATAGGACCGAGCTGTTTTTTTCTTTTTACTGCTGCTATTAAACTAATACGGTGAAGCGCTCTACAATAGCTACCAGTCAAATATAACGGTAAATTTCGCGTTACTGTGAAACGTTTGGCTTACTTTGATTTCACTTATTCAAAACGTGCAAAACTGAGTTTATTGTGTTGCCTTATGTTTTTGTAATAAATTGTGATGATTATGTTTTTTTATTGTGATATTGAATACGTAATTCTTTTCCTAATATAATAAGAAATAACTTCTGAAAATTTCAAAAAATTTCGTTCATTATTTATCATTTTATGACACTTTTAGTAAATATACTCGTAATGCCAACATGCACTCCCTTATGTTCGCCAGTGTATGTTCATATGCCTGGCTCTTCGTTCTTGATTCCTTAGGTTTCTCCGTTTTTTTTTAGAACAAGGGTTAATTTTATAAAAATCTAACAACAATCATACAGGTCTACGCCTCCTATTGGATGAGTGCATAAGTTCGTGTCCGATTTCAAGTGCAAACTAAAATTGAAATTTTTTGAAGAAAGCGCTTTTATTAATCAATTATGTATTCGCCATCATGTTCGGCAATCCACTCCCAACGTTCAACCTTTCACGAGCGCCACTCTCACACGATTCGTACGGCATCCAGCGGAATCGGGCACGAACTTATGCACTAATCCAATATATGTTTGTTATAACACTCCATACACCACTAGTGGCGACACCAGTGTTTGAATTAACTTTTAAACTTTTAATTGAGAACTAGTGGAACACTCTTGTTGCCATACCAGCGGCAGGAAACTAAATTATGTGAACAGCAAAATTAAAGTCTGCGATATTTAATTATTAACTCCTTTTTATTCATAAGACAACAGTTTCTATACCGATTGCTTCGAGTTGTTCCTATCGCTAAAATGGCTTTTAACGTAATCATCAGGCTCATGGAGGTGAAGCAATTTTCGAATTTTTATTATTGTTTTATTTTGTGGAAAACTAGATGATATTTTCCTAATCCGACACCTCCCTTATCCTATATAGATTGAAAAACGTATGCGATAGCTGAAACTAAAGCTCTTGTAAATATTCCAAAGCCCCATTTATTGGGCTACATTGGTAGATATTGTTTTAGATTGTGATGTCCTTTATATTTAATCATCTGTTCATCGGTACTTTGACACTTCTGCTGAATTTTGATGGGCTCAAAAGAACTCAACCAGGTCAAAAAAGGCTATCGCGTGGATTCCACTTCACGGTACAACGTTGTACATTCTGTAGAAGTCTTTTGGGCAAGGGTTTTGGCGTCCTCCCACCCGCAAAACAACAATAGTTTCTTCTTCAACTTCCTCTTTATATGGAATTGCAAGATAATCTCTACAATAACAAATTCAGTAATTAAGTAATGTTTTTAAATATTTATCTTATATTTCTTTTTATATATAATATTGTGATTATACTACCATATAAATCAAAATTATATCTACGAGTATAATACGAATTTACCTTTGCTTGTAAATCGTCCTTACTTGGAAAAAAAAACACTATAAACTTTCGAACAAAAACTTTAAGGAACATTTTGTTTAACCAATTTCAGGGACCAATAACTTTTTATAAAAATTAAAAACATGGAATATGGATTGTTCGGCTCTCCCCGAACTTAGCTTTTTATGATTGTTTTGATTTATATTTACCGTAGATTTTTCAAATTACCTTCTGTATTATTTAAATTGTATATTCCAGGTCGTCAAATAATCTTCGAATTCAGAGCGTGTTTGGTTTTATCGAAAAATATGTGCTAACCAGTCTAACTAATATACTTCCATTGGTGTTTAAAAATAAAGAGCTTCAAGAGGTAATTATATGATATTTTATTGAACTAGAACTTAAAATTTATCAATGCTGAAATCTTTATACCTTCCATGAACTCATACATACACACATACATACATATGTAGCTCTCGCACTAATCATCTTGTACGCAGTAGAGTGCACGTAGTTTTCTTCGAACATTTTCAATAGCTCGAGCATTTGAACAGCGAGTAAATATTTTATTTATTAAATTAAGTCTATGTTTATAATAACCTTATAAATTAGATGCAAAAATTTACTCGAGCCCTTGTTCAACACCCGATAAAAATATTCATAAGGTATAATCGGTGAGACCAGTCTTCGTTTGCTAGTGAAACATTTGTATGCTTCTCTCATTCTGCTTTGCAGCCAACTTAGCAAGATATTTAAAATAAAAGTGTAACTATTATAAACTTTCATTTACATACTTGTATGTACATACATATTCTCGTATGTACATACATATTTATTTTTTAACTTTACATTTCTATGACGTTTAATAATATGTTCGACGCTCTGTGTGGTGGCCATGAAATTTATTTAAACACAATAAAGATATATTTGCTATACAACACAGACATCTGACTGTTCACTTGCAATCTTTCTTAATATATTACATATAGGCAACAGTAGTCGAGTGATTAGCATTGCGTACTGCCATTCTGATGGTTAAGGTTCGAGTTCTGGTTCGAAAATTGGAGGAGGAGCTTTTATGAATTTAAGAATAATTATTGTAATAATTATTGTAACTTCATCGCAGCAATCTTCTCCAATTTTTGTTACGCGCCTTTATCCTCTTCCTACCAATTTTGCAACTCACAGTTTTTTTCCCCGCTCCTGGAAGTATTGACATTCTTGGCTAAGGAACCATATTTGTTCATCTGCGTATATCCAGGATTTATTGGTTTTACAAACTTTATTAGGGTTTTGTTTATGAAAGGTATAAAAAGTCGACAAATGCATTTTAAATAAACATTTTTACTATTGATCGAAAATGCTTAATTTTGTATATCTGATCAATATAATTATTATAATCACATGTACTACTAAATCTTTTTAGTTGGTTTTGAACCATGTTAATGCAAAGGAAGGATTTTCATACGAGTTACTAATTGCTTATCTTCAATCTTTTATAACTGATAACAATGAAGATTTCCTTATGAGCAGTTTGGAGTTCCTTACCGATATTTTGAGAGCACTGTTCCTAGGTAAGTAAATGAATTAATTATTAAGGGGACCCTCCTCTGATTTGGGATAAAAAAAATCTATTTTTTTTATGCATTAATGTTATATCATTGAAATATTTACTTATGTTGTTGTTATTAGTACTATTGAATTAGTTATGTTTGGTAGTACAATCATATGCGGGCCACCGGTGGTACGCGCCGCCCGATCAGGCAGACATGTGCGAGCCACCGATGGTACACGCCGGCGTGAACATGTTAAATTAAATTGAAAATCGGATACGGCTTTACCGATTCCAAAGTTATATGATAAAGAATCGCATAATCTTTACATTAGAATTGTTTTAAGTGTCAAAAATACAATATTTACTCAAATGGAAAATGTGTATCCTATTTTTTAACTAAAAATTATTAAAAAAAATTATTTAATTTGTGTATGATATGTAAGTTTTTCTCACATATCATACAGTGTTATTTACATAAAAAATACATAAAGTCCAAACAATGCCTTTCATTTATTTTTTTAGGTGGAGAGATTTTCGTTGTTCCACACCGTTACGATGAAATAATACAACTATTTGCTGCTTTGATAATCTCTGATCTCTCTATGGCGTTACTTCGCAATGTACAACAAAGTGTTATTAAAGGAAATTCATCATTATCCTATGCATGCACAGATATACTATTACTAGCATCAAGGTGAATATTAATTTTAAATTATTATTGAATATTGCTTTAATAACATAATAATTATTTATTTATACTTACTTACATGTGTGTGCGCAGTTGCTTAGATTATCAATCTAAAGAATTACTGAATAAACTAGAGTTCTGGGTGCAAACAAATAATAGATTCGCACTGTTTTCCTCAGATTTTAAACGTTTAAATGTTGAACGCCTCATAGGCCATTACTTTGCGTTATGCTTGGGAAAATGTTCTAAAGAAGATATTGAAATTTTATTAAATCGCTCCATAAACGGTTACAACGTGAAAAGTTGTATTACAGATAACTGCCATAAAGCGACGTTAGAGATAGCGAAATCGGAAGCGCGCAGCAGATTATGTAACGTAATAGAGGCGTACGAGCTCAATGAGATGTGTGTTAAGGATTATTACGAATTGGTAAATATGATTTTTTAAACGTTTTTTTTAATATAATGGTTGTTTATTTTATACTACACTGGTCAACCAAATATATTTTTTTTTTGTGTTTCTTCATGCATAAATAATGAGTCTGGGCAATGAAAAACAATGAAAAATTCATTTTTAATTCATATATGTAGTCAGATTTGGTCTGATTTACGTCGATAAGTATATTGTAACCCTTTAAGTGTCGGACGCTGATATATTGACTCTTGCTGCACTGACGAGAAGAATTACAAAAAGCAAGCTTCAACATTACAGAAAACATTTAGACTGGACAAGACTCCGTAGCTCGTTTTTTATTGGAATTACAGAACATGCAAGTTTTATTTGATAAGCTCGACTCAGCTTCTCAGTTTTGTGATACAATGATATGCAATAGTCAGCTATATAATACTATGGTAGTAAAAACTGTAATGACGCTTAATATTGGAAAATTTGGCGTTCCTCTTTCTCAGCTTTCATTAGCGGGTACTGCATCGAATACTTCTAAAGCTGAAGCGCTTTCATCCATTGTCTCTGCCTTATTATTTCACCGCATATCTCGTACAGATCTTCGTTCCACCCCATTTCCATCTTTCTCTCGAAAACTCCTAGTGCCGACTCTCTGAATGTCGACATCATCCACGCTTCTGCACCATGCATACAGCAGGACGGGAGTTATGTGCGACTTATACATTATTATTGGTGTTAATTATAATCCGTAGGAATTAGATATGTATGACTTCGAAGTTACGACTGTCAATAGTGACGTGGAAAAAGATTCGCGAATGCGATGACTGTTTGATGATAAGAAATATTTGGTTCAGATCCATTCGCTTCGCTTCTTTGTCTTAGGTGGAGAAAGCAGAACAAACGGCGTGGGTGTCAGGCCAATGATACAATATCATCGGCTTATGCCTGCAAGTGTAAACTCTTGCAAAAGATTGTCCTTTGTCTATTTTGCTCCGCAACTCTTACTATTTTTTCCAGCATCTAATTGAAGAAATCACACGATAAAGTTAACCCTGCCTGAAACCTCGTTTGGTACCGAACTGCTCTGAAATGTCCTTCCCAACTCTTTCTGTGTTTCTGATATTGTGGCAATATCAAATTTAGATAGCGGTATAGAGGCAGTTCTTTCTCGTTCTGGCGAAGGGAGCTTTAAAATCGGAGAAGAGGTGATGTGTATCGATTTTTTTTCACGGGTCGCGCATTGTTAATATGGTGGACCGCAATGTTGGGCAGTAGGCTATAGTCTGTTTTCTCTCCACTGCAGTTCAACAGTCCTCATGTAAATGCGTCACCAAAAACGTTAATAGAAAGAACATCCAAATATTGCTCTCTATTTCTTTGCAAAGCTTAAAAGTGTCTTACTACAGCTAGGATATTATCCGCAAACATGGAAAAAGTCGAAGATAATTGTAACTAAATCAGGCAAAAGAGCAACCGTGCCATCATAGTATAGACAAATCACAATAACATCGACAACGTATGACATGATGGGATTATTTATAAAAACCAAACAATCATTAGATAACATGTTCCAACTTGTCCTACTTATCCATATATATACTCGTATTATATATATAATTGGCGCTTTGTAACCGCTGAAGCGATTTTCGGCCGAGCTCCTCCTCCAATTTGTGGTTTTGCGTCTTGATGTTTTTCAAGCAAATGGAGGGACCTACAGTTTATACCAAGTCGCCTTTGAATGGCTGATGATTTTGTATGAGGAGCCTGGCCTTCTGAATGGCAGTATACAAAGCTACTCACTTGGCTATTGCGGCCATCTCCCACAAAAGCACAATGTCCTCTGTCCATCTGTCAAAACAACACCTTGAACTAATTGAAGAATGGCTAACAAAATGGTGAATTAAGTTTACAGAAATAACGGTTAAGCCAGTGGTGTCTTTTAAGCCAGAAATCTGGACTCGGCATTAACAATAAAGTGCTTTATAATTCGACTATAGAACCGATATAAATGTAATATTGACATTTTAAAAGGAACTATATCAGTTGAACCATGGTAAATGCTTAAGTAAACCTCCATAAACGCCTTAAATAAATCGGCTGTGAGATGAGCTGAGAGTACTACTCTTTTTAAAACTATTTTTTTTTTAATTAGGCTTACTACTGTGGAACTCCTCCTCGTTGAAGGACAAGTGGTAATTTTTTAACAGTTTAATTTGTTATCAATTTCGTCTTCACCTCAACTGAAATATAAAAATATACCGGGGGTATTTAGTTGCTTTTCGTTTAAATTTATTTATTTTGAATAATTTATTGTAGTCTCACATCTAAATTCACTGAACTAAATTTACGATCTAAAAACAAAAGGAAGTTGAAATCTATTAACTAAATTAAAATCTATTTTACGTCTACTTGCGTATATTAGAATCCCATTCCCATTCGACCCCAGCATTTTGATGAGCAACGCGGAGTCAAACGCTCATTTCTAATGCGCTAATACATTTAATACTGTTTTTAAGATTTTATAACTTATTGTTAGGCTTCCTGTCGAAAAAAGTACGATTAAATATTGTTGGAACTTGGACCTTTAGATTTACAAAAGTCATTTAGATATTGCAATTACACATCTAACATATTTCTTTTCTTGATTTGATAAGCGGTTAAAAAGCTGAGCTATATAAAATATTTAAAATTTATTATTTTGTTCTCGTTCCTTAGGTCTCTGCAATTCAAGATCTGGCCAATTACGAAGCAGATGTGTCCAATTGTTTACAACGCAAGATTTCGGATCTTCTTATAAAGGTTTGCAAAACTTGTATAATAAATAGGAAGCTTTCTTTTAAGCGTCTCTTAAGTGTTGCACTGAAGTTTATCACTAATTCCAATGTTAGCTTCGAAACTCAGTTGGGTGTTATCAACGTAATTAAAGAAGCACTAGCAAGCGGAATCAATTTTCCTTTGGTGTCATTTTGGCTGTTTTTGCAAGTATTCCGTAACCATACAGACTCGAAGGCAAATAATGAAGCAAAAGAAATTTTCAGCATGATAGAAGTGCCAGATATCATTCAAGTTAGCATTTTGAAACCACCACAAGCATTACCTACAGCGACAGTTGACTCTCGACATTACTTGTATATTCAAGGCCGAGAATGTGGGAAAATCACAAAACCCACTTTTGTTAATAGTAAACGAGCGCGTATTGATGTCGACCCTGACGAGTATGGACTTGATGATGTTATGCAAAACATCAGCCAATATGTGAAACAGCTCGTCAAATTTTCCAGACAAATAAAAGAAAGCGATTTAGTAAAACTTAATAACATTCATGTTGATATCAAAAGGATAACAGACCATTGCAGCAATTTAAATAACTAATGTATATGTGTATGTATATTTGTAAACTATTGTGCAGATTATATAGAAGTTATTTTTTAAAACTTCATTATCTCTCCAAAAAGCCGATCGTTATGTTTTTGCGCTCTGGTGCATTGAGGTATTTGGCATATAAACGATTTTCCTCTTCCTCCTCTAGTAAAAGTCCTAAAAGGAAACCAGAGAGTAATCGAATTCAAAAAAAAAAAAAAAAAAAGAAATGTGTTTGTTTTATTTTTAAAACTCACCGGCAAAACTGGCTGATACGAAACATACTATGCTTCCTACAACGAAAGCGCGCATTGCTACTGATGTAATAACATATCTTCTATTGGGCGCCAAGGCACTAAGTACACCAATAAGTATCCCTAGAGCACCGGGGTTTGCAAAACCACAAATGGCAAACGTTGTTATGCTTATGCTTCGGGCCTGTAAAATATAGATTAATAGCAGTATGTAAATGATAAAATATATGATTTGAATTATTTACATCAAGATCTCCACTTTTGATGTATTCTCCCAAACGTTCATAAGCGACAAATTCATTAATAATGGTTTTAGTTGCAACAACTTTCGCCACAATATTGCAGTCTTTATAGGGCACACCCATAGCCCATACCAGTGGGATGAATAGTTTTGAAAATATCCATTCAAAATCGATGTCCTCCAATCCAACCAGAAAACATAACCAATTAACAATAGCATTCAGAAATGCCACAAATGCAACGAAAGCGACGATATTAGCGGCAATGCCCGCTACAATAGGAATCGCATTATTTGCGCCATTAGAGGCCGCATCCAGTATTGAAGAGTCTTCTCTGTATTATTGTATATTTGAAAGAAATGAAATTTGCATTATTAAAGCAATAGACAGATAAATAATAAAATTTACAATTACTTGAAAAATAAGAATATTCCTCAAATTTTTTGTCTTCATTAAATGATATATCGATTAGTGTCGTTCGGGATTTTTATGAATAATATATATGTACATATGTATATGGTAAGGTAAAAAAAGGAAAACTAAACCTTTTGCGAGTGCTTCTTTGGAAAATGGTACGAGAGCAATTTTGTGAAATCGTAAATTGTGTGGACATCATCGAGTAACTCAAAAATTTCTCATCTGTTTGTTGGCGGGGTTACTAAATTTGTTTTTAGTTTGGAGCTAATGGAAAAGTTGTGGCTATCAACACCAGAGAATAATAAAAGAGAAAATTAGGAAAATTTCAAAATTGAATGTGGGAAGGATTACAGCTGAGCCCTTACTCTGTGGTTTAATTCGAAAGAAAGCTTTTAAGTGCTTGATACTCCATTCTATTCCCCTTTCGATTATCGAATGTTTGATACTGTATATTTCGAAAGCTAATGCCAAAATGGGCGAAAGTTTGTACATCCAATGTAACTTAAAAATAATATTTTCATGAACAATTATTTTTTAAGCACAACGTTCATTGATTTTAGAATTTTTTTTTTGCATCTGGTATTTGCTGAAATTTGATTCAATGATTCAAACGTATTATAAAGCATGATTTTAAGGTAGTTTCATTCTCTCTTTGTAGTAGGTTTCATAGCTATCTGTCATTAAACGTGTTTCGCCTTTTTCGTGCTACCTTCTTCTCTTGGGAAAAATCTATCACTTTTAAATAAAAATTATGTAGAGTGTTTTAACATTGTTTAAATGTTTAAACGCCAAAAATTACATATTACATAGTTTTTTCCAACCACTGATAGTGGACTTCATTGGTATATGCCTTTCTTGATTGTTGTATAACTTTAGTAAGTTGTTAAAAAGTATCAGAAAGGGAATAAATTAATCCAACAAAATTCAAATCAAATTCAAGAAAATCAGGAGCTCACTGGTCTTGCTATATCTAACTGTACGTATATGTTTAAATGCAGATCAAAATTTTGTGAGCAAACAAGATATTATTTTAATAATTGTTTGTTTTTGAGAGAGTCGTTTAAGTCGACTACATTTTCCAAAACATTTAAATTTAATCTAACCGATAATTATATTGAAATTCGGATATAGTCAGTCAGTTAGTTAAACAGGTTATTCGATCAAGGAACACTGATCAAGCGGAATTAGCACTGCTGGCCCGTTGTGATATCTCTGTTAGTCCATAAATAACATAAAAATATTATTAACTGATTAACTTACGATTTCTCTAATTCAATATTTTTTGATGTTGTTTGACTTTCTTCCGTTTCTGGCATATAAAGTTTTGAGAACGCCAATGCCGCAGGCGCAGCCATAACACTGGATGTAATTAAATGTGCTGCCGAAGCGCCAAAGCTTAAATATGCTGCCAAAACCGTTCCAGAAACTGTAGCGAATCCAGAAGCCATAATGGAATGTAATTCACTGGAGGTGAGCTTTTTGAGATATGGCCTTATTAGCAAAGGACTCTCTGACATGCCAAGAAATATATTTGCAGCTGAAGTAACACTTTCACAAACGGTCGTGCCCATCAATTGCTGCAGCAGCCAACCGAGTTTCATAACGATCCATTGCATTACACCCCAATAATGTAAAATAGAAATAAAGAAACTGAAAAAGAATATCACTGGCAAAACGGCAAAAGCAAATATGCCATCGTCGATAACGGCATTTCCAAAAACGAAACGACTTCCTTCATCACTAAATGATAGAAAAGTAGCAACTTTATCGCCGATGCATTCGAAAATTTTCC
Organism: Ceratitis rosa; assembly: GCA_037013455.1. Taxonomy (NCBI): domain Eukaryota; kingdom Metazoa; phylum Arthropoda; class Insecta; order Diptera; family Tephritidae; genus Ceratitis; species Ceratitis rosa. The sequence goes on from JAWMAG010000005.1 coordinate 17,449,347, forward strand.
GCCCAACATCCCATCGAAGACACATAACGCCCAAGATGAACTGGCATGTTATACCAGATACGACAGTTCTCCATTTAATTGCTTTACGGTCATAAGAAAATACGTATCCGGCTAAGATGAGTACACATGGCGCCAATAGCGATCTTAACTTGTTCCTATACTCCTTGGTTTGAAAGAACAAGAATACAGCTAGCAGAATAAGTAGAACTAAAAGCATTATACTGGATACAATTCTGTTGAGATAGTTAAATAAACAATTTTTTAAAATTATATTTGCAAAATATTTAATTTATTTTAGTTACCTTGTACGACTAAATTGCTTCCACCATTTGGCAAATGGGGAAATGTATTTTCTTTGTATGCTTTTGCCTACCCTGGGCTTTATAACTTGGAAATATAAAATTCCTAAGTATACAAACCCCAACAATAGCACCAACATTCCATAACCATTGCAGAACTGAATGCCGCACAGTTTACTTGGATTTAGCGATTCACAGTAGTTATTCTCTAATGAAAAATTCAATTAAATATCTTATTAAAATGATATATTACTGTAATGTGCTTTTGGCTCATTATATTTCGCATTCATTCCAAACCCACCGATATCGATGTAGTGATATGTAGCATAGGCGAAGTACCCTCCGATAACGAAATGGATGCCCACTTTGAAGGCATGGTGGGCGACTTTTTTTATTCTTCTTTTTATATTTCTCCTTTTGTGTTTTGCTTTAGATTCCATTGCGTCGATCTGAAATACACAATTAATGTCAGTTTGTATTGCTTTTTCCTCATATTAGCTAAAGCTTATTAAAAGGGTCTGCAAAAAATCCAATTTTTAATATTTTTCCTTCATCCGTGCTCTAGTTTGTGATATTAGCTAAAAGACATTTCTTTCATTTAGTATGTTCTTGCCATAAATTGTAGGAACACTCTCAACAAACTGTCAACGAAGTATAGTACTGCTGCGGTCTGGTTACCTAGACATAGGGACATCCCAGGCAATTGCATGGCAGACGAACTGGCAAGGGAAAGAACCCTTCAATCTACGATAAAGCACGCGCAGGATACTGATTTACCTCTTCTACGGCTAATTACATGCTTAAACTGGCCTTCACCAGGGAAGCTGACTCAAGATGGTTGAACGAGATCACGTGCAACGTGGCCAAGCAGCTATGGCCAAAGTTGGATGCGAAAAAATCAAAACATCTTATCCTCTTGGACCGTTTCTCCATTAACATAACGACTGGTATAATAACTGGGCACTGCTTAATGGAGCTTCACGGGAGTAGGATGGGCTATTACTCTAACGATTTCTGCCGCAGCTGTAGAACGAAGAGGACGAAGAGCCATCGAGCACTACCTCTGCCACTGTCCAGCCTTGGAATCTTCCCGACACAAGTTTCTTGGAAAACACTTCTTTGGCTGTCTCGCTGAGTTGGCCTCAGCTAATATTGGAAATCTCGTTGCCTTCGTAAGGCACACGAAATAGTTCGATCATTTGAGAAGATGAAGGCAGGAGCCTTAGCGGTATTAAAATGGGCCTATTGGCCGAAGTGTGCTGGGATTATCCAGCAGCATCATCAACTCAACTCAAATTCAGAAATTCTTTTTCATAGGTTTTTCTTTAAGATAAAAAATAGTGTGTATTAAATATTTTTTTTATACAATATAACAAAAAATTGTTAAAACAGTTCGACGATCGCGTAACTCCTTCTGTATAAGAACTTTTCCGTTATCCTACTAAAGTCAAGCTACTGCCATATTCATGAAAGCGTGGCTTTAAAACGAGTTCGACGAGAAAAGTCGGTAAGAATTAGCCACGGCAGAGAGCATAAGATGTCTTACTCTCGCAAAGGGAAAAATTTACTGAGTTTTCACGGACAAGGATTTAGTAAAAATTAACCGACAATTTTTTTAGGTGTTAAATTTCAATCTGTTCATTTACACAGTTTATTGCTTTCTGCTTTGAAGTATTTTCATAAGTATTATAATAAAATTTGCACATTTAAACTATTACTTGCATTAAAAAATTATTATAATTTAACAACGATGTGCCATAAAGATACCAGTGAATGATAGTTCTCTCTACGAGTATAAGGACAAAGATTTACTATGTAAAACTTCTTTGTGGTTCAGATTTTTCAGAAGAATGTTTTCTTTTTCGGGGGTTTAAGAATGCATTATCGTCACTGTGACGATAGAAACTATGCTTTTGCCAGCAACTTGCCCCTCTTTTTAACGTTTGCTATATATTTATTATATTTCACGTCTTTTTGATTGCATTATTACCAAATAGTTATTTTACTTACTTCTTTTACCTCGGTATCAACGGCCGTGAAATTTTCAACTGCCTAATAAATAGTTAAATTTAATTATAAATATTAATTAATAAAGAAACATCTGTTACTTACATCGTCAATCTCAAATGCATTATTCCTCTGTCCATTCGTTTCCATACTCGCAGCCTAAATGAAAATGTTGCTCGAATTAAAATTAATATTCATATTTCAAAATCCTTAGATAATATGTCTCTTCATTAGTAACACCTAACTTTTAGTTAAGTTGGTTTCATCGGTAGGAAGATTTATTTACGTTTGAGAAACAATCAACATAGTGATGTTGATTGTTTCCAAAATTTTCGACGTCGAATTTTTCAAAACATCGGAAAAAATAAAAAAAAAATATTGGAGACCTTGTGTTGGATTATTAATTATACGTTTTAAATATAAAAACGTGACTACCTTTTCAGTTGTCAACAAATTACTAATCCAAATTGGCTCATAATGCCAACATATATGTTTTGATGAATGTTGATTTTTAATTTGTTTTATTAGCTATAGAGTATGTGCATTGCACTCAAACAGGCCTCTTATTAAAATCTTGATATGTTCTTTTAATAAGCTTCAAATAAGTACATGTGTATGTACAAATTAATACTCTAAGCTCTTAACTGGGGTTTCTCCAAGTACTTCACAAATAATAATAATAATAAAAACACTTCACCCCATAAAAATTCTTGATAAATTTTCTACCCCCAACGATAACTGCTTTGAACGTACGAGTACATACGAATATGCATAGTAGATATGCATATCTACTGATAATGAATATGTACCTATGTAGGTGTGTAGGAGGCCACAATAATCTCCAAATTTTGCAATACAATTTACTTTATTGTACCCCGTTCTGGTATATAAGAGGTTTATTCACTTACATACGATTATTAGGCATAAAATAAGAGAGATATGAATATATGTATGTATGTATACACATGCTGGATTTAATTAGAGTGACTTTGCTTATCATTTTAGATGAACTTTTATTTTGTTTCATCTATTATTATTATTATTATTATTATTATTATTATTATTAAGCCGCTTGAAAATTACCGTAAATTTTTAGCCAATTTCCTTCATTATAATTAAAAAAGAATTAAATAAAAATTATAATTTTTTATGTCAAAAGTTGTTTGTAAGATATTTATATTAACAATTTTAATTAAACGTTTAATTAGATTAAGTCTCAGATTATTGAAGTTTTCATATAATTGGTTGGATTACGAATTCAAAGGTGATCTTATCAATTCCTCGAAGAAGTTTTAATTTAAATTACAGAAAGATTCAAGTGACTGTTAAGGCAATGAAAAGAACTTTGCACAAAATCTGAAACACGTTTTTCAATTTTGAATATATTTTCGTGTAAATAATTTAAGAAAAATTAAAACAATAATAATTGCCTCATTATTGAAAACTTCTCAATATTCTTGAACTTTCAGCTGGTTTCATTATTTACCATACTTTAACTCTGTCAGACTGAGGTTAGACGTGCTTTTAAGCGATTAACCATTTCAGTTTATTAAACAAGTGTATAAGAGAATTGCATAACATTTATCGTAAAAAATGCCATCAAATGTTTAAACTAGCAAAGCAATAGTAAGTCTGCTATGAGTAAAACGGCCCGAGAGGCCAAGAGGGAAAAATTGATAAATTTCGAAACTGAGCTTCAATCAAAGCAGTGGACGATTTCTGGCGCGCCTAGAGCGCAAAGGGCTTAAAACTTTGGTCGAACGTGAGGGTTAACCTCTGTTCCTCCTGCCATAAGGACAAGTTCAACGCCGATTGTTCGAATCAATCCGTAAAAAGTTCTTAGTGTGCATTTAAGGGCCATCGTTTTACAACTGTGCAAGTATATGCCATAAAAAGCGCATCGCTAAATGAACTAAAGTCTATCTCGAACATGGAGTTTGAGAAGTGTTTCGGAAATTGGAAGAAGCTGGCGCAAGTCGGTCAGGGGACAGTAACATACTAAATTGTTAAAAGAATGATAAAATTCGTTATTTATTGAACACACCTCGTATACTATATGCTAACCACTTAAAATTTAACTTTTTTATACAAACATACATATGTAATATTGAATTTAATGGGAAATACTCATTTGTAAAGGGTTATAAAAAAGTTAAAATTTAAATTTATTGAAGTGGCTGACATTGTTCAAGATCTGTAATCTTGTATCATAAGGAAAGCCGTAAATTGTTGTATCAAAAGGAAAGCTATAAAACTATATGAATCTAATGTCTGAAGTGATAAGAAACGCCCGCGTCAATTCCAATCTTTAATTTATACCACGCTTTCTTCAAATATGACAAATATGTAAGTACTTACTCATATCTAGACACAAAAGTGACTACAAATGTACAAGTACATAATACGTATTACGTACAATAACAATAAATTACGCAGATAATGACCAATTAAAATTCGTGTTATAAAATAACCCAGCAGCAAATGGTAAGGTCTTGGAAGTGAGTCGGCGAAATGGAAACATTGTGTTCTAAAATCCATGAAAATTAACACGGCTATGTCATTGCTTCTTAATTCCAAATCGAGTAAAGAATTTCTTTTGATTTTTGATAATTTTAATTAAAGACGGAAGATATCATTAAAATATGAAGTAATGATATGCAAAATTATAAAATAAATATAAATAATAAATTACGCTGTGAACAAACTGGTACACTCTAGCATGCGATAAAAATCGCTTACTTGGTAAGCTTGGTAGTAAGGTTGCAATAAACAAAAGTCCACACAACTGAATATTTCCCTTAATTGAACTGGTATTTGGAGCGAAAATATGAAGCCTTACATTTGCTATGACTCCAGGTGTTAAACACAAAGTTTGCGCTTTACAGGCTTGCTTCCAGGATCTCACCATTTGCTGTTGGGCTAGTTCACATACGCACATACTTATACCATATATATTTTTTTGTTGAACAAAACTTGTAGACAAGATTTTCAGAAAGATTTTGCAACTTCTACATGAATATATTTATGTATGTATGTATGTAATACATGTGCTTTACATTGGGTTTTTTTTTGTAAGTTTGACATCATCCACTCGGTTACTGTTTGTTTCAACGTTACCTAGCTCAAAAAAATTTCCAATTGTGGCGGTTATTGTTAAGATTTTTCGAGTCGCCAATTTGTCGAGAAGACTGATTGCGGTCCAAGTGTTTTCGACTAAGGTAAGTCTCATGCAAAGAACTACAAATGCAGGACTGTGATGGCTTTGACTTCAAAGAAAACCCGACAATTCATAAATTTTGCATCCAACTGTGCTGTTTATATGTCTAAAATAAAGGGTTTTTCCAGGTATCACAGCTAGTAAATCAACGTAGCGAAGAGTTACATATATTTAAAGTTCAGAATAAAAACAAACCGTTGAGTGGAAAAAGTAAATTCAATACTAGCAGAATGGATACAACTATTATTTTCACGATTCAAGAAAGATTTAAGAGAGATACTTGAGTCGATATCACAACAGTCAGGCTGCTTAATATTCGACTATGTCGCATTCAAACTGAAAACTGTAGATTCAAAAATGACTGGAAGCAGCCACCGAATGCTTTAGGAATCTTCTATTCTTAAAATTTTGTAAGTTTTTGGACCTATTAGCTAGATCTTTCTACAAGATTAAATACAACAAGTGACTCGATTCAAGTTAATCAATAAATGCATTATAAAATTGCTGTAGGAGCTGGTAGCTTTACGGCTACAAAATATCGTTAACTCGATTAATAGCCAATGTTTATGGATTTTCCTATGAATTATATCTGACATTTGAAGTACATGACAAATTTTTTATTGCCACTATATGAATCACTCGTTTAAAATGATAAAAATTAAAATTATGAATAGAGGTCCGCGTAATAAATCACTAAATGGTTTATTGGCCTAATTGCCTCTAACGACATGCTCCATATATGTGAAAAACCCTTATGGAAAAGCAAAAGACATGTGACATAAGTATGCATTAGAGCAACCCTGTATTCTATAAAGTTGCTTTGCAACAATACTTTGCAAACTCTGACATTTTGGAACGCTTTTCGCGGAAATAAGATGCTTATCGGTGAAATGGCTAAAATATAAAACAGATAAAAAAAATAAGTAATATAATGTTTAAAACAAATAATTAGCATTGTCGTTAAGAGTTTATGATAAAATAAAGCATCACAAACCTTAGTGATGCGCAGTTTGCTTTTATTTGCGCATCAATAGCTGTGTTCGTTGAGAAATGTCAGTAAAAACCAGCAAGTAACGAAATCGAGAGAGTAAGATGTTTTACTCTCCGAACAGGAACCAGTAAAAATTAGCCAGCAAGTTGTACAACAGCTGTTTGTTTTGGCGGTTAATTTTGAATTCGTTCATTTATTTTTCCTTCTAAATGCTAATAATATTTCATTTTGTGCATCGCCGTCGCTTCCGGAAGTTCCTCATTGTGGCCGTAGCAGCAACTTTGCTTCGAATTTGTTCTACAGCTCCTTTGGATGCCACTGCTTTCTGGTAAATTATAGAAATCCAAAACCAACCGTTGTACTAGAGATAATAGTAGATTCTTCCGTTGAGGAATTAGAAGTTAAGAAGGCATAATATTCTTAACTTCTAATTCCTCAACGGAAGCTGGGAGGCGTGTGGGCGATGTTTCCTCTCTACTGCCGCTACATTTCCTTTTAACGAGTGCCTTTTATATTGTTGGAATCGTTGATATTGTTCAGTTAAATTAAACAACATTACATTTAACCACTTATTTCGTTTAATTTATATTAAAGAATTGAAATTATTTTAATTTTAAATCAATTTGGTTTTGTTGACAAATATTCAATCATATGATCACAAATCAGCTGTTTTTCACATTCGCTAGTTTTTACTAGATCAAATTTTCCCAGCACGAATTTGCAACTTTCTCTACAACTAAACATCAAAATTGACTCAACGAACACGATCCAGTAAAATATGGTAAAAATTGTTACGGTCCATTTAGTCAACGAACAAAACTAATAACTGTACCAATGCATTTTGGAACATTATACAAGTTTGCACAGTTGCATTTAAGAATGCGTAACAAAGTATGGTTGCTTTGTAACTGACTTTTTAGAACTCGCCCTTAGTTATATTTAGATAAGGCCACATATGGTAAATCAACTTAGTAAATTACGATGAGAGTTAGTGTGCGAACAGTAGATCTTTTAGCATGATTTAATTTGCAAAGAAAAGCCGGGTGGGCGTTTATAGGTTCGAACTCTGGTTATACCAAAGTCTAAAACGAAAAAAAGGGTTTTCAATGCAGTCGCTTCTCGCCAGGGGATGTAGTGTGTAACTCTCCTATCTCTTTTAGTTGCTTCGCCAACGGAAGCACACGCCTTTTATTAGATCTTCATGAGAAACTATTATGTATATACGAGTGTGTGTTAGTATCAGATATGCTGACAATCTAATCAGAAGGCGAATGCCTTCAGAAATAACACTTTCTTATACTACCATATAAGTTATTAGATGCTTTGGCCAGGTCACGAACTCAAGTTCACTGAATTTCCACTCAACTACAGCGCTATTAAGTCAGCGAAGTGAAGTGTATACAAAAAATTGTTATTTTATGCCACATACTTTGATTGGTTTATGAATTCAGTCAATGACTCAAAATTTTTCTGTGTTTGTCAAACTCTATATTAAAACTGGCAACGTTGACTTTAAAATTAGCTCAAATTCATTTTTTTTTAAATTGCGACCTTTTCATTAAACAGTTCTAAAAACATAATAATTATAACCACTGGTAAATGTTAAGTTTATACATAGGTATATAGCTCCTTGAAGTTTTGCTTGTTTGCAAAGAACTTACTTTGATCTGATGAAAATTTAAATACGTAAATGCTATACATACGTATGCTATACGTAAATCTAAAATTTATACGATTTGTTTACTAATGGAGACTTTTGTTGTACCGTTAAACTTTCCGACTCAATGCACTCTAAGAACTTTTAACTGTTAGCGCCTATGTTAGCGCCTAGTCTCCAGGGTTCCGAAACACGGCCGTTCGTATTGCAGATTAACGCGAACTAAATGTGAGTATCGCAGTGTTGAAGCCAGATACTTGAGTGGTGTAGAACAAGTATATATATGTATACATATGTATATACGAATGTATCATATAAAACAATATTGTACAAATACAAGATTTATACATACTAAATTAAACATACGCTTGTGTATATGTATGTATGTACTTACTTGTGTATACTATGTGCATACTCGTACAACAGTAATATTGTTAACAGCCTTTTAAAAGTGAAATTAGCCGATTTAACGATTAACTAAAGGCAAGTACATACATACATACCTATGAAATGTTCACCACTGAAGGTAAGAATGAATTTTTGTGCTTGGCCCGAATCACTTACAGTCTTAATAGCACAAATAATGCTCATTATTAAGAAATAGAAGAATGCGTTTTGAACGCAGATTGGCTCTGTGGAGAATAAATGCTTTCCATATTTGTAACAAGCAATTGCTATACATACATACATATGTATATTCGTAGGTACGTACGATATATTTTTGACATATGCATGCCCGTATGTATTTAAATGCATATGTACATACATATATTTGAAATATTTCTGTCGCTATTCACTTGCTTAAAATTGTTAACTGAACTTCACGCAACGCTGGTTTTGTTAATAAACAGATGCACATACCAACATTAGGGTATCTGCTATTTGAAACATTCAGACTATCCAGTATGTCCCAACTAAACATTCGCAAATAATTTATTTGATTTGACAAAATATTTTTAATATCTTACTTTCTTGAGAGCATACAGCATTTCGCTGACAATTATACGAGTATATGCTCTGCACTCAGTAGATTTCACCTTACCTATTTTTCAGTATGATGTCTTAAGGTCAGATGCTCGCCAATATACGAGTACCTACAAGAATACTAAACCATTGCTTAAGGGTACCCTCCGCTGAATTTGGATTAAAAAATCGATTTTTTTTACGCAAAAAATTAAAGCCATATATTTGTAGAGTATGTGTTTAAAGGGATTTTGTAAGACGATGAATATTTTTCAAATGGCAGCTTCTCGAACACACCTGTCTCACGTACGCTGCGAGACTTTCAAAAAACTTTGAACACGCTTTTCTCGAAACCATATTTTCCGATCTAACTTCAAGCCCCGAGCTTGATCTATCCAACCGATTTCTTTATTTAAAAACTGTTTCAAAGTATATAGTTTTTTTACGTCTTGAACCTAAGATTAGCATTAATAAATAATTATTTATATTTTTTTTTGACGTAATTGAAGTGAAAAAGTAGCAAAAAATTTAACTTTATAATTGCTATGAGTATTATGCAATAAATTTATCGTTAAAATTGTTTCAATTGAGGTTCCGGACGTAGAAAGTTTCATGATCTTTAAGTAATGACAACGATTTTTGATTTCAGTCTACTACAAGAGGCTGTAGGCTTGAAGTTGTTCGGTCATGTTTTTCGCGCAGAGGCCGACGGAAAGCATCATTTTGTAGACTTCATTTTGAATATCGACTATTTTTTAGCCGTTTTAAAATCTCAAATAATAAACAAATTATAATAGTCAAAACCGGAAGTTCGTACGCCTTTTCATCAGCCCACAAAAAAAAAAATACAAACTTTATCTGATATTTGCCCAATAACAGAAGAGAGTCCCCTTAATGTAGTTTGGTCTGTCGGCAATCCAATAAATAAAATTTTTAATTTTATAAAAAAAATGTGATTCGATTGCTTAACAGTAAGCGTACCTGGTGTTTGTAAATATCGTAAATACTTTTGTATGTATGCAGGTATACACGCAAGCTCGTTTAACTAAGTAAGAATCCAAATTACAATTGCGATAAAGTGGACAAATACCCGTAAAATCGGCACGGAAAATCGGCGAGCGTACTGTTAATGACTGTGAAGAATACTTCTCACCGCATATTTTAAATTTTTTTTGCATGCAAAAATTATCTTCGGAACAAGAGTGATGAGCTACCGCCTCTTGTAAAACGAATATTAGAAACTTAAACCCGAAGCAATTCAGCTTTATACTCGTATACAAAATTTGCTTTCGAAATCATGTAAAACTTTCAGCGATAATGTGACAAGTCAATTGTGTAATTTGCTCTATTCGGTGAGAATTGTCAAATTTCAAAAAAGTACAGTAAAATTGGTAACAATTCTTACTGCCCATTAGTTCGCCGAATAGGATTATTTACAACGCAAGTCAACTGAAATGTTTACCTCTTTTATGAAATGATTTTTTTTCAGTCATCAAAACCGGATGGCTATAATATATGTAGATATATGATTCAAACGACTGTTCAAAATGTGGTTTCGTATCAAAATTCTTACAACACTGGTTAAATTAGTGAATTTTGATAACTTTATTTACGTATGTATGTATGTACATACATTTAAATGATAATAAAAAAATGAATTTTATTGTTCAATAAAAGTTTTAGGCATAAAAGTGTAGTTAAAGTATCTAAAGTTCAGAAATAACGTGTCCGTTATGTTGTTATAATACTATTTATTATTAATACACTACCGCAAACAATTAATGGAGTTAAAAACATTTGGAAGTTTATAGTGATTTTTTAAGAGAAAAATGAGCGTATGGACTTCGCCGAAATAACAATTTAAAGCTTTATGATTATGGTGTTTAAATTTTTTGGTAAACGATTTTAAGAAGTTACCGTTATTGAGTTATTTTTTTTATTTGAGATAAAAAGAATTTGTTCAAAATTATTTTCTTTTCTTTTTTGTTTAACCCCCTATCAACTGCCGGTATATGTCTAACCCAAAGTGGATGATGGACTAAAATACTGTGTAGCTCCACATTAGTGAATTTTGGAAAATTTCTTTTTACTTTTAACCTTTGATGAGTTAAGCAAAATTTTGATTCATTCTTTAAGCTTTTGCTATCTACGTAATTCCCTTTATTATTGCTTAAACTCTTAAAAGTTTTTGGGAACTTTAATATTTTATAATTTTAATAAGAGCGTACTTTTCTCCACCAGAAGTCGTTCGGTTGGAGGCTTTCGTCTAGGAAGGGTATGTTGGCAATCGGTTCAGTGTATGTTCTTCGGTCGCGTATCTTCAAAAATTAAAAAAAAAAAATAAATCGCAAATTGAATGGATACAAGTTGTTTAATTATGAAAATAGTTATATAGAGATCCTCAGAGTTATACTATAAAATTTGCTTCTTTAGTTTTTTCTGAAATTTTGACCAAACCGTTTAGGAAAACCATTTAATGTATCGATCTGTCGGTACGAAACATTGTTAGAGGTACATTGGGTTATAAAAATTAAAACAAATATTAGTTTCACTAACAATATTTTTAAAAATGTGGCCGATTTTTTACAACGAGGTAAATGTGAATTTTTTTGCTTTTTTTAGGATGAAATTAAAAAAATTATATTTTTCCTGAGAGTACAAGAAATATTTTTCATGAGCAGTCTTTATTTAATGTCAGAAATACATTCGAAGGGGTGGACATTCCCTGCCGAGGGGCGACCACAATTAGAATTCCATCCCAATACGATAATTTTTCAAACGTATACAGCGCTTAAAAAATCACTCACAAATTGGGAATTGTGGTCTGCTCCCTGAATTGTTTGCAGTAGTGTAGATTAACTGAAACTGCATCGTTGTTATATATATTTCAAGTTATTCAAAAAATTTCTATCGATTTGGTATCTGTTAAGCAGTTAACGGCTTAGCACCTGAACAATTTAACAATTATTTGCACTTTGAAAAGCTTACTTCTGAATGAGAGGCAAGCTACGCTAATTGGCGATTTAATCCGTTCACACTAGATACCACAATTTATTCTCACTGAGAACAGTCAATGTCATTCATCGTCCTATTATCCTGGGTATTACCTATATATGTACATATGTATATACGCCGATGTAAGATGGAAAATATGATAAACAATATTAGTCGTTTATACATACAACATACATACATACATATGCACATAAAAAAATATTTTTCCAAACCGAATTTTGAATGCTTTAAAATCAATTAGTTCAAAAACAATTCATTCCGACTAAATTAACCACTTAAGAAAGTCAAATTGGTTTACGATTGCTCACTTGAAATGACGAGAGTTTTATAAGCTTGCAAGAGATAAGAAAAAAATATAAAATTTGATAATGTTAGTTATTTTAAAGTTTACTACTTTACTTGGGACGACCGCTGTAGCGTATTGGGTAACGGTACGTGTTAATATGCAGAGGATTATAAGTTCAAACCCTGAGCAGACTGTAATCAAAAATTAAAATAAAAAAGGTTTTACTGTTTTAATTCGAAAGACACTTGGCTGGAAATGAGGTGGCAGTATTTACGTTTTGCAAATAACAATTTTCCAGGAAAAATCGTCAGCCATACGATGACAAAGCTGGAGTATTCGTATCCATCCAGACTACATGGCCTAGCCAGCGCAGCCGCTGTTTCTTGATTCGCTGAGCTATTTCAATGTCGTCGCATATCTCGTACAGCTCATCGTTCTATCGGTTGCAGTATTCGCCGTTCCCAACTCGTAGAGACCGTAAATCTTACGCAAAACCTTTCTCTAGAAAACTAACGTCGACTAGTAGCTAGTATTATTTTCTCCTGCAATAAGTTAGAAAAGTCACACGATAAGGAATCACTCTGTCTGAAACCTCGTTTGGTATCGAACAGCTCGGAGAGGTCCTCCCGATCCTGATGGAGCTTTTAGTGTTTCAACATCAGCTTACATAGCCGTATAAGTTTTGTGGGGATACCTAATTCAGACATAGCGGAGTAAAGGCAGCTCCTATTCGTGCTGTCGAACGGCTTTAAAATCGACGAAGAGGTGGTGGGTGTCGATCCTCCTTTCACGGGTCTTTTTCAATATTTGGAGCATGGTGAATATCTGGTCAATGGTTGATTTACCAGATCTAAAGCCACATCAGCCAATCAGTTTGTTAACGGTGAGCTTTAGTATTTCCCACAATACGCTCGACAGGACCTTATATGCGATATTAAGGAGGCTTATCCCACGGTAATTGGCGCAGACTATGGGGTCCCCTTTTTTATGGATTGGGCACAGAGCACACTTAAATTCAAATCGTCGGGTATGCTTTCGTCCGTACAAATTCTGCAAATTGCTGATGCATGCACCTTGTGAGCTCTTCACATCCATGTTGCAATAGCTCTGCCGGTAGGTCGTCAGCGCCGGCCGCTTTGTTGTCCTTTATATGGGCAATCGCTGTTCGAACTTCGACATGGTCCGGTAGCAGAACGTCTTTTCCATCGTCATCGATTGAGATTTCGAGTTCACTATCTCCGGGTGATTTGATGGTGCTAAATCAGGATTATATCGTGGATATGGCCTCCGTTCCCAATTGATCTCTCTTAATATTTAAAGGGTTATTAAAGATGTGAACCAATAAACATTAAATTCAAAGGAGACTATATCCTTACATATAAAGCTATTGTGAAGTCTATTATGAAAAGGAATAATTTATTTATCTCCCGATATGATTAGCCCTTATTATCGCCTTATTTTGTCGCTATGCATCTTTCACATTAAAATTTTCAGAACCGAATTGAGAAAAACGCTCTGTAGTTTGACCAAAGCTGCGAAGGTAATGTGTCTAGTATTGAAGGTGGACAAAACGAAATATCTTCTATCAACAAGCGATGGGCAGCGCACTAGCGTGTATGGTGTATAGTTTAGGACGATGACGTTTTCCAAGAAAGCAGCTTAATTAGTGATCAAAAAAATGTATTTGAGAAGATTTATTGTTTTCTCTAACATCGAACTTAGCAGACAATGAAACAGAGGAAAAGGAAGACATCCATTCGACGGCTTCTGGCCTTTTTTCTAAACATTATTACGAGTATAATAAAATAACGAGAAAATGTTCTGCTTCACATTTATTTATAATTTTTAAGTTTTACTCTAGTTATGCACAGTTAAAATATCAATTAATTAATTATTATTAATTCATATACACGTTAATACGTTGTAACATATGTACGTAAGCAGTTAAGTCATGAACTTAAATTGCTTACATAAGATTTGATGTATTATATTGAAAAACGAGTTAGTACAACTCCAGCTCTTACATACAAAAGCCATACATTTCCATTTATTTTCTGTCATATTTTTCTCTTGAAAATAGCGAACAGTATATAGCGGATGAATCTTAAATATGTATGTACGCGTGATATTAATTTATTTTGCTTTTTACCTTAAATAACTTTTAGAAGTAAAACTATCTTAATTTCAAATGCATAAAACTTATTTTAGACATACTACAAAATATAAACCAAAGCTACATAAATCACAGTCTCTAAAAAAGGAATATTAACTTATATCCTACTAATGAGCAATAATAGAAACATTCACATAAGCGGACATGGGAACTGTCACAATCAAACTTGTGGGAGCGCCAAAGTTTAAAAGAAAACCCAACGGTTTCAAGTCCATAAGGGGACCCTCCCCTGATATGGGGCAAAAATCAGGCAAAGTTTGTATTTTTTTGTGTGGAAGAATGAAAAGGCATACGAACTTCCGGTTTTGACTATTAAATTTGTTTATTATTTGAGATTTTAAAACAGCAAAAAAATAGTCGAAATTCAAAATGACGGCTACAAAATGGCGCTTTCCATCGGCCTCTGCGCGAAAAACATGGCCGAACAACTACAAGCCTACAGCCTCTTGTAGTAGACTGAAATCAAAAATCGTTGTCATTACTTGAAGATCATGAAATTTTCTACGTCCTGAACCTCAATTGAAACAATTTTAACCATAAATTTATTGCATAATGATCATTGGAATTATAAAGTTAAATTTTTTGCAATATTTTTTCACTTCAATTACGTTAAAAAATATAAATAATTAATTATAAATGCTAATCTTAAATCGTACAAAAAACTATATACTTTGAAACATTTTTTAGATCAAACAAATCGGTTAGATAGATTAAGCTCGGGGCTTGAAATTAGATCGGAAAATATGGTTTCGAGAAAAGCGCGTTAAAAGTTTTTTGAAAGTCTCGCAACGTGCGTGAGACAGGTGTGTTCGAGAAGCTGCTATTTGAAAAATATTCATCGTATTGCAAAATCCCTTTAAACACATACTCTACAAATATATGGCTTTAATTTTTTGTGTAAAAAAAAGTTGTTTGATCCAAAATCAAGGGAGGGTCCCCTTAAAAAGAATAAACTAATAAAAATTAAAACTTTTTGAACAAAATGTGCGATTTAGTAATGTTGATTACATTATATATAAACGAGTTCGTAGAATCGATTTTTTTTAATTATTTATTACATTGAAATGTTTCACTTGCTTATGCAGATGTGAAAACGTGGCTGGAGGCAGACGAATGGCAACATTGAGTGGATGTAAATAAACAACAAATATACCAACTGCGCGCGTTTTGTGAGTATGTAAAGGAAAGAAAACAGCTGATTTCTGCCTTTTAAGTTTTGCCCACTTTTGTGTATTACCCACATGTCACAGGTCACAAGTCACAACTTCGTGATTGTTTCTACTAGAAGGCTTTACGTACGAGTTTGCATTGTATATATGTATGTAAGTGCGTATATTGGAGAGTAAGTCCTAATGATCCTGAAATTGTAATTGTAATTTTCACGCCATTGAGTCTAACGTTCAGGTTGTCTACGCTGCCCTGACGTTACTCAAGCTTGATTGCCCTATTTTTGTGTATTTTTATGCGTTTATGAACTGTATTGTATTTGAATGCGTTATTTCTACAATTACTTATTAATGTATCGATGTATATACACATTTATGTATGGTATATAAGTATGTATGTATATATAGTATAATAAATTCTAGTTAAGTTATCCGGCCGTTAAACAATTGAGAAAGTAACTACGATCTCCACACAAATTCGTATTCATTGGTGTGCGTGTTGAATGTAATGTTTTAAGCGCTTACGGTGTTTGAAGTAATGATTCCTATAAGGAGCTTATATTATATTAATATATTAATATAATTCATTTTCACTGTATCGGCGAAGCTTTTGTAGAATATATAGGATGTAGTTGCGTTTGCTGTTGCCGGTTTTTATGAGCACGACGATTGTTGTTGCGTTGACTGTTGGGTCCATTATGAATTTTAAGACGTTGACTTTCCTTCTCGGTATGAATCTTCTGTTTATTTTCCTCGTCGTCATCAGCGTGTAGGTAACGCTTACTGTGGCGGTGGCTGCGATTATGATGGGTGCGATGCAAATAGTGATGAGTAATGTAATTTTCAGATTGACGCTTCTTTGCACTGTGCTTGGGATCCGTTTCTGTGGCAGCTGCTTCCAAATCAAGTATGTTATTAGCCGTTGGTGTCATCTCTGTGGTGCTGTTCTGGTAATCAGTGAGTAAAATTTCGGTAAAGGCTTTGGAGTGGTTAAATAATTGGCGTCGTAAGTTATTCCGTAGCTTGTCGTGAACTTCTTTTTTGATATTTTTTGGTGCGAATGAAGCATTGCCTACTAACTTCACATCTAATCTTGGATATCTGCAAAAGTTAATGAAAATCATTTTATTCATATATGAATGCATGTGGGTACACAAATGTATATACAAATAAGCAGAATGGAATTATTTAATTAAACCAGTTTAGTCTTATAAAAATACCGTCTTAATGAATTTCCTACAAATGGAGAGAATTTGAATGTCTACCCCAGCTGATAAATTTTTATAAGAAAAGCTATGGGTTCCATTGTGAAGAAGCTAAAGGCTAGAATACATTGAAATTCCCCGCCCATGATCGACGACAAATACATATGTAGAACTGAAACTTATTTATTTTTCAAAATTGATGTCTGTAGGAGCAAAAACATCTACCAAAATTCACAAATTAGTTAAAGGGTCTGCCTACCAGTGCCACGAAATATGTAAAATATAAACACTTAAATATAACACTGTCCGACACGATTTTTGACCCACGAAAAAATCAAACATTTTCGGAAATTAGGACCAAAATAGAAAAACAAATACCTGTGTCTGGCCGTTTTGATAGATCAAGTCGTTTATGGTTTTTTGGGGGTGAAAACGGGGCAACACTTCTTTAAAAATTATTAATAATCTATAGAAATTGATATCCAGGAATATTTGGAGTCGCTGATTATGAATCTGATGTCAGATTTTCAAAATGCAAAATGGCGGAACGAACATGGCGGTCAAAATTAATAAAACTTCATAAAATTTGGTATCTGAAGGCACAGATACGTTCGGAACAATTTTCAATAGCTCCGCCAGAGAATGCATTCAACTTTGATTTTATTCCCGAGGAAAAAATTTCATCTATGATTTTCGTCAGGTTGGAGGGACCTACAGATTATTCGATACATGTGCTCTTTGCGTTCTAAAGCAACAAGGCATTGGAAACGGATGCTATATTATCGAGGGATATTGCAGTTTTATATTTATGTATATTGAGCAACCGTTTAGCATTGAATTTTTTTTAGGTTAAAAATCATATGGCCAGATTTTAGGTGCTTCCTCTTATTATAAAAAATGGCAACTATTTCTCGTGATATAGGGGAATTCTTGGGACTTGCAAAAGAGTTGTCGGGGATATAGAGTTGCGATTAAACTGAAGTTAGCTCTGTCATGTTTATTTTTGTTTGTGCTTACCTTGGCACTTCTTGCGCTGCAAAAGCAGACATAGACGTGTGCGGTCCGTAGTAATTCCACGGGATTGCAAATTCTGAAAGAGAAAAGTAACAAAGAAAAACATTATTTATAACAGCTGCTTATTTGGTGTGACGTGCAGTTGAAGCAAAAAAAGCACATTTATGAAGCTCAAATATAGTTTTACAAGTTACAACAGCAAAACATTGTTTTTTTCCATTTTTATAGAGAGCAGTTTAAAGTGTACAATTTTCATAAAAGATACATGCAAACATTAGCTGGTATTTGCTGGCAGACTATATTCCTAAAGCGATACAAATACATACGTACATACATATATTGTATACTTGACATGCGGCAACTTGACCGTCCGGACAACTACTTTTAATAGAACTTTCTATAAGCTCATAAAGTTTCATAAGAAGCTTAAAAAGTTGTTTAATAGCAAAAAAAGCTTAAATAATTATTTACGGCTTATTGAGTTTTTCAAAATCTTTATTCATATGTGATCGAAAAAAAAAATCGCTCAGAATTCTTGAAATATGATTCTTACAACCCTATCTGACAACCCGATCTGATAGCAAAAATAGCAAATGAAACAGATTGATTGATTAACTGAAATCGAAACTGTAGCTTGGCATTCATTTGTTTTTGTAATAAGTAATTTCCCAGGGGTGTAATGGAGTGTAGTCAAGCTTCTGGGTATGCTGTCATAGTTGGGTCACGGCTAATGACAGAGGAAACTTCAGTGGAGCCGCTCCGACTTATTCGGTTTAAGGGTCCGCTGGAGTCTAATTGCAGCGTCCGTTCACCAAAGGTTGCGGTTGCGAGAGGGCTTCGGTCTTGACACAAACGGTTCGCTATATAAATGTGTAAAAACCTTAAACTTACTCTCCCAGCGAGGTCGTGCGCTGGGTTTGGGACCCGCACCGTAGAAACCAGCTCCAATGAAAAGTTATGCAACGCCGCGGATGAGAAACCCCCTTTGTGTTGACGACCCCCGCAAACGAATTAAGGATTAATGTCAGCCTTGAATTCCAGCGCAGAATTACTCTTGCCAACAGATGCTATTTTGGACTAAGTAGGGAATTGAAAAGTAAAGTCTTCTCCCGACGAACGAAAACCAAACTCTACAAGTTCATCATCGTTCCCGTCCTGCTATATGGTGCGGAAGCATGGACGATTACAATATCTGATGAGTCGGCATTAGGAGTTCGAGAGAAAGGTTTTGCGTAAAATTTATGATCCTCTACGAGTGGGCAACGGCGTATATCGCAGACGATGGAACGATGAGCTGAACGAGTTATACGACAACTTTGACATAGTTCAGCGAATCAAGAAGCAGCGACTACGCTGGCTAGGTCAAGTGGTCCGGATGGATACGAATACTCCAGCTTTGAAAGTTTTTTGATGCAGTACCGCCGATGGAAGCAGAGGAAGAGGAACACCTCCACTCCATTGGAAAGACCAGTTAGAGAAGAACCTGGCTGTACTTGGTATTTCAAATTGGCGCCAAACAGCAAAAAGAAGAAACGAATGGCGCAATGTTGTTAACTCGGCTATAATCGCGTAAGCGGTGTCTACGCCAGTAAAGTAAGTAAGTAATTTCCCAGCAGAAAGAAATCTGAAAACCATGTCGAGCTTATTTATTGAGTGTACGCTATCGGGCTTTTAAAAGCTAAGGTGCAACATGAGTGTAAAAATTAACTTCATGCAATTGAATTTAAATCGATTTCTATAAAATTTAGTAGATTTTAGTGAGGAGTTAGGTGAAAGGTTTCACCAGCATTTTCAGACATGGGCGACGGGACTCAAATATGATGGCAGACTACTGTTGTTTCTTGAATATACTCAGTTTGGTTTGCCATTTCATAATGAACAGACTTACTCCGGCACAACGTCTGCAAATCGAGTAATTTTATTAGCAATAATTGTCCGGTTCGCGCGACGCATTACGAGCTTGCCCAAATATTCCGTTTTCGGTGATGAAGTCAATTTTTGGTTGGATGGGTATGTTAAGAAACCAAACTGCCACATTTGGAGTGATGATAATTCACAAGCCAGTGTTGAAAAAAGTCAAAAAGTGTGGTGTGCTCTACAGGTAGAGGGAATCATTGGTGCATATTTCTTCAAAAATGAAGACGGCCGTATTGTTACAGTCAGCAATGACTTTTTCGTGCCTGAATTGGAGGATGTTTGTGTGGACGCCATTTTATTTCAACAAGACGTGCCATGTCATACAGCCAACGAACAATTGTCTCGCGCCGTGGCCTCGAAGATCAAACGATTTAAATCTGCGCTATATGCTACGAAAAGTGATCGGAAAGTAGGTCTCACGGCTGGAATCTATCGAGTCAGCCGCGTCAGTAACTCGACCGAAATAATATTTTAAAATTATGACAAGCCCTTATCTTTATAATAAAGCTGAACTCTGGCCATAAAATTAAATTTTATGGGATCTATATCTTCTTGGAAACCACATGTCTAAAAAAACGCCTTTTTTATAATAACTTTTGGTATCTTTCTGCTTTTGACGAGCTTTACGAAAACCTAAATTCACACGCTTGATATATAACACCGTCCCACATGCTTTTTGACTCACGAAAAAATCAAACATTTTCGAAAACTAGGACAAAAAAAAAATGGCTGTTTCGCTAGATCAATTCGTTTATGATTTTTAGGGGTGAAAACAACCCCCCTAAATGAAAAGTGACAAGATCTCTTTTAATTTTTTTAATTAAAAAATTAATTTTATGTCAGATTAAATTAATAACATTTCATAAAATTTGGTATCTGGTGGGTTTCTTGGTCGCTGATCAATATCAGATTATTGTCAGATTTTCAAAATTCAAAATGCTAAATCTGATAAGCTGGAACAACACAAATAATTTAAACATATTCCCAGATGGCCTCTTGTATATTAGACATTTCTTAACGACAAAGAAGGCTTTGTAGTAAGTAAATATAAAATTAACATATAAAAAAATGAAATTTGTTTTGACTTTGCACTTCAAAATCGGGAGTGATCTTGAATAAAAATGGATTGTCCTTAACGTAATTGTTTTTGCTACATACATATGTGGACTCTTCTCCAGCGGATCATTTACGAAATTAAACAAAAAGTGTTATTAAAGATTATGAAAGTTATTTTTGTTTGGCATTTATCCCAAACTTATGGTATATATATGTTAGAAGTGGTTTGCGAGTACTGTAGAATTTTGATAATCAGCGATTCTATAAACCCCTGGATACCAAGCTTTAAAAAAAACTTGTGACGTATTAAATTTTTGACCGCCATATTAGACTCGCCATTTTGAATTTTGAAAATCTGACA
This sequence comes from Ceratitis rosa, assembly GCA_037013455.1. Classification (NCBI taxonomy): domain Eukaryota; kingdom Metazoa; phylum Arthropoda; class Insecta; order Diptera; family Tephritidae; genus Ceratitis; species Ceratitis rosa. The sequence continues at coordinate 17,470,674 of JAWMAG010000005.1, forward strand.
TCAGATTCAATATCAGCGACCCCAAAAACCCCGGACACCAATTTCTATAAATTATTAAAAAATTTTAAAAGAGATTTTGTCACTTTTAAATAAGGAGTTGTTTTCAGCCCTAAAAACCATAAACCAATTGGTCTATCAAAACGGCCAAACACGGGAATTTTTTTTTAGCCCTATTTTCCGAAAATGTTTGTTTTTTTGTTTTGCAATTTTCACTGTTGAAAGCCGACTGATACAATTCATCCATTCGGTGAGAAGAGTTTTTTTCCCGCACACAATCCTGTTTTGAACGTTTTACCTCCAAAAACCTGGTTTATCTAAAGGAATTGTTAATCAGCGTCGGACTGATGACAGAAGTAAATTTTTCCAATGAAAAGTTAGTTTGACGGACCTGTGCAGGTGTTCATACATATAATGAAAAAGCGATCAGTAAGCAACAACAATTACTTTACCATAACTATACGCATTTCAAAAATTTCATGAATAATAAATATTTATAACATTTTCACTCCCCATTTTCATATTCATACACGTGTAGATTTTTCTAGTTCTGTTATCTAACTTTTCGGCAATTTCTTTCACATAAGTGTAATGCAACAACAACAAAACATGCTAATTCAACAAATTATTATGTTAAATAATATATGCCAGCAAAGCTTACAAAAACACGAGTACGCGTTTAGTTAAAAAAAAATCCTTAATAATAAAAGCCAGCGGAAATTAGTAAAAAAAAAACTAAGCAAAACACAGACACAAAATACATACATACAGACATATTTAATTATGCACACAATATTCTTGACATCTTTACATATTTTTTCCTTACCGAGTCAAATTTCATATATGTAAGAATATACATATACTTGGAACTAATGAAATAATAAATATTTTTTTTTGTTGTTTTATGGGTAAGTTTGGCTATTAGGATGGAATCCAGAATGAAATATGAAATTCGTAAAACTTGAAATTTTAGGCGATTGACGAAAAAATGTGCAACCAATCAATTTAAAGTTATTATTTTTCAATTGCTATGATTTGAGTACCATAATAAGGTCTATGGGACCAAAATATTCTTAATTAAAGAAATTTACTGTTGATAGTCAAAGTGAAGTGGTATTTGAAATCAGTTCCATCATTCAAAATAAAAATGTTAAATAAGCTTGGCAAACACAACACATACCTGCCTGATCACATTTAGGTGGATTGAAAAACAATCCGGGCTTGAGCGGATTCTCCTCCTCATCGTGAACTTCGATCATAAGCCATCCAATTTGAATTGGTTGTTGGCGTGCTTGATGTTGCTGTTGACGTTCAACACTCTCCCATATGTAAATGGCACGTTTGATGTCAATCTCCACCCAGCCAGTTTTGGAAATATTCATCATTGTTGTATTGCAAATGTGCTTCTTACGCTCTAGAATTAGGTATATAAAACATGACGGAAAAGAGTTTTTATTGTCAATGGTCGTACAAAAGTTACAGTAAATGAAATGTTTACTACTTTAATTAATTAATTATCTCACAGGTAGGCGATCGTGTAAAAAAAATTGGGACTCAGCTGTAATATTAAATTAATCAAATCATATTATTTTAATTTTCACGGAACTACAAAATAGATCAGAGACTTAGACTATCTTTCGTTTTTATGACATAAACAAAATCTTTTGCATGATCTTTGTAGAGAGAAAAATGGTTCGATCAACATTCGAAATTAAAGGAAATTGGTTTCCTTAATTGCTTTTGCCTCTCGCAGTGATCGTCAAGCCCTCCAAATCTATTTCTTTATAAAAATTCATTTGTCGTTCGGCGGCCTGGAATAAACTATAGGTCCTTCCATTTGTTGGAAAAAATCAGGAAGTAACCACAAATTGGATGAAATATAGACACGATCGCGGCTAAATGACCTTATAGTCTGAGTCTGGTGTTGGTCTAACATATGGAGGGATCTACAAATTAAACTTAGCTGCCTTCGAACGATCAATGGATTTTTTTGAGAATCTTTTATGTTATGTCAAAAATACACTATAAACATCTTAAAATCTTACTATTTTTGATATCATATAATTTATAATAATTGTGATACCAATTTACCATATATACATATGTATGTACATACTTATGTACATACCTCGTTTATTTCTGCGCATTTGGCGTACAATGGAAACAGTGACACGTATTTGCGGAGTGAGCTGTAAAGTAATTTGGCAAAATTTTAATTAAATTTCAAGGTGGATTTTACGGCATTAGAAAGAAAGGTAGATACCGTTAGGGGGTCTCCACAACTCTTTGGTCCTTTATCTTCATCACTGTTTGATTCATTTGGGTCGTCTGTGTTGTTTGGGTTCACTTTATATAGACGAAGTATGGCACTGTCTAGATTTAAATTATCACGTTTCGGCTCAAATAGGCTATCGGAGAAACGTATCGTTACATTGTTATCATGCATCCAAGAGCTCTCAGTGGATTCTGAGTTGCATATGGGGTAAGCTGCTATTTCGTGTAATGGATGACCTTGATTTTCATCTGAGTTACTTGCTTGGAAAGCTGATTGAAGACGGTTCTTTATATCATTGATTCTGGAAAATATAAAAGGTCATAATGTAATTTTCATTAAAAGGTAAACTACTCATAACCTAATAGACCTAATGTACGTGTGCATATGTGGAGTGCCTAAAAGTTTACTTTCATAAAACGCAAGCTCAGCTGGTATGCGCACAAATATTCGCGTAATATTTATAGAAATAGCCCTTCTTAATTTACATAATACACGTATGGGGTTGACATTATAGCAGGCGTTTCATGGTCCTAATCTTATGTAGGAAAATTTGTGATCAAAGTGGTACTCGGTCGATTGAGTTGACTTTGGATAAATCGATCCGATTGGTGTACCTAACACTGGTTAAATGGTACAGAAGAAGAACTTGTTAAGGGGGAAGTGTGCTATTTAAAAGTTTATTCCTTGACAACAAGAAGTCATTTTATTTGTTGATCATTTTTAGCCATAGTGGGGCTACTTTGTGGGTATATGCGCACTGCCGGCAGACTATGTACTTCAGAGAAAGATTCAGGCAACATTGGAAACCATAAGCGCAACGTTATGACCGCTTCAAATTAGTGTTTGGCTATATTCAGACACAATCCGAACGATTTTTTGCAACATTTGGATATTATAGATCAAATACCAGATCAAGACTACGGATTTCTCAGAACGAATGTTCACCAAAGGAACACTAGGTTCCTTTTCACGGTTTGCCCACAGAATGCGTCATCCGTATCGATCGCATTTAATTCTGATTTGAAGTGGAAACGACTGCATTTGGCGAAGAACAAAGTGGTGGTTACACCATAACAATGCATGGATTGGAATGTGGTTCTTAATGGTGATCTTTCTTTTCTGGTGGTTTTCCCTTGGCAGAAAAGATAGATAGTATAATGATTGAGACCAGGCTGGTACAAAAACAACTAATTTAAAAAAGTCTTATGTGTCAAAATGCATGCAAAGAGTTTTATGAAAGTTTAAACGTTACGCTCGTTGACTTACTGAATAGTGTTCGTTGAGTCAAAAACCTAGTAAAAATTGGGAACGAGAGAGCGCAACTGACATTTGACGTTTTAAAATTAAAATAATGCTAATTCTTTAATATTCATTATATGCCAACAAAATAAGTGGTTAAATGTAATGTTGTTTTATTTAACTGAACAATATCAATGAGTCCAACAATAGTAAAAACACTCGTTAAACGAAAATGTGGTGGCAGCGGAGTGGAATCATCGCCCGCACAACACTCAGCTTCCATTGAGAAATTAGAAGTTAAGAAGGCTTAAAATAAGAATCTATTATTATTTCTAGTACAACGGTTGGTTTTGGATATCTATAATCTACCAGAAAGCAGTGGTATCCAAAGGAGCCGCATAACAAATTCGAAGCAAAATTGCTGCTACGACCACAATGAGACCATCAGCTTCCGGAAGTGACGACGATGCACAAAATGAAATATTATTAGCATTTAGAAGAAAAAATAAAGCTCTTTGCTTGGTTTTTATTTAAACCGAATCGAATAAATTCTATCATAATCTTGAGTTACAATAATAAGACCGGCTTTCACGGAAAAAGAATTTCAAACTGATTTTCGTATTTCAGTCATCCTTACTGAAAATCTAAGCGACAAATTGTTGCAAAGCAAGTTCTACATCAATCCTCGTCCTTTTAGAGGACTACTAGAAAAACATATTGACATCATTATCGTTGGACGGCTATAAAGCATACTCGTATATAATTTCATCACTGTTGAAATACAATAAATTCTGTATATAATTAATAACTTAAAAATGTCACAAACAATTGCCAATTTTATTAAAACACTTAGGAAAATATTTAAAACCAGAAATAATAAATTGTATAAATGGACGAATTCAAATATAACCCCCAAAATAAACAGCTGTTATTTTTACTGGATCCTGTTCATTGAAAACTCTGTAAATTTCTTTCGCTCGGAGAGTAAAACACTTTACTCTCTCAATTTCGTTACTTGCTGATTTTTATTGACATTTCTGAACGTACATATACAGGGTCCGCCACGTAACTTTTTTTTTTAAAAACAGTGCGCACAAGATCGATCGTAACGTTGGCTGTGTGGCACGGAGCGCCGTCTTGCTGGAACCAAATGTTGTCCAAGTCCTCCTCTTCGATTTCCGGGAAGAGCCAATCCGTTAGCATGGCGCGGTAGCGTTCGCCATTAACCGTAACGGCGGCTCCTGCCGCATTTTCGAAGAAAAATGGGCCAATGATGCCGCCGGCCCAAAATCCGCACCAGAATCTCTGAGGATGCATTGGCTTCTCTTCGATCACGTGCGGGTTTTCCGTTCCCCAAATACGACAATTTTGTTTATTGACGTAGCCGCCAAGATGGAAATGAGCTTCGTCGGAAAAGATGATTTTTTGGTAAAATTTCGGGTCTTCGGCCAAGCGCTCATCTGCCCATTCCTCAATCGTATACACAACCATTTTCGTTCAGCGGAAGGATAAAACTAACTTTCTATCAAATCAGATGTAACATCAGTGTTACCACACTCAAAATAACCACTAGTTCAAAAAAAAAATGTTAGATGGCGGACCCTGTATGTACATACATACGAGTATGTACCGAATATGTTGGAATAATAAGAATAACTCTTAAAAAATTGATAAAATATATGTACATATGTATATATATTTATGAATGAATGAACATGCGTGGATTTACCTACTAAATCCCACTTAAAACTTTAATCAGTGTAATTACCCTTACAGCTTACAACATAACCCCGGAGTGAATGCCGAGACAATACATTAAGCATTAAAATTAGTTAAAAGCATGCGGCGATCGAAAAGCTATTTTTAAGATGAATTACAAAGGAACTAGTAAGAGAGTAAATGTTTCATTTAGTCAGTATATATACATATGTGAAGATCCGTAATCCGTCCTTAGATCTATTTGCCCTTGAAAATCAGTATAAAGCAAATAGATATTTAAAATGAGATAAAAAAAAACTTCTTTTACCCGCTCCACATGACTTATGTAACTTGTATCATACATATGCATGTATGTATGTACATATGTATTTGTAATTATGTACATATGTAAAACAAAACTAAACTAAAACACACGGTGATCTAATGTTATTTTCCACTCGAGCTTATCCTTGTTTATTATTTATGCGACGATTGCATGCTCATTCATTCACGTCTGTCCGATTAAGCCAACTTGTTGACTAGGTGGCTAGTCGCTTGTTGATTTTTCAAGAGTGCAGCTCAATTGGTTCGTGGCGTTTTTTATTCTTCATGTTTAACTATTACTCATTTGTACATTTATGGTACATACATACATACATACCATACATACATACTCGTACATTCATGCATATTAAAATCTCTTACGAGCGTAGTTTTTTTATTTATTCAAGTACATGCACATACATACATACGTGTACATATTTAGAGAGGTATGCATGCACATACACGTACATATGTAAGTCCGTTCATTTCGCTTTCCAGCGTGCCACTTTGTGGGTTGTTTGTACGTTTTGTCGATTAGTGTTGCTGCATGCCTGGTTGTCTGGTCGTCTGGGTGTCTGTCTGTGCCGCGTCTGTGCTTTCTGCGCCGTCTGCTCGTTTGCGGCTTCTGGCCCACTAAGCGCTTGCGTACAATTCATTCTTGTTATTGTCGAACAGCCACAACAAATAACAGACATGGCTAGACACTGTCTCGCCAGTTGCTCTTCATTATCATAAGCGGCAGTAATAGCAACAGCAACAGCAACAGCAACAGCAACATCAACGTCAACGTCAACGTCAACATCAATATCAACAGCACCAACAACAGCTGCTGGACCGGCTGCAATAATAGGTATAACCAACAACAATAACAATAATGCAAATATTAGCCAGCAACAACAAAGGTTTTTCGTCTCGGCTCTAAGTTTTAACAAAGAAGTCTCTGTGAATTCCACCACCTTGACTACTTTCCTTTGAGGTACATATATACCTACTCGTATGTATGTATGTATGTATAGGCGTATCTCCCAATTATTACCTATAAATGCTAATTATTAGTGTCCAAAATGATATTTGACGTCTTACAAATATTTTTACACACATACATTCATAAACATATGATGTGCGCTTATGTATGTATGTGCACATTACATAAATGAATACAATAATTCGAATTAAATATAAAAACATAACATCATATGTAGTGTATGTACATATATACATTCATATGTACATATGTTTGTATCTAAATATAGAGATGCACATGTGTGTATATACATACATACATACATATGTATGTACATATGAGCATATGTACATTAAGTCTGAATGACTTCTCATGAATTTATCAATTTAGATATGGAAAAGGTAAGTACAATAAAACACTAATAATTTTCACAATTTGGTTTTTAATTTTATTTAAACATATACAAAACTTAAAATAATATTCCAAGGAATTTATTCAAAACTCATTTTTAGATATTTTTTTTACAAGAGCCTGTGAAATCTATGAATTGAGTGCGACACCTAATTAGAAACGAAAATATTTAATAAGAAAAAAATAATAATATTAAGACAATACCTATATTTACTTTTAGTTAGTATTTTGTAGTTGCATAACCCTTCTGCTTCAACACTGCCTCACACCGATTTCGCATTGATGTTATAAGAAAGATTTCGACAGCGCACCACTGATATTGCTTGCCATAACGTTCTTACTTACTCAAAAAGTACATCAATTTTTGGGATATTTTTAACACTAACGACTCTTTTAATGTCACCACAGAGAGTTCAAGTCTGGACTGAATGATAGTTACTCCAAAACATTGATGGAGTTTTTGTCAAACAATTTTTTCATCAACTTTACGGTGTGATTTGGATCGTTATCTTGTTGAAATTTCGATATAATAGGCAAATTTTCCCCAGCCCAAGGCAACATGACATTTTCTAGTATGTCGACATATCTCTCCTGATTTAAAATTCCATTTATCCTATAGAGTGGACCATAGCGAGGACTAAATTCTTGGTTAATGGGCCATCGAACATACCTCCGACCATCAGGAATAATGCGATTATTTTTTATTTCATAGCTCCACTGGTTTTGGGTACAAGACCAATGACAATGTCAAAGTCTACACGTCGCTTTCTTTGGATTTTGGTCAGAAGAGGTTTCTTGCGTGCTGCTCTTCCATGAAGTCTAGATTCGACCAAACGCCATGCAATTATTCTCTTCGATATTTGAACAGCGAATTCATCCTGAATTTCACGTTGAATGTCCGGGGAACTCTTTTTTGGGTTTTTTCGCGAGATTACTGCTATCCTGTCCTCCATTCCTGCTGCAGTTTTCCGGGATCTTTTTGCGTGCGACATTTACAACAGTTTTTTTCCAGCTCTACTGATGTCAAAAATAGAACTGCGTAATGGAGGTCTACAGCTGATGCTTCTTCCCATCACGAATTTTGAGATAAAAATTTTAATTGATTTTAAATAATAAATTTTAGATAAATACTTACCAAAAATTAGTAATATTATCACTAAAACAACACAACGTTATGAATAGGTATGTTACGAATACTATTGAACCATCGTTTCTAATTAACTGTCGCTCTTGATTTACTTTACACCAAGTAATGTAGGTATGCTCAAAGTGGGAAAGTAGTAATAGTACTTGAAATGCAGAACTACAAATTTGGGAGCATTGAGTAGTAAATAGAGTAACAAAAACAAAGCAAGTATCGTTTTTAAGAAAATATAATGGTAAATTTGCATATTTTACTATCGGTGTATCGGTAAACTGATCATGCATTCAGGCATTACTAAAATATTCTGTAGTTCCACCATAATCTTTGAGGAGACTTTGCTTAAGCTTGAAATGGTAGGAGTTTCGCCAAGGGCCATTGTACTCCCCGGCTTAACCTAATCCAAGTATACTCGTATATTATCGAACGATTCGAGCGATTTAATAAATTTGTATCCATCTACGTGTAGAATCTACGCTAACCCACTGTGATTTGTTGGTACACTTAGTTCGAAAAGCTACAGAACTTTCAGTATTCCTATAAGGTCCACCGCTTTAGAGAACATTTGAAGACGTTATATTTAGACATTCAATGCCGTTTAACTGCCTGAAAGAAACAATTTGACACCACCAGTAACGTCAGCAATGTCTGCTTGAAAGACGAGAGTTGTAGAATTTGAAGTTACCTTGGTTATGGAGAAAAGCTGTAAATGCAGAAAGAGCAAGAATTGAGCTGCATTTCGAAATCCAATACTTCCTTCCTACATTCAGAACACAAGCAGACACAGCCCACCGATGTCTGTGCCTAAAACTAAACTACTTAAACTGTAGCCCGGAAGTTATCCCATCATGACTGACGCTGCGATAATTAAGGTGGGGAAATTTAAATCAATTGTCAAACAACTAAATGGAAATAGTGTTAGCTTTTCAAATCAGTCTTTATAAAAGAAACTAGAAAATTTAATTGTTTTTTAACGAATAAAAACTTATCGCCGCCGTTCTGCTAGAAAGATAGTCGAGTCAATTCTTCATATACATACATATGTATGTACATATTTAAATTCAAGTAATACATACATACATCAATTGGTTAAATTTAAGAACAAGCCCTTGAAAGGGTTTTACTGTACATTCCTTTACATGCATAAATTCTTTATTACGGTTTAGTTCTTGTCATTACGTACTTACAAATCTACCAACAATGGCAATAATTGTGTTAATGAGATACATATGTACATATACATATAACATAAAACATCAGACGGTATCGACCTACAAAAAGTTCATTAACGGCGGCCATTCAAACATGGCCTAGACAGATCCCAGACAGTTCCCAGACGGCCTAGCGATGTGTATGTTTGTTGATTATTTTGAGCACAGTGATCTATTTTATGGTATTGTGCGATTTTGTATGTTTGAAGAAATAGTCTAATATATATAGGCTCCGGTTCAGATTCTGACGTCGTACTAACATCCCAGAAGTTATAGAAAATTAATTTAAATAAAAAATTAAGTTAAATTTTCTAATTGCGGACGCACCTCGGCTGGGAATGTCAACCCCTCCGAGTGTATTTCTGACATGAAAACAAGCTGCTCATAAAAAACCATCAGCCGTTCGGAGGCGGCTTAGTATAAAGTGTAGGTCTCCCTATTTGTTGGACATCAAGTCGCAAAACCACAAATTAGAGGGGGAGCTCGGCCGGTTACAAAACGCCAGTTATATATACCTATATCGTATAGGTATTTTATATCGTAGCGTGATCTATGTTCGACTGTGACTATTCGGAAATCCGAACGTAATTAATTGCCCATCGGAATCAAGAAATCCGAACAGAAGCATATCCGATTCGAAGTGACAAAATTGAATTGTAATGTTGCATTAGTTCTGCTCGTCGACGTCCGGACTAGTAACAATCGGTAATAATTCTTTGTAATTGTCACTGAATTGCGTTTGTTGAGACTAGTTGATCACTAGTTAAGTTTGGAGGGGAAGCTGCAAATCGTGCTCGCGGAAAATACTTCTATTCTTCTTAAAATAAAAATCTGAAAAAACGAACTCAATCCGCTAAAGAAAACTTTGCCGGTTGTTGTAGTTGCCGGTTGCTTACCGATAAATCGAAATTCAGAACACTAAATTCTTTGATTAATCGGGTTCTCTCCCCTGCGGGTTAGGGGTTCTAGAATTTACCCGCGGTACGGCATGCCTGTCGTAAGAGGCGACTAAAATCCAATAGTTCCTGCGACAGTCGGGTCTTTATACCGGAACGACCCGGATTTTTTATCCACCCAAGGACTGCCACTCCCGCAATATTCCCCAAAAATTGCTTTGAGGTATATTTTTGCGGTTACAACAACAACATTAATCGGGTTCTTGGGCTTAAATCCGATATAATTTCAGAATAGGAACGAAATCAGTTTCCACATCAGCCTTGATTGTCATAGCCTAACATTACTCTACTCATTTTTCTGAATTGTATCCTTATAAAAAGTGAATGGTATCAAACCTATTCAAGAAACTAAGATGCCCAGCACTTAATTATCTAGTTTAGTAAAACTTTACATTATGACAGATTGGCAGATTTTTCTAATTGCATAAAATCTCTAAACAGTTCACTGTGAAATTATTTGAATGACACCCGATGCCACTGTAAAAAATTGCAATGCAACAGCGTTTGCAATGTCGGACCAAACAAAAAACCTCAACACCGACAAAAGCACTTCTTGGATACAAGCACTGACGGCGAAGTCAGTGCTGACGCAGCCACAGACAGACTTGTGCATGTATGTATGTAAATGTGGCTCTATAATATAAAGTTTATATGCAGATATGTATGTATGTATGTATGTTTGTGTGTATGTAATTATTCGGCTGAAGTGGTGGTCAGACGTAAATCGAGTAAATTCCAACTCACATACATATGTATGTACGCTTTATTGTCGCTGCAGTTAGTTGCAGTAACAAGACTCAATGGAAAGCAATGTACCTGCGTACAATTATAATAACAACAAGAACAATGATGGCAATGTGGTTTGTAGCAGTTTAGACACATTGCTTGAAGCAAAGTCCACATAAAGACAATGCGTCTGGTATTTTTGGCCACTCGACTTGTCTGCCTGGCTGTCTGGCTGTCTCCTTGATTGCCGGTATACCTGGTTAATTGTATGTACTCGTATGTATGTATGTATGTATGTATGTGTATATACAAGGCGACCAATAGCTGGCGGCAGGTGACGTTGCACTAAATTGCAAGCATCACTCTAAATAGAATGTGAATGCGTACTTACTCACAGCCCTGCAATCGTACTTTTCTCCCTCTCTGTGTGTGTGTGTGTGTGTGTTGTGTGTGTATGTGTGTATGTGTGGATCGAGTTGACCATGATCTCTTTGTTCTGTTCGATGATACAAATACGATGAGTGTTGACAAATACATACATACATCAATATCATATTTTCAATACTTGGATATGTGCGTACATACATATAAATACATATACATACATATGTATGCATAAATGCAGTTCAATTGGTGAGATATTATAGGCAAAACAGGGTCTTCTAAGAGATCTTTTGTATATTTTTTTTATTTATTTATTTAAAAGAGAAACAATTATTAATAATCATCACTTATTGCCTCACCCAGGCTAGTTAAGATATTGTATGAATATACATACATATATAGGTATATGTATGTATGTGTACATGAATATACATATATTTACATGTATATAAATATCTGTGAAATTTGTAAGTTTATTTTAGCTATCAGCCGCCTCCGATTAAAAAGGATGTTAACTGTATTCTCCATACTTCCGTTGCTGAAAAATTTTGTTATTGCTTTTAGTTATGTACGTATGTATGTTCTTTGACCTCGTGACGAAAATCTTATAGTCGGAAATTTGGTTATATTTGGCGTCAAAAGCAATCCCAAACAATTCTCTATTTAATATCAATATATGTACATCTTCTCTTAATAATTTTCAGGTAAAATGTGATTAGCTCGAAGCAAAAAAAAAAAAAAAATTAATTAATACACCGAAGTATCATCGTCATTATGTACTCCTAATAAAGCTTTTTTACTAGATTTAGTGCAATTTCGGTAAATATAAAAAAAATTTTTTTACTTCTTTCACTTCATTATTTATTTAATAAAATAGCGATTTGAATACCGATAATTATTTGCAATTCAAAAAAACTTCAAAGTTTTAAGCATGATATTTACAATAATTTAAAGGTAGTTTCATTCTCTCTTCGCAGTGGACTTCATAGCTATCTGACATTAAACGTGTTTCGTATTTTTCGTGCTACCCTCTTTTCCTAAAAAAAAATCTATCTTTTTAAATAAAAAATATGTAGAGTCCAATTTCATTACAAAAAAAACTCATAATTACGCTAAAAGTCGTTTAAGTCGATTAAACCAAACCACTTGGTGTATTTTACGAAGTTTCGGAGATTAATGACTCCTAGAGATACAAGCTCTTCTAAGCAATCGAAGAAGAAATTTCTGAGAAATCGATGAAGGAAAGCACTGAGGGCGCGGCAGTGGGAGAAAAGTTTTTTGAGAGACAGCCTTCTACCATTGAGTATCCATAGTGTCCGGTTAATAAACCAGTTGTAAGCATAACATGGAGACTCTATTTAGAAGGAGTAAAAACTTAGTTCTGTTCACTTCAATCAATTGCACGGGGTTTCATTCTGCCATCTTTTGTTGGTCCTCCTGGTGCAGTCTAGTATTAACAAATACTTAGCCAAAGAAAGAGGTGTGCCTACATCATTTGCAAATTTTACCGGGGTTAAGATTGTGCCCTACCCGGTTAGCTCATCGGCCCCGCAGTTCCCTGAGTTGACCCAATGACCAGCGAAATCCTATTAGTCTTTCCATTTTATTTATAATAAAAAGCCTCTAGGAAATTCTTTTCTTACCGCCTGAGAAGAATGGCTTGAAACAAATACGTGTATCCAATATTATAGCATCTGCTTAGAAGATAACCTTAAAATAATGAAAAAATCTTCAAATTGAATATTTTATAAGTGGTTTAGTGACAAAAATTTTGCAGAAAAACTACCTTATAGAATTTTTGTATCATGGTTTTAATTCCTTCTGGAGTTATATTCCAGGCAGAAGCAATAATATTGAAAATACAGATGTATTAAAATCTGTTGTCAGCCCATTTTTCTTAGGCGGCAGAAGTAAGAAATGATTTTGGTAGATGATTTTTATTAATAATGAATTGGAAATAGTTGCCATTTTATACTTTTTTTTGAAACTGAGATTTTAGATTTTCTCGACTGTATGCGAAACGTCCGTGGTTTAGGTCCCTGCTTATAAGGAAATCCCAGTGAACTGACTAGATGAGGAACAGTCATAACCTCGGTAAACTGTGTGATGCGGGCATACATATTTCCTCGGCAAAGTAACTGTTGAGACTAGATTTCACCCGATGAGCCAACAGCAGATGACACAGTGAAACTACTTGCAAAGTGACCAGACAAGGCCATTAATCGAAGTACACAGCGTAATAACCGGGCACTATGTTTTTGGGGTTCATAATAGAAGGATGGCCTGTTTCTCAAACGACTTTTGCCGCAGCTGCAGGGGCATAGATGAAGAGGAATCTGTGGAAGATTAATTCCGCTACTCCCCAGATCTCAATGCGGTTAGTTGTCGCTTTCTGGGAAATTTCTATTCCGATTTCTTTGCCGATCTTGCATCTGTAGGCATCAATAATCTCCTGAATATATAAAATATATCAAGAGATTTGGGCATCCAGAAAGGTGAGAAGAATCTCTTGTTAGGATTCCGTAATCCAGTAACCTCTTTAACCAACTAACTGACTAGATTTCCAAATCTCAACATATTTAGTGATTAGAATAAACTTGAAAGTGTTGAGAAATGAATTAATTTGCACCAATCTTAAAAAGCAAAATTTCCTTGAAATATCTCTAAAATTGATAGACAATCTCTTCCTTTCTGAAAATTTCCTACAACTTACTAAACTTGTAATACACAAATCATGGAAAGCATATAGTCCATGAAAACCACTATTAATGGTTGGAAAATACAATATAATTCTGGATTTTTTGGCATTTTAACATTTAAAAAATATTAAAATTCTCCACTTTTTTTTATTTAAAAGTGGTAGATTTTTTTTAAGGGAAGATGGAAGCATGAAAAAGACAAAACACGTTTAATGTCAGATAGCTATGAAGCCGACTGCGATGAAAGGATGAAACTACCTTTAAATTATTTTACCATGGTTTAAAGTGCTATTAAACAATTTGAAGAGAATTATTTTTTCCAAACAAGTGTGGAAGTGTGGTTAAGAATAATTCAGCACATAAGATGGCTTAGTCTGGACCGAGCTTCTCTGTATGAACGATTTTAAAGTGAATCATACAAAACCTTTTCAATTGCGAAACCATGAGTCGTATACTATATTTCAAATTCGAACAAAATTATTGTATATAAATATAATGTGTGTATATAATATGTATGCGTTAGTAAAAGTACAAAAGACCAAAAAAAAAAAAAAAATCATATGAAAAGTAGAATTTTATTGCGAACGATCAACGGATGGTTTTGTTTACACCAATAACCAATAAAGTGTGGCAAGTTGCAATTATGGCATTTTGTTAATAATAAATTTCATTTTTCATCTGCACAGCTTCAAGAAGAATTTTCATGGTACATTGTATTTCTGATTACTTAATCTAGTGATATACGAGTACAACTTAGGTCATAGCGAAGAGTTATTTTAAATGCACGTACGTGTATGTATGTAAATATTCCAAATTCGTATAATTGTTTGTATTTAAATAAATCATTGTATGTGGTTGTTACGATTATATCAATACTATTTTCCAGGTGTTGGTTTTTTTGTTTTTTTGTGAAATATTTTATTTTATATACAGATGTATGTACATACCAACTGTAAGTGATTGACATTTAATTAATCTTTTGAGAGACAGCTCGCGAAAAGAAAATTTTTCAATTTTTAATTTGAAATTCTTAAGAAGACATTTAGTCTTGTGTTTTATGTTTCCTTCTAAAATTGTTGTACTACAACATATTATATTTACGAGTGTGTATGTATATATTAAGAAATCTATTGTAAATAGGTATGTCTACAAAAATATATTTCTGTAAATATCCAATGTATCAATATTATCATTTTGTATGTGAAAAAAGAGTGAAAAAATTTTGTATTTGTATGTACAGCCTTGGCCAAAAGTATTAGGCACCCCACTAAAATACAAGTATTCTCAAATGTGGCAATCAAAGTTACCACTTGTTTTTGTAAATGTCTTACATGGGTGTTTAACTGTTGATTAAACGAATAACTTTTGTAATATTAAAAGCCATAGCACCCTGGGTAAGCTAAACCTTAAAATTGTCATTTATAAGAAATTCATAAAATATTTTCGCATTTAAAATTTGAAAGTGAAAGTGTAAATTACATTTAGTGAAAAGTTACCAATCTAATAAAAAACAGTTCATATTTAGTGAAATGCCAAAAAAAAGTGAAATTAGTTACGATGATAGAGTTGGAATTCAAGTTCTAAGTGAAGAAGGTAAGTCTCAGCTTGAGATTGCCAATTTGGTGGGATATTCGCGGTGCGCGGTCCAACGTGCTATCAGGCGATTTGTGGAGACGAAATCCCACAATAATAAATCAAAAAGTGGAAGAAAGCGTCTAACCAGTAAACGAGAAGACCGAATACTTATACGCGAGTCTCTCAAGGCTCGCAAAAAATCTTCTTCTGCCCTTGCAGCAGCCGTTTCGGATGAATTTAGTATACCAGTTAGTGCTCGAACAGCTAGAAGAAGACCTCTGAAAGCAGGTTTAAAAGGATGTAAAGCCCGAAAGAAGCCGTGGCTCTCAGAAAAGAATAGGAAAAATCGTTTTGCATGGGATCGCCGATACCAACACGGAATCACGGAAGAATATTGGTCGAATGTTCTGTGGTCTGATGAATCAAACTTCGAGGTAAGCTTAGTTAAGATCGCCTTAAAGTGTTAAAAGCCATAGCTTTTTACCCTAGAGCAATTTTGAAGACATAATGCAAATCTTATGAAAACATTATTTTTCTTTTCTACAGATATTTGGAACACCTGGTGTGACGTTCGTGAGGCGACGGGTTGGAGAAGAATATCATCCAAATTGCGTGGTACCCACTGTTAAGCATGGAGGAGGCAGCAATATGATCTGGAGCTGCATGGCTGCTGATGGTGTCGGCGACAGTCAAAAGTACATAAATGTATTAGAAGCTGTTCTTCTGCCTTCATTAACGCGCATTTTCGGCGATACTAATTTAGACTGGGTCCAGTTTCAGCAAGACAATGCTTCTTGTCACAAATCAGCGACTACGATGCGTTGGTTTAGAGATAACAACATTGTTTTGTCCCATTGAGCACATGTGGGCTATTTTAAAACGCAAGATTAAGGAACACAGTATAACATCAAAAACTGCCTTAAAGAATGCCTTAATTAACGAGTGGTACGCTATAAGTGCGGACGAATGTGCAAAGCTTGTACGCAGCATGCCTAAGAGAATTGATGCCGTTATTAAATCGAAGGGTAGACCTACTAAATATTAATGTTATTATCACTAATTCATTGTATTTTCACTATTTTACTAATAAAACTTCATTATTTCACTTGTTAAAACAAAAAATTCAGTAATTAGTGGGGTGCCTAATACTTTTGGCCAAGGCTGTTTATAAAGCTGTTAAATATACGCTTTCAAAGTACTTTTTAAATTCTTATGTTGCAATTTAAATAAATTCTTAAAGTAATAGAAAATGTATTTAGTATAAGTTTATGGATGAAATACCTGAAAATGATCATCTTGGAATTAATTTATTACTCTATGTACATATGTATAAAGGAGCTGAAATGCTTCAAATTCCACGCCACTCCCGACTTTAAAGATATATGGTATAATCAACACTTTTGATACCTATTTTTATATGTGCACATACACATGTAGATATTTTGGAAATTATTTGTATGAAACTGAATTTATTATCATAACAAATATCATAGTTTGGTAATTTATAAATTGAAAAAAAAAACACTTACCGAAATTCTTTGATTACGTGAAAGCGTTGTGTGTCATCTTGACCAGCGCGATCTTCATTATTTGGATTTTGGCTTTGCATAATACTGTTCATTTGTGCCACGGTCAAATTGAATCTAGCCAAAATGGTGCGATTATTTCGATCGACAATTTCGGTGCGTACTGTGGCGTCGTCGTCCATGAAGGTCGTACCACGCTTTAGTGAATGACCATTGATTTGACCCAAAATCGAGAATAAAATAAAAAGCTCGATGCCGGCGTTTAAGGAAAATATAGCAAGTTTTGCATTATATTGCACTGCATTTAATAATGCCATGGTCCTGTTTGACTTTCACTTTTTACTGCTCTATTGTGCGTAATAATTTTAGATTTATGGTAAGTACTCAACGGTATTTTATTGGCATTTTTTGAATATCACATAAAATTATCAAAATTCGGTTTAAGTTCTTTTTTTATTAGATGTATTAGATGTATTTTTTCTCAATCTCCCTTTCGACAACACTAATTGAATTGTTTATTTATTTCTTAGCTCAATTTATTGTTATTTTCTCGCCAAACACACTATCACTAACTAGTTCAAAGTGTAATTGGAATTTCTATCTCATAATTTATTTGTTTGTTTTTCTTCCGAATTCGGATGTCTTCACTCTAAGAACACCAAGTATGAAGTGATTTGCGCGAGGCGCTTCAAGTCTTAAATAACATTTCACATACTTATATCAGATACAATATTTGGTTTGTGTTTGGTATATGTAGTACTTCGCATGCGAAACGTTGTTATATCGTTTCGTAAATGCTTCTGCTCCCTACTACTACGCCATGCGATGTTAACGCAACGATACACCGGAAAAATACTCACTGCGTTTGTCTGGATTTTTTTTGCATATGCTTTTAGGTTTGTGCTTACAGTGTTGGGCAAAGCCTTAGCAACTTTTTCTAGCATCACATGGGTATCATAGTTGAGACCACATAATTATTTAAACTATATAATGAAGATAAGAAATAGAACATCATCAATAGTTTGGACATTGACAGATGATATATTATATTTACTAGGAGCAGATAATTGACATAGCAGGTAAGATATCGAGAGGGCACTGAATTGGCTATCCTTCAATTATATATTCCTGAACGTAAAAATTTTAGCTAAATACGAGTACTTTAAAGATGAGTTAATACAAGTACGCTGTTTATAACCAGTAACGGCTAAACAAAAATTTCCATCGTAATATCAACATAACCAATATGTGATAGCAGAGCATATAACCTTAGAAATATGATATTTCTGGGGGTATTTTTAAATTGCTGAGAGTTGTCGTTTCGTCGTGTTATACAATATATATTTTACAGGATTTTGCTAAGAACTGTCTAATTTGACATAACAAAGGACATTTTAAGGAAAAGTCTAAATGCCGGCCGCAGACACTACTATATCCCTTTCTAATATACGAGTACTAAAGTGTCACTTCGCTGATCTTTTTTTTTATAAACAGCCTAGAAATATTAGGTAAAGTAAAAAGTTCGTTCGTTTTTTTTATTTTTTAGCGCGAATAACCACGTTTTCAGCGCCGTATAGTATGACATGATGCGACACGTAACACTAGTACTATGGACAATAACACCATTTTACCTAATATAATACATTTCTTACTGAAACTGTCATACTGTCACTCTCGCAATTTGAGATTTACTGAGAGTTTTTTGTATATAATAGAATTTTTAATTCAGTGTGGTTGGTATTTCGAAATGGAAAACTTAAGTATTTTAGTAAGCTTTGAAGAACCCGTGACTCTGTGCAACCTTGCTATTTAGTAAATTTGGGTTTTCACTAGATTCATTTTCGTTCTTATCCTTTCAGAAGTTAATTTAGCTATATTAAATATTTAGTTGAGCTATTTGGAAATGTTAACTTGTTTGCTTAGTACCCTTATGTTATATTAGTAGTGGCAGTCATTAAACATTAACATTTATTACTAAAACAAGGGTTCGAATTTTTTTGTTATTTTCTTTCATCTGTTTTTTTATTTTATTTTCTATTTTAACAAACTCTGGAGCAGCAAAAAAAAAATGCTTAATGTTTTTTGCCAGGAGCATAATATTGATCATCTGATGCAAAGCTGACAATAACAGCCTGGATCAGTTACAGTTATTGTTATTGTGCATCAACAAGTATCACCAAAGTGTAGTCGTGTACTCAGATGTGTATATCTCTCAAGAGCTGGGACTTTCTACGGCCCGTTATGCCGCATAGTAACAAGGTGGTACTACATAACACGAGCGAATATGGCTTTATTGCGAGAGAAATTTTCTAGCCGTGTAATCGTATCTCGTATTGGCGATGTCTTCGAGATGGGGCGATTTGACAACGTTGAATTTTTTTTGTGGGGCTACGCGAAAGAACCAGCCCAATTCTAAATATTCATGCGGAAATTCTCTCTTGCGAATTTTGAATTCCCTGAGGAAAAAATTCAAAAATTCTAAATGCACAGGAAGAAGAAGGATTTTTTCGTAGTAAGATTTTTTCTGTATTTTCTTTAATAAAAAAAAATCGTCCACTTAGATAAATAAAAGAAATTCGCTATGGAGCATTTTCCAGATTTGAAGTGATATAATATTTCATGAATTTTATTATTTTGCTAGTCGATCTTAATTATTCTTCGAGTTTTACGTAAACACTCAAACAATAAATATAATATTATTATTAAGCGCAAAAAATATTGATTGCATAAGAACATTATTTTTTGAGAATTTCATAAAGTGAATCGTTAAGAAAGAGTTATCCGAGTTCGATCGATGTTTTAGCGAAAAAAAAAACTGCTAACAAAATAATGATTATTTTTATAATAATATACGTAATAATAATAATAATTTTTTTGAGAGTCTAAGAAAAGCTCGACGAATAATTATTATCAAACCAAACAAAATAATAACAAATTAAGAAATAATCACTGAAGCGATTTTCGGTCGTGCTCCTCCTCCAATTTGTGGTATGCGTCTTGATGATTCCAACAAATGGAGGGATCTACTAAGCCGCGTCCGAACCGAAGGGGTTTTTTACGAGGAGCCTTTATTTCGTGTCATAAATACACTTGGAGGGGTGGACATTCCCTATCGGGGGGCGACCGCATTTAGAATATTTTACTTATTTTTTTTATTTAAATTAACTTTCTATAACCTTTAGATGTTTCCGTATCAGGATTTGAACACTGGCCTTCCAAATGGCAATACGCAACGCTAAACACTCTGCTACCGTGGCCGCTAACTGGTTACGGTCCCTGATTTTTACACTTTTCATTAAGACGAATTTAACAACCTGCGGGTTGGGGGTTAAAGAATTTACCTGCGACTAAAATTCAATAGTTCCCGTGACAGCCGAGTCTTTATATCGAAACGACCCGGATTTTTATCCAGCCAAGGACTGTCACTCCCGCAACATTCCCAATAACTACTACTACAACAACAACAACAACAACAAAAACAACGAATTTAACAAGATGAAGTTAACACGACATAGATATTGTTAAAATTATTTTTTTTAGTTTATGTTTTGTTTGTTCCAATTTCTTTTGATTCTCTATTTGAAAACATGAAAATCATGAAAAATCTACGAAGTCAGTTTGGAACAGAGAGTTTATGCATTTTTAAACCAATGAATTTTCGATCGCTTCAAAAACAAAAAGAAGAAAAAATACACGGTAATTGTTGTAACTGTTCTTCTCCTCTCACCTTTGTCTAAACGAACTTAAAATCATAGACAAGAGAGTTGGGAATAAAGTCTCGTGCTCGTTCTCGCGCTTCCTGTTTCGAGTTATAAGCCTTAGATAAGTGTGCCGGCTGTTGGAAAATATTCTAAATGTTCCATTAACTGAAGTGGAATAATATTGTTAGTACCATATTTACAAACTTTTGTTTGTCCTTTTCGATTTTTATGCTCGGTGTATCGTAATATATTTTCTTTTCCTCTAAAAATATATTATAAAAATTATGAACTCGGAAATGAGTTAATTTGAAATAGCAGAGAAATAGGTAAAATGTAAAAAAAACTACACACCATAGACGTAGTTATTAAATTTGCTTTATATTTTAACTTTCGCTTTTCTTTCTTATTTTATTGTTATTATCTACGCAGGATACCGTGAATTGTAAATAATTTAAAATGTTTAGAAATACTTTTGCAACAGATATTACGAATCTAATTGATGGTAAACACAATATGGAAGCACTAGACGAGGCTGCAACCAAGATTGTTTAGCCGGTGGTTTCAGAAGATTGCGGACACATTAAGTCCAATATTTCTGATAGTTGCCCGGACAGACACACATGTCTCGGCACTATATAATTTTTTTATATTCTCCTATATATCTGCATATCGTTTGTATGTCCTTAACTGTCTCGATTATTTTACCATATGTTTTTTCTTTTACAACCGTTAGCCGTACAAACATAATATATCACGTGTACACACGGTGGTTATTCAAAGTGCGTATCTATACCGCGTCAAAATAATATCTTGATAGCTTAACATGCGTGCGACTATATATTTGTTTAATATTTAGGATTAGTTTTGTGAAAACCGGAAATATCTCGTTAATGTGTTGTTTTCTTTTTGTAGATGCGTGTGCCGATACAGTGCAGGCTTAATAATGACGAGCCCAAATACAACACATATATCTGTATTTAACAAAGTTTTCTAAAAGTCCAAGAAATGTACAAAAAAAAACAAAAAAACAAAAAAATATATCTAACGCAAGCAAAAATTTAATAACCATTATTTATTGATTTTATTTTGCATAAAAACTATACATTAATGTTTCGATATTGTGTATGCGAAAAATACAGTATTTTCGTTAAGTAATATTTAAATTTATTAATGGAAGTCGTCGTTTTATCAAGGTGGGCAGATGATTATCTACTTAGATGTTAATAATGAAATGAATCCTTGTCCACTCTACCCTCCACCTCTATACAATAAACTTTATTGTAATAAATCACACGGTATAATGAATATTGTTTAACTCGCTTGGGTTTCTTTATATCGAGGTTACACTGTATACACGTTGTGTACATGAATTAATTTGTTAAGTGTACATTTTTCTATGTACTGACTATTCAAAAAACTGTACAAGAAGTCCATTATAGTGAGAATGAAATCTCATTGAAGTAGTGGGAATATATTGCATTAAAAATTTAATGACATGAAAACAACAACTACACTTTTGAGCTAGCGCTAGATAAATACCATCGATTACATGGAGTAGTTAGAGTACTCACCTATCATGAGATATTGTACTTGAGTTCAGTAAGGCAATGTTCGTCGACCAGGACTCCTGCTCTCTAAGAGAAATCATGATCTACTCGGTGTACGACATTGGTGGGACGGCACTTCAAGTAGGCAGCAGACGCCAACGAAACAGTTGAAAGGTCGAAAAAGGGCAGATACAATAAGGATTAGCGTGCCGCAGTGAAGAGGAAATAGTCTACCAATCTATCGACCGTAACGTGATTGGCAAGGGAAAGATACCTACTAGACTAGTCTATTGTCAAGGACGTTTCATCTCCCGGTTATGATGGAGCTATTATCCGCTTGAAGAACTACAACGCCGAGGGTGCCGCTGGCTTACTGCCCTTATCAGTCCACGAAATCTTGGAAAATACACGTACGGAAGGATAAACACAGCCATGCTTTCGTTGATTTAAAGCCGCTGCCTCCATTGTCCCCATGTTTGAATTTTGTATCACCACAAAACTTACTCGTATGTGCTGTGCCAACAAGGCTTCGGACAAGGTGCATATCTTTTATTTATTTATTAAGTGGTATGTATAAATTAAAGTACCATCCGCAAGTGTTTTCCAAAAATCCAAACGAAAATGTGAACAGTTTTTGGGAGGACGTTGTCGTGCAACTGAATAGCCCTGGGCCTCCATTTTAGAATATTACCACCTGGATAAAAGTAATTAGTCGAAATTTTGCCAAATGCATTAATTTAATAATATAAAGCGGCATTCAATTGATTTTAGAGGTTTTTTGGGATTACTAAAGCTATGACAAATGGAAGCTGTCTCTCAACAAAAATATGAAACGAGATCAATAAGAGGTGAAAGTAACCACCACATGCACATGTCTAACAGCATCTAGAAAGCAGTAATAATGATTTGCGAGTTGCAGATATCTACTTCCGACGTCTTAGTTACGTAAACTTTTGGTGCTTCACGAAAAACCAGCAGCGAGAGCAGTGCTATGTCTCCATTCATACTGGCAGCCTTATATGATTGTTCCATTGCAATCTGTTTTAGATGACATTTCGTGCCGTTCTCGAAGAACAAAGCCAACAACGAACCCGACATTGATACCTTCAATAGAGATCCTCTGCAAACGTAAATAAATATTCAAATAAAGTTTTCGAAAAATT
Organism: Ceratitis rosa; assembly: GCA_037013455.1. NCBI lineage: Eukaryota > Metazoa > Arthropoda > Insecta > Diptera > Tephritidae > Ceratitis > Ceratitis rosa. The sequence continues at coordinate 17,494,211 of JAWMAG010000005.1, forward strand.
AAAGGACAAGGGAATCTTATGCAAAAGCACAGTAGAAATGTTGGCAGAAATGGTATGGTAGTATTGTATTAAATTAAAGTAGGAATGAATCTGTTATAATATAAAATATAATATTTTCATTTAAGTGCCTTTCATGTGTTTCAATCAAAATTAATTAAAATAATTCGGTTTACGTTGTGATATTAATTTGTATATTAATATCAATACCATGATATGAAAGCTGTCGTAGTAAATAAATTAAATTGTATTAGTCCTTGTTTGGACCGAGATTAAAAACATGTGTTGGTACTGATTTGGCGAAGTGGATGGCATGTATTCAATATGAATTTAAATTTGAGTGATTCAAAAATCTCTTTAGACATTTTATTTCTCACAAACCATACAAACCTCCTGCAAGAGAAGTTTAATATCTTAAATGTAGGCATTCAAGGCTTTCAACATACTCGTATATATTATATAATATTATATTATTGGCGTTTTATAACTCACTGAGGCGATTTTCGCTGGAATTGTCAGACTAAAAAATTGAATTGTGTAACTAAGAGAAATATTTTTTTTTTCATTTTAATTTTATTGAACTAAGTCTATGACTAGAAAATATAAACTTACTTAAAGCTAATACTTACAGACTAAAAACAGAAAAAAAACCTAAGAATAATAAGTATTTAATTTATAAAGAAAAACATTTCTTGACATGACGAAATCTACAACAAGTGTTTTATAGGTTCCATTCAGCTCAGTCAATGCACAAGTAAATTTTATTTATCTGCCTTGACATTTAAATGATAGCTATACCCTAGGGATTTTTCGCGGGACATTGAAACTAATCTGTTAAAGAAGTTCTGGACAATCAATAGTACCAGAAATAAGATCAAAAATAAAGATTATAGACTGCAAAGTGCATCTACACGTATGGCTAAGAGCAGACTTCAATGATATAAACCTACACCGGTCACTGTAAGGTGGTAATGGGTCAGCAAAGTGGAGTGGCTGAAGAGCAAAACGGATTAAATTTCTTTGCAGCCTTTCCACTCCATTGGAATGTACTCCTTCGCAACGCTCATATTCCATACATGAGAATCGTGGTCACTACAAGGAAAACATGAATAATTACTAAATTTAATTATACCATCGACTTTTTAAAAGATTAATTTACCACCATTGCGTTGATGTAACCTTTATAGGTATAAATACTTTTACAGGTATAATTGGCCCTTCATAACCGCTGTAGCGCTTTTTGGCCGAGCTTGCCCTCCTTACTATCTGTTAATCTATTTATATATAGGTATATATCTAATATAATATATAAAATTCTCGTGTCACAGTGTTAGATACGATACTCCTCCGAAACGGCTTGACTGATTTAAATGAAATTTTATGTGCATATTCAGTAGGTCTGAGAATAACATAACATCTATTTGATAAGGGTAGTTCACCCCTAAAAATTTAATTTTTTTATTTTTTGGACAAAAGCTTTTTTTTTTAATTTTTATATGATGTGACATTACAAAATACATATAACCCTAAATTTTCACTCTTCTATCACCAACCTATACTTTTTTTCCATCCAAAAAAATTTTTTCCCCAGTTTTTGGTCAAATTTTTTTTTATGCCAAGCATAGATCGTGTGTAAGTATGTTCGCTGCGCAATGTTATATTCTACATACGTTCAAGCATAGATCCGATTGCCATTCACGTGACGGGCTTTGATTAGCGAGGAATATAATAAAAAAAACTTATTATTTGGTTGTTATTGTTGTAACCGCAAAAATATTCCTCAAAAATAATTTTCTGTGAATGTTGCGGGAGTGACAGTCCTTGGCCGGATAAAAAATCCGGGTCGTTCCGGTATGAAGACCCGAATGTCGCGGGAACTATTGGAGTTTAGTCGCCTCTTACGACAGGCATGCCTTACCACGGGTAAATTCTTGAACCCCTAACCCGCAGGGGGTAATATATGATGGTTGATTAGGGGTTTTTGTCATTTTTTGCAATATCAATGAGAATAAAAATTTTTCAAAATACAGAAAACCACAACAGCGCTCTGTAACCGCTGAAGCGATTTTCGAACGAGCTCCGCCTCCGGACGGCTGATGGTTTTTTATGAGGAGCCTTTATTTCATGTCAGAAATACCCTCGGAGGGGTTCCCTGCCGAGAGGTGACCGCAATTAGAAAATTTAGCTTAATTTTTTTATTAAATTAATTTCCTATAACTTTTTGGATGTTACTTCGACACCAGGATTTTAACCCTGGCCTTCCGAATGTCAGTACGCAATGCTAACCACTAGGCTACCCCTGCTGAGGTATATACGAATATCCGATTCCCAACACGGGGTTTGTAAATTAAAATCAACACTTACATACAAATTTGCTTGAAGTTGTGCCACATACCTCTAAAGCATTTAGAGATAATAAGCGAACTGACAACATCTACACTGACTTCAGTAAAGCATTCGATTGGGTTAATCACTCAATTCTCATCCATAAACTAGATCTTCTGGGCTTTCAACCAAGATTTCTTCAATGGGTTTCCTCGTATTATATCTCTGCAATAGAACACAACGTGTGACATTTAAAGACATTTTATCGCAATTAATTAATGTCTCATCAGGAGTTCTTCAGGGTAGCCATCTCGGCCCGATTCTGTTTCTATTATTTATAAGCGATATATCTTCGGTATTAAAGCATTCAAATATCTTGCTATATGTCGATGATTTAAAACTTTTTATGTCATAGGAGTACCTCATTCGACGAAAGCCTTTTCTTACAAAATGATCTAGACAATTTAGCTATTTGGTGTGATAACAACGACATGCCTTTGTACCTTAGGAAGTGTAAGACCATGTGCTTTTCACGAAGACTTGTTCAACCTTCTCCTTATATTATAGGTATAATTAATAACTGTAGTCTAGAGCAAGTCTACAACTTTGTTGATTTGGGGGTTATGATGGACCCTAAGGTCAACTTCCATCTTAATATCAATATCACAGTCTTAAAAGTAAAAATGCTTTTGCTTTTGTCAAAAGATTATCAAAAGAATTTAAAGACCCTTTTGTAACTAAAGCACTTCATACGACTTTGATGAGGCCAATATTTGAATATGGTTCACTGATTTAGAACCTCAATTATCAAGTTTATTCCGATAAGTTGGAGCCTGTTCAAAAACAATTTTTACTTTTCGCATTAAAACATTTCCGATGGAACTCTACAATAAATCTTTCTACATGTACAATACATATGTATTCCGTAGAAACATAAAAATAATAATAGTCGTTTTTAAAGAACTCAATCCCGTACTCTGCAATTACGGTTAAGCATATCCAAACCTTTAATTCTGGTATTATCTAATGCTATTGGAATATCTATCCAATTAACATACGGAAATCCGATGGCGAGACATCAAGGACGTCAAACAAGTAAATAATGCTATAAAATAAATAAAATAAAACACACAATAACAACAGTAGTTGAAAAGAAATAATTTATTATTGGATCGTCTGGGATGGAATTGAATTTGAAAGTGTAATTTAGACACAACAAATGATTTTCGCTTGTTTTGCAAAGCGTGTGAGCTTGATTTTCAATCCCAGTAGGAAAATATGGAACTAAATGCTGAAATAATGTATGTGTGCGCAAGATTAAAAAAAAATTACTCAAAAAAAGGAAAATCGAATATTAAGAGAATATCTTAATTCCGCTTGAAGTTCTATTTTTGTTTTCCGCCTTTTTATAGTAAAATTATACGAATATATATTTATGTACATAAATATAATTTGCGCTCTACAACCGCTGGAGCGACTTTCGGCCGAGCGCCACTGCCAATTTGTTGTGTTCAGCATGATATTTTTCCAGCAAATGGAGGCAACTATAATTGATGATGGATCATTACCGGGAGCATTTATTTTAAAGTCAGAAATATACTCGGAGGGCTTGACATACCCTGCCGAAGGCGACCGTAGTTAGAAAAATTAATTTTGTAAATTTTGGATGTTGGTCGAACCAGTACTCGAGCCTTGGCCTTTAAAATGGCAGTACACAATGCTAACCGCTCGGCTATTGCCACCATTTCTAAAACCCACTAAAAAAATGGTGGTTCAAACGTGGCCACGTGGATCAGTTACACATATAGTAAGGCCTGAGTGTCATCGTTTTGCTCCTTCCACCTTAAACATCGCAACTGTACCTTCTGCTCAAATATAAACGGAGACTTTATCCATAACTCGACAAGGACAAGACATATTGGCCATACTTTTTTTTTGCTTAGGTTGGCAGGACTGTTATATGTTTACATGTCAAATTTGAGCGCCATCTGTCACATAGTTTTTTTTTTACGGCACTAAAAACAAGTCAACCTCGAGTGTGTTTTTCGAATTTTACTATGGAAATTAACGTTGAGCAAAGAGTTTGTTTGAAATTTTGTTATTCCAATGGAATAAGTGCGACGGACGCAATGAAAATGTTGCAGAAGGCATATGGGGAGTCTTGCCTATCACGTGCACGTATTTTTGATTGGTATAAGTCGTTCAAGGACGGCCGTACATCGCTGGAGAACTTGCCCCATGATCGTCGTCCAGCAACGTCAATAAACGAAGAAAACGTCGAAAAAGTAAAGAAAATTGTGTTGGAAAATCGTCGTGTGACTGAAAGAGAAATAGCTAGTGAGCTCAACATATCAAATGGATCCGCTCATAGCATTATTCACGATGTTTTGGGCATGAGACGTGTGTCTGCTCGACTTGTTCCAAAATTGTTGAATTTTCTTCAAAAAGAGGAACGCAAAATTGTCGCCAAGGAAATGCTCACAATGAGTGATACGGACATCCAGCACATCATAACTGGTGACGAGACTTGGGTCTATGAATACGACGTTGAAACAGCCCAGCAATCATCTGAATGGCGCCTTCCAAATGAGCCGAAACCCAAAAAACCACGTCAAAGTCGATCGAAAATCAAAGTTATGCTCACTGTTTTCTTTGATAGCCAAGGTGTTGTGCACTCGGAATTCCTTCCAGAAGGTCAATCCGTTAATGCTGAATATTATTTATCCGTTTTGAAGCGTTTGCGTGAGAATATTCGTCTCAAAAGGAAGGATTTGTGGGACAACAAGTCATGGTTTCTACATCATGATAATGCGCCAGCTAATACGTCTCGTCTTGTACTCGATTATTTGACCAAAAACAACGTAAATATTGTTCCGCAAGCACCGTATTCACCCGACATGGCACCGTGTGACTTTTTTCTTTTCCCTAACTCAAATTGCCGCTTCGTGGAAAGCATTTTCAGTCGATTGAAGTCATAAAAGAGAATTCGAAGATGGAATTGAAAGCCATACCTAAAGCGGCCTACCAGAAGTGTTATGAAGATTGGAAAAAAGGTGGCATATGTGTATCGCCTCTAATGGCGACTATTTTGAAGGGGATCAAATAAATATTGAAGAATAATTAACCGTTTTTGTTTAATTGAGTAGTTTATACAGTATTTGAGCAGAAGGTAAATGAAAGTGTAGCCGAATACCACAAAGTGTCTACGAGGTGTATGGATTGAGACTGATTCCATAAAAACCGTATATTTCCAACTTATTCTACAACTGTGCCATCTTCTTCAAAGTAGTCCCCTTGGGCAGCTATACAAGGATTCCAGCGCGTTTTCCATGCTTCGTAACATTTCTGGAACGCTTCGACTGGGATGTCCGATGTCCGAGTACCCGTCGCGGCCGCCTGGATGTCCTCAATCGACTCAAAATGGGTTCCTTTGATCTAGGGAACAAAAAAGGCACAGGGTGACATACCGGGCGAATAAGGCGGTTGTTGAAGCACGGTGATTCGGGTACTTGGCGATAGTAGACTTGATTTACGGTTTGCCCCGGTAGAAGAAATTCAATAATAATAAAAGGCAATAATCATCGTTTTCACCTTCGACTTGCTCATGCGAGCTTTACTTAAACTTAAACTCGTTATGCCATCGAAACCCCTGGGCTCGACTAAGAGCATTATCACCATGCACTTTTACAGTTTTATTGTACGTTTCCGAAGTTGTTTCGCCCAATTTGGTGCAAAATTTGATCTCGACGCGTTGCTCTTGATTTTGTTTTTCCATTTTCGTGACGAGCACCACGAGCACCACGAGCACACGTTTTGTCCACTCGACACAGCAGGCGAACCTAAACAAGCTAGAGCGATGGCAAATATATCAATGGAGAGTAGAATGATGCCGGGAGAAGAGAAAGGGAATTTCAAGGACGGCGATTTTTCGAATAAAATTTTCTTCAGCAACGAAGCAAATTTCTCATTTGGGGGATATGTAAATAAGTAAATTTATCGCATTTGGGGCTTCAAGAATCTTCAAATAATTGAATAAAGACCTTTAAACCCAAAGAAAAACATGCTGTCTGTTGTGTTAGAAAACGATAACATCGATACTGCTATTGTCAATTCGGGGCACTATGGTCGTATGATAAACGATTTTTTTGGCCTGCAATTGAAGAACACGACTTAGACAATATGTGGTTTTAACCAGTTGGTGCCACATGCCACACAACACAGGCGAAAATGTTCTAGGCCTCGTAATCTCTTATCTTAGCGATGTCAATTGGACACCGTTGGAATTTTTTGTGAGGCTACACGAAATATCTGGTAGTGCACGAGGACAAAACGAAATATCTCCTGTCATCACACAAACAATCATGGCATTCGTGACTTGGCTTTCACGTCATTCTTGACAGTCATAACTTCGAGGTCGTAGATAATTTCGTCTACCTAGGGACCAGCACTAACACCATTAATAATGCCAGCCTTGAAATCCAACGCAGAATCACTATTGCCAACAGGTGCTACTTCGGACTGAGTAGGCAATTGAAAAGTAAAGTCTTCTCTCGGCGAAGACCAAATTCTACAAGTCGCTCATCATACCCGTCCTACTATATGGCGCAGAAGAGTGGACGATGTCAACATCATTCTAACGTATGTAGATAGAAGCCAAATTTACTTATCGGTCATCAACTAAATAAATACTAACGTGACTCGGATCTTCAAGGGTAGGCTGATTATCTTTAACAAGGAAATGGATCATATACCGAATTTTTAAAATCGCCTCCAATTCCTTTGGTTTTCATAATGGATTTGTTTTATTCAGTCCAATAACTATCGCGATAGCTGGAAACATTGTAATACGTATTAAAAAACTCACATTTTAAAGAATTTGCTTAAATCATACATATGTATATGTGAAAAGAAAAGCTCTTAGTCACTACAAAATAATATAATAACATAATATATACACATTGAAATTTCTTGAACTATATGTTGTGGGAGTTAATAGCACCACAGCTGTTATGGCGTTATCAAAGATGATATATCATTCGGAAGAGTACTATCCTCCTGAAAAACTACCTGCTCACCACGAAGTTGTTGGCTATCTTCCAGAACACTAAAAGAAGCCGGAATATAATCAATATCCAATAAATTGAAAATTTCTGGATCATTATCATCTGATATCTGATATCATATCGACTGTGCTACCACCTTCACCTTATCTGAATTAGCCTTAGTTTAAAGATTCCGTGAGCATTTAAGAATTAACAATGCCCTATAAATGGACATAAAGTTAACGAAAGAGGGGAATGTTTTTGACTGCGTGGACAGAAATTATTCTTTTACATATGATATAAATATTCGCTAGAAGGCAAGATGAAGTGAGAAGGCGAATCTTCCTGAGGACCCACCATATACAAACTCAAATGTGCCAATGAAAAACAATAAAATTTCTCGGAAATGAGACCTCCTTTTAATGGAAACGTGTTAAGGTTCATGATTTGAGAGGCATGCACCTGGAATTTCTGACCTTTAATTAATTGATGTCCTCATACGACTAAGTGCTGACAAGTGGGTGCTGACAAGAACGGAGGAAAGTGGGTTCTTGTGAAATCTACTTTGGCGCTTTGTAACCGCTAAAGCGATTTTCGGCCGAGCTCCTCCTCCAATTTGTGGTTTTGGCGTCTTGATGTTTTTCCAACAAATGGAGGGACCTACAGTTTATACTAAGCCGCCTCCGAACGGCTGATGGTTTTTTTACGAGGAGCCTTTTGTTTCATGTCCGAAATACACTCGGAGGGGTGGACATTCCCTGTCGAGGGGCGACCGCAATCAGAAAATTTAACTTAATTTTTTATTTAAATTAATTTTCCATAACTTTTGGATGTTGATGGCACTGGGATATGAACCCGAACCTTCCGAATGTCAGTACGCAATGCTAACCACTCGGTTATCGCGGCCTCATTTGGCATTTGGACTCCTGGAGGAAATAAGACAGAATTTTCACGGAACAGTAAAAAGTGGCTATCGTCTCTTTGTCTCTGCGTCTCTCGAACAAGCCATCCTCGCTGCAACAAACTAAGGCGTATACGATCTTAACCATACTATTGAGTTAGACAGTGAAAGCAAATTCGTTACATGAGGCAGTCAATTATCCAACATAATTGTTGAATTATTTGGACCTTTCAAAGGTGATTATTATTATGATATTAGATTGCCAGATAATTTCTGTACTGTCGTTCAAACTAAAAATGAACTGATTGAAAGTGTCTTCCCAGACATAATAAATAACTATTTAAATCATGACTGGCTTAGTAATCGTGCAATTTTGGTAGCGAAAAATGTTGATGTTGATCTAATTAACTACCAGATACAACAATTATTACCAAGTGATTTAATGTCATTTAAGTCTATCGATGGTACTGTAGAAGAAGATGAGGCAGTGAATTTCCCAATTGAATTTTTAAATTCTTTAGACATATCAGGAATGCCACCACACAATCTTCGTTTGAAAATTGAATCACCGATTATTCTACTGCCTAATTTAAACCCTCCTAAACTATGCAACGATACACGTTTGGTGATCAAAAGAATCACTGGAAACGGTTTTGAAGCAACTATTTTAACAGGAAAGTTTTTTGTTACCCCGTATTCCGATGATATCATCCGATTCTCCCATACCATTTAAAAGGCTACAGTTTCACATTCGTTTAGCTTTCGCGATGTCTATACATAAATCTCAAGGCCAAACAATGCCTATTTGCGGCTTAGGCCTGGAAAACCCATGTTTCTCCCATGGGAAATTATACGTGGCGTGTTCACGAGTAGGAAGACCATCAATTTTATTTATATTAACAAAGGACCGATTGACCATCGATTGGTGCTTCATTGAACATAAACTGTGATTTATTACGATTAAAGATATTTAGAGCATATATGTATATCAAATACAAAAATTTAAAGTATTTATTAAATAAATCTTATAAAAATGTAATGTTAATTTGTCTTAAATTTTGTCGTTCAAATTCTTCTTAAATCACTCAGCCATAGCAACGCGTGGCCGGGTCTGCAAGTTAATATATTATACATATGTCTGTATGTTTATGCAAAAATTTGTTAAATAATATATTTAATTAATGTTGTTCATTAGTACCCCTAAAGAAGATTACCGATTTGTAATCGAAATATATTGGGAGAAAACAAAACCCAAGCCGGCAAACCTTTTTCAATTTAAAATAAAAGAAATGTCACTAAAACCATTAATATGTTTTACTAATTCTAAAAATTAAATAAAAAAACAATTTTTAAAGCAATTTTATGACAAAACTTGACTGAAAAAAAGTGGCCTGTGAGACTTCATGTCATTTATAGTGTTATAAATTTTTCATATCACCCTCCCTAGGAGTTTAACTTATAAAAATAATGTTTTTGGTTAAACTGACAGCTGCGAAAGATTAGGTCTTCATAGATCAAATTCAGAAAGTTTTTAACCCCGTAAATGATTGCTTGTTGAGGCGAAATGTAGAGTATGCAAATAAATCAATCCTTAAAACTATTTCTGATAAAGAAACTATCAGCATTATTATCACGGATAACTCTCAAAGAGTATAGCTGCGCCGCGCCACTTTATCTTCATGTGCATCTAACCAGACTTTCCCTTTTACCATTGTTTGGTTGCTAAATTCTTTTTTCTGCCCTTAACTTTTTTCTTTGAAAAAATGCTTCGGTGCATTTTGCATCCACTTATATGTATAAATTTATCATGTATGTATGTATGTATGTATTTGTATTCACGTTTTTTGGTATTAAATTTCATAAAGTTTGGACATGCAACACCATTTCTTGTTATGCATTCATTATCTGGACCTTGAAATTCTCTGACTTACAACAGAATTCATGAACTGACCAGAAAGTGCATCCGTATAAATTTAAAGTGGTTAGTTTAAAAAATGCAAACACCATTTCACGCCAGGCCAGACAGATATAATTACTTATTAGCCAGAATCTTTCTATCTTTCTGCACGTAAGGTGCTGAGTAAACCAGCCGCAACTGGTAAATGCAAGTATCCTGTGCTCCTCGGCTATAAATCAAAAAAAGTAAATAAAATGAAAGTTTGAGTAGACAGCACGACAAACAGTCGAAGGGTCACATAGAGACTAAACAAGGCTACCTGATGATTTTGCGGCCTAATGGCGGGCAACACTAAATACTCGTACATTTATGTACTCGTAAGTGTGTTAGATATTGAAAATACGAATCGAACAGTGATACAGATTGTGAATACATCTTTTAATTTTTCCTAAAATACGCCTAGAAATTTACATAAGTACGTTCTTATCTTTCAAATGATAAATTATATATATTTTCAACTTTCGTTCCCGAACGGTTATTGACAATAGAACCTGCTATGAGGATATGTGCAGAAGCCTTTGGAACTCGTCATTTTCGTATTTCAAAATATCATTTCAGTATTCCTCACAACTATCCAATTCCCAACACGGGTTTTGTAAAGGAAAATCAACACTTACATACAAATTTGCTTGAATTTGTGCCACATATGAGTCTCTAAAGCCTTTAGAGATAATAAACAAACTGACGTTATCTACACTGACGTCAGTAAAGCATTCGATAGGGTTAATCACTCAATTCTCATCCATAAATTAGATCTTCTGGGCTTTCAACCAAGATTTCTTCAATCGTATCTCTGCAATAGAACACAACGTGTAACATTTAAAGACACTTTATCACAATTAATTAATGTCTCATCAGTAGTTCCTCAAGGTAGCCATTTTGGCCCGTTTCTGTTTCTATTTATAAGCAAAATATCTTCGGTAATAAAGCATCTTATGTCATATACCTCATTCGACGAAAGACGTTTGTTATTTGTTGTGATAACAACGACATGCCTTTGAACCTCCAGAAGTGTAAGGCCATGTGCTTTTCACGAAGACTTGTTCAACCTTCTCCTTATACTCGCATAATTAATAACTGTGGTCTAGAACAAGTCTACAACTTTGTTTGTTGATGGACCCTAAGCTCAACTTCACTCTTCATATGAATACCACAGTCTTTAAAGGTAAAAATGCTTTTGCTTTTGTCAAAAGATGGTCAAAAGAATTTAAAGACCTTTTCGTAACTAAAGCACTTTATACGACTTTAGTGAGGCCAATATTAGAATATGGTTCACTGATATGGAACCCCAATTATCAAGTTAATTCCGATATGTTGGAGTCTGTTCATAAACAATATGCCAACCGTCTAAAGCTTCTAAATCTACATACTCTCGCAAGTCGTAGCGGACTGTTAGGCGTATTGTTCGTAGTGAAACTCCTTAACCGATCAATATGTAGTACATGGCTCTTATCTGAGGTAAACTTTAATGTTCCAACTCGTGTATCTAGGCAGGTTAGACCTTTCTATTAAAGTCATGCAGAACCCTTTCGCCGATTGTGTCACAGTTTTAATTTTCATTCCAGCACCTTTGTTTGATCTCTCAGACTCACTCTTTAGCATAAGAAAGCTATTCTTCTCTATCAACAATTAAGTTTTAAAATTCCATATTTACTAAATTTCAGCTGTTGAATAATTATTTTTTCTGTAGCTGAACAGTTTTAAATCTCAAACGCTTCCCAATCATGATTCCGCATATTCCGTACGTTATGCGGATGTCGCCTCTCGTGTCGCTTGGGCGGGGGGAGGGTATTCGTTGGGCTTATTATTATTATTATTATTATTAATTTCTGTTAAAGAATTCATACGAAAAAGTTTACAAGAATTTCAATGTATAAAATTGTCGTAATAGAGAATATGACTCTTTACCTGCTTCATTTTTTACCACTTCGGCAGCAATAATCCAGTGGTTACCATTGTGTATTGCCATGCGAAAGGCCAGGGATCGAGTCCTGGTCCGACCAACTTCAAAAAATTGTAAATTATAAATAAAAAAATAAGGTAAATTTTCTTTTGCGGTCGACACTCTCAGTCTATTCATGAAATAAAAGCTCCTCATAAAAATCCTTAGCTCGTTCGGAGGCGGCTAAAAGGAAACTGTGTGTCCCTCCATTTGTTGGAAATACATCAAGACGCATACTATAAATCAGACGAGAAGCTCAGTCTCACTCACAGGGTATAATATTATCATTAATAATCGAAATATTTATTATTAGTTATTTTACATTTGGGCATTTGGGACTGTCACTTATACAGGTTTTTGCTCTTTACTTATAGATGCTCTTGAGGTTCTTGAGTTTTATTTTAAACTGATTTGACTGTACGAGTATATGCAGGAAAGAAGCTTCTTTAGGAGGGAGTAGTCCAGAGTATTTGCTCGTATTTTCCTCAAATATTGTAATTTAAAACACTGTGACACATTTTTAAAAGTTTTATTTCCTCTGCCTGTCTGCTTTGTTCGTTCCATATTTGGGCTATACGAAAGTCTGGACACATGTGAGCTAACGATCCAGTACAACCAATCAAAGTCCATTATGTTTTTTGTTTTAATTATAGTGTATGTATGTTTGCTTACTCACAAAACTATGCATCGAACGTCTGGCTACATATGTACATACATACATACATATGTATGTAAACATAACTTCAGACAGTAGCAGACATGCATTTGTTTCCACTCCTCTGGCAGAGCCTGCGGTGTTTTCAACTCAATCATAACGTCAGATTTGGCACGAGTTGGTCGGCTGCATCGAGTCAGGACAGACAGACAGTCTGTCGCAGTTTAGGTCAGCAGTGCCTTTCTGCTGCACTTATTTTTAATTCAGCAATCAACACAAAATGTTCGAACGCCTACTTAACAACCTTTGTGTTGTCAGTGCTATAAATGTTGGACGCTTTTTAGTATTTACATAATAACCCTGAAGGAACAATTTGCCATTAAAAATTTTATTTTCGAAATCAATTTGGAAAATTTATCCAACTACCTAAAACTAGTTTTGTATTTGAACTCATAAATATATACACAGCAATTATATAATAACTAATATTAAAATTTAAGTTTGTTTTGGAGAAAAGGGAGGCCATTGGTAGAAAAAATATTATTATACTAAAAAAGAAATTTCGTGAAGATCATACTTCGCTCCATTTTTGAAGTAAATTCTCTAGCCGATATAACAACATTCGGCTGAACCCGAGTTTGCATAATTAACTAAATAACGAGCAGAAGTGACTAATTGTTTTTTTCAAGAAAATTTGATTTAGTACCTTACGGGGTAGTTTTAGAGTAGTGAATGGTTAAATGAAACGAGAGAAGAAAATTATGTGAAATTATGTAGCTCCTGGTTTTAACAAACCACACAACCTCAACACAGCTTCAATAATGGTTCTAGTTTTTTTTTTGAGCTCATGCCATCATGTGCATCCATTAAGGTGTCGTCAGACGAAGCAAGTTTTCGTATTCTTTCTCCATAACCATATCGTTGGAACTCTGTATAATGTGAGACTGTTTCTTTTTTACTGATTTTATTCAATATCTTCAAATACATAATATTTACTTACAATGTACGAGGGGTGGCTGATACCTTAGCAACCTAAGGTAGTAGTATGAATAACACAATTTTTTCAGGTCTTCGGTAACGACACCCAGGCGGGGCTCATCCTCACAGGTCTCTCTCCTTGTTGAAACAGAGGAGCCCATTTTTTCACGATCGTATAAGAAGAGCAGAGTCCTGAAGGGCCTATGATATCTTTTACATAGCGTTGTTGCTTGTTCTAAGAACGAAAAACAAGTTGTGTTATTTATACTACTAATGAGTCCCGCAATTAGTATTGACAATAACGAGATGATGTGTCATTTCTAACTACCTTAGGTCGCCTTATTATCAGCGGCCCCGCATATTTTGGATGTAGTCTTTTTTATTTTTTATGTTCCCCATATTTCGTGCACACCAGGCCTTAAGGTAGTAGTCTGGTAATTTGAATTACTTTTAATGCTTCTTTGGGAACATATTGGGATATATATGGGAATATTTTATTTGAAAAAAAAAAAAAATAAATCTATTTCATTTTGTAGTATATTATTAATAGAATCTCGAGAGTGTAAAAAAATAAAATAATGATTGACTTCGAAAAAAATATAAATTTTTTTAAGTAGAAATCGGGTTGAAAAATGGAAAGTTAGCATTAAAAAAGATGCTATTCCCTGCGAGAGCTTCAGCCCAATCGGTTGTATAGAACATATTGGGTTATAACATAAATTCGTAAAGTTTTTTTTTCACAGAGATTTATTTGAACAAAGAACAATAATTATAATAATAAATTAATCAATGATGTATTCTCCGTAATGTTTACAATCTCCACCCACCTCTTGACTAATTTGTTATTGCCGTTTCATCAAAAATCGGCCGGACTGCTGTCGAAGAATTTGTTGAGCCAGTTTTTAAGGTCCTCTTCGCCATCGAAGGTAACAGCCCTCATTTGGTTTGACAGAGAGTGGAAAAGCTAATAATCGGTAGTTGCAAGATGGATGCTGAAGAACCTTCCATTGGAGCACTTGGAATGCTGTTTTGACGACTTGAGCAAGATAACTTGGCCTTGTCTATCACACCTTTTTAGCCGAATAATCTCATTTACACGAATCAGCTGGGCAATGTAGAGCTGCTTGTTGATAGTGTCGTTTCATTTGAGCATTTCCCTGTGCACCATGCCTTCCCAGTCCCACCAAACGCAGATCATGGCTTTTTTTGGGTGAAGATCTTGCTTGACTCTCGGCTTCGGCGTTTGTCCTGGGGCCATCTTTGCTTCACATTGACGTACAGACACAATTTCTCATCTCCTGTGATTATTCGATACCAAAAGCACTTTATGTGCCCATGTGTCGCTCGGCAAAAAAAAGCAGATCTCGAAAATGCTGAGTTTTTCCTCCTTGATATTCCATTTCTGAGCCTGAAAAATGAAAAAAAACTGTTTTGTAGAGGAAGAAGAGCTCTTTTCGAATGATTATATACACTTTGCTAAACAACAAAATAAATCAATTGTCAAGGCTGACATTATTATTGGTGTTGTTGCTGGTTCCTAGATAGACGAAATTATTAACGACCTCGAAGTTATGACTGTCAACAGTGGCATGGGAGGGGAGCCAAGTCGCGAATGCGATGGCTGTTTGTGTGATGACAGGAGATACTTCGTCTTGCTCTTGTTCATTACCAGATCCATTTGCTTCGCTTCCTTATCCAGTCTGGAGAAAGCAGAACTCACGGCGCGGTTGTTGAGGCCAATAATGCCAATATCATCGGCGTATGCCAGCTGCTGTACACTCTTATAGAAGATTGCACCTTCTCAATTCAACTCTGCAGCTCTTATAATTTTTCTCAGCATCAGACTGTGGGATCGCCCTTTTTGTGGATTGGGCAGAGTAGACTTAAGTTCCAATCGTTGGGCATGCTTTCGTCCGACCATATCAGCTCTTCACCGCTATGTTTGAATAACTCTGCCTCAGCCGCTTTGTTGTTCTTTAGGCGGGCAATCGCTATTGGGCAGGCTGGGGAACGTCTATTTCATCGTCATCGATTGGGATTTCGGGCTCACCATCTCCGGGTGTTCCATTTTCACTGCCATTCAGCAGCCTGGAGAAGTGTTCCCTCCATAAATTCAGTATATTTTGAGCATCCGTCACTAGATCACCCCTCTGGGTCCTACAAGAGTTTGCTCCGGTCTTGAGCTCTTCATATTTACACATTTCGCCCTCTTTCTTTTTTTGTCGGCAAATGCGTTTTACTTCCCTCTTCAGCTCTCGGTATTTATCCCGCCCCGCACTTGTTGTGGTCGATCGCAAGGTTGCGAGTTGGTCAGTTTGTTTTCTCTCCACTACAGTTCGACATTACTCATCGTACCAGCTCTTAAGCGTAGGGAGTTTGAGATATGAAGATGCTGATGAGTGCTCTCAGAGAGGAGGTGTGCAAGCCGGGTAGAAAACTGCTCGGCAGTCTGTTGTGAATGCATATTTTCGACGTCAAACCTTCTTTGTGTTTGTTGACGGACGTTCTTTGATACATAGAGGCGTATCTCCTCGGAACGTGGATACATGTCTTCCGTCTATCACAACATGGTCAATATGGTTATGGGTTTTTCAATCTGGAGATCGCCAAGTCGCTTGGTGAATTTTCTTATGTTGGAATCTAGTACAAAAAACAACCATATTACGGGCCCCGGCGAAATCGATCAGCCTCAACCAAATTTTGCTTTGATGCGGATTGTGGCGAGACGTTCATCCACCGTATTGAATGTTAGCACTCGGCGACGGTATCTCTTTCCCACCACAAATCCGACACCAAATTTGCGCTCCTTTATACGGCCACTGTAGTCACAAGGACCCACCTTCTTCCGTCCTTGTCCCGTCCATCGCACTTCGGCTGTGATGTCAACCTATAGCTTAGCGAGGACATCAACCAGCTGGGGAGCGGCATTTTCCCAATTAAGGGACTGGACATTTTAGGTACATGCTCTCAAAACGTAATCCGTAGAAAATTTGCTGGAGTCGTTGTCAAAAGGTGGTTTCTCATCCGAGGCTTTCTTTGATTTTTCATCGGAGTTTGTTTTTCATGTGGTGGGTTCCAAACCCGGGTTGGCTACACTTAAGTATCCCACTTTCATTGCTTATTGTATCTAAACGGGTGGACCGATTTAATTAATTTATAATGGAGTTGATAGACAATGAATTAAACTTTTGTTCACTATTTGTTTTATTTATTTATGTGCTGTAGTTTTTCTACAATAGTCTATCAAAAATTGCATATTTTCACACTTTTGAAATTTATGTTGTACTTCTTTCACTAATTTTATTATGTAAAACAAATTCAATTTAATAAATTTATGTTGGATAAGAAACATAATGAAATAAACAATCATTAAATTATGAAATTTTTATTTATTGTTCATTTATTAAGCAGATA
Source organism: Ceratitis rosa (assembly GCA_037013455.1). Lineage (NCBI taxonomy): Eukaryota > Metazoa > Arthropoda > Insecta > Diptera > Tephritidae > Ceratitis > Ceratitis rosa. Next base: position 17,511,422 of record JAWMAG010000005.1, read on the forward strand.
TAAATGCATAAATATTGCACATATTCTCATATTGAGGACATTTTGTTTTGGGTTTTTTAGTCACAAGAAATACACAAGATTTTGGTATTTTTACACTCACATACAATTTAATTATTAAAATTAAATATTGAAATTAAGATTATGTGTTTTATATTATTATTTAATTCACATTTTAAAAATAAATTATCAGTTTAAAAGCGGCACTTCATATGAAAATGTATTCATGTATTTCATTTCAACTGTCAAATTACGAAGAACATAAAAGCAAAACAAAAGCAAGATAACCCAACAAGCATAAAATAATGGTGATGGGTTAAAATAACAATATTTACAAAAGAGTTTCACTTAAGAATACTGTGCAAGGCGAAGCCGGTGTTGGTCCGGCCCAGGGTTACAATCCAAAACGCGGCCGAAGGCCCCCAATTTACAAAAGAGTTTCACTTAAGAATACTGTGCAAGGCGAAGCCGGTGTTGGTCCGGCCCAGGGTTACAATCCAAAACGCGGCCAAAGGCCGCCAATTTACAAAAGAGTTTCACTTAAGAATACTGTTCAAGGCGAAGCCGGTGTTGGTCCGGCCCAGGGTTACAATCCAAAACGCGGCCAAAGGCCGCCAATTTACAAAAGAGTTTCACTTAAGAATACTGTGCAAGGCGAAGCCGGTGTTGGTCCGGCCAAGGGTTATTTTTTTTAAAGCACGGTTGAAGACCGCTTAATTATAATCGTTCTACCTACTAGTAATAACAATTTTTATAGGTTACTTTAAAAAAATATTAACACAAACGTAAATGATCGCTGGGTTACAAGTATACTTTCCAATTCCAACATAAATGCATTTCAAATCGGTATGAGATTTTAAATTTTTGTTGTTTTTTTTATTAAAGTGCAGTTTTTTGGTCTTTTTATATTTGCAACATTGAAGGAGACAGATTACTATTAAGTTTGAGTATTTATTTTATTAAATATTTCTCTATTTTGGGCAAAATATGCTAAAAAAGCCAAAAATTTCCCCCTTTTCAAAAGCTTTTCCAGAGTTTCCTAGAAGACCCAGGAGGGGTATAGATATATAAATCAAAAGTTTAATTCATTGACTTTCGAATAGGGTAGGTGGGAAGTGCCCCGCCCCTTCCGTTCGCGCCCTACATCCCTTCAAAGTGGGATACTTAAGTATAGAATCCCCCCAAACCCTACGCACAGCCGCGTGGGATTCGCCTTCTCACTTTAGCTCGCCTCTAAGCGGGTGTTCGTTGGCTACACAGGGGATACTTGGTCTAAGACCGGAAGTCGTGAGCTGTTTGAACCATACGCAAAATAATCATTTCTAGGTTTTGACAATGCGAACTTTCTATTACACCAACATAATACCTTGAATCTATGCATAGGCTTTTTATTTTTGGAGTCTTGCTACTACCGTGTGAATTCGCCTTGAGTGAAACTATTCTATTTAATTTGGGTATTATGTCATGCCTACAACTTCACTTTGTTTTATCATTGAAACAAGAATAATATTGAAGACCGTATTTTTTTTAAATTTCAAGAAGCTTATAGACGTATGTACATATGTGTGAAGGTCGAAAATAAATTGTGAATATATGCTATTACGCGTTTCGGTATCGCGTTGCTATGTGTGAAAAGTATAGACCATGTGAACAATCCTGGCTCGGAAGGGCGAGAAGACCCTTAACGCCTTTGCTTTTGGATTGCTGGCAACGGGAATATGACAAGCGGCCATACCGGATGTTCCGTTTCAATATTCTCGATTTTGAAGAACGTATGCAGCGAAAGTTCCATGCGGTATATGACTTCCTGATAATTGTTAGCTTTTTAAAGAAAAGAGCTCTCTGCACAGCACGACTTACCGGAATTCATTTGTTGCCGTATGAACATGAAGTAATAGATAGCTTTGTTGAAAGCCTTGCGAAGATTCGACGCATTGAGTTGCGACTAATGCATTTACCCACCATATTTTTTGAGAAGCTTCGGAATAAATTCGCTTTAATGAATGTAAAAGAGCTGATACTGGAAGGTAACCTTCGAATAAGTTAAAAATTTTCGGTAATTTTCATATAACTTCCAAAGGTACAATATTGACATCGCCAGACATCGAAGCCTTACATACCTTTATTGCAGAATCGCAAATACTTCGGCATCTAAATGTGGCGAATTGTAGCGTCACTCAATATGACTTCCCCTTACTAGCCGATGGTGTACATAAATCGAGTTCTATGCGCCGCTTCGTTTGCAATCGACTCATCGGTAAACGATTAAGTTTAGACACCGCAAAAGTTGCTCATGTAGTGTCCTCACTTATCTGGCAAAATAAATTGGAGGAACTGGAAATGCAAAAGTGTGAACTGCAAGCTCGGGATATGGAGATAATAAGCGAATACTTGCAAGTTCCCGGAAGCAAGATGAGGAAACTGAATTTCGCTTACAATAGCATCGGATCGGATGGTGCTGAATACCTCTTTCGTGCGATAATCCTCGGCAATAGTTTGACGCATATAAATATTGGCGGTAATAAGTTGGGCAAACATGGCGGCCGAACAGTGGCTATGGCTTTGAGCTCATGCTATTTCCTGATTTATATCAATATTACTTGGAATGATATCTGCAGTGATGTAATGAACTTGATTTTGACTACTATAAAAAAGTCCATTAAATTCCATAGGATTGAAATTTATGGTAATAAATTTGATGAAAAATCAGCTAATATTTTACGGCGTCTACTCGATGCTGGTGTTGTACTACAAGAAGAAATTGACGTAACATCAGTTTACGATGAGAGCATAGCTGATTATCGTATCACGCGATATGATTAAAATTCATAAAGTCAAAAATACTCGTAGTTTGGATTATGGAAAGTACAAATAAATTGAACGAATAAAATTGAAATTTTAGTAATTTGATTAATGCCATCCGTTCTGGATTATGCTCAGATGCAACCAAATGTGTGATATCCGACCGTAGTATAGATAGGTATAGACTTCTATTAATATGCGAGAATTTTTAGTCTGGATGAAAACGATCTAGACAATTTAGCTTTTTGGAGTGATAACAACGACATGCCTTTGAACTGTAAGAAGTGTAAGACCATGTATTTTCACGAAGATTTGTTCAACCTTCTTCTTATACCTATAATTAATAAATGTAGTCTAGAACAAGTCTACAACTTTGTTGATTTGGGGGTTATGATGGACCCTAAGCTCAACTTTCATCTTTATACCACTGTCCCAAAAATGCTTTTGCCTTTGTCAAAAGATGTAACTAAAGCACTTTATTCGACTTTGGTGAGGTCAATATTAGAATATGATTCACTGATATGGAACCCCGATAAGTTGGAGTCTGTTCAAAAATAATTTTTACTTTTTGCATTAAAACATTTCCGATGGAACTCTACGATAAATCTTCCTCCCAATATATATACATATATATAATTGGCGCTTTGTAACCGCTGAAGCGATTTTCAGCCGAGCTCCTCCTCCAATTTATATTTGATGTTTTTCCAATAAATGGAGGAACCTACAATTTAGTTGAAGTTTGCCGGTTTACTAGTAGATGTCGCTAGTAATATGTATAAATTTCTATAATTTGGCATGTATGTAATTTTTTTCTATTGACATTAACCTACAAAAATACGCAAGTCACATTCCGCCAAAATAATAGCGTAATATTTGTTTACCTCAGTGAATATATCGAGTTTCGTTCCAAGTAAATCACATTTGCGGCATTCATTGCTTTTCTTATTTCATCAAAAGAAAAAAGCAGCTGAAGCTCACCGGTTGCTGGTAGAAACTTATGGTGAACATGCTCCAGTGATTAGAACATGTGAGACATGGTTTCGTCAATTTAAAAGTGGAGATTTCGATTTGACAGACAATGAACATCCTGGTGCAGCGAAAAAGTTGGAAGACGAGGAATTGCAGGCGTTATTGGATGTTGATCCAACCCAATCTCAACAAAAATTGGCATAAACACTACATGTGACTCGAGGAGCGATTTCCAACGTTTAAAAACCATGGGAAAGATCCAGAAGTATGGAAAATGGGTGCCACACCAGCTGAACGATAGACAAATGGAAAATCGAAAAACCGTTTGTGAAATGCTGCTTCAACGATTCGAAAGGAAATCTTTTCTGCATCGAATTGTCAAGGAGAACAAAAAATGTATTTATTTTGAGAACCCGAAGCGAAAAAAATCATGACTTTCCCCTGGTGAAGCTGGCCCATCGACTGCAAGGCCAAATCGCTTTGGCCGTAAGACAATGCTCTGTGTTTGGTGGGACTAGTGTGGTGTGGTGTACTACGAGTTGTTAAAACCTGGTGAAACGGTGAACACGGAATACTACCGACAACAAATGATCAATTTGAATCATGCGTTGATCGAAAAACGGTCGGAATGGGCCCGAAGACATGGCAAAGTTATCTTGCAACATGACAACGCGCCGTCTCATACCGCTAAACTGGTGAAAGACACATTAAAAACACTTGATTGGGAAATATTATCGCACCCGTCGTACTCTCCAGACCTCGCCCCGTCCGACTATCACCTTTTCGCATCGATGGGACACTCCCTTGCAGAGCAGTGCTTTGCTAATTTTGAAGAAGTCGAAAAATGGCTCGTCGAATGGTTTGCCTCGAAAGAGAAAAAGTTTTTTGGAATGGTATCCATAATTTGCCTGAGAGATGGGCGAAATGTGTAGAAACCAATGGTCAATACTTTGAGTAAAAAATTTTGAGATTTCTCTGAAAATTAAGTGTTTTCTTTATCGAAAAAACCGGCAAATTTTAACTAACACCCCTGGTATACTAAGCCGCCTCCGAACGGCTGATGGTTTTTTTACGAAGAGCCTTTATTTCATGTCCAAAATACACTCGGAGGGGTGGACATTCCCTGCCAAGGGGCGACCGCAATTAGAAAGTTTAATTTAATTTTTTATTAAAATTATTTTTCCATCACTTTCGTTAAAAATTGAAATGGAAAAGCTGTTCGCAATACGTGTACGTCACGGCACACATATTCTTTCATTAGCCTACAAAATACATAAAAAGAAAAAGATTAAAAGTTCTAAGCAACATTAATAAAAACAGAAGACTTTTGGAAACAGATGATTTCACCTTATTACATCTCAAAATATTATACTTTTTTTGAAAGCTTTCATTATTATTAATTTGCATAAATCGGATGAAGCGCAAACTAAATGACCAATGTGACCATTTGTAAATCTCATCTTTGAATATTTATCAAATATTTTGCAAAAAAATTACTATTTTTAAATCATTGTATATGAATAGGACTAAAAAAACATCTTAGATATTAATCCTATAAAATGTAGAACTGCAAGTTTGAACTTCTATTGGAATAAAAATGTTTGGCGAGGGATTTCCCCCCCTCAAGCTTTAAGCTCAAGCACAAGTTTTTTTTACTAAATTCAAATTACCGAGTTTATTTCTTTCTATTAGATATACCATAATTTAATTTAATAATATTTATGTATATACATCAGCTCGGCCGAAAATCGCTTCAGCGTTGCAAAATGGTAAATATACAGTTTGTCAAGATACACCTTACATCAGGATACAAAAAACGGAAGATAGGTTCACTCAATATTCACTCAATTGACAGAATATTTTTTGACATTATATCTTATTTTAATTTTAATTTCAAGATTTTGCCATTATAAAAATATTTCATATATTTTTTTTTTTTATAAAAAAATGCTAAGCCGCCTGAAAATAATTTTATTTCCATTAGATTTCAGAAAATACAATGCAAAGTAGTTGAGTTTTTTGTGAGTACGTTTTGTTATTCCTTTAGTATTTTGTTTATATGGAAAGATTTTGCATTTTTTGTAATATTCAAAAAATAGAAATCGTAGCACAAAAATAAAGCAAAAGGCCAAACATTTTTTTTTATGTCAGATGGTTAACATATTTGAAACTACCTTGCCTTACGCACTGAAAAATATATACACGGTGTGTCCCAAAAATAACCGAACGTTTTGGATATAAAATAGTAAAATACACATTATATTTTCTCTGAAAGTTATTATTTATTCAAAATAGGTTCCATTTGACTCAACACAACGTTTGAACGATCAACCAGCGCATGCATAGATTTTTTTTATGTCATTTATAGAAATGTTCTTCAGTACCTCGGTTACGGCTGCTTCATTTTTTCAATTTTTTTTTAATTTTTTAAACTTCAATTTCAATTTTTTTCAAGTTTGACACAAAATTTTATAATTGTTCTTTGTTCCATTTTCTTTTTTTTTTGGAACCATTAGCACACTTTTGGTTTTATTGAAATGGCTGTCACTTTTACATCTGTCATCCGACTTACATGAAGTTAGGTGCGTTTAAAAGAGGATGAGTGTATCTTTTTAATGCTGCAAATTTTCAATAGATGGCGCTGTATGTTGTATGATTTAAATATAAAGTTCGGTTATTTTTGGGACATACTGTGTATATTTTTTTGACTTTACGTGATAAAGTCATAGACTTTCTGTTATTTTTAATTAAGTTTTTTAATGTAAAATGATTTCACAATATCTATTTAGTTAATATTAACAAAAAAAATATATTCAACAAGAAAAACAACAAAATGTCAGTTTACACATTTTTGACACTGTGAAGAAACTCTTTACACATACTGTTTTCCCCTCCTGTTTCGCTTTTGTAATTGCTTATCGCAATTCTCTACTTGAAATCCTTTTAATTTGATCGTGAAGTCTATATTTTTTTAGTCCAAAAAAATTTTTTTTTCAGTGTGTAAGGTGTTTCTTGACATACTGTATATACATAGCAATGTATGCGAAAGTCATTTCCGTAGCGTGGTTTTGAACCGGAAAAGCTATTCTGCTAGCTTTGTATCCAAGACATACTAACTTTTTCGGAAACTTTTTTTTCATACACATTATACCTAGTGCAGTACTTCTTTTTGTGCGAAAATGCTCTTAGATAGTTGATTCCTTTGTGGAAAATTGAGTGTTTCAACTGTAACAGCTACAACCTTTTTCTTTTGCATATGTATCATGACAAAATCTCGTGGAAATGTTATCTTATATGGCAGCATCGCAACGTCTACTAACGGAGTATAATGTTAGTGTTATTATTTACTCTAATATTTGCTGAGCGAGCGGGAGAGAGATGTGTAATTCGTTTAGTTGAGTATACGCCGTGACAAATGAGTAGGAGAGTGCCAACGTCATAACAGAGTGCCAACCATCTGTGAGAACAACATTTGAAACGGTGACCAAAACAATGGTGGTGTTATCCTCTGGCATGAAGTTCACTCCTGCAACATAGTCATATTGGCAGTTACAGTTTGGTCGTAGAACGTTTGAGTTGCCAAATTGCTTTCAATGCGGCTAAAGTGTACTTCTGTGATTTCGGTTGAAATTTTTTGAACTTGAAAGTGGATAACGCTGCAATAACGTATGAAAGCAAAATATCATCAATCTAAAATTTGAAAAAAAAATATAAAAATAGAAAAACAAGAATCAGAAATAAAAGCAAAGTCGAAAATGCAGTGAAGATAATTTAGAGGCGTCAAAAGAAAATTAGCGAGCAAAAATCAATCAATTTGTATTTGTAGACAACGAAATAGTGATATATGTATGTATGTATGTATGTATGTACATATATAATTGAACGAAGTAGGGAACGAGGCAATGGGAATAGCATTCTCAAGTCCTGTGATTATGTGGACGAGGAGGAGACCTTCAAAACATTCTTCAAACCACAAATAAAACATCTAACATACACACAATCCCGTACATACAAAAAGTACGACACGCAAAGCACTGCCGCCTATCTAAATACATAACACTGAGAACTCGTGGGAGTCAGGCACTTGAAACTCGCAATTTGCGATTCGCATTTACACAATCACTTTTCGTCCAACATCTCGCAACCCTCCCACAAACCAAGCCAACACTTGCACTTCCATGCACAGTGATACATACACCACGACACCCGACCGATTGTCATGTCTGTTCCTTGTCGCAGGTCAGATAAGTGACATATGTACAAATAAATTAACGAAAAAACTTTAACACAATAATTGTAAGAGTGCAAAAAATATACATATATATTTCTTAAAAAAAAAGAGTTCACGGCTGGATCTCTACCACAGGAAATAAGAGAGAACTATTTGTTAAAATATATTGTTATCGAAATTTCTTTTTAATCATATTCATATGTACTCGTACATCGGAGATACATGCTTGCATATGTAAATATACCATTCAAAATACATACATATTCTATAATTTACTTGGTGGATATTTGCTCAATTTATTCGTCACAAAGTTTAATTAGTGAAAATGAAGTAAGCCGAGCATAAATACTGCATGCCTTTATATGTATGTACGTATGTATGTACACGTATGTATGTATGTAAGTGTATATTTACGTTTATTCTGCTCCAGCGTAATCAGGATTTAGTTGAAAGGTGAAAACAAGGAAATATCTTGTGGCTGTTATCTAACAAAAAGCGGTACTCTTGGACCTTATTGACTGTCACCACAGGCCAACGGAAATAAAAATGAGTGACAGCCGCCGCAATACCGCGACCGAATTTAGTTACATTCTCCAAAGACAGGTAAGATGACTTCAACTTTTTCAAAAATTTTTAATTGCAACATATTGTACCGCAATGATATATGTATATACACATATATTGCATCTTTATTTGTATTCCTCGCGATATGGTGCGAATGGCATACATACATATGTACAACTTTGTTTTTTTAATGGCATCAGATGCACTTTTTGCACATTCCCTAAAGACAATACAAGGCACTGGAGAGGAGCTTAATTCGTTAACTCGACATTCTTCCAGTGAAGTAAAGAAAATCTATCAAATGTATGCTTTTAACGAATTGTTAGGTAAAATGTAGTAAATACGAGTATTTTCTTATCATTATATAAAAGCTTAATTCTCGTTGATTAGCTTATTGTATGGCATAGACATCCGCAAAGGTCTTTCCGAAAAGGGGACAAGGTTTTATGGTGCAAAGTTCTCTAACGATGTTTCTGCGCGATGAACTCCAGAACTACTGAAGCCATTATGTTCATATTTCATAACCTCCAGTGATTTACTTTACTCACCGCTTACGCGATTATAGCCGAGTTAACAACATTGCACCATTCGTTTCTTCTTTTTTCGGTTTGGCGCCAATCGCAAATACCAAGTACAGCCAGGTCATTCTCTACCTGGTCTTTCCAACAGAGTGGAGGTCTTCCACTTCCTTTGCTTCCACCGGTAGGTACTGCATCGAAAACATTCAAAGCTGGAGTAACCATCCGGACCACATGACCTAGCCAACGTAGCAATTGCTTCTTGATTCGCTGAACTATGTCAATATCATCATATAGCTCGCCCAGCTCATCGTTCCATCGTCTGCGATATTCGCCTTTGCCAATGTGCAAAGGATCATAAATCGTTCGCAAAACTTTTCTCTCGAAGACTCCCAGCGCCGACTCATCAGATGTTGTCATCGTTCGTTTTTCTGCGCCATATAGTAGGACCGAATTGATGAGCGACTTGTAGAGTTTGGTTTTCGTTCGTCGAAAGAGGACTTTACTTTTCAATTGCCTACTTAGTCCAGGCTGACATTATTATTGGTGTTGATGCTGGTTCCTAGATAGACGAAGTTATCTACGACTTCAAAGTTATTACTGTCTGCAGTGACGCGGGAGCCACGTCGCGAATGCGATGACTGTTTGTGTGATGGCAGGAGATATTTCGTCTTATAAAAATTATGTTGATTAATCAGTTCCACATTCTAGTCGAGTCCTTTTGTTTATTCTGCTTTTCCAAGTAGGTAATTTTTTCATTAACGAAAACACTGAGGTGCTTAAAACAATGTTGCTGGTAGTTAGATATCAAGTTGGCCCATCAAAGTGACCGAAGAAAAGTATGAAAGTCATATTTCTGCTTAAACTCAGACCATTAATCTTATAACCGCCAGTGTATTGAGTGAAAATACAGAAGAATCGTGGTACGGGTATATGCGGAACGAGCATACACATAGCGATCTTGAAATACCAATGGTAAATACAGAAGTGTCGAAGCTGTCGTCTATTACTATAAATAACTTAAGCTGTAATTAACTTTAGAACCTCTTTCTATACTGTATTGAGCAGATTGAATATATGAATTTCTACGGTGTTACCCAAAAAAATTTCATCAAGATGGCGAACAACCTTAGAATTGTCCAAGCCATTTGAGAAAAAAAATGTTGAGACAGAAGTTTTGTAAAGATTATTAATTATTATTGAATTATATTCTCCTTACTCGGTAAAATACAATACTTAAATAACTTTTTAAAAATAGATAATAAAGTTGGCAGTGGTTTGACTTAGAAGTTCAATTCTTTTGGTTCTTACTTTCAAAAAGTTTTTCATATTTTGAACATTGGAACAGAGTAGGTGTACGACATAGAGAATTTAATAAATCTTAATATTGTACCGATGGTGTATACTTTAAGTTCTTGAAGTATAATAATAAAACTCTCCTTATAGAGTTTGGTACAGTGGTACAGTTTTATATCCAATGCAGAAGACTTTCCATCTAAAATTTTAAATAAGTATCAGCGATATTCACGATAAACCTTTAAAATGAAAATGAAATACTTCTAAGATCATTCGAAAGGATCGAATATCAAAATATAAATGCGTAGACCGAGTGATTTTAAGATTTTAATACTTCTCGTTAGGTTCTCTACGTAGAAGCAGTGCCGATGGGGTTAAAGCTATTTAAACACAATCCGTTGATTTATGATATGGACTCGCCTTTCCTTCCATTGCTTGCTTGTTGCTAGTTTGAAATCTGGTTGTCTTAACACTAAACGAGAATTCAACTAATGGACTTACTTGCACATGGACACTGGTCCCGTCCACATTGCTATTTGCAATGAATTTTCAAGGAAACAGTTCGTTCGGTTTTTTTGTAAGAGATGGCGTTATTGTCCATAGTACTAGTGTTACGTTTCGCATCATGTCATACTATACGGCGCTGAAAACATGTTTATTCGCGCTAAAAATTTGTCTTTGACAGTTTTTCGATTGATTGACTCAGTACATTGTGAGCGCTCGTCAAAGATGGACACCAGCAAAGAGAAAATTCGCTACATTTTACAATTTTTCTTCGATCAAGGCGAAAAAGCAGCCAAAGCGGCTGAAAAAATTAATTTAGTTTATGGGACCGATACTGTAAACGAACGTGTAGTACAAAAGTGGTTTGATAGGTTCCGTTCCGGTAATTTCGATGTTGAAGATGCACCACGCGTCGGGAAATTGCGATAAAATCATGGAAATAGTGGAAACGGACCGTCATCTGAGCACTTATTTAACTGCTGAGGAACAAAAGATAAGCCAGAAAATCGTTTGGAACCATTTGCATAACCTTGGATTCAAAAAGAAGTTCGATTTTTGGGTGCCACACGAACTAACTCAAGAAATCATGATGGACCGAATTTCCATCTGCGAATCGCTGCTGAATCGAAACAAAATCGACCCATTTCTGAAGCGTTTGGTGACTGGCGATGAAAAGAGGATCACTTACGACAACGTCAAGCGAAATCGGTCGTGGTCGAAACGCGGTGAGCCGGTGGAAACGGTTGCCAAGCCAGGATTGACGGTCAGGAAGGTTTTGCTGTGTGCTCGGTGGGATTGGCAAGGAATCTCTGCTGTCAACAACTGGACCGCTTAAAGGCAGCACTCATCCAGAAGAGGCCATCTTTGATCAACAGAGGCCGAATTGTGTTCCATCAGGACAACGAAAGGCCACACACGCCTTTGGTGACGCGCCAGAAGCTCCAGGAGCTCGGATGGGAGGTCCTAATGCACCCAAAAGTAGAGTACCTGCTAATCTAAGCAAATAAATTTTTATGAATAGTTTAGTCCCTGGTTCACTTTCTGTTATGAGAATTATGTGCTGGCCGATTCGCATATCTCCCCCATATGCAAACATAATTTTATAAAAATCGGTCCAGCCGTTTCGGAGGAATTTGGTTACAAACACTTTGGCACGAGAATTGAATTGAAGCTACTAAAACTGTTCTCGATTAGAATAATCGGTTGGGTATTTAACAAAGATTTTTTCCATAAATGCTCGGACCTAGTCATTATATCGGTCGAATGTTCTTTGCGATGGCAATATTAACTCGATATACACGTATCTACGTATATTCAATTGTAATACACTCTGGATGATAATTAAATTGATATCTTACGCCGTTCCACACATGTGCATTGTACATATTGAATATTGTATAAACAATTTATTATTCTTAATTTGCCTTATTAATGCAATGCAAGTAAAATTACTTTAAACTGTTTGTATTTTTACGTTTCAGGGAAGCGATGTTTCCGCAGGAGAAACCCATGCATTTGACGATCTCAATAATCTTATGGAGGTAATTTCAATAACAAATCGTATGCGTACGTATAATGTTTAAGTACCTTATTTTAATATTTTTCCCTATATCCCTAGCCCTAAATTAGTTGTATGCAATCAAAAGGATATATCCAAGGGTATAGAGTTTATATGAGAAAACAAATTCTTTTCCGAAAAAAAGTCGTGTGATCCATGATACAATAATTTAAAGGTAGTTTCATACCCTCTTCTTTTATTTTAATTATTGTTAAATGTATCAATAATCTAATCTTAATTTGTATTAATACGTAAGGAAATCTTGGATTATAGTAGCTCTTGTAACATCATTATGGTGATGGTTTAGATAAAGGGAGAAGTGTTGAGCACTTGCTAATAGAACGTCCAAGCACTTGTTCTTCCGTGAGCGGTCAAATTAGTGCTTTAGCGGTATGCTTCTAGCAGAACTTCATAAATAATTAGTGGAAAAGGTGTTTTCTGAACCATTTAATATCTTTCTTAAACAATTTATTGCCGCATTTCTATCATCAAAGTTGTTGCTGGGCATCAGCACACCTAGGCCCAAAATGGGCCCATTGTGATACCACTGAGGATCCCAATAACACCTACCCGCTAATCAAACCAGTGAGTGGAGTTTGCAAAGCTGGGCAGTCGCCGCATCTTGGCCCCCGCGGGACATTCGCATAGAAAGTGCCTTAAGGTTTCCGGTTCTTCTTCTTCTCTGCAACTTCTGCAGAAATTGTTGGAAGCTACGCCAAGTCCATATATATCTCCTTTCTTTTCAGCTCGATGAGGCCAAGTGACCTTCCCTTGCACCTCGTCCACCATCTCATTACCCGGTATGTTACTATGTCCAGGTACACATACCAGGTTAAGAGAGAACTGCTTGGCCATCGCGTTAAGCGATCTTCGGAAGTCCTCTACGGTTTTAGTTTTTATTCTTACAGACTCCAGGGCTGGTAATGCAGCCTGGCTATCCGAAAAGATATGGATACGATTGTCCGAGCCCACCCTTGTGTGAGCTCAGTGGAAGGAGCGTATGATTAATACCATGATTTACTTCTGATTTCGAAATAAATCTAGTCCCTGCTGATACTTGAAATTGATCTGTTGCAATCCAGGGGTTTTGAATAAGTTGAAGAGTGGAAATGGAAGGATGTAAATCTTCAAATGCTTTGATCTACAAATTTTTGTTCGATTAAGGCGAAAACGCAAGTCAGGCAGCTGAAAATATGAAAAGTGTTTGTGATCCAGGTTTTTTCGATTTGGTTCCGATAATTTTGATGCAAAAGATTTTCCACGGTCTGGAAGGCCAATTGTCAAAAAATTCGATAAAGTAATGAAAATCGTCGAGTCTGGCCATGGTCATACTCGTACGTGTATGTGCACTGTTTCGATTGTCCAAGAGCTAAACATTGCACAAAAAATAGTTTGAAATCATTTGAAAAAGACTGAATACATAAAGAAGCTCGATGTATAGGTGTTACATCAGTTAACCTCATTGACGGAATTACCATATGCGAATCCTTGCTTCATCGTAAAAAACGATCCATTTCCGAAGCGGATGAGGATCACTTACAGCAACGTCAACGAAAACGGTCACGGTCTGTTTCTGTCTATGAATGATTCGGCTGATGAAGAACTGGCCACAAGAGAAACCGCGAAAATCGATTATCCAAATTTTTAGCCAACAGGTACTAGAGTTTCTATGATAGAGACATAATGACGTTAACTGCTAAATGGCAAATTATCCAGCAAAATGCATATTTGGCTACATACTCGTATATCGGATAGTTCTTCTTATTCTTCTTTATTGGCATTGGTACCGTTTACGCGATTATAGCCGAATAAATTATAACGCGCCATTCGTCTCTTCTTTTCGCTGTTTAGCGCCAGCTGGAAATACCACGTGAGGCCAGGGCACTCTCCACCTGATCCTTCCAACGGAGTGGAGGTCGTCCTCTTCCTCTGCTTCCACCGGCGGGTGTCCAACTTTCAAAGTTGGAGTGCTTTCATCCATTCGGACGACATGACTTAGCCAGCGTAGCCGCTGTATCTTCATTCGCTGATCTATGTCAATTTCATCGTATAGCTCGTACAGCTCATCGTTCCATCGCCTGCCAATGCGCAAACGACCATAAATCGTTCGCAAAACTTTTCTCTCAAAAACACCTAGAACCAACTCATCAGATGATGTTATCGTCCATGCTTCTGCACCATATAGCAGGACGAGAACGATGAGGGACTTGTAGAGTTTGGCTTTCGTTCGCCGAGAGAGGACTTTATTTTTCAATTGCTCAATTACTCAGTCCAAAGTAGCGCCTGTTGGCAAGAGTGATTCTGCGTTGAATTTTCAGGCTGATATTGTTGTTGGTGTTAATACTGGTTCCTAGAAAAACGAAATTATCCACGACTTCAAAGTTATGACTGTCAACTGTGACGTAGGAGCCGAGTAGCGAATGTGATGACTGTTTGTTTGATGACAGGAGATATTCCGTCTTGCCCTCGTTCACTACCAGACCCATATGCTTCGCTTCTTTACCCAGTCTGGTGAAAGCAGCACTCGCGGCGCGGTTGTTGAAGTCAATAATATCATCGGCGTACGCCAGCAGCTGTACAATCTTATAGAAGATTGAACCTTCTCTATTCAGCTCTCAAGTCGAATATTTTCTCCAGCATTAAATTAAAAAAGTCACACGATAAAGAGTATAAGTTTTGCGGGGATACGAAATTCAGACATTGCGGCGTAAAGGCAGCTCCTAATCGTGCTGTCGAAGGCTGCTTTAAAACCAAGAAAAAAGGGGTGTGTGTCGATCCGCTTTTCACGGATCTTTTCCAAGATTTGGCGCATGGGGAATATCTGATCAATGGTTGGCTTACCAGGTCTAAAGCCACACTGATAAGGTCCAATCAGTTTGTTGACGGTGGGTACAATACGCTTGATAGGACTTTATATGCGATGTTAAGAAGGCTTATTCCACGGTAATTGGCGCAGACTTTAGTCCGCTTTTTCATGAATTGGACAGAGCGCAGTTAAATTCCAATCGTCGGGCACGCTTTCGTCCGACCATATTCAAAGCAAAGCAGAATGTGTTAGTGCTTTCCGATTTAAACTGTTTTGAAAGAACAATAGCTTTTTATCTAAACCCTTGTGGTGGTGTTTGCATATTAGAAAGCTAAACTTCAAAGTTCCATCTACTCGTATTAACTAGTACTAGTACCTCTTTTTAGCTGCCTGCCTGTCTAGACAATATCGCCTTCCACTTGAAGGCGTGAAAGATAGCATATAGATAGATCGCTTAAGCAATTAAAGAGATTTAAAATAACGTATTATTTTTGTTGGGCATAAAAAAATCCACATCCTGAATGAGCAACCGCTTGGTAAACCTTCCTGTTATCCTTTGACTATTTCTCAAAAAGCAGATATTTTATGAAAATATTACGCCCTGCTAAGGGGGTCAAGAAATTCCAAATAATTTAAGAAACAACAGCGCCATAATTTTTTATTTCCATTGACCTTCACTGCTTAGTAGATATTTAAATATGTATGCTATCTCTATACTCGTATATGCTCTTGACGGGAGATGAGGGTGTCCCTTACTTGTATGGGGGAAAAGTGTGAATGGCCCAAAAAAATAAATTATTCAAAGTTTTATATGTAAATCAAAACTGGTTTAGAGGTGGCGCACAGTGATTAAAATCCTGCAATAAAAATAATACAAATAACGGTAAATGGTAAGCATATGAACGCACATGAATCGGTTTACAAAAATTGATACGCGGTAATAAGAATTTTTCTCAGCAACTCCGTTATTAATTAGCAAATTTTTTGTGATTTTTGGAAAGGTGTCTAGTCCTTAGAATGGTACTAATTTAGTCGCAGTAAACGGAATATGACATGCTAATAGTAAAAAAAGGGAGAATATACACAAATTTTTTTTCAAGATTTTAATCGGCGTGATCTTTTTCAATCGGAATGAGATTTTATATGCCCGAATATTCATATGATTGGAATATTCCTAGAGTATGAGACCGAGAATACGAACTTATTAATAATTAAGGGCCACTCTAATGCTCATATGTATATATGTTCTCATATGTGTGTTTGTGATCCACGCATATACTCGTATAATATGTAAGCACGTACATACTCGTATATAAATTTTATCACGCTGTCAAATTCATTCTTAGGCGAAGCACTCAACACAGCATCAACAGCGCCCACATACTAATGAGGGAGGACAATATACTGAAACGTTGTCGGTATTAGAAGGGGACACTTTGTCCTCACTTCCGCAAGCCTCATTCAACTATATAAATTCCATTGTCGGCAGCGGCGTCATCGGCATTCCATATGCGCTTCATCGCGCTGGTTTTGGTTTGGGTTTACTGTTACTAGTATTGGTTGCTTACATCACGGACTATTCACTGATTTTAATGGTAAGTTAAATTCATATTATTTGATATGCTTTTTAATGCAAGGTTTAGAAACATTCCATGTCAATATCAAATATTATATTAATGGAACATCATATTTTGAGAGAAGGCTTTCAAAAAATAATTTTTAGTAACGTATGAAGATGTGTCGAGTCGTCTCTTTAAAGAGGTTCCAAATAATATTAATTAATTTGGGTAGCAATAACACTGGAGGTTTATGTCTTCGTACTTGATGAAACCAAATGCAAATGTCAAGTACATAAAAAAAACCCAAAACGGATTTTGCTCCATGTATGTTCATATTTGCTTTTTTATCCGAATGGAAAGTTTAAGCATCCTGTATACAGGAAA
The DNA here is from genome assembly GCA_037013455.1 of Ceratitis rosa. Lineage (NCBI taxonomy): Eukaryota > Metazoa > Arthropoda > Insecta > Diptera > Tephritidae > Ceratitis > Ceratitis rosa. The sequence goes on from JAWMAG010000005.1 coordinate 17,528,610, forward strand.
ATCGTAAAAAAATTCCATACGATAATGGAATTCTTCTGGAAATCGATGGTATCCTACTTGCTTTTGGCTCGTGAAAGATATTTTTAAAGCTTATTTTGACATAAAGCCCACAATAGGCGGTACTTTCACATAATTTTTGCTATCTTGTGTAATGGGGTTATTGTGATACTTATGCTATATTAATATATATCATTATTGCAGTTTTGACCTTTTTTTAATCTGAAAATTTACATCGTTACTGTTGTTAGGGTCACTCTGAGTATCAATTCCCTCAGATGGTTTCCATGGTCAAAACTACTTGTTTATCGGATTCGGTATAAAGTTGATGTTCAAACCAATCCATGGGGGTGATGAAGGACTCAAAAATTCCTTCATGTTCATACCTAGTTCCTCAAACACTTTCAATAGATATTAAACTTTTCCTTTAATGTATCTTCTTCGATGGTTATCAGAACATTATAATTGTTAATTGATTTTTATCCAAAGGTATGCCAAGCTTATTGGGTGTATGCATTAAATCGTGCGTTTTTTTTCGAAATTTAAGACTTTATTATGAAAAAATTGTCTTGATCAACTCCTTATACTTTTGCAAGTTCTTCTTGCGTCTGGCATGCATCTGCGTCGAGCAATGTCTCCAATTCTTCGTCTTGAAATTGTTTTGCCTGTCCGTCGTCTAAGTCGAAATTGCCACTTTTAAACCGTGTAAACCACTTTTGGCACGTTCGATCGGCTAAAGCATGGTCACCATAAACGTCCAGTAAAATACGATGGCTTTCGGTAGCACTTTTCTTCATGTTAAAGTAATGATGAAGAACTCTCCGCAAAAACACTTTATCTGGTACGAATTTCGACATTTTCAAATGAATGAAACAAAATGGTTGTTCACGCTAAAACAAATGACATCTACTGAAAACGACGCGAAATGACAGTACCTTTGAAATGAATATTGCCACAGATGAACACGACGCGAAATAATACTAGTAGAGGCCTCTCTTAGAAAACCGCACGAATTAATGCATACACCCAATATTATCTATGTTTAAATTTCTATTGTCTGGACCATTAAACATAAGTCATCTATATCAAGAGTTTTGAGAAATTTTTTAATATGAAGTGGAGGTTTTACAGTGGATATTTCACAGTATATTTTTTCCTTGCAGTCGGGAATTTTTAGATTAGTTGCACAAAGCATTGGCTAAAGGGTTGGGATGACTTCTCAGTTTTGTGAGGTACTTCGTTCTGCTCATTTCAAGTTGAGACAATATTTTGGCATTACCGAGTATGTCTCTTTTCCAGGCGATCTAAGTGTATGTGAGATATCTTACATTGTTTTCTTAGGGAATATTTAAACCATTTAATATGTTTGCGGTTATAAAGTAAATGTAACGTGCTTACACTTCAGCCCATAGACTTTAGTTATCCAGTTTGATAGCCATTTTCCCATTAGAAGTAAATGGTCCCCAATCGATGCTTCTCTAGGACATTTGTCATTGACTCCGTCTTCCGTGAAAGTGGACGTTGGTACTTTTCAGCTTACTGGGATGTCTGCAGTCTATATATTATAATTTATAATATAGATCCAATAATGCTTACTTGAGTAACATCAGCTTTTACTGAAAACTCCTCAGTGATAAATTTCGATTGTTTTACGGCAGATATGACTCAAATATATGAAGAATTGCATAGGCAAATTTTTATAAATTTTGTGTACTAAATAGTCCTTTATGCCAAACCTTGTCGAGCGTTTGTGCTGCATTAAGAAATATTACACTGCAATACTCTTTGAACTGGAATTTCATTAGTAATATTCTCACCGGCTTTGGTAATTTGGTTATCGTTATTCGGCAGTTTTGTACGTGTTTTTTGTTTTTGAAAATTAACAGATTATCGTTTTACAGAGTAACAAAGTTACTTTGTATCTTCCAATGCAAAATGAATGATACAGAAATTCAAGATTTTTTTTCTACATTTAACTTTTGATCGCGAAAGTCTAGTCGGAAATTTGGTATAATTCACCAAAAAATAGTCCAACAGAACTTAGAAACAAAACTTGTTTAATTTATTGCAATAGTCCCATTCTCCCATACAATTTGGCTAACAATATTTATGCGGTATTGCTCGTCAAGCGACGTTTTGCTACTGGAAGAGAAGAACTGAGATAAAAAAGGCGCAATAAAGTAAAATATACGTTTATTTGTTTATATTATATGTTTATATTATTTGTTAAATTATACGAAGTTAATAAAATATTTGATTTCCAAACATGGAAATCATGTTGAATCTGAAAACGATGGATGCATCACAACAAGGCCTTTATGCAGTTAGATTACCTTGATGTAATTAAAAGTGATATCCTTCCAAAAAGTGAAAAATTTTAAAAACATAAATTTTTTTTTAAAACATAATTTTTTTTTTTTTAAACATAAATTTTGGTATTTTACAGGTTAGATGCGGCCATTTATGTGGGCGATTTAGTTATCCCGGTATTATGGAAGCCGCTTATGGGAAATATGGGTATTACCTTCTATCGATGTTGCAATTCATGTATCCATTTCTGGGTAAGTTTTCTAAAGAATTTTGAGCTTTTATCTTCTTTCATAGTAATTTGTTTATAAACATTGATGATCAATAGAATTTAACAAGCGAAAAACTATTTATATATATAAATTTGTATTTATATTGATCAGTGCGAGCAGCTCGGTGCTCGTTCTTTGTTCAACTGCAACAAAAACAGAACAAAAACTCTCCATTTTGTTTACCAAATTTTATAAGTATGTCAAATGATTCTTACACTTTGCATAAATAAATTTAAAATTATAAAAAGTGTGGAGAAAAATTTCAAAGATTTTTCTCAAAATGCTTGAACTCGAGCAATGAACAAGTGTGCGAATACTCATTGCTCAATACACGAGCTGGTCGAAAATGTTCGAACAAAATCTTGAGTTTGAATATCTAAAAATCCAAGCTTAGATTATGTAATTAAAATCATTCTTTTTACTGAGTGAAGTTTTTACAACTGGATTTAGTTAAAATTGTGACGATTACCATTTTTTTTTTTTTTTGAGTGGACATGACACCACCTGAATTTGGGTGAAACCATATTTCATATTTTCTTTAGATATTTGTGAACTCAAATCGGCGTTAGTGAGCCACATCGACTCCCCGTGTCCAATGGTTAAATCTCAGAAGTTCAGGTTGAAATTTCAAGAACGAAAAGTACAAAGCCTCCTGGTCATGATAATATTGATGCTTTGACAATTAAGCAATTTCCAAAAAAAAAAAATGTTATTGTTTTTACTGATGATTTTTAATTGTAGCTTTAGGCTTAGCCACTTCCCTACCCAGTGGAAATGTGCTGAAATAATCATGGTACCAAAGTCACAAAAAGAATATTTCTTCGAAGATTGCTGCGAGAGTTAGAAAGACGAAAGACGATCGATTTAATTCAATTAACCCACCCCATTCTATCTCCTTCTTAGATCTTTCCTAAGTTACGATGTAAATGCTGGAGTTCCACAAGGTAGTGTATTGGGTCCAACACTTTACACGATTTATACTGCAGATATGCCAATAGCAGAGGACACCAATATAACTGTTGTTACTTAGGCAGACGACACTGCAATACTTTCTTTATCCTTCTCTGCAGAAATTGTACAAAGGCAATTGAACGAATTACAAAACTTCACACTTAGGAAAGAAGAGTAACCAAACCTCAGCCTCAATCACACCGTAATTCCCATATTGAATAGTGCTAAGTAGGTATATCGAACTGCACTTAGATAAAAGAGTAACTTGATGTGAACACATTAGAGTCAAAAGAAAGCAGCTCAAGATTAAAACTAGAAAAATGTATTGGTTGCTTAGCCCCAAGTCTAAACTTAGCCTTGAAAATAAAATGCTTCTTTTCTGCTCCACTAGTTTCTGAGTCATCGCGATCTCTCTATGTACCCATATCTATTAAAGTATAATGCAATGCCAAATTTCGATTCGTTCAAATGTCACTCCGTCATTGTTTTCTGTATGCAGGGGCTTGTCTCAGAACTGAACAACGAATTTTTCCGCTCTTTTGTCATGAAAGGAAATACACGAAATTTCTAAAAATATATACACTTAGCATTATCTAATAATTTTCTAACACACTATTGGTTAAGAATAATTTTGAATTTGTATATTTTACGTTATTTTTCAGCTATGATTTCGTACAATGTCGTTGTGGGTGATACTTTGTCTAAGGTTCTAGTTCGCTTCTTCCCATCTTGGGGCACTTCAATGGGTGCAGTACGAATGGGAGTTGTATTCTTCGTTACCGTGGGTGTTGTCGTACCGTTATGTTTGTATAAAAACGTTTCCCGATTAGCTCGCGCAAGCTTCATCAGTTTGGCCTGTGTTGTTTTTATATTGTTCGCAGTAATTATTAAGCTCTTATCAGGGGATTATACCGTGTAAGTATATTGTTTTTATGCAGCTCTTTTTTTGCGTAACCTACTTTATTCCATGTTTAATATTACAAAAACAGTTTGCACAAAAGCAGTTCAGTTCAAGTTTTGTGATTATGTTTTACTCTTTTGAAAGCTTTTTTTTTTTTAATAATTGAAATACAATAGATAATTAGTGAAATCAATGGTCGACCATTTTTACGGTTAAAAACTAAGGGGAAAATCTTTTCGCAAGTTTTATTATTCCTTTTGAGTAGAAACTTGTGTGCTATAATATTAGAATTTAATATTAACCCCGTTTGTATTAAGCAAACTATATATTTTAATAAAATAACACTCCAATCTGATTTATATCATCATTGTGAAAGTGTTAAAAATTGAACGAAACCTATTCAATTAAATTATTTGCTGACTTTATGATTATTCGATTACTCTAATCGTAAATTTAAATTGAAACTAAGCGAAAATATTAGATGCAGTTTTATATACGAGTATAGTTCGCTGGACAGTCGCCTCTTTATACTGGAATGACGAAGCCAAAGACTCTCACTTTCAAACATTCCCATTTATATTTTTATTTTGTGGCTACAACAGCAGCCGAGCCGATGTTCAATTACATACCTTCATGACCTACATATGTATATGTATACGAGGTGTGACAATAAAGTAATGAGACTGATATTGCCGCGATTGTGGTAACCCTGCGACCTTGAAATTTCCTTTCTCTTCCCCTCTCCATTGGTATATTTGCCATCGCTCTAGCTTGTTTAGCTACCCTGCTGTGTCGTGTTGAGTAAACGTGTGTTCGTGGTACTCGTCGCGAAAATGGAAAAACGAAATTAAGAGCGACGCGTTACGATAAAATTTTGCGACAAATTGGGCCTTAAATCAAGTCTACTATCACCAAGTACTCGAAATATTGCGAAAACGAGTCAACAGGGTGCGCTCAGACATCGCTCGTAACTGGATCCTTCATCACGACAACGCGCCGTGCCACACCGCCCTCAGTGTGTCCCAGTATTTGGCCTCTAAAGGGATCACCGTATTGCAACAACCGCTTTATTCGCCCGATATGTCATCCTGTGTCTTTTTTGTTCCCTAGAACAAAATAGGTGCTCAAAGAAACCCATTTTGAGTCGATTAAGGACATCCAGGCGGCCGTGACGAGGGTACTCGCTGACATCTCAGTCAAAGCGTCCCAGGAATGTTGCGAAACATGGAAAACGCGCTGGAATCGTTGTATAGCTGCCCAAGGATACTACTTTGAAGGTGATGGCAGAGTTATAGAATAATTTTGAAATATACGGTTTTTATGGAATCAGTCTCATTATCCCGTATGCATGACTATATTCCAAAAATGGCTTAGATACGAATAAAATGCAGTCGATCTATTATTTCCTATGTTTGGTATAACTATAGATATATTTACTTTAATGTGAATTATTACAAAACTACTTATGTATGTATGTATGTAAATATATGTATATTAATCTATTTATTTTTATATTTTTTTTTAACTGAAGCGTCGATACGCCAGACTCTTGGAGATTTGCCAACGTTGATTTGATTCCAGCTACAGGTATTATGGTATTTGGTAAGTTTTATTCCATAAAAAAATTTAATTTAAAAAAATATCACAAATCGAGTACCAAATAAATTTATTAACAGGCTTTATGCCAATATAATAGTATTTTCTTTCAAATTTTCAAACACTTTTTAATTTTTACATTTAATTTCAGCCTTTATGTGCCACCACAACACATTTTTGGTTTACCAGTCAATGAGAAACGCGACTCTGGAACGTTGGGAAAAAGTTACGCACATTTCCATAGGGTTCGCTTTAGCGGTGGCAGCTCTGTTCGGCATTGCTGGATATTCTACTTTTCGCGCACTATCGCAAGGTATTGATTAAAACTGATTTTTTTACGTTATTTATTTGCATTATATATTTTTTATAACATATAAACTTTCCTGAAAGAAAATTTTTCCACGCAATAATCTAAGCAAAAAAACTATATACATACATATGTATACGAGTATTCCAAATTTCAAGCGATAAATACGATTCTTTCTGATAGATTTCAGGCCAGAAGTACTATGGGCCTTTATCTGCAAAAAAACTGAACCAAGCGCGATTTTATAGCCTCGTCATTTTCAAAAGTTTAACCATGGCTGCCCCTATTCGTGCTGTCGAAGGAGGCTTTAAAATCGACGAAGAGATGGTGGGTGTCGACCCTCTTTTCACGGGTCTTTTTCAAGATTTGGCGCATGGTGAATATCTGGTCAATGGTTGACTTACCAGGTCTAAAGCCACACCGATAAGGTCCAATCAGTTTGTTGACGGTGAACTTTAGTCTTTCACACAATACGCTTGATAGGACTTTATATGCGATGTTAAGAAGGCTTATTCCATGGTAATTGGCGCAGACTGTGGGATCGCATTTTTTGTGGATTGGGCAGAGTGCAGTTAAATTCCAATCGTCGGCCATGCTCATGATCATGATCAGTTCTTCACCGCCGTATTTGAATAGCTCGGCCGGTAATCCGTCGGTCTCCGCCGATTTGTTGTTTTTTAAGCGGGCGATTGCTATTCGGACTTTTTTTTTGTCTTGCTTTCCTCTTCAGATCTCGATATCTATCCCACCCCGTACGTGTTGTGGTCGATCGCAAGGTTGCGAGGTAAGCAGTCTGTTTTCTTTCCACCGCGACACGGTAGTCCTCATCGTACCAGCTGTTTTTGCGATCTTTCCGAAATCCAATTGTTTCGTTTGCAGCTGTACGTAGGGAGTTTGAAATGTCGTCCCATAGTTCCCTTATACCGGGTTGCTGATGAGTGCTCTCAGAGAGCAGGAGTGCAAGTCAAGTAGAAAACCACTCGGCAGTCTGTTGTGTTTGCAGCTCTTCAACGTCGAACCTCCCTTGTGTTTTTTGACAGGCGTTCTTCAATACAATATTCGATGTTAGGACCTCGGTACGTACGCTCGTCTAAAACACTGGATACATGTCTTCCCTCTATCACAACATGCTGGATTTGGTTGAGAGTTTTTCGATCGGGAGACAGCCCAGTACCTTGGTGAATTTTTTGTGCTGGAATCTAGTGCTACAGACAACTATATTTGGGCCCCGCCGAAGTCGATCAGCCTCAGCCTATTTGGGGATGTTTCCTCGTGGAGGCTGAATTTTCCGACTGTTGTGCCGAAGATACCTTCCTTGATCACCCTGGCGTTGAAGTCGCCAAGCACAATTTTGACGTCTGGGCAGATAACTTACTGATAAAAAGATTAAAGATAAAACAGATTTGAAACAATTTGAGTAAAAACTCTTCTTCTTGCTTAAATACTAATATGTTTTTTTTCTGTAAATTTACTTTAGGTGATTTATTGGAAAACTACTGTTGGAATGATGATTTGATGAACTTTTCTCGAGTGCTTTTCTCTGTATCAATCTTACTGACCTTCCCCATAGAATGTTTTGTATCCCGAGAGGTTTGTTGAGAGATTATTGTATGTACATATGTATTAGTAATGTTAAATATTTTTTAATATTTCAGATAGTACGTGCTTTAGTGCATCGCTTTGTATTGAAAGAACCCATTAGTGAGTTTACACTAGACAAAGATCCAAATCTGGAAAAGGGTGCAGACATCGATGAATATTCAAAAACTATAACTTTGGCTATAGTTTTCAGTGCTTTCATTATTTCGCCATTAACGGATTGCTTAGGTTCCGTGTTGGAATTAAATGTAAGTACAACAAGCATCATTTTTATTACATATGTATGTATGTGTTAAATGGTAATATGTATGTATGATACTTTGGTTTCTGGTTTACCATTTCCAGGGTCTTTTGGCGGCGATACCTTTGGCCTACATTTTACCTGGTCTTGCATATATACAAATGGAGTCGCATTCTCTCTTCAGCAGGGAAAAATTGCCGGCGCTCGGTTTGGTTGTCTTCGGCACTATTGTCACAATATTAGGTGTAGCCGTGCTATTGCCAGGTCTCATGGGCGATTGTCGTGCGGATGTGGTCATGGATTATTGTAGGCAAGAATTTACGAACGTGGAAAATACAAATATGACTGTCGCGACCGTTAAAAGAGGAAACTAATATGCTTTTTAATACTAACTTTAAAATGTTAATATACCATACACACATGTTTACATCAAAGCATTTCAACTACATACATACAGACATAATAACAACAGCCAAAGGCAATCGTATGCGTAGGATTAGGATTGATATCCATTTCCATTTTGATCGTGTAGTTCCTTAGATCGTTTAAATACTTTAGACAGCCACATAATTTTAAGCATACAAAGCAATAACAGAGTAGTATACAAAAAAAAAATTTCATTAAAATTGCTATAACTCTTTAGTCTAAATATGTATGTATACATATGTAAATCTGAATGCTTGTGCCTAGCATATGAGGCATGGTGTTGCATGAAGAATATTTTTTATGTTTGTAACTTCTCATACTTTTTCACTTATTCTTGATGTTAACAGACATATGTATGTATGTACATCAACTTATACCTATATATGTAAACATGTACCTGCAATGTACTTACATACGCTCATACATACATACATACATACATACATATATGTATATATACGTATATGGTACATACATTTATTAATGCAAATATCTGTTAGGGAACGTTTGAAATCATATTATATGGTATAAGCACTTTTTAAATATGTATGTATGTGTATTTTAAATAATACACAATACACACTTACACATCCCAATTAGATAAATGGAACGACATGATCGTTTTGAAATCATTTAAAAAATTTTGTCTCCGAATCGAACTGCATATCATGCAGTTAAGGCAACTGGTTGCGAACAAAAAACCCTTAAGTTTATATTTTATACTAATTTTTTCGTCTTCCGTGATTTGGCATGACATATATTTTTAACAGTACAATTTTCTATAAAATGCCATGTATTCGACCATGTGCTAGAAAAATACTAGACCAACGTGAAATGAATACAAGTATATGTGTGATATGCAATACGCAGGCGAACAATTCAGCACACCTGTTGAGTGGTAAGTCAAAACCAAAATTCAACACAACAGTGGTGAGTTGGTCAACTCGTTTTGATTTGTTCTCCAAATATTATTTTAGGATAAAAAGTGGTTTATTTCATAATAACAGAAAATCAAATAATTAGACCATACATACACACGCACCGTAGGATTATCCGAATCCTTTTTAGAGTAAAATATAAAGATGGTAGCAACGTTAATACTCCCATAGCAGATTTCAATGCATGCCTACATGCCACTGAAAGGTGAATGTGTAAATTCCACATAAATTCCAATACACACAGGCATACATACATACATAAATATCACATTGGTGATACAAATTTACAAAGAAAACAGTATGTGGAAAAAGAACTATTTTATACAAAAATAAATCTTAGTTTTGATATTATATACATACACTCATACAAATACAAATATTATATATACTGTTAAGTCGTTTTTTGGCACTTAATTAATAACGAATGCACCGAGAAATTTTGTTAACTCATTGTAGATTTAAAATTTTTTTAATGTTTTTTATTAGAGCTGAGAATATATTTGAAATGAAAATAATTATTAGAACTACATATATATATACATAAATATAATGCTTTAAATGGACATCCATCCAATCACTTTTATATACATACATATACACATATGTACATAACATATGTGCATGTATAAGTAACAGGATGGCAGGATGATGTTTTGTGAAAAATAACAATGCCGGTTTATTTATGCGCAAGCAGAATTTATATATAGGTATATGTATATAAAGAAAAAAAAACTTGAACTCCACTTAGTTGCCAGATGGAGATTAAACTAAATTAAAAAAAAAATTACATTTTGAAATGTAAAATTGCCCGACGCGCAATTAATTCAAAAATCAAATTTCAAGGCACAAGTAAATTTTTGGTACCAAATAAAAGGAAATAAAATCCTCCATCATCGGCTGAAAGAATATTTGCTTAAAAATGTACAGTTTTCTGGCAATATTCACTGAAAATTGCAATTTTCTTTTATTTTAGTGTGCACACAGTGGTACGAGTATACGTGGTTTTTTTCAATTTTTCGAAGTTTTTTTATTTTATTTTTTTTTAACTGGGAAAATCCAACAAAAATAGTAATGAAGCCTTCTTGTTCAGGTAATTTGGTAAATTTAAAGGAAGCGAGAAACTATTATTTTCGGAAAATAAAGCCCGCATTCAAAAAGAATTTAAAGATAAAATTGTTCAGATTGTTGACCAGCCGAAACCTGCCTTTGGGAATTCCAGTGATGACAATACTTCCAGGTGTTTCTTTTAAAATCCCGAGATGTCAACAACAATTACTTAAGTTGGTATAAATTTGATTAAAAAGATGCATACAATACTCGTAGTTGTTCCTAGTGGGTACGATATTGACGTACATATGCTTCGTGACTACACTTTAAATACAGGAAAATATTTCATTGAACGTCCTTGGTATAACATGCCTGCAACATTTCACAAATATTTTAACCATTTACCAGAGATAATATCCTACGCCCTGTTACACATCGGATAATTATCAGAAGAAGATCAGGAAACACGAAACAAAGATTTTAAGATTTTTAGAAAACATTTTTTCACGCAAATGCAGCAGAAAAAAGGAAATAAAGACATACATATTCAACAGACTTTTAATCAGTTCTGACTCCGTTATATCTACCTGAAGAAAATTACCACAAAGAAGTGCAAGATTTATCGGAAGAAGCTCTAGAAACTATCGGTATGGAGAGTGGCAATAATAATGAAGTTGATTGTGATGACAATTCAAGCGAAGATGACAATGATTTTGAATATAATTATGGTGGTGAGGAAGCAGTTTTTATATATTTTAAATAAAATTTTAACCTTAAATTAAAAGAAAATTGTTGAAAACCGATATTTACCAAATTTTTTTTTATAATTTAAAAAAAAAATCATTCAAAAAGTCTAATCGCATTACTTTTTTACTTCTTGATGATTAATTAACTAAAAAAATAATTTTTCCGTAAGTAAGGCTTGTGGGAATTAATCTCCATTTGGAGCACCATTTACCCCACTGTGCGACGTAGCGTTTCCGCTATTAGTTTGAGAATACTAATTATTATCTCCACGTCTTGAGACTGAATGAAGTTGGCAAACACTCTTTTATTTTCAAAATCAATTGCCACATTCCGCAGCCATAACAAACGCATTAGCAAAATTACAATCAATTTTATAAAAAAAAAAAAAATTGGAAAATATACGAAATATGCGTATATGTATTTAAGCAACATAAAAAACATATCTGCAACTTGTAAGGAATTTCACTGCTTTAACAATTTATGGCAACATCTTCTGTATCTTTTTGTTCCACACTATATTTTACTTATTAGTTGGGAGGGCAAATATTTGTGTACAACTTTTAATTTTTTAATTATTTTTTTTTTACTGCTTTATCATTTCTTTTTTTTTTTACATTTAAAGGTAGATTTTATAAAAAGGGCACATGCCGCCAATGACATAAATTAATTTAGCATGGGCCACTAAATATTTTAGCTGCTTTGATTATCACTTATTTTAGGTTACCTGCTTTCAGTAAAAATTTTGTAATAAAAAATTTAAAAAACAAACTGAAATGTACAATATTTGTGTACATTTTTCTGCTGGGTAAAAATCAAATATTCGTTGTCTATACAAAAAAAAAAAAACTTTTTAAGGTAACAAGTGGCTTAAAGTATTTAAAGTAGTGTTTTATTTTAAATTAACTTTTGAACTGTCTACGCAATAATTTCTTTCAAATAATTTCGAGTCATCCTAAAACGAACATTTATGTATATATGTATGTGTATATGTATATCGTATATTAAAAAAAAAAATTGGAAACATGTCCATTAGTTAGTATTAGCAAACATAACTAAAAGCTTAGCAAAAGTTCCTTGAAGTAAGTTTATAAACTAATTTCATAAAATTTAAATGCAACATGTTATCTGGGCACAAAAATATACAAAGAAGACTATGTACATTTATTTTAACATATACAAACATATTAATAAGATTAACACTAATGCATGCAAATGTAATAAATATACATACAAGCATACACATAAACGAATAAAGCCTGGACTTTCACTTCTTCATATTTATTATTAAATATTACTACATTTTCATAATCATGAACCCTTTAACATACACGTAGCTGCAAACAAGTATGTTTCATATTTGGTTAAATACTGAAATATTGACCAAACGAGAGATTTAGACGGCAGAAAAAAACGTCGAGACGAGAAGACGAAATATCTCCTGTTCTCAAACAAACAGCCATCGCCTTCGAGACTCGGCACTCATGTCACTGTTGACAGTCATAACTTCAAGATCGTAGATAAGTTCTTATATCTAGGGGCTAGACGCCAATAATAATGTCAGCCTAGAAATCCAACACTGAATCTCTCTTGCCAACAGCTGCTACTTTGGACTGAGTAGGCAATTGAAAAGTAATGTCCTCTCTCGATGAACCAAAACCAAACTACAAAAATTAAACTACAAGACGATCATTATGCCCATCCTACTATACCATGCAGAAGAGTGAACGATGTTAATATCTGATAAGTCGAGCCGCTGGCTAGGTCATGCCGTCCGATTGGATGAAAGCACTCAAGCTTTGAAAGTATTCGATTTAGTACCCGCTGACAGAAGGAGAAGGAGAGAAAGACCTCCGCTCCGTTGGTAGAATCAGAAGGGATGAACAACATGCCATTGGTGTTTTGGTTGTAATCGCACAATCGGTACCTACGCCGATAAAGAAAAAGATGAGGAAGGTTGTGGTTATATTTATTATATGTTAATGTTTATATTTGACTCGTGCAACTCTCGAATGAAATGAAAATGTTGTTTTTGTTATAACCGCAATATTATTCCTCAAATTTGTTTCAGAGTATTTCGCGGGGAGTCACGAACCTTTCCTGACCAAAAAAATACTGGTCGTGTAACTGTATACGCAATAATTTTTTGCAGATAAGTTCGAGTCATCCTAAAACGACCCAACTGGCTCGTTCACTATTCCATTTCAGTCCTCTCATACAAAAGGCATGTCAAACCAGCAGGGGGCTTACGAGTATGTAATTTTTTTGCGCTTGGTTCCACCAAGCTCCTCTTCCAACTTGTAGTTCACTCTAAGCCACCTAAAAAGGGCTAATGGATTTTTATGGCGAGCTCTTATTTCATGTCAGAAATACGCTTGCAGTTGTTGATAAGATTATTTTATTTTTAAATGAATTTTCTTTATAATTTTGGAATAAGATCTGGTCAGGGCTGGAATACATGACCTTCCACACATACATATTTGGAACATACTTATATTTCTTCTTCTGTTAGAAGTTTGCCTCGACAATTTTCGACATTTAATCGTTCATATAAACACCTTTTCAAATGCTGTCTATACTAAAGAGCTTTACTATACATATCAAAAAAACTTTTATAAAAACCACCCATGAAAAAATCTTATATAATCGTATGATAATTATACATTTCAGAAAATATTGTAATTGAAAAGTTTTTGTAGCTTGCAAATCGTAGCGAGTATTCTTAGAGTTTACAATATGTACGTAGAATTTATTCCATGCCTATAAAAATATACAAAGCCAAAATTAATCCGAGTTCATGGCACTTGCTCGTATTGTACATACATATGTACATATATGTGTATGATTTTCATACCTAAATATGTATGTATGTTTATAAATAAATTTGTATGTTATGAACTGGGGAATTTTATAAAAGATGACATAACAAAGATTATTCGTTCATTCATGCTTGCATCCAGATATATTTATATGTATTTGTAGATTAAATTTGCTTGGAAAATTCATTAGAATATGTTTAGGGAAATGCAAAATATGCATAAACTATTTTCTCTCTTGCCATATTAAAAAAAAAAAAAAAAAAAAGATAAAGAAACTAGTGAGAGCGTATGTAGCAAATGAAACCGAGAAAACAAAAAGCATTTAAATAAAAATCAAAAAATCAAAAAAGAAACAAAAAACCAAAAAAACCAAAAAAGGGAAATGTATTTACTTTTGGTGTGCGTTCTAACTAGCTCAAATAAACTTACCTTATAAAAATACATACATACATAGATATTCATATTTGAAACAAAAACAAATATATATACATACACTCATACATACTTATACAATAGCATACAAACATATATAAATATATGTATAAAAAAATATTAGACTTTATGTAAAATACTAAAAATTAAAAAGATAAAGTTGAGAATAAATTAATTGAATTTAACTTAAATAATTAAAGATATGCATTTTTAATTGAAGTGTCATGATAGGGGAGGAGCATGGTAAGGTTCATTAACCCTGCAGCGGTCGCGCACTTAAAAGTGACGTTATAGGTCGCGCGGTTTACATACATACGTATGGCATTTTCAAACTATGTAGAAGACACATTAATTTCAAATATTTATTTAATTCTTATTAATTTTTTACTTCAGTTATTTTCCATTATAACTAAGAGAAAAAAGAACGTAATTGTATTTAATTTCACTCAAATTGTTAACAAAAAAAAAGCTAAAATTTTTTTTAGTTAAAAAGCATATACTTTAGATAAATATAGGTCCAAAAAGCTAAAAAAAACACGTTTTTAAAGAATATTAAACTAAAAAGTTGAAACTAATTTTGGAAATAAACTTAAGACAATAGTATATAAATATAAAAAATACTTGTATAATTGAGAGAAAAGCGTGGGACGCTTTGTGCGATAATTTTCATATATCGAACGCCCCACGCTCCTCTCTCAATTACACGAGTATTTTTTATATACTATTGTCTTAAGTTTATTTCCAAAATTAGTTTCCACTTTTTAGTACAATATTCTTGAAAACCGTGTTTTTTTAGTTTTTTTAAACTGTATTTATTTTATATATTTTTCTAATGAACTTCAATTTGATTTTATTTATTTTTTTATTTTCTATTAATTAATTTTATTTTCTTTTTATATTTTACTTTCCTTTGTTTTAACTTAATTTAATTTTTTTTATTTTACTGTATAATATTTCGTTTTAATTTATTTCATTTTGCTTAATTTAATTTTATTGGCTCATTTTCTTTTTTTATTTTATTTTATTTTGTTTTAATATTTCTTACTTTTTATAATAATTTAATTATATTTTTTCTATTTTATTTTATGCTATTTTATTTTTATATTATTTAGATTGATTTTATTTCTACCTTTCTTATGTCAATATAAATTATTTAAAGAGTAAGGCCACTGTAGATGCATACAAAAATTTTTTTTTATTGGCCAAAAATATTCTTTGGACCTTCTAGAATAAAGAATAAAAGGTTTTACCGAGCGCACTGGGCCGCTCCGATATACCAGCAGTTGAAGTTTGCCGGTTGTACTAGTAGATGTCGCCAGCAATATGTATAAATTTCGTTGCTTTTCTTATTTCATCAAAAGAAAAAAGCAGCTGAAGCTCACCGGTTGCTGGTAGAAACTTATGGTGAACATGCTCCAGTGAGTAGAACATGTGAGACATGGTTTCGTCAATTTAAAAGTGGAGATTTCGATTTGACAGACAAAGAACATCCTGGTGCAGCGAAAAAGTTCGAAGACGAGGAATTGCATGTTGATCCAACCCAATCGCACCAAAAATTGGCAGAAACACTACATGTGACTCGAGGAGCAATTTGCCAACGTTTAAAAGTCATGGGAAAGATCCAGAAGTATGGAAAATGGGTGCCATACCAGCTGAACGATAGACAAATGGAAAATCGAAAAACCGTTTGTGAAATGTTGCTTCAACGATTCGAAAGGAAATCTTTTCTGCATCAAATTGTCACGGGGGACGAAAAATGGATTTATATTCCCGAAGACATGGCAAAGTTATCTTGCAACATTAAAAACACTTAATTGGGAAATATTATCACACCCGCTGTACTCTCCAGACCTCGCCCTATCCGACTATCGCCTTTTCACATCGATGGGACACTCCATTGCATTTCCTCTGAAAATTAAGTGTTTTCTTTATCGAAAAAGCCGGCAAATTTCAACTAACACACCTGGTATATTTTATATGTCTCAAAACTTTAAATGCATTTTTCGCGAATCACGTGTTTTGAAGTTTGCTCGCAGCATAACTCACCTAGATAACCTAATATAAGCAATAGTTATAAACAATTAGGTGCCGTTTTTTTGGTCAAAAAGGAGCTTTTCCCAAATGCTTCCGAATTTCACAAAAATCAATATTTTTTAAAATCCGTACGTTATTCTCTAGCTATACTCATGTAGATAAACAAAAATTTTTTATTTTATTGCAGATTCTATTTTGCACCCTTTGTGCTGCAAGCTCTTAGAAGAAAAACCACTTTACAAATATGTCCATAGTTCCGCAATTTTAAAATATTTGTTTGTTGTAAATTAAATTTTTTTCTATTTAAATATGAGTCTTATAAGATATCAAAACATTATAATTGTATTGCCTTTCTTTCCACATAAAAATAATTTAATTTTTTCATTACAGTTTCATTAATGTTATATAGTTTATTTCATCTGATTTTGATGTGGGATTTGTTTTCAGTTTCTCCTTTGGACTAATTCATTTCAACAATCAGTTTCTTTGAAATACTGAATGCACTGGTAATGACCGATAACACTATTCCTTATTGGAATTTTCTTGCTTACTGCTTGCGGAAGACTTAGAAAGTATTTTGTTTTCAAAGATAGACTTCTTGGTATTGAGGTCGCATTTAATCTTTCATGAGCCAACGGTTTCATCCCAACTTAAGCCGACTCGATAATGAAATCTCGGCGTCGCAAAGGTTAAAAATTTGTATTTATTGTATAAATACATACTGCATTGAGAGCAGTGATATTTATTAAGTCATAGAATATATGTAGTTATAGACCATATTCCTAAGTTCCTAGAAAAATCAAACAAGGAGCATATTTAATCGACTAGACCACGCCATTTCTGGTACGGCTTTTGTTTATCTCCAATGTGGGCATCAATTTCTGCGTCCTTGTGCATTTGTTGACATTAGTATTACTACCTTATTAGGTTTCGGCACATAGGTTACCAACGTATAGGGATGGTGGAATCCAAATTTTGAGGAGCATAGTGTATTTCCTCTCCCGTGTACCAACCTGGTGGTTGGCTGTTATTAAACAGCTGTTTTGCGATCTTTAAAGATGAAAACCAGTTGTGCATCGTAATGTTGATGTGTTTATTACACAATACTTAAGTAAACGGTCGCGCGGCATACAATTGTAATCCAGAAATGTTCGTCAAAGTTTTAATTACAAACCCACACAATTCTCTAACAAATTTTTAACTAATTTACTGAGAGTACTGTGTAGCTCAAATTATTGCACTGCTCATCTATTGAGTAATTTGCAGTTTTACATGAGTGGATTATATATTATACATGTCTACCCGCGCGATCGCTTCAGGGTTAAACATATATTTGATTTCATGTCCTATAATACCCTTTAGTTAGCAGCCTTTCTCAAGATTTTTAAATACTTAATAGAAACCACATTGTTAACCTCCACGGTGAGTTTTTCTATCAAGGAATCAAGGAATCTAGCAACCAACCGCCAGCAATGGCTGAAGCAAACATTCAAACTCCAGCCCAGTGTCATATGCTAAGCAAGTTTACCAGGAAGAGAATGATGGATATATATGAGAGCAGCCACGCCCAGATTTTAGCCGACCAATTAAACTTCGTATAACTCGTATACAGTGATGAACTAAAGTATTGGCACAGCAAGACAGTTCAACTTTAACAACTTTTTTTGACCACCTATGAAAATATTTTTAATTCCGAAAAAAAAATGCTAGACAGAGGGACAAACTTTCAACTATTTTCACTTCAATTCATTTTATTATCTTTTATGTTAAATTAATACTAGTTATAAATGAAAAAAGTACTAATTTTCACAACACAAAAATATTGGCATAGTTCATAAAAACACAAAAAAATTATAATAAATTGGTAAAAAATTAACGAAATTAATATTTTGTAGGAGTATTCGTATCCATTCGGACCACATGACCTAGCCAGCGTAGCCGCTGCTTCTTGATTCGCTGAACTATGTCAATGTCGCCGTATAACTCGTTCAGCTCATCGTTCCATCGTCTGCGATATTCGCCGTTACCAATACGGAAAGGAACATAAATCTTACGCAAAACCTTTCGCTCGAAAACTTCTAACGCCGACCCATCAGATGTTGTCATCGTCCATGCTTCTGCAACATATAGTAGGACGGGTATGATGACTGACTTGTAGAGTTTGGTTTTGGTTCGCCGAGAGTCACTTTGTCTAAAACCTCGTTTGGTATCGAACGGCTCGGAGAGGTCCCTTCCGATCCTGACGGAGCTTTTAGTGTTGCTTAACGCCAGTTTACATAGCCGTATAAGTTTTGCGATTACACTGCTTAATATTTTCGGTCATATTGAACCCCGTTTACCCCATTTGAGTTTAGTTGCGACTGATGCCGAAATGTACCCGATTACGATTAATCCGGCACTACAATTTTGGAGCTTAGCAGAACATTGTTTGCAGGCAAACAAAATCACGAGAGCATCTCTTATAGATCGTTTTTAAAGTTTGCTTTAACGCAAAAAGTTCAGGTTTTGCCACTGAAATCATTTCATGTGAATCCATTCTTTGGTAGACTGTTAACACCTCGATTGATGATCTATAAATACTTATGTATATCTTTAATATAAAGTTATAAGAAAGTGGGAACAGAAGACAATCTCGACAAAATATAAAAATATTCTAAAATAAACGCGCTACTTTTTAATTGAATTATGTCGTTCGGGATTTGGTTTTTTGAAATTTCGAAAAATCAGGATTTCATTAAATTTGTACATCGATATTCAACGCCTTCGTTTTGTTTCTATTGGGTTTTTGTAGTAAATAAACGTCATCATCATTTTAGATAAGAATGTTTTAATTGAAGCTCATCTTATTTTGATTGCTTTTAAAATCAGGTCGAATATATTGAAATGCGCCGGATTATGTACGTTTAGTGTGATTTTGAACGCTGTGTGTGCCACAACTCTGAATAATTATACGTATAGCTGGCAGATAAAATGCTTTGGCAAATTTTTGGCTTCTTGATCTTGATAATTTCGGTCATCACATCTAATACCGTAAGTGTGGATCCAGAATTTTAAAATACAAATACATAATAATATTAATAATGACAACATTGGATGATGGTGACAATTTTATAATATATATATATATATATATTTATTTACAGGTTACCGATGCAGCTGTAACAAAGCAAGTGGATCCGAAACAATTCATCGCTGATGCCAGCACACGTTATTACAAACTTTACAATCAAATTGCAGAAGAGACATATACGTCAACTGATGACGAAGACTTTAACACGATTTTCACGAAACTAGCCACGGTAAAGAGAATAGCGGCAGAGCTAGTTAAAATATCCGAGGAGGCTAGTGAATACAACTTGGAGAGCATACACGATGTGCAAGTCAAAGTGGCATTGCAAAATCTTCGGCGAGTTGGGGAGCTCTTTGTCTTGGGTGAAGATTATTTCTCATCAGTGCTGATAAACTTTGCGGCGCTAAAAGAACTTTCGACAGATAAAGACATTGAACCATATTTGGGTGGTGCGAATATGAAAGACCAAGATGATAGCCCATTGGCTTACTATCCTGATATACAGAAAATCTTTCAGCAAAGTAATGATACGGATGAACTGAAATATTATTGGGAATCTTGGCGGGAAAAGAATTTAGTTTGGTCTTCTATAAATTTCTATACGATTATTGAAGCTTTTCAAAATGCTGCTAAGATCTTAGGTATTATTAAGATATCATTTATTTTATTTATGGTATATACATATTTACATATATACGTATGGTTTATTATTATGCAGATATGCCAGTTCTCGAATTTTGGTTTCGTTGCTACAACAATAAGGAATTCCTGAAAGAAATGGAAAAGGTAATGGAAGATATTAAACCGGCTTATAAACAATTACACGCATTCATTAGAAACGAGCTCCATAAAAAGTATGGCGGTAGCGTTGTGAATCCGAGAGGACCTATTCCTGATCATCTATTCCAACAAGTTCGTGAGCAGGCATGGCAGGCTAACAGTGTCATCGAGCCGTACTTTTCAAAGGCAAGCCTCCCACCATATGACACATTTGTAGCACATTTTGAGCCTAGAAGTATGATAGACGCAGCGGAAAATTTCTACAAATCCCTCGGTTTGACTGAATTACCCAGCGAATTCTACGATAAACAATTAAAAGAACAAGACGAAAGTGCTGAAAGCGGTGATTGTCGTGCGGATATATTCGATCTAACGCCATATGTATACATGAAATATTGTAAGAAGGTGGAGTTCAGAAAGTTCTTACAGACGCACGGCTATCTTGGTAGGGTACATTACGCCAGAGAAAAACATAATCTTTCATCGTACTACTTCCCTTCGTATGATTTGGAGTACCCGGTGGGAGAAGCTGTGATCCTATCTGCTTCCACACCAAAACATTTACAAACCATTGGACTATCGAAGGATTTCCAATTTTCAGAGCCCATACTTATGAATCGCCTATTCAGAATGGTAATATTTGTTTAAATAATTTCTTGTATTTTAGTTAATTTTACGTTTATTGCTTTAGGGTATACATACCATGTTGAATATACCGTTATACTTTGTGCACACAAAAGTAATGAATGATTTATTGAATGGTACAGTGGAAATCGAACGAATAAATAAACATTATTGGGAACTCATGGAAAAATATGCTGGTGTTGAGCCACCCACGGATCGGCCGGAAAATGCTATTGACTTTCCTTACAGCTTTTACTTGGATATGGAGGAAAATCATCAGACAAAGTATGTAGTATAACTGAAGATGGTTAAATGTATTTTAGTTAGAGTAAGTGCCGCGCATACAGTATACACGGTGTGTCCCAAAAATAACCGAACTTTATATTTAAATCATGCAACATACAGCGCCATCTATTGAAAATTTGCAACATTAAAAAGATACATTCATCCTCTTTCAAACGCACCTGACTTCATGTAAGTCGGATGACAGATGTAAAAGTGACAGCCATTTCAATAAAACCAAAAGTGTGCTAATGGTTCCAAAAAAAAAAAAAAAAATGGAAAAAAGAGCAAATATAAAATTTTGTGTCAAATTTGAAAAAAAATTGAAATTGAAGTTTAAAAAATTAAAAAAAAATTGAAAAAAATTAAGCAGCCGTAACCGAGGTACTGAAGAAAATTTCTATAAATGACATAAAAAAATCTATGCATGCGCTGGTTGATCGTTCCAAACGTTGTTTACTATTTTATATCCAAAAAGTTCGGTTATTTTTGGGACACACCGTGCACATGTGAATTGAAGTCGGGCGTGAGCTCCAAGACTCTTGTCACAACTGACAGATATAAGATTGGAGAAATTGAATTAATATTTCAGCCTATTGTACACATTCGTACGATTATATTCACGAAAGCTATAGATTTCTATTGAAAATATCTTTTATTTTTGTTTTTAGGAAGTTCGTATCTGAAGTTCTTGGTTACCAGTTTTATCGCTCATTTTGCCAGCAGAGCCAACACCAAGGATCCCTACATAACTGCGACTTTTACGGCAACGTTGCGATCGGCAACGCCCTGAAGTAAGTAAGAGAATTTGCTTTCATTGGCAAACTTCATCCGCACATATTTTACTTTGTTTTCAGATCGATGATGTCCTTAGGTTCTTCGAAACCTTGGCACGAAACCCTGGCGAAGGTCTTAGGTAAAAATTCGACACTTAGTGGCGACGCTTTGCTTGAATATTATAATCCTATGCTGGATTGGCTTAAAGCGAAAAATCGCGAGACTAAAGTCAAGATTGGCTGGAATGCGAGTCAGAAAAGTAATTTTTAAATAAATAAATATGTAAATAAAATACATACATTAATTCCTCAATATGTCTGTATATTTTCAGAAATACTTTAAATTGGAGTTGGTGAATCATTGCTTTTGTTTTTGTCAGGATTTGGTTCAAAGAATTTCTCCACATCCATATTTTATTTATATAAATATGTACATATATACTTTTTAAAATTGTTAATTAATATCAATTTCGTAATTCTGTAAGCATTTATTATATGAACGTAGTTACATACATACATACATACACATGTGTTTGAAACTTGTATATACGAATACATACATATACTCGTTCTATCATTGTTTTATTGCATTAAATACTGTTATTTTCGTAATTTTTTGGTTTTAATATGCTCGGTTCCTCGGGCTCACATTTAACTCTTTTTTTACGCGAAATACAGGAAGTCATTAAAAAATTAATTATTACTATTGACTAACTTTATTGAAACGTCGTTCCGAAGACTCCAGACCCTACATTTTCTCGTAGATGACGAGCCCCGAGAAGGTCGATCGAAATCTTCCACTGATGACGTCACTGTAGCTCTGGTGAAGTCTGAAATTGTCGAAGACCCACGATCGATACAAGAAATGATTGCTAATGAATTTGGTTTGAACGCCATGGCTGTTTAACGAATATTAAAAAATCATCTGGGATACACAAAGAAATCTGCTCGATGGGTACCACGAATTTTAAATGAGGTCCAAAAAGAGGCTCGAGTGCATTTTGCTCAATTTTTCCTAAAAAAATTCGAAAATGGTCAGTCTAGCAACTTTAGTAAAGTCGTTACTGGTGAGAAATCTTGGTTCAATAAGTACTATCCAGAAACCAAACAGTAGTCCATGGTATGGAGTCCAACAGGAGCAAACCCATCCGTAAAATCTAGGTAACAAAAATCAGCAGCAAAAGTAATGATGTCAGTTCTAAAATCGTGGCAGCTATTCCACTGAAAAACGGTCAGACGGTAACTGCAAAATGATACACCGAAGAGTGCTTACCAAATGTTTTAAAAAATTTATTGGAAAACATGAAAAAAAAAGAATTTGTGGCTCTATTTTTTACATCAATGACAACGCGCCATCCCACACTGCTAAAATAACGAGTAATTTTATTGCGACCTCTGGAATCGAAGAAATCCGTGCAGCACCATATTCTCCGCACTTTGTGATTTCTGGTTATTTGTAAAAATTAAAAAAAAAAAAAAAATTAAAAGGCAAGTCTTTAATAGCAACGAGGAGATAATTAATGCGGTTAATGCGAAACTTGATAAGCTTAAAAAGCAAGATTGTGAAGACTGTTTTCAGCAGTGGATCTATAGGCTTAAGAAATGAATTGAAATCAATGGCGATTATGTAGAGAAGATAAAAAAGGACAAAGATTACGAATAAATACAAAAAGAAAATTTTTCTTTTTTTTTTTGGTCAACTTACCGAACTTTTGTTAATGCCCTCGTACGTGTGTAAAAAGCAAGTTCCACACTCTTTGATGCTTTTTTGACGGAGTTTCGACTAAAGTCTTATATTTTAACAAATCGGTGTATGGGAGCTCTGTGTTAGAGTCGTCCATTTTCGATCGCTTTCAGTACCAGTTTATCACCCGTCTATCCTACCTGTGTTGGAATAGAAGTTGTAATATTGAATTTAACCTAGTGCGAGACCTAATAAAGGCACAAAATCAAATGCCTGAAACTAGGATAACCAAAAAAATGATCAAACTCTCAGGATAATCACCCAGATCGAAAAGGTCATGATGGTACAACTGAGTGAAAGTCAGCATCCTTTCCGTCTTACAACATCCCAAATTAACTGGCTTAAAAACAACACTATAAAAACGGTCAAACACATACATACCAATCCCGAAAAAGAAAGAGGAACTGGCATTGATATCGAGATATTTGTATTTAACAGTTTAAGCGGATGGGAAATAAGCTAACCGATCGGCCTTTTCAAAAATAAGTCTTGTAACGGTAAGTAAACGGTTTAAACGGACATTGAAATTCGAGAAAGAATTGGATGAACGATTTATTTGGTGGCGACACATTCCCGCTAAAAGTACGAGCTGAAGCTCACATGTGCCATTTCCCATAGGTTTTTAAGCAAGGTATTTCTTTATTTACTAGACTACTAAAGAGCAACGTTGAGCAGAGATAGAGAGAGAGAGAGTTCTCTGGTTGAGCCAGCAGCCCATTCCTTTTAATGCGTTATTATCTTTTAATTCAGTTGTAAGATTTGAATACTTATTGTTAGACTCCGTACGTAAGACCCAGATTCAGTAAATAAATTGAAATGTTTATAAAACAGGTTTGCGGAGGCGTTTTATGTCATGCAATAATTTTTATTTTCATTGAACCGACAAAACTATCAAAGCCTCAAACCATTTAGTTCAATACCAGTTGCATACAGGCACATGGTTTTAGTTTTCGCTGTATAGTTGCGTTTTCTGTTGTTCACTAGTGTGCTTCTGTTTGTGTAGCTCAGTTTGCGGATAAAATTATTATTATAGGCAGTTATAATAGCGCAAGTTGTGAAGAAGAAATAAGCGTTATTTGTTGTACTCTCCGTTGGAAATTTCTACAGTACTTTCTATGTTCGGCACACAACTCTCCAGAGAATCCATAATAATGAGAAGGCAGAGAACTTATAATAATTATTATTATATATGTTCTCTGACTCTCCGTGGCAAACTGTTATACAAGAAAGTAAAATTTGCTTAACTATAATGATGGTAAATTATGGTAAGTATGAGCGCTCAAAAACTTGGTGTCGCATGCGATATTTAAAATACCATGCAATACGAAAAACAAATACAAATGAATTCTCTTTCTATTTCCTTTAAATTTATTTACTTTTGCTATTCGAAAACGATTTTGTTGTTGTCGAAAGTCGAATAATTTATGTACTGAAGATCACTTTCTCGGCAAGCAAAAAAGTGTATACATTTAATATCATATTTTACTATTAATATCATATTTATTCGAATTATTTCATATTCAGGGGTGTTGCAGAAACAGAATCAGAATTGAAACCGATAAAATTCCGTTGAAGGGGCTTACACATTCCGATTGTTGATTTGCATATCGATTTCATTTTCGAAACAGAATTTATATCGATTTTAGGTATTACAGAAAACGATTTATTGGTTTAAATGTCAAAATTAAACCGAACTACTATCCCCTTTGCAAGCGGAAATTTAATAAAAATGTGGTCTTACAACCAGTAATGCCTGGAATGTGGTACTTGTTGTCACGAGTTCTGCGCTTTTGATTGTCGTTCATTACTAAAATTATCCAGCGTGGTCAATTCAAACGTACAAAAGCCTTTTAGTTCTGTTGTAACCACCAAGACTAAGAAGATATTTGAGTCATTACTCACAGTCCATTAATAGGAACCTTCTGCCAAAAACCGCAGAGTTGCTGCGAGTTGAAGCACAGGTGGGATATCTAACTTGTCTTCAATGACATGCAGCACTATTATAAATATTTCCTTGCTAAGACGATATTGGTCTATGAATCTACATACAAACAAATTTTCTATCAGCAAATTTGGAAGTAGAATGCAAATTGTATTTACATCGACTCTGGCTGCTCCAGCGTATTGCTCTTATCCCTTAAAATTTGGCGCTTTATTTTCTGGCTGGTTTCTACGAATCCTTCTATCATCAAAAAAAAAAGCCTTCACTGCCGTAGTCATTTTATTTTTAATTAATAACCACAAATGTGTTAAAGCCAGTAATAAAATTAAATTGAATTGCTGGTTTTTTCTTTTGCACAAGTGTGTTTACAGTTGATTCGAAAATCGGTTTTGCTTAAATTCGAAAAAAGGCAAAATCAGGTTGGTTTCATAACACCATTTCAAATAGATATTGATTTACAATTCAGTGTCGGTTTCTATAACACCCCTGATTAATATACATATAATACTTCACATTATTTTTTTTTACATTTTTTGGTACTTAACACTATTTAATAAATAGCTTAAAACTGTTAAATTTGAAAAACATTTAGGAAATATACGCAAATGTGCTTATTTGACTTTTTATATAATAAAATTTTAAATTTTTTAGCACTCATATGTGTATATGTATTCACATACATACGTAAAAATTTATATGTGTCAATTTTGACAATTTTTCGTGTGTATAAATAAGCATCTTTATAAACTTTAATTTAATTATTTGGATAGATTTCGACGTGGATGGTAATATTTTGGTCCATAAATGAAGTAAAACACGTTTAAATCCAGCTGCGAGTCGGAAACTGCGTTAACTACACTGCGCCAAAGTGGGATGACCGTGGCAATGAGGATGAAAATAACAATCCAAATCGTAAAAACTTGCGGCTTCAACATCTGGATGCGAAATGGTAAGAGGCTTTGCATTTTTTGAACGCTTCGCCTTTGCCTTTGGTTTGGTTGACTATGAAAATCACAATTGAAACTAATTGAAATTCAAAACTGGGTTTAAGCTTTATATTACGAATTGTAGATGCGTACATACATACATACAAACAAATACTCAAAATTTGTACATTCGTGTACATAAACGGTGATGTTCTAAGCGGATCAGAAGACAGAAATTCGGTATTGGCTTTTGTGCAATTTATTATTATACCTTGGTTCATATATATATATAGGTATATATTTATATATATGTACACACGTATGTACATACAAATATTACTTTTGCGTAGAAAATTAAATTGGGCAATATATTCTTCTATAAGTAAAACCAAATGTATACCCTTCATGCTCTTTGAATGTTTCTCTAAGAAGGCGAAGTGTATTTCCTCTATGTATTTATAAAAATTATAACATTTACTATTTTATGTATGTATATAATATATGTACGTATGATATCATTGAAGTAAATATTGCTTCGCCACTGTTTTTTGAAGGGTATACAAATTCTCTTACAGCCAAGGGCAGCAATTGTTCCTTTATTGATACATATGTTTACCAGATATACTACATACATACTCGTACATACATACAACCTTATTCAGTTGCGTATCAGAGTGTGACTTATTAATCCAGTTACAAAAGAAAAATCCACAATCAATAAAAACTTGTCAAGTCTGATCCAACGGCAGCGGCGGAAGCTCGCTGTTTCAATTTGTATTTCTTTCCACTGAGCAGTGTGGACCAACTGCTTTCATCACATATGTACTCGTAGAAGGCAGCAGAAAGAAGCCGCTACTTTGGGATTTCTAAATTCATTCAGAAAACTTGCACGTAGCAGTGATAAACAAATAATTTTCCATTTCTGTTACTATTCGTAAGCGTTTTACATCAAGTTTGTTGTTGGTCTTTTCTATTGTGCTTGATTTCGTTTCAAAAAAAAAAAAAAAAAAACAAAAACAACAAATTGTTGGTTACATATTTTCATACCTAAATCTGAAGCATTATTTACAAATGTATTCCAAATTTATTGTTTACTCAATTCTCAATCAATCTGTTAGTTCAATATTGTTGTTGATGTTTTGGATTGTTTGACTGAACTCTATAATTGTTCAAAATTTAATTTTTGGAAAGATGTACGAGGTGTGATTAGAAAATAACCGTTATTTTCAAAATGTTCATGTTTACTTCAAAGTGATCCTCCTCAGTTATAATACACTTATGCCAGCGTTCTCTCCAATCCTCGAAACACTTCTGAAACGCGTTTTTGGGTTTCGCCAAAAGCTTCTGTTTCGATTTTTCTTTTATCTCGTCAATCGTAGCAAAGCGTTTTCCTTTCAGTGTCAGTGTCTTCAGTTTTGGGAAGAGGAAAGAGTCAGCGGGGGCTAAGCCCGGTGATTACTGTAGTTGAAGCATGATAACGGTTGTGTTTTTGGTCAAAAACTTACGCACAAGCATCGATTTGTGAGCTGGTGCGTTGTCTTTTCCACAATTCGGTGCGTTTCTAACGAATTGTCCCGCTCAAAAGGCGCATAACTTCTGGGTAGTATTCCTTATTGACAGTACGACCCTGTGGCAAGAATTCCTGATGCACCACGCCAGTCCAGTCGCAGAAACTTTCACATTTGACCGAATTTGACGTGCCTTTTTCGGTCTTGGCTCTTCTGGACGCTTCCATTGGGATGATTGGTCTTTAGTTTCAATATCATAGCCATACACCCATGATTCGTCACCAGTTATGAGCTTCTTGAGGTGATCTAGATCGTTGTTGACGATGTTCTCCATCTCCTGAGCGATGTCCATGCGACGTTGTTTTTACTCAAAATTTAGCAATTTCATAACAATCTTTGCTGCCGCACGTTTCATGCCTAAAACAGCCGTAAAAGTTGCTTGACATGAGCCGAACGATATGCCAACATCAACAGCAAGCTCTCTGATAGTGATTCGACGATTATCCATAATCATTTTCTTCACTGCTTCAATGTTTTCATCGGTTGTCGACGTGCTCAGGCGACCAGGACGAGCATTGTCATTGACATCTTCTCGGCCTTCCTTAAACCGATTATGCCACAATTGAACTTGTGTTCTGCTCATAGTAGACTCGTCAAACGCCACAGTCAACATTTCTAATGTCCTTGTGCATTCAATTTAATTTTTTACACAAAACTTAATACAGTTAGTTTCTTTGATCCATTTTTTTCGAATAGTAAAAAATGGAAGAACTCACCAAAACACGACTAACCTTTTTATCTGTCAAAAACAAACTGACATTAGTTTTGATGTTCTGGATATAATTTTAAAGAGTTATTTTTATCATGGTAGATAGGAAAAATAATTATTTTCTGAAACAAATTATCGATGCTTTCAGGCTAAGCGTGAAATTAAATTTATACCGCCACATATAGAATATTTAAAATGAAATTAACTTAAAAATTTTAGGATTAACGTGCGATTGTAAGCATACTTTTAAGTACCACTGTAATAATCTAAGAAACGAACTTACTGCTGCCAGGCTAAATATTATCAAGTACTTATCTTCAAAAAAAAAAAAAATAGAAAGTTCACACAAACGCACTGTTAAATATAACCAAATTAACCATACTAAGTAAAATATATTATGGTCTACAAATTTATGGAAAATGTTCTAAAAAACTTACCTAAGAAACTTAAATCCTTCAGAACTAGCCAAATAAAACACTTACCAGGTGTGTTTGTTGAAATTTCATCAAAAAAAAAAAAAAGAAACTGAAGCTGGTAGAAACTTATGGTGAACATGCTCCAGTGGTTAGAACATGTGAGACATGCAGAAACACTACATGTGACTCGAGGAGCAATTTGCCAACGTTTAAAAACCATGGGAGAGATCCAGA
The DNA here is from genome assembly GCA_037013455.1 of Ceratitis rosa. Taxonomy (NCBI): domain Eukaryota; kingdom Metazoa; phylum Arthropoda; class Insecta; order Diptera; family Tephritidae; genus Ceratitis; species Ceratitis rosa. The sequence continues at coordinate 17,558,292 of JAWMAG010000005.1, forward strand.
AGTACGGAAAATGGGTGCCACACCAGCTGAACGATAGACAAATGGAAAATCGAAAAACCGTTTGTGAAATGTTGCTTCAACGATTCGAAAGGAAATCTTTTCTGCATCGAATTGTCACGGAGGGCGAAAAATGGATTTATTTTGAGAACCCGAAGCGAAAAAAATAATGGCTTTCCCCTGATGAAGCTGGCCCATCGACTGCAAGGCCAAATCGCTTTGGCCGTAAGACAATGCTCTGTGTTTGGTGGGACCAGTGTGGTGTGGTGTACTACGAGTTGTTAAAAGCTGGTGAAACAAATGATCAATTTGAGTCATGCGTTGATCGAAAAACGGTCGGAATGGGCTCGAAGACATGGCAAAGTTATCTTGCAACATGACAACGCGCCGTCTCATACCGCTAAACTGGTGAAAGACACATTAAAAACACTTAATTGGGAAATATTATCGCACCCGCCGTACTTTCCAGACCTCGCCCTTTCCGACTATCACCTTTTCGCATCGATGGGACACTCCCTTGCAGAGCAGTGCTTCGCTAATTTTGAAGAAGTCGAAAAATGGCTCGTCGAATGGTTTGCCTCGAAAAAGAAAAAGTTTTTTGGAATGGCATCCATAATTTGCCTGAGAGATGGGCGAAATGTGTGGAAACCAATGGTCAATACTTTGAATTAAAAAATTTTGAGATTACTCTGAAAATTAAGTGTTTTCTTTATCGAAAAAACCAGCAAATTTCAACTAACACACCTGGTAAGCCCTCAGGAAACTCCTATAAAATTTCCTACTAGTACATCAATATGGGCCAATAGTTGCTTCATACGATTAGGTCTAAGGCTTGGTCACACTCATCTCCTGCTATCAACTCCACAACCAACCTGGTAGTTTTGCAATAATTCAATTCTAATTCAATTCTAATACTTAACCAAACACATATTACTGAAAGCAAATTGTTGATAATCGTAATCCACTACAATCTATCGTACCATACTCCTCCGAAAGTAACATATGTATGTATGTAAAACTAATTGCTACATATTTAAAAGATATACAAAGCTACCACTTAAACTAAATAAATGTTAATATAATGTATTTACTTTCTTTTGTTTAACTATATATATGACTAAGCCGATAGCCATGGTAGCTCGTGCTAATATAATTGTTTTGTAATTTTAGTTATAATTAACAATAAAATTAATAATAATAATAATAATAATAATAATAATAATAATAATAATAATAATAATAGTAATAATAATAAATTAAAATTGCTTCAATTAATACTCCATTTCTAGTTTTCTTGGCACATTTGGAATTTTTTAATCTAAATTAAATATTTTAATAAATAATATTTCACTAGTTTTTACATTTACATTCCACTGAAGCAAAACTTAATAAAACATATCGTATAAAATCCACAGTTCATTCACACTTGAGTTTGTGTGACTCCTTTATTGAGAGTTTCGATCACATGGGCGATTCGCCGGGCATTAGTTATCTTCCAGGTGACGAAAGCAATTGTGTAAATGAAGAATCCAATGCCTGCAATGAGAAGGCATCGTAATTTTCCATTAGTACATTAGTACTTGAAAGAGCGGATTGAGACTTACCCAAGAGCAGGATAGCTTCAGATGTCTGATCGTGTAATGATTTCGAAACGGCGCACAAAAGAATCAGTCCACTTAGCAGGCAAAACGACCCAATTACTGCGGTTAATGTAATAATTATCAATACTGGATCACTCAGCGCATATTCACAGAAGGAATCACATAAGAAGCGTTGTTGTGTTTCACTAAAAACAAAAACAAAAAACACAAAACACATTATTTCACTAATTAAATTTATTAATTTTTTTTTTTTGGTTTTTCAATGTTTCAGAAATCTACCGAATTTGAGTTTGGTATGGCGCCGAAATACGTCTAATATTCATGATTGCTGTAAAATAACTGATCTGCATAGATATTGCATGTTCTCGTGAACGAGTATGCAATGGACACAGATAAACAAATATACCTATAAGAGTATGAGTGTATGCATGTACATACGTGTATGTATGCGGACATTAAAGAAATCCCTGTTTCGAATTGTATGCACTTTTCTGTTTATCCAGAAAACTTTTCTTTCCTCGTGTTTCCTGTGTTTGACGAGCACAACGTAGCCGTCTGTTGTCGTTGAGCAATTTGGTGGCCCCAACGCTCCAACACTGAACAGATGCTGCTGCGTGTGAATGAAGTGGTTCCAAAAATAGACGCCTCCGCTCGTGCCATCAGGCAATGTGCGAGTACAGCATCAGCGGAGAAGAGATACACTTTATGTATTACCCTATACTATATACTTGCTGGTATACTCGTACATGATCTTGTGTGTATACTCTAAAAACAATTGAGATCTTTTGATTCATTGGAGTACCTACTTACGTATCTCTCTGTTATGTGGCATTGGACCAATTCACGTCTCGCTAGGAGTTTAATTTTTGCCGATAGACGCGTTTCATATAAGTACGAGTATATGTGGAAAATGTATTAAGCTGAAATTGAATCGTTGACGAGTTCGGTTGGTAAACATACGTTGTGCAAAGCGCGCAATTCATGTCTTCTTTTCGCTGTTTGGCGCCAGTTGGAAATACCACGTGAAACCAGGTCGCTCTCCATCTGATCCTTCCACCGGAGTGGAGGTCTTCCTTTTCCTCTGCTTCCACCAGCGGGTACTGCATCGAATAGGTATGTCCTTTCTTCTTTCCGGCCTTGTAACAACTCAAATAATTGTTGATATTTAGTCACCATATTAAGTTCCTCCTCTTCATCCTCCTTGCAGCTTCTGCAACATCTTCTATAGGGAGCCCCTAGTCTTTCTGTGTGGCATCCTACCAGACAGTGGCCTGTCAGAACTCCTATAACTTTGTACATGCCACCTCTTTTTAAGGAGTACGTATCTCGTGATCTCTTCTTATCCTATTTCGGCCATGTGTGCCTGGTTTTGCGGCAGGTTGTGATGTCAATCCACCTTGTAACGGCTTGCTCATATATGAATTTCTTGAGAAGCAGTTTGCATGTAGCAAACGGTATACCAATGCGTTCTTTATCGAGAAGAATCTGCTTGGTCGTACCTCACCTAGCAACTTCATCCGCCTTACAGTTTCCCTCGATATCGCTGTGATCAGGAACCCACGTGAGAGACAGTCTGTTCTGTTTGGTTATCTCCTGTAGAGATCGCCGACAGATCAGCGCTAATTTGGAGTGCTTTTATTGCTGCCTGACTATCTTTACCTTAAAAGATGGGTCCAATTTGCTTTGCAGCATCCAAGCCCTGGAAAACACTGGAGTATTGTAATTATCTGTCCATTCTTCACTGCTGGGAATTCGTATTCTAAAGTGGTTATCAGTTACTACTACTGGACCCCATCTATCCGTTTAACTTGGTATGAAGTCGGATTTACCCAATATTGTCGAGTGTCCCCATACCTGGGTAGACCATTGATTTGACTCTCTTAGACGAAGTGCAGTCATTGCTGCCGACTGATGTACCACCAAATCCAAAGCAAAATGTTGAGTATCACATTTAGAGCCTCACTTGGCGTGCTTCTAAGTGCACCACTGATAAACACTAAGGCACTTCTTTGAAGCTTATCTAAGAATTTAGCATTTGAAGCTTTATTTATAACTGGCCACCGCACGATCGCACCGTAAGGGAGCGTTGGTCTTTCTACTGAGATGTACATAAATCTATCGGGGTTTAGACCCCATTTCTTACCATCCAGTTAAGCTTCTTGTCTAAGTTGACTCCTAGAAATTTAGCTTTTGATCCCATACTAAGTAATATGGTTTAATAAAAATAAATGAAATTCAATTATTTTGTTGCACTCCGTTTATTTTGGTGTGAGTATCATTCTTTTTACTTTACCAACTGGACGTGGATGAACCGTTTGATGAAGTTCGGTATGAAAAGTATATAGTATATTACTCCCTTAAAGACGACTGTTCGTTGAAGAAAGTCAATATATCCTTGGTACACAACAACACTAGTTGATACCCCATCCAGTACGAGCTTAGTAGAGAACTTTAACGAGAATTAAGTCCAAAAAAAAGTGTTAATTCAACAAATTTTTTATATTATTTTGATTGGTTTTCCTCAATTTCAATGTAACCACAATGCCAAATTCTATTCTACAACACCATTTTTTCCGCTTACGTCGAGAGTTGTTAACACAATGTAAGTATACAAAAATAATTTATAAAAATAGCAGCACGCACTTACATACCTATTTATTCGCCTTTGACTCTGGCCCCTGTTCACTTCCAAAGCTGGGGAAAATTTACTTTAGCCATAAATTGGCGAGCAGTTTTGCAGTTGAAGCCAACCGTGATTTCTCTTCGCAACGTGAAAGGATGAGAAAGGTTATTTAGCGTTGACAGCACGTGCCTAGGGGTGGAATGCACAAACAAACTCTCATACATATATAAAGTGCAAAAGGCGAGAAATTGTCGCAAACCGACATAAGGCCACGAGCGTAACAAAACGTTATTGTATAGGATCCGGAAGCAAGTTTGCTGACTTTCTATTGATTCAAATACTCCAACCCACTACACAAAGCGAGTAAATCATAAATATGTTAGTACATATAATATTCATGCGCATACATATGTACATATACGTATGGTATGTATATAACATATATTTGTATAAATGGATACATTGAACTACAGAGATATTGAACGAACAAAAGGTTATATGTTTGTATGCATATTAGAATACACACATATACATATGTATATGTACTATATCGACATACATAAAATTATATTTAAACTCACCAGAGCACGCGCTCAACCACAAAACGCAATAAAAATGTAATTTACTAAATTTACTTGCAAGCGAACAAAAATACTTTATGGCTTCGAGTAACGGTGTTTGCATACATACAAGTATGTGTGCTTGTGTTTTTTTTATATAAATGTATTTGTACAATACTATTGAATGGTGTAGGTGGAAAATGACTTTTCTACGTGAATAACAGTTTTGTAAAGGCATAAGGCGCCATATTCCTTGCCGACATACATACATATGTATATACCTATATAGGTATGTATGTAAACACAATTTTTATATGTAATAGAAGCGAGCGATTCTTCAGTACACTTCTAGATCGATTGGTATGAAGTCCGCATCGTGAATAGTTTTATGATTAAACTAAAGAGATCTTCAACCAGTCCCTTATTGGGAACAGTCCACATCCGCTTTTATAGAACATTAATTAAATAAAAAATTAAATTAAATTCAATTTAAAAAGGTCGTAGTAGGCAAAAATTGACATACGTGTATTTTAAGTTTGCAGATATATTTTAAGACTTTATTTTGTCATTTTTTCGGAAAAGAAATCACTGTTAAGAAATCAATAAAAGTTTTCGCTCAAAAGTTTTCCATATTTTAGGCAAAATTATCAGATAGAAATAAAATTTGAAATAAAATATTTTTCTAATTATTTTTGTAAAATCGTAGTTTGTAATGGAATATGTGTACATATGTATGTATGTATGTAAAAAAATGTGTAAAAATTTGTTATATTTTACTTCTTTGTTTAAAAATATGAACTTTGGTCTTTGAATCCCAGCCAGAAAAATATTAACATTACAAATTTTTGCCATTGTGACCCTTCAACCAATCCGATCCCAAAGGTTCTCGTAGGCAGTCAAGCGGAAATTAACGCAGTTAAGTGTGTCAACAAAAAATACAATTAGGTCTTCTAACGTAAGACGTTCCACTAAATTATTATGAAGCAGTGTCGACAGTGGACAGGGTGTATTAACTGGATATTTATCACTGGGAATTCATCTCCACACGCTAGTGAATTGAGTGCAGAGCATACACAAAATTAGACGAAATGCTGGAATACTACCTTTGCGAGTAGCCGTTCAGACGTTTGAGACGTCGTTTTAATGATATTTGCATAATTATTGAATGAAGTCGTTTAAAATACTTTTCCTAATTTTAATTTTGTTTTGATCTACAATACTACCAATAAAGAATTAACTGGGTGAATTTTGAGACTTCAAGCGAGATTCACTATGCCATAAAAGTAACAAAGCTTTCCAAAAATAAATAATCATATCAATATATGGTAATCGTCGTAATCAATTAATTTTTATATGTTTTTGAAAATATTTAATTAAATCTTTCTTTTCATAAACTGACAATAATTTCGAAAATCTTAAAACTAATTCCAACCAACCACTGCATTGACAAAGGAAGCAAAGTAGAACAAATTATGAAAATAATTTTTCTTTAACAAATAATATGTTTAAAATGTTTAAAAAGATATTATTACCTGAATATAACAGTTTAACAAAAGATATCATAAAAATGGTAGTATATTCGAGGAAAGAGAAGACAGGGTGATTCAAGATAAACAAACTTCCGTTCAAATGTTCTGAGAACATAGGGTAGGTAGATCTTGGGAAGATAGCCCATAGAACTGCAGAATTTAAGAGCATTCTCTTGTTCGAATGCTATTTCCCGTGCCCCGCATTAAAAAATTAAATAAAAATTCGAATAACGTACATAAATAAAATTTCTTGAAATTATTGTAAAACTATGAGTTCGCATGATTTTATATTAAACGATAGCTTTTTCTGAGTGTATTATAGCAAAATATCGAACACGATTGGATCGGATCGAACTTCGATCAGCCATACAGACTTTTAGTTTAGCATATTCTCATTAAGGATGAATTCATTATAGTCAAACTCGACTCCCACATTAGTCACCTGCCTTTGGGTACATAAATATATAGATTTTTATTGGAGTAAAGAACGGTGGCATTGAATTTATTTCTGGGAAACTGAAAATATACTATATTGAGTTGAGTTGAGTTGCGGCAAAAATCATTAGAATGATATCCCATTCTTTTCTCGTAGAGCCCCATTAAACAGTGTCAAAGTTATTATTCCATACCAGTCGTTATGTTAATAGAGAACCGGTCCAGAAGGATAAGATGTTTAGATTTTTTCGCGTCCAACTTTTACACGTGATCTTGTTCAACCATCTTGAGTATGCTTCTTTGGTAAAATCCCGTTTAAGCACGTACTTTGCCGTGGACAGAGATAAACCAGCAGCGTTTCCATAATCTATGGTGGGTAGAAGGGTTCCTTCCCTTACTAGTTTGTCAGCAATGCAATTGACTGGGATGTACCTATGTCCAAGTACCCAGACAACGGCAGTGCTATATTTAGTAGAGAGTTTATTGAGAAAGTTCCTACATTTTATGGCCACTTTTGACGTGTGGTGTCAATACATTGGAGAGATCTGAATGTCGTATAGCAACCGATTTTCCTGCTGCCGTAGATTTATGCAACCAATCAGCGGCCAACATGATTGCAAAGAGTTCCACCTGGAAAACGCTACATTGGTCTAGTGTCTCCTGCTCAAATTCAATGAAAGCATGGGAGAATAAATTCCGCAGGCCACTTTTCCATCAAGCTTCGGTGAAGATGGCTATGGCTCCCTGGTCAGGGGCGTTGGTAGTTTCCCACTCGCACCTGTTTGGGACTCTCGTGGATTTTCGAGTAAACACACTTAAAAGAAGTCGGTTTGTATCTTCTGGTAAAAAGAACCTTTTCGGTTTGTTCTGGGTTGATGTCCAGTCCGCTGTCCTTGCACCAGTTCCTTACAATGTAAATAGCATTTTGGAAGAGATCACTTAAAGTTTGTGCATGTTTACCCGTCGCTGTTGGGGCAAAGTCACACCACATCCTGAGCTGTGTAATTTCCTAATCAGCGTGTTTGCTGTTAGACACCACAGCAGTGGCGATAAAACTCCTCCTTGAGGGGCGGCTCTGGTGGTGGGTCTAGTGATGCTGGCGCTGCCCATCTCTGCGAATATGTTCCTGTTTCTCAGAAGAGACTCTACAAGATTCACTATGGGCTGCTGAAGACCCAAGTTTTGAAAATCCTCTATTACAAATGCTGAAAGAATATTGTTGAACGCTCCTTCAATGTCGAGGAATATACCAAGCGTGTATTCTTCAAAGGCGAGTCCTTTTTCGATGCTTCCGACTAAATCATGCAGGGCTGTGTCGACAGACTTACCCTTAGAGTACGCATGTTGCTTTTTCAAGATGCTCCCTGGGGGTAGATTCAGGCGGATGTAGCTGTCAAGCAGCCTTTCAAAGATTTTTAAGAAGGAGGAGGTAAGACTAATGGACCGTGGTTGGCTCTTCCTCCTTATGGGATAATAATTACCTTGACCCTAGTCCACGTCTTGGGAATTGGTATATCCTTCACGCAGACAGGCCTCGTAAGTTTTGCATAGATATTGTATTTCGGCGGGAAAGCTATACTATTTTACTTCAACCAATTTCAACTGCAGCATTACAAATTAGTTCCCTGAGGATTTGTTGGATTTGACAAACTGGTTTGAAGTACATATACACGTATCTTAGCCACAAACTATGCCTCATTCATTCAACACACGTTGCAGTATGTTTGAAAACAGTTTTCGTTGCCAATAAAAAAAGAGAGTTGAAGTAAATATAATATATATATGTATATAAATATACATATGTATATGTATAGACGGTGTGTCTCAAAAATAACCGAACTTTATATTTAAATCATACAACATACAGCGCCATCTATTGAAAATTTGCAACATTAAAAAGATACATTCATCCTCTTTCATACGCACCTAACTTCATGTAAGTCGGATGACAGATGAAAAAGTGACAGCCATTTCAATAAAACCAAAAGTGTGCTAATGGTTCCAAAAAAAAAAAGAACAAATATAAAATTTTGTGTCAAACTTGAAAAAAAATTGAAATTGAAGTTTAAAAAATTAAAAAAAAAATTGAAAAAAATGAAGTAGCCGTAACCGAGGTACTGAAGAACATTTCTATAAATGACATAAAAAAATCTATGCATGCGCTGGTTGATCGTTCCAAACGTTGTGTTGAGTCAAATGGAACCCATTTTGAATAAATAATAACTTTCAAAGATAATATAATGTGTATTTTACTATTTTATATCCAAAAAGTTTGGTTATTTTTGGGACACACCGTGTTACGACAAAATTCCTACAAACTTAACAAAATCGAATTTATTCAACAACAGCGTTCTTTTCGTTAGACTCGAAGACTAGCTGTTAGGCCGTGATTATGGAGTTTGGAGTTTGGAGTTGGCAAACGGCTTACAATTTTTGTTGTAGCAAACACAAAATCAGCGAAAGCTTACAGAAATGCAAAAAACGGCTCAGGAAATAGTATTACACTGGTTTCCAACAAAAAAGAGTATTTCTCTTTTGGTTCAGTATAAATAAATATTTACAAAACCGTATATTTAGTTATTAAATTTAAAAAAAAATATTCTTTGCATAGATTGCCAAAAGAAAAACTATTATTAATATGCAATGCTGCGGTAAACTTAGCTTAACCACTCTGCCTCAAAGTGAGCCAAATAAAACTTTGCCTGCATAATGGCGGAGTTAAAATAAATGTTGGAATTACCAGAGAAATATTAATTATTAGATTAAGTAAATCATATTTTCTCAATTTATATTCATATTTCTTGAATAATAAAAATAGGAATTGCATATTTTATAAAGAAAATTAACTTCAAGCGGAAACACAAGAGCTTCAAGAAAATATTCTTTTTTTTCGGTTTTTGGAAGCTTACTAAAGCTTATTACTTACAACTTATATATGAAGCAATCAAAAGCAATTTATCAATTTTATTACTTTTATTAATGCTTTATATAATAATACATTTTTGATTTTAAAATCTCGTCATTTTAACGTTTCTCAGTGTGCAAGCAGTTGTAGTCCTGTAGTCCTGTAGTCCTGTAGTCCTTGCCCGTTGATAACTAAGCGTTACGAAGTACAACCCGGTTTTCATGGCGCACCACGACATCAACAATGCTCATGTTTGGAGTTAAGAAATTGACAAGTCGGTCAGCACCAGCGCGTGAAAGACGGTCAAATGGATAGCCCATGGCACGGCGATCTGGATACAAACGGTCCCGAACACCACAGTAAGAAGCAGCGTCACTACAGCTGCCAACTAATTGTTGTTCAATCTGTTAAAAATAGTATTGAAATTTAAAAAATTATTTATGTATACACTTAAATGTATGGTATATAGTATATTTTCTCTTACCCTATCTTGATCGTAGTTCGATACCATAACAAATAGTTCGCAAGGTAGACCTTCAGGTAAGCCTTTCGGTATAAGCATATGATTGGGCCATCCGCAACCGCAGAAGTTGAATTCCAGTTCTTCAGCGCTTCCTGCTGCTGGACGGCTTACCTCTAAATTGCGGAAGGTACGCTCGAAAGGAATTGTTACGCTAGACTCGGTTGAACGTCGTCGAATGGTATTCTGACCGGGATTAACTGCCAAATATTGATAAGGAAAGTTCATGAATTAATATCAATCATACAGGCAGTAAATACTCACGTGATACAACGAATTTATCCAACTCAATCATCAGCAGACGTTGGTCCTTGAATAGCATTCCTTGTCCACGTTCATCCGTCTTGGGTCCCAAGAAGATACGTACAGTACCAAATCGTTGGGCACCACTGTCATTATTAACGTTAATGGTGTAAGTGAATGGGGTGTGTTGTAGATGGGTGAAACGTGCAAAAACATTGCCGCGTGGCACAAAGTCCATTCCTCTTGACAGATCAACGTCAGATTGTTGCCAGAAAGTTTGAAGTACATTTGGTCGGCCACCCTCTGGGCTTACTTGTACACCGGTAACAGAGACACCTTCGTAGCTTAGGTTCGTCAAGCTGTATGGTGAAAGTCGTGTCTTATGTTCTTGGAAGATATCATCGATATATGCATGCCATCTATAGAAAACGGGATCTCGCATTGCGGTTGCGGAGTCACCCATTACACCAAATGATTCCAAATGGCGGTGATCGGGGTCATGAGAGTATGATATGAAAACGTGACCCATATTATGGAAATCACCATATAAACCACGATTTGGGGAAACAATCGATGATTCCATCATATTGCCCAATACATCAATACCACGTACCTCGTCCAATGGCACTTGATTACCGCTTTCCTAAAAACGTATAAATTCATTTAAAAAATGAGAAGAAGAGTAATACTGCATCGTTGACTTACGTCGGTGGCAAATCCTTGTGATATTGCTTCAAAGATACGATCTCTCCAACGTTCCAAGTCACTAACATCCAATTTAATCTGATCCAATTCTCGTTTGAGATCTGATAATCGTGTATCCTCAAATCTTGGGGGCCAAGCACGACTTGATACCAATGAATCCATCTTTGGAAAATAGCCCTCTGCGATGGGTTCACGCAAATTATTGAAACGCACAACGCGTGCTAAATTATTACTGAAACGTTCCAGATTATAGCGAGCCACCACTTGTTGATGCATGTAATAGAAGAGTTCACCACGGCGATCCTTGTCCACAATAGCACGATTGCCGGCTTCGAAAGGATACACCAAATGCCAATGCCAATGATGAAGATTAATACCAAGATCTTCGCGGAAATACCAAAGTCTATGCTCGGGTTCAAGGTCTGAAGCAGTGTAATCGCGTGGTATGGTAATTGGCATGCGCGAACCTTCCGGCACTACAGTGGCTTCTTCACGTATTTGACGAAAAACTTGAGAGTCTACAAATTTATCGGGGAAATTCTGTGCGAATGAGGGCAAATCCAATCCTTTTGTATCTAGACGATGCAGTAGGGCCACAGAAAGGGCGTAATTAAATAAATATGGATTCACACGATCACGTGCGTACACTGCCACACTCTGTAGATCTTCTACGGATCGCACACCCATGAAAATGTCAATCAGACGTCCAGCGATGCGACGATGAGCTGGTATAAAGAGTGAAAATTGTGCATCACGTGGTAGAGACATAGGGATGCGAAGATCTGGTATAGCTATGTCTCTAACCGGTATGCGCTGTTCCGCCTTTTCGCCGAATCTACTCTGTACCTCAGTGCTTATAGGACGATAACGATCCGTAAGGAACTTGTCGGGTACATCAAATACCGCAGCCTTTCCCTTCTCCATAAAGACGGGCTCATTCGGACGATCGAAGAGCAACAACAAATTCTGTTTGTCGGCCATTATTATCGATGTTTGTATAAAAAGCTAAAATTTTTCACAAGTATACACAACGGTAGTTTCAGTTCGAGACTGTGGATTTCAGATGCAGGCGAGCCCTTTTTATACCATTCAACAAACTAACGTCGGCTTGTCACTTATTATTACTTTGTTTTATTCGGTCACAATATCGGCTGCACCGTTGCTGCATGCATTATCGCTGTCAGTATTAGGATTGCGGTTAAAATCGTTACAATGTATTCCACACTTTTTATTCTTCAGATAAGTGACTTGTGATAAGCAGTGGAAAATATACGTGTGTACAGTGAAACTTCCCATAAACGGGCACCAACGGGGCCAGATTTTTTGCGCGCTTAAGAGAGGTTTTTAATAGAATAATTTAATCAGTTAAAAATTTCTCTGTGGCGAAATTATTGCACATATGTACGAGTATATGCATGTTTACTTTAAAAAATAATATTTTTTTTATCTGACTGCGCGCATGAAGAGGTGCATTCCCATACAAGAATTCATTTCGGGCGAGATTTTGCTGCCCGTTTATCAGAGGTGAATTTCAAAAAATCACTGAACTCTCGTTCAGGCTACCTGACCATTGCTAGGCGAAGATATCTGCAATCGTGGAGACTGCAAAGCAAATTGGAGCCAGCTTTAAAGATAAAGATATCTTCATTTTCAGCGATAGTCAGGCAGCAATAAACGAACTCCAAATTAGCGCTGAACTGTCGCCGATCTCTACAGGAGATGACCAAACAGAACAGGCTGTCTCTCATATGGGTCCCTGGTCACAGGAACATCGAGGGAAACTGTAAGGCGGATGAACTTGTTAGGTGAGGTACGACCAAGCAGATTCTTCTTGATAAAGAACGCATTGGTATGCCGTTTGCTACATGCAAACTGCTTCTCAAGTAATTCATATATGAACAAGCGACTACAAGGTAAAATGATAGACAATACAACCTGCCGCAAAACCAGTCACACATGGCCGAAATGGGATAAGAAGAGGAGATCACGAGATATGTACTCCTTAAAAATAGGTGACATGTCCAAAGTTATAGGAGTTCTGAGAAGCCACTGTTTGATAGGACGCCACGCAGAAAAACTAGGGGCTCCCCATAGAAGATGTTGCAGTAGTTGCAAGGAGGATGAAGAGGAGGAGACGATCACCCATCTCTTATGCGGCTGCCCTGCTTTGAGCAGGGCGAGGTTTCGTAATTTTGGGACCCTACTGCTGGATGGTCTGTCAAAGATAGCTGACGTCAAAGTCTTGGATCTAACGAGGTTCATTAGAGAATCAAAATGGATGGATGATGAAACCTGATGGTTTAAGTTTTATTTGTGGAATCGCACTGGGGCTAACTCAAGCCTAGGTGAATCCGAATTGATAGATATGTAGCCACTGCAACCTAACCTGACCTATCGCTTTTTTAATAGCCGTAACCAAGACTCCATTAGGTATATTTTTGTTTATGTTTTTGGTGTTATTTTTTCGTTTTCTTATGCTGTAACTTTGAATTCCTTTGTCGTCCTGAATAGTAGATGTAATGGTAATTTATTAAAAGGAAAATTTTTGAGGAATCAATGCGAAATTTCTTCAAGACCTGAGTAAACTTATGTTTTTGCCTTGAAACCTTGCCAAGCAGCTATTCAAGTTCAAGCTGTTTTCTCTTTAATACCGTCCGGGAGAGGTTACTGGAAATGTTACTCTGTACTCACGTAACCTGTAGTCCCCATTCCACTGAATTTATTAGTAGTAAATAATTTATTAACTATTGCTGTTGATATTATTCGTTTAAAATAAAATATTTTTTAATTAAAATGTAGCGGAAAACTAAAATAAGTGTGAAAAAAATCTCGTTCTATTGGGAAGAGGGAGCGAGGAAACACAGGAAAGACCGCGTAAGGCTCCACGTTGGAATGGGAGGGATCCCGGTAGGTTTAGAATATACTTATCTGTGGTCAATCCCTAATATGTCATATTACTGTCTTAACTCCTGTTGGAACTAGAAAATAGAAAGGAAATTTGATAAATAGGTAAGCCTGTGGTTATCATGTGATGCAACTCCTTCCAGTTTAGAGTAAAAATTAAGACTGCTTCGCTTAACACATTCGCATAGTAAAATGGTTAAGTAAAGAATTCTATTTTGACCCGCTCGTTTTGTCTTAGATTCGCTTACTTTTACAAATACAAATTACGTTTCTACGTATAATATTGTATATAAAACATATTCACCATTGTGTTAAAATTGCTATATTCTTGCGTTTTAAGTTGGTAGTTAACTTTTCGTAGCGCTCAGTTGCGCTTTCCTTTCGGCCCAAGTAAGCAAGGAAGACATGAACTAATCTGGATTTCTAGGAGGAAATAAAAATTCTGTCGGCGTCAGCAGAAAGCATAAAATATAAAATTAAATTAAAACATTTTTTAGTTTAGTAGCCGCGTTTTACTTTTCACTGAGCTGTGTTTCACCTCAGGTTACATATTGACATATATGTACATACGTATGTACACGTATGTATTCATATTTGTGTACGTTGCGTTGTGCGTTTCCTTCTTTGAGGCTGTCCCCCACTCTTCAAGATGAAGATGATAATAAAGGCGTTGCGGACCACTTTCTTCTCTCCCAACCGAGCTTTGTTCGTAAATGAAGATGTGCGTTGGAGGTTTGCTATTATGGCGCAGCGGGGAGCTTAAGGTTTTAATTAAAAGGATAACTCGCTATACAAAATTGTTACTTTTCAAAAAATAATGTTATTTCCTTTCATATCTCTGCACCTGCACTTAATACCTTTTTGTGGATGTCTTTTGTTGGTTTGCTCATAGTCAGCTAATTTCGGATTACAAAATGAGTCTTTCCAGGAGGCAATAAAAAAATGTTCATTTCTCATATGCGTGTATACCACACAGAAAGTACATCCTTTAGATTTTCTGAAAACTAGGTAGGCTGGGTGGACTAAGTTTGATTTTTTAAATACATACATTTAAATGAATTTTCTTTTTCTTTTTGCAATTGCTTCTTCTTTAGCTTTAATTGTGAATTATATTTTTTTATTTGTGCATTTTAATTAACGGCATTAATCAGGCGTCATGTGGTCGTAATTGTGTTAAATGCTTCAGTACTGTTATTGGAATAATATTCAAACAGAGGAAAGGTGATCAGTTTTTAATCGATTTGCTCACCTGCTCTCTGAGAGCACTCATCAGCAACCCGGTATAAGGGAACTGTGGGACCGCATTTCAAAGAGGGAATCAAGACGAATTTGCAGGGAAAAAAGAAAGAGGTCCAAATTCGTGAGTACGAGGGACTTGAGAAGCTGGCCGACAAGGGTAACGCACCAAAATTCTACCAAAATATACGGCGACTAACGGAAGGTTTCAAGACAGGAGCAAACTCTTGTAGAACCCAGGGAGGTGAACTAGTGACAGACGCCCAGAGTATACTGAATCTATGGAGGGAACACCTCTCCAGCCTGCTGAATAATGGCAGTGAAAATGAAATACCCGGAGAAGGTGAACCCGAAACTCCAATTGATGACGATGGAATAGTTATTCCGTTACCTGACTATGAAGAAGTCCGAATAGCAATCGCCTGCCTAAAAAACAACAAAGCGGCGGGGACCGATGGATTACCGGCAGTTTTCAAATACGGCGGTGAAGAACTGATCAGGTGCATGCATCGGCTTCTTTGCAAAATATGGTCGGATGAAAGCATGCTCGACCATTGGAACCTAAGTGTGCTCCCAAAGTCTGCTCCAATTACCATGGAATAAGCCTTCTTGACATCGCATATAAAATCCTATCAAGCGTATTGTGTAAAAGACTGAAGCCAACCGTCAACAAACTGATTGGACCTTATCAGTGTGGCTTTAGACCTGGTAAGTCAACCATTGGCCATATATTCACAATGTGCCAATCCTTTGAAAATACTCATGAAAAGAGGATCGACACCAACCACCTTTTCGTCGATTTTAAGGTCGCCTTCGACAGCACGAATAGGAGCTGCCTTTACGGCGCTATGTCTGAATTTTGTAACCCCGCAAAACTTATACGGCTATGTAAACTGACCTTAAGAAACACTAAAAGCTCCGTCAGAATAGGGAAGGACCTCTCCGAGCCATTCCATGCCAAACGAGGTTACAGACAGGGCAATTCCTTATGGTGTGACTTTTTTAAATTAATGCTGGGGAAAATAATATTGATATTGACATCCGCGCCGTGAGTTCTGCTTTCTACAGACTGTGAAATGAGGGCAAGACGAAAATCTCCTGTCATCCAACAAACAGTCATCGGCTCACGCGTCACTGTTGATACCTTTGAAGTCGTAGATAATTTCGTCTATCTAGGAACCAGTATTAACACCAAAAACAATGTCAGCCTGGAAATCCAACGCAGAATCACTCTTGCCAACAGGTGTTACTTTGGACTGAGTAGGCGAACGTAAACCAAACTCTACAAGTCGCTCATCTTACCGGTCCTGGCGCCAAACAGCGAAAAGAAGAGAGGAGTGGCGCGCTATAAATGGCTTTTTAAGCTTTTTTTAAGCTTTTTCTATATTTCCCAAGGTAAAATGATATACAACAATAGGTTTCTGTCTATCAAATCACGAAAGATTCCACTATCTCCGTATTGGCGGCATGACTTTTATATAAGTCTTAAATTTTTTTGTTTGAAAATTTTCCGACTAATCCTATGCGTCTTCAAGCCTAAAAATATTTTCAATTAAAATCAAGCAAAATTATTATCATTTTGAGGTAGAATAGTTGGTCAGCAGGGCCACTCAAAAACGACAATGACATTTAATTATGCTCACACCATGAAACCAACCTGTATGGAACCTTGATTCCCGTCTAAAGGGAACAAGATTCAAGATGCCATGTGTGCAAAAAACGCATATTTGGTACAATGGTCGAAAAATGTAGTCTCTACTATGAAAGCTGATCGAATTCGCCGGGGACGAAATATGATTGACTTCGTACCAGATTCCGACACTAAAAATCCATCAAGCTACTTGGCTATCACCGAACCGAAAAGCTTGAAACCAGATAGATCTTATTGTGATATACGGAAGACACATCCCCAATGAAATTGAAGCCTTATAGTGTTCGCCACAAATTTTACAGGGACACTTAAGAAGTTAGGTCGCAGAAAATCAAGACACTTTCTTTAGACTAGCTTTAATAAGGGTCCGTAATATGAGCAATTCCCGGCTTTAACATCGATGTCACTATTCCGTACTTTCTATAAATAAAATAAATAAACGGTTAAAACCATTTTTTTGTTACCTGAATCGTGACGGCTATAAAAGTCGAGTGGTTAGCAGGGTGTACTACCATCCCTTCATAAAAATTACTACTAGCACACATGCCGTTCACTGACTGACGTTGAAGGATCAGGATAAAAATCAGGTCAACACATAATGAACAGCAATGGCGCGGCGTGGCTGCTAGTTGAGCATTCAACGGGAGAAAGTAGAACAATGAACTAAAAGCAAAGATTATCTAAGCATAACTGCAATGCTCTCAACGTTCGATGCATTATAATTATAAAACGCACGCTCCCACTCGTGTACACATACATACATACATACATAAGAATGTACCTACATACAACTAAATAAGAGTATACAAATATTAAATAGTTCTCGTACGTATGCAAAATTATTCATATTTATTTTATTTATGTCCAACATGTCAAAAATGTAGAGGAGAAAACTCTCAGGCATTGAAGGATTGAAGCAATCAGCATATAATATACTATGTTTGTTCAAGAAGTCTCAAAGTTGTTGTATTCGATCGAACATTTTGAGATTTCAATTAATTTTTGAAATATATTTCTCGGGTCATCAATTTTTACCTATTTCAAACAACTGGATTAGAGAATTGGCGCATACAGCTCAGTGAATAGACGCTGCATTAAGGCATGAAAGCATCCTTCTACCGATATACACTCGTAGTTGCTCAAAAGCTACCTCTTCTGGGATGATGTAAGGCTCAGTGCTAGTTGACAACCACAAACTGCTCGAACCTTGAACAAAGTAGCGGGAATTGAACACAGCGTTGTGACTAAACTCGGCAGGACTATTCAAACATGACGGTGAAGAGCTGACAAGATGCATGTATCAGCTACTTTGCAGAAAGAAAGCATGCCCGACGATCGGAATTTAAGTGTGCTCTGCCCAATCCATAAAAAAGAGTACCCCACAGTCTGCGCCAATTACCGTGGGATAAGCCTCCTTAATACCGCCTTATCAGTGTGGCTTTAGCCCTGGTAAATCAACCATTGACCACATATTCACCATGCGACAAATCTTGGAAAAGACCCGTGAAAAGAGGATCGACACCCACAACCTCTTCGTCGATTTTACATACGAATAGGAGCTGCCTCTATGCCGCTATATCTAAGATTGGTATCCCCGCAAAACTTATACGGCTATGTAAACTGACGTTAAGCAACACTAAAACCTCCGTCAGGATCGGGAAGGACCTCTCCGAGCGGTTCGGTGCCAAACGAGGTTTCAGACAGAGTGATTCCTTATCGTGCGACTTTTTCAATTTATTGCTGGAGAAAATTATACGACTTGCAGAGCTAAATAGAGTCAGGGTCTATTGGATTTTTCGATTTCCCTCAGACGCACCCCTCGGTCGGTTGGGTGGGAGGTGGGAAATGCCGGGTTCGTCGTAAAAAAACGCCAAATTAGCTTAACCACACATTAAAAAAATAATCTATTTTAGGATATATTGTGCTTTTATCGATGCGGCATTAAAAATCATTTCACATACAGAAATATTTAAGATTTAAAATTTGAAGTTATAAACCAACCTTCTAGCATAATTTTTCCATGATAATAGTACCAGGTGTGTTTGTTGAAGTGTGCCGGTTTTACTAGTAGATGTCGCTAGCAATATGTATAAATTTCTATGATTTGGCATGTATGTAATTTTTTTCGTCAATTTAAAAGTGGAGATTGCGATTTGACAGACAATGAACATCCTGGTGGAGCGAAAAAGTTCGAAAACGAGGAATTGCAGGCGTTATTGGATGTTGATCCAACCCAATCGCAACAAAAATTGACAGAAATACTACATCTGACTCGAAGTGCAATTTGCCAGCGTTTAAAAGCCATGGGAAAGATCCAGAAGTATGGAAAATGGGTGCCACACCAGCTGAACGATAGACAAATGGAAAATCGAAAACCATTTGTGAAATGCTGCTTCAACGATTCGAAAGTAAATTTTTTCTGCATCGAATTGTCACGGGGGACGAAAAATGGATTTATTTTGAGAACCCGAAGCGAAAAAAATCATGGCTTTCCCCTGGTGAAGCTGGCCCATCGACTGCAAGGCCAAATCGCTTTAGCCGTAAGACAATGCTCTGTGTTTGGTGGGACCAGTGGGGTGTGGTGTTAAAACCTGGTGAAACGGTGAACACGAAGACATGGCAAAGTTATCTTGCAACATGACAACGCGCCGTCTCATACCGCTAAACTGGTGAAAGACGCATTAAAAACACTTAATTGCGAAATATTATCGCACCCGCCGTACTCTCCAGACCTCGCCCCGTCCGACTATCACCTTTTCGCATCGATGGGACACTCCCTTGCAGAGCAGTGCTTCGCTAATTTTGAAAAAGTCGAAAAATGGCTCGTCGAATGGTTTGCCTCGAAAGAGAAAAAGTTTTTTTGGAATGGTATCCATAATTTGCCTAAGAGATGAGCGAAATGTGTAGAAACCAATGGTCAATACTTTGAATAAAAAAATTTTGAGATTCCTCTGAAAATTAAATGTTTTCTTTATCGAATTTCAACTAACACACCTGGTATGTGGCAAAATTTTTGCACAGAATTCACTATTTGACAGCTTTAAGTTTTCAAAAATATACTGTACCATATATTTTCACTGCAGGGAAAAGTTTATTTTATATGTATGTATAAACAACATACACGTACACACATATATTCATGAAAGTATGCAAATTCGAATATTTAAAGCAGGCAAATACTTCTTTATCTTGAAGCTTTGCACTCACATAATAAGGAAATTCAATATGCTCATCTGACACTCATTGTTAATACAAGACCAGCATATTAAAGAGTGGAGTGAATTGTACAATATAAGGATAAAAGCAAGTGTGTTGGGACCCTTGGGCATTGGTTTGGCCAACCAATGTTGTTGTTGTTGCTTTCAGTTCGGTTGTCGTCTAATGGAAGGAAACTTGTTTACATATTTTAAGAGGGGAGTGACGAGATTTTCAAATGCAGTCAAATGCACGATTCGATTTAATTTGCCACCATTGGGTCTGAGGTAAATACAATAGATATGTATGTGTGTACTTATGTATGTAAATTGTGTTGAATATTTTGGTTACGGCAAGACACCACAACCACAATACACCAAAGTCGCAATTGAAACGTTATGAGAGTGGTAGTGGCCATCCCATAAAATTGTTGTTATTGCCGCACTACATTTTTTCCGTACTTTTTTTTTATAAAGTTTGAATTTTGGCACCGCCTCGCGAGGTTTTGCATACTTCGATCTGTTTGAGGTAATTTTCCAACACTTTTCGGCAAATATTAGGCGGTATCCCAGCCATAACTTGTCGAATGTTGGTTGTAAAGTGCTCAAGAGTCAAAGGTTTATCCGGAAGATTTCTCTCTTTCCCCTCTTCTCCTATCATAAATAAAATAATTTATTCAAATATGAATTTTACTTTTATGTGTAGGCTGATCAAAAAAAAAAAATACGTGCGACAAAAAGCGGCTCAAAACTTGAAGGCCAGTAGAGCGACAGGACGTGGCCCTAATGCAGAACGTAAATTGTCCCCTCTCGAGGAAGCTATATATAATCTTATCGGATGAAAGAGTCGGTAGAAGGGTTGCCTGCGAGGAAGTTTGGGTTGCAGGAGCAGTAAACCTTGCCAAACAAGGTTCATATGTGTCCAGATTTAGAATTTTTCTACATTGAAGAGAATGCAGGTTTGCCTCATCAACCTCAACCGACATGTAAACACACAAATTCCCGACAGAGATTACCAGAGCGAAACAACCCCGCTTTAGCTTCCCTGGAGGTAGGTATATTAATACAGAAGGACGGCAGTACGCTTGTTAAAATGGCTGTGGATAATCAACAAGATCAAAAGAGGAATTTAAGAAAAATATACGAAATTTAAAGAATGTGCGATTTAAAAAAAAAAAACATTATAAAGAACTTGAAGAAATTAAAAGAGAAAAATTAGAGGAGTTAAAAAGGCATAACCGTTTTATAGAAGAAATCAGCGTAAAAGAAGTCGAAGATATAATTAGAAAAGCAAAAAGACTGTTGGAAATAGAGGATTTAAAAACGATGAACAAAAAAACCAATGATGACTTTTGACGAAATTTTTTTAATTTTTTTTTTTTTTTGAATTAATAAATATAAATAATTTTTATTTCTAGAGTTCTAAGCCCTGTATTGAAAAAGAAAAATGGATTATTATTTTTCTTTTCACATTAATTGAAATCATTTTTATTTTAAACTACAATTTTAGTTAGTACCACACCCGTGTGATAACCACCCTCCGCGAAAAAACGTAAAGCAGCACTCAGTTTGACTACTGGTGAAATACCAAACTTCTTTTTTTGCGCTGTATCGGGTGGTTAACACCTTTAGTAAATAACTGAAAGCAGGTTTATTCAACCTGAAATACATTACAAATTTATGATATAAAACTAATGAAACACAATAAAGCAATTTAAAGAAACATTACAGAGTTTCCGGCAAATCGAAAGGATGGATTCATCATATCCCGTACTTTCCGTCTCATCCGCATTTGCTTCAGTAGCCAATAAATACAGCACCACAGTATCCATAATTTTATTTTAATGTTTATTTTTAATAACAATCGTTTTTTTCCCAATCTCAATACACACAATGTCACACTAATCAGCTGATTTCGAAAGGGAAAAAATCCTACTCCGAAAAAAATCCTTCTTCTCCCTGCGCATTTAGAATTGGAGGATTTTCTAATAGGGAAACTCAAAATTCGCAAGAGAACCCCACAAAAAAAAATCAACGCTGTCAAATCGCACGATCTCGATGGCATTGCCAATTCGAGATACAATTACATGGCTAGGAAATTTCTCTCGCAATAAAGCCATATTCACTCGTGTAATGTGGCATCACATTGTTACTAAAGTCCCAGCTCTTGAGAGATATAAAATAAATATTTAAGTCGCTCAAACTATTCGCAAAAAATCAGCGCAAACATCACGTAGGAATGAATGGGCTTAAATTTACTATTATTTTTCCAATAATCATGTTCTTAAATACTGTAGAATGTTATTTATCGGAATTCATGTTCGACACGAATTTAACTTTCCGCATTTTGATTTGACGGAAAGTACCGATAAGAAAAGTTATTTGGCGGGTTTCGTTTGGTTTTCAATGGCATTTTTTTTATTATTATTAAGCAGACGCGGATAAAATTATTTTTTTTTTAAGTTTTCCAATGGTAAATTATTTGATGAAATAAGCAGACACATGAATGCAGCTCAAAGGTTGATGTTTCTGGATTTTATGGCTGGCAATCCGGGTGAGCGTAATAGGGGCGATGAGAAGTTTACAAGTGTTCCTCTGACCTCTAGGAACGAATTTCCTTGCGGTTAACTAAGATATTCCGTGTGAATATCGAAAAAATTGTGAATCTATGGAAAAAGTAATTAAAACCGATTTTGAGCCAACCAATGCATAAGGTCATAAAATCCGCAAGGCATGCAAACTGACCATGACAAAGAATCTATAATAATAAGTGATGGCAAAGTGATAAGTGAAGGTGCAAATTCACCATCTCATTATTATAGATTCTCTGTCAGAAATTATAGTTTTTGTAATAAATAATCGCTGAAACCTACATAAGCCTGAAAGTATGTGCTACGCGGTAATTCGATATCCTATAACCACTCTAACCACTATCCACTGTTGTTTATAGATTTCGGATTGCTTTGCGTAGTATATTTTGGAATCGTTCATGTAAATAATTAAATTCGCCTAAATTGCAAGTCGAAAAATATTACGTCCCTAGTATGTTATGTATTTAATCACATATATACAAGGGGATTAACAAAAGTTCGATAAGTTGAACTTTCTTCTTCTTTTTGTATTTATTCATAATCTTTGTCCTTTTTTATCTTCTCTACAAAATCACAATTGATTTCAATGCATTTCTTAAGGCTATAGATCCACTGCTGTTTTCCAACAAATTTTGAAAACTTTTGGTAAGCACTCTGCGGTGTACTATTTTGCAGTTTCTGTCTGACCCTTTTCCAGTGGAATAGCTGCCACGATTTTAGAGCTGACATCATTACTTTTGCTGCTGATTTTTGCTGCTTAGATTTTACGGATGGGCTTACTACTGTTAGGCTCCATACCTTTGGACTGCTGTTTGGTTTCTGGATCGTACTTATAGAACCAAGATTCCTCACCAGTAAGGACTTTACCATGGACATGACCATTTTCGAATTTTTCTAGGAAAATTTGAGCAAAATGCACTCGAGCCTGGCGATACAGTCATGGCATTCAAGCCCAACTCATTATCAATCATTACTTGTATCAATCGTGGGGCTTCGTCAATTTTGGACATCATCAGAGCTACAGTGACATCATCAGTGAAAGATTTTGGTCGACCTTCTCGGAGTTCGTCATCTAGGGAAAAATGTCCGGTCTGGAGTCTTCGGAACCACTAAGAAATAGTCTCTAAAGACAGTGCAATCGTTCCATATGCAATTTGACATTCACTGAATATTTGTATTGGCTGTAAATTACTCCAAAACCCGAAGAGAATCACAGGGCGAGTTTCTGTTTGCGTTGGTGGGAGACTAACAAAAAATTACAAAGGATTTGATATTTTTAGATTTAACAAAAACAAATTGAAAGTCACCAACTTACCGAACTTTTGTTAATCACCTCGTATATATGCATGTACCTATAAAGTGATGGCCTGTAAACTGGCTTATAGAAGGACATTGCAACACACAAAGTACTTAAGCTCATAATGTAAAGTAACCCCTACTCTGCAAGGAGTTGCTGTTGTAATGGCCTGTGCGTAAGAAATCGTCTGTCGACTAATAAAAACAAATCAGAAGGAATGAGTGAAGCACATTGATGAGCTTACCGCCTTCTTCGATGCTACTAATCCTGTAGATTGCTTAATGATGGAGAAAAGTTTGCAAT
Organism: Ceratitis rosa; assembly: GCA_037013455.1. Taxonomy (NCBI): domain Eukaryota; kingdom Metazoa; phylum Arthropoda; class Insecta; order Diptera; family Tephritidae; genus Ceratitis; species Ceratitis rosa. The sequence continues at coordinate 17,582,586 of JAWMAG010000005.1, forward strand.
TGCGTGATAATTGCATATTGAAGAGCTAAATTAGATTTTCTAGAGATGGGGAAAATACTTGTATTATTAGTTTGAGAAAGAAAGATTGTAGATTCAAATCGTAAAATCCAATTACGCAGATATTTGTACGGGCAAATATATACATATACATAGATATTAAGGTTCACTATTAATACAAAATTGTTTTCAGAATAACAGTGTTGCTTTTCAACCCACCAGTGCTTTTTTTAGCCCGGCCATATGCTTATACGTATATCTCTCTTGAACGAGCAATATGTCGTGGTTGGATAGTTGAAAAGTGGAGGTTCCTGGATCTGATCATAGTAGATCCCACTTAAACCCTTTAGTAATGCCCCTATCCGACTTAACCCAACTATGTGTTATTAAACAATTTGATCGATTTATCGGACTTTTAACTCGCGAAGGTAGCTCTCCAGGTTGCGCCACAGAAGTTTAGTGTTACGCCCTGCACTTGACACTTGCTCCAAGACCTTAAGTGTTCCTCTGGAATGCAAATTATTAGACAAAATTTAAAGATACCGAAACGTCTGGTAGTCGGCAGAGACAGCTGCATCGGTTTTCGGTTCGTATCGTAATGGAGAGAAACATACAGTATACTCCGCAACGTTGCGATCGGCCATGACACGTGAGGGATGGGATAAATACCGAGAGCTGAAGAGGGAAACGAAACATATATGTAGGTAAAATATAAAAAAGCCGAGAGGCCGTTTAATAAGTGTAATGTTCGAAGAAGTGATCTAGTGACTGTCGCCTTTAGTATACTGAATTTATGGAGGGAACACTTCCCTAGCCTACTTAACTGCAATGAAAATGAAAAAAACAGATGATGTTTCATTGCCTGAGTAAGAGGAAAGGAGGGCCCGATGACAGTGTTCATGTATCAACTTCTTTTCAGGATGTGGCCAACGAAAGCTTGCCTAACGATTTAAACCTAAGTGTGCCAAATTCGCAAAGAGGTGGCCCATACCTGCACCGATTGCCGTGAGTTAAGCCTTCACAATATCGCGTATATGGTCCTATCGAGCGTACTATGTAAAAGACTAAAGTCCATCGTCATTAAACTGATTGGGTTTTATCAGTGTGGGTTTGGACTTGGTAAATCTTTCAAATTTTGGAAAAAAACTCTTGAAAAGAGTATCGACACACATTAATACTTCCTCGATTATGAAGCAGCCTTCGACTGTTTGGTATTCTTATACGGCTATGCTGCCGCTATAACTGAGTGGTTAGCAGCACGTACTATCTCTAAAGCAGGACAGGATTATTGTCCCGGTCCTACTAGTGTATATAATAATAAGCCCAACGGCTATCTCCTCCCTCCCGCCCAACCGACCCTTCCGAAGCGCCGTAGAATAACCTATAGGCCCCTCCATATGTTGGAAAAACATAAAGACGTTTCAGCGGTTACAAAACGCCACGTATATATGTACATATATAGCAAGATATGCGCTGTAAGTTTTGCTTTCTCCAGACTGGTTAAGAAATCGAAGAATATGGGTCTAGTAGTGAACGAGGACAAGACGAAGTGTCTTCTGTGATCTCAAATAAACAGTCAACGCATACGCGATTCGGCTTCCATGATTATGCCTTAAGTCTTATTTTTTTGTCTAATTTCACTGTGCTAATAAGGCCATTTGAAGATTTACACTTTTAAAAAATTATATGGAATATATGTAAGCTAAATAAAATAAAAAAAAAAACGCTAAGGCACATTCAATGAATGAATTCGTTACCTAAGCAACGCTAATATCGACTGAGGAGGGACTCTCATCACTCCTCTGCTGTTCCCCCCCTGACTTCGTAAGCCACAATGGTATTCAAAGAATGTTTCTTAGTAGTTTACTCATCAATGAACACAAGGATTTAAAATACACGTTTCTGTTTAGAATTTACACATGCATACATACATACACCATACACATACATACTCTTACATATATTGTATATTTGTGCGTACATAATTCTATTCATTATGCAACTCATTTGTTCTCTACTCACGCCAATTGCCAAGGGAATGCCATATTGTTAAAAATGGTTGAATCGCTGAAAAGACGGGAAAACTTTTAATTGAATCCATAAATTTGTTCTTTATTGTTGTTACGCTTTTATGTGAGTGTGAGTTTTTATTGTTGATTTACAGAAATTAATTTATACATATCCGTATTTCTTTAAATTACTAGGACAGAAGCAATGAAACTGGAAAACACATTACATACATTACCGTAAACATGCAATTTTTATACACTTAATTCTCTGCTTGCACGAGTTTTTGTACACGAATTTGATTTAAAACAAGCTAAAAAGGAAAGATGTGTCCTTTTTTATATGAATTCATACATAATATATACCATACATGCGTTATACTTGCCGACGCAGAAAACGTCGCCTATAGATTCTCTGCAGAACTCCATTTCAGAATTATTGCATGATTTTAGGCGCGGGCTTACAACTGCTTACCATTTGCCATAAGTATGTGATTTCCATCTTTGCTAAAAAGTGAGGATATAACCAGAGAATCTATAATAATAATTATTAATAATAATATAAATAAATAATAATAATAATATAATAAATAAAATTAATTATTAATTAATTAATATAGATTTTCTGATATAACAACGGGTGTTCCAAGCAGAAGTACTTTTTTCAATAGCCTTTTTTTGACATATCATGTGTGGTTCGTGTCAAGTTGTCATGTTATTTTTGTTCAATATTTTTTTACGACGAACCCAGCATTACCCATCTCCCGCCTGAACAACGTTCAACTCTATTACGAAAATTTACTTTCTTTAAAAAGCAAAGACCGTGGAGAGTCGATTCGGCGCCGTTCACAGCAACTCGAACTGACGTATGGAACGACTTGGCGCACTTCACGTCGAAATCTTAAATTGAAAGCGTACCAAATACAGCTTGTGCAAGAACTGAAGCCGCTCGGCCTTTGCTTCGTCCAATGGGCTCTTGAAAAGTTCCTAGAAGATACGACGTTTTCGAAAAATTTCGGTGAGCAAACAATTTCACGTTTTGGGTCGGTCGATGGGACATCAAGATCGTGTGATATCACGCCATTAGACTTTTTCCTGTGTGTGTAAAGTCTAAAGTCCATGCGCACAATCCCTCGCCGATTCAGGAATTGGAGCAAAACATCACGCCTGTCATTCGCCAGTTACCAGTCGAAATGCTCGAACGAGCCAACGAAAATTGACCATCTGAGCCGTAGACGCGGCCAACATTTGAAAGAGATAATCTTCAAAAAATAAATGTCAAAGCATGTTCTTTCAAATGATAATAAACATTTCCCATTAAATTTTAATTTTCTATGTTTTTTCTTTTTATAAAATAAGGGAACCTCGAAATGGATCTTAATTTTCTTCTACATCTGTGGGTCCAGGTCTGAATTTTTATTCGAAGGCGGAAAAAGTGGCCGCGTAATGACAGACGGCTCAAAATAATAATTCAAATCCGTCCAAACTAATTTTGTGCCTTTTAAAATGTTTTGTTTACGGATTTTTTAGTTAAAAAGTTCGGCACAGCTGATAATATCGCCCTATTCGTAAACACTCTGTCGGAGGAGAATCAGGGGTAGATGTGCCTGGCCTCATCTGGTGTATCCAATTTGGGATGAAGTCCAAAGCACAACTGGCTATTATTAACTCGGCTTAAATCCCGTAAACTAGACCCGCAAGAAATGCCATATTTGAACATTTGTGATTCTACTGAATGAGGCGTTGACGACTAAGCCAACCATCTCAAAGTAGATGATCTTTTCCAAAAAACATTTTACAACAGGTAGTATGAGAAGAATGGATGCTTGGGTGTAAACTGAAAGTTGTTAAAACTCTTCGAGGTAGTTTATGTGGAGGAAGAATACGGCGTAATGCAAAGGAACTGTTGTAAGCGCACTTATTGCGTACTTTAACTTGGAGAAAAAATATTGAATAGGATGACGATAGACGTACATACATTTCATCCAAATTAGTCCACTGCTGGACATGAGGACAATTATTTGCCCAACTGCAATCACACTTACACCGAAACCCTCTATAAATGTTTCCTTAATCGCCTTAGCATGAATTCGGAAGATATTTTAAATATTTACATGTGATGATTAGTTACTACATAGGTACATAAATTAGCTCTCATTTTTTCGTGTTTCACAATTAGATGGTCGTACAATGCTCTTTACCACACGAATCAAAGCTCACTTCTGTGTATACTCGTACATACATCTGAGACGTTGAATAACTTCATGACTCGTATACTCGTACACCAATCATTAATCAACTTCAGATGTCTAGTTGTGTCTTGCATTTAACAATATTTAGCTGCATAAGAATTCCTGTGGTGGGCGAAAAGCAATCACGTACGGTTGGGTTGACATAGGATAAATGAAGAATGTCTTAAGGACTGTTCTAAAAATAAGCTAGTGAATAATTTCGATATGTTCTATTTCATACATACATACATTCGTTTGAATCATGCTCGCAATCATCAACGCGGACATAATATTAAAGAATTTCTTCAATTTATTTAAGTATGCTGGATAAAAGTTAGGTTGAAATGTCGCTTGTTTGGCCTGAATTTACCACTCTTTAAAACGAATTTTATGTTTAGGTTAAAATAGAGTGGAATAAATCTAAAAGGTCGCTACATCACCATTAGTTATGCTTTCGTCGAATACATCTGTATCTGGTAACGAGTCTTTGAATATTTTATACGCAACTGTACAGTCAGTCTGGGCTAAGTAAGCAGGAACCACGGATTTTCACAAAGCAGTGTCGGCGTATGTTTACAGCTGTAGACTCTTATAGAAGATTGTACCTTCTCTATTCAGCTCTGCAGCTCGTATTATTTTTTCCAACGATAAGTTAAAAAACTCACACGATAAAGAGTCGCCTTGTCTGAAACCTCGTTTTTTATCGAACGGCTCGGAGAGGTCCTTCCCGAGCCTGACGGAGTTTTAGTGTTGCTTAAGGTCAGTTTACACAACCGCATAAGTTTTGCGGGGATACCATATTCAGTCATAACGGCATAAAGGCTGCTCCTTTTCATGCTGTCGAAGGTGGTTTTAAAATTTACGAAAAAATGGTGTGTGTCGATCCTCATTTCACGGGTCTTTTCCAAGATTTGGCACATGGTGAATATCTGGTCAATGGTTGACTTAGCAGGTTTAAAGCCACACTGATAAGGTCCAATCAGTTTGTTGACGGTTGGCTTTAGTTTTTCACACAGTACGCTCGACATGACTTCATAAGCGATATTAAGGAGGCTAATCACACGATAATTGGCGTAGACTGTGGGGCCCCCTATTTTATGGATTGGGCAAAGCACATATTTTACAAAGGCTGCTTGCTTTCTCTCCACTGCGACACGGCGGTCCTCATCGTACCAGCTGTTTTTGCGACCTTTACGAAATCCAATAGTTTCGTTTGCAGCTCTACGTAGGGAGCTGGAAATGCCGTCCCACAGTTCCCGTATACCGAGATGCTGATGAGTGCTCTCAGAGAGCAGAAGCCAAGTAGCTTGTTTTATTTTTTTTTTTTTTGCTGGAATCTAGTACTACAGACAGCCATATTTCGCGCCCCACGAAGTCGATCAGCCTCAACTCATTTGGGGATGTTTCGTTGTGGAGACTGCTTTTTCCAACTGACGCACCAAAGATACCTTCTTTGCCCACCCTGGAATTAAAATCGCCAAGCACGATTTTCACATCGTGTCAGGGGCTGCGCTCGTAAGTATGCTCTAGGCGCTCATAAAATGCATCTTTGGCCAAATCGTCCCTCTCTTCCGTCGGGGCGTGGGTGCAAATCAACGAAATGCTAAAAAATTTTGCTTTGATGCGGATTGTGGCGAGACGCTCATCCACTGGGGTGAACACCAGTACTCGATGACGGAGTCTCTCTCCCACCACAAATTCGACACCATATTTGCGCTCATTTATATGTCCGCTGTAGTAAATGTCACAAGAACCTACTCGCCCTCGTCCTTGTCCCGTCCATCGCACTTCTTGGACGGCGGTGATGTCAGCTTTTATTCTTACGAGGACATCAACCAGCTGGGCAGTGGCACCTTTCCAATTAAGGGATCGGACATTCCAGGTGCATGCCCTCAAATCGTGATCCTTAATTCGTTTGCGGGGGTCATCAACGGAAAGGGGGTATCTCAACCGAGGTGTTGATAATTTTTTCATTGGAATAAGTCAGAGTGGCTCCACTGAAGCTTCCTCTCCACACGGGTTGGTTACCGCATCTTGCACAGGGGTTGCTCACGTTTCCAGAGTACGCGACGTGGACTCAAGAGTAGGAATTGAGTATAGCCTCGCAACTGTAACAGCATATGCAGAAGCTTGACTCTACCCCACTACCCCCACACAACGGTATAAAGCTTGTCTTTATATATCGAAAGTTGAAACAAAGAGTACGAGTATATTAAAATTTAACACAAATGACAGACCACTGATACACTGCAGCCCAGTCGCCTTTACTGGTCTTCAAAAACTTAACTGTTAGATGCTCTTTTGCAAGTCTTACACACAAGTTAAAAAGAGCATTGGAATAAACACATCTCAAGTCAGCAATGTTGGGCAACTCATACCAAAACAGTGGACGAAATGTTGAGAAAGGAACAACAAACAGCCGAGAGAAAATGTTGAAAACAAAATATGAAAATTTGTCAGCTCTGCAGGCCCCCCAGCAACAATAAATGCGCAAGAATATCGGGGCACAGAAACAATACCGTAAGTTTTCACTGGTTAAACATCCACACATATCCACATGCATACATGCATACGTGTATGTATTACCATAGTCTTTGTTGTGAGGTGAAAGAAAAGCAGCGTTATCATATCACACATTTCACTGCTGACACAAATTCAATTTGAAATTTTCTTCAAAATCAATTTCGTCAAACGCGGAAACCCCACCTGCAGCAAATTTACACACGGTCTCCAAAGAAGGGAATATTATATACATACCTACTACCTACCTACACACATGCGATTACCTATAAATACAATATAAAATAGGAAGGGCAAAAATACAACAAAACTGTGACAAAAACAAAAGTAGAAACTTTTCCTGAACTGAAAAGTTGAAAATATTTTGAAGTCGTTCGTTGCACGCTTTGCGGCATGCCACGTCAAATTCGCATATATACCTACATATATACTTGTTCATATACCTATATAGGTATAACATCGGCTGCAACCCCAGTCTCAGTCTGCGCAACCACAGCCACCCTGCCAACACCGCAATCCAAAGCGTAACCGCAACTACTTTAGCACCAATCACTTGAGGAAAATTTGGCCAGATGATCAGATGAAAGAAAGTAAAGTGGCAGAGCACGAGCGAAAATGGCAGAGGGAGAGGGGGGAAAAGTGCTTAGTAAATAAGATACAATAAGACACAGAATGAGTGAAGTTTACTAACCAACTGACTGCTCGCCAACCAAAAATATAAGTAAATAAATAACTTTACAAAACAATTTTTTGTCTGCTTTTTCTCACTGCAGCGGAAAAAATACATACTCGTATATATGTATTGAGTCTGATGCCAAAGAGTTGCTGTTAGCCGCAGTTTAATGCACTTGCCGAGGTGCATTATAATGGCAACATGCGGACATTGTTCATCAACCCTGCCATTTTTGCCTGCCGAACTGTTGTTGTAGATAAGAACTTAATATCTTTATGTACGAGTATGTATGTTATTGGTATGTTATTTATGCATAGTTATTTCTTAATGTTAATATCTTTCCCATAGTAACTTCTGTGATGCGCGGCTAACGTAACGTAACTAGTTGTTGGGAATCGATAAGCGAATTGAGGGTAATTTCTTACATTTTGGATTACTGTAAATTGTAGTAATTAAAATTGAAAAAGTTTTCCAATTATAGCGCGAAATTAAAGTGTGCGATGGCCTCCAAATTGTATGGATGCCCGTAGCTTCACGTACGAGTATGCATACTAACACTTGTAGGTTGCTTACATACATATTTACATATGTATATATGTATATACAATATGTAAGTATTACGTGTGAAGTATATGTCTGTACACTGGAGCCCACAAGCGACCTTTTGAGTTTCACACGGACATGTTTTATTTATTAATGCGCTTTAATGAATCCTGTAATGCTTAATCAGCCGTGCGTCGCTTATGACCAACCGTGTCCAGGCTTACCGTTAATGAGTCAAAAAAAGAGCTGGCCGATAGAAATTTGCCAGAGTTGATGGAAGCCTCTACCATAGCTGTTGAAGTTTCTGCAATGGCGTTACACTAAACGGACGCTCGCTGTTATGACAACTTAAGTGTACTGTGGTGTAAAAATTCTTTTCAGACTTCAGAAGTGGCGCAACACTTTATCAGAGTTCTTTTTAAAGCAATTAGTACATACGAGTATTTATTTTATTTTCCAAGACCTAAAAAAAATCTCTAAAATCATCAAGATGCCCCATCGATTTGGCTTATAGGAAAGTTACAATAGAATATTGCCTAATGCTTGTGGACTTAAAGTTTACCGCCATCCATAAATGGGAGTCATCCTGCAATCTAAATTCAGAAAAAACATCGACAGAATTGCAATATACACGTATGTATATAAATAATTGGCGCTTTGTAACTGCTGAAGCGGGTGTAGCTCCTCCTTCAATTTGTGGCTTTGCGTCTTTATGTTTTTCCAACAAATGGAGGGACTTACAGTTTTTAGTAAGCCGTCTCCGAACGGCTAATGGTTTTTTTATGAGAAGCTTTTGATTTTCATGTCCGAAATACACTCCCAGGGGTAGACATTCCCTGCCGAGATGCGAGCGCAATTAAAAATTTAGCTTAATTTTTTATTTAAATTAATTTTACATAACTTAATACTTTATATATTCGTATATATTTTTCTAATTTTAGTTTATGTCCTATGTCCTAAGTGCAAATGTATTTTTAATGATTTTTTTTTCATGAAAATTCAATAAATATGATCTCAAGTAACATTATCTTTACGCAGACAATTTATTTCAGGCAATATATTGCCAACGAAGATCGTCCATAGCTGTAAATATCAATGAGCCGTATCCATTGACAATATACATACGTGTATGTATGTGTATATCGTCTGTGCAGATGTGGGGTAAAATACATAAATATATTAAATCTAGTCCTGTTTTCCTGAAACTAATTAATATTATAAGTATGAATAAATGACAAATTGGAGGAGGAGCTTGACATTACTACATTTACATTACTTGACATTACCTGCCGAACTCAATTAGAAAAATTTATTTCTATAATTTTGTGATGTTGGTCCAGGAATCGAATCCTGTTGCGATCGAAGTGGTGAGACTAAAATCATATCTCAGACTCCACAAAGGATTGAAAAATCTGTATATTTTACATGAACACGGTAAGAGGAGTCTAAAGGCCACAATTTCGCTTTGGTGTACAAAGCGATAAAATAGATTTTATTTTGTTTGGGGTAAAAAGGCTCACGTTATCACCGATTGCTTCTTCTTAATGCTCACTTTCATGTGAAAGAAAATACGTTAGAAAATGGCGTTGATTTTTAAGAAGCTTAAACTTTCATGTCTGAAATATACTCCGAAGTTTCTTCCTGCATTTAGAAAACCATATTTTCGAAATTTATTATCTGCAGGAGATAACATGTTGGTTAGGGCACACCTATTTACTGCAATTCTTCCAATGTTGAGCAGCATTTACTCTGATTGCATTGCAGCCCGTATAGGTCCAGAGGAAGAATGTTAAGAAGAGTTAACAGAGCTTTCGATGTAGTTGATGGAAGTGCTCCTGTTACCAGGATAGCAGCCGATCGTTGAAATCTCTTTCTTTTGCTCCTGAAAGTAATTTTATCGAGTGAAGAGCCACCAAATGGTGACGCCGTAGAATAGGATTGGTCTAACTACCGATGTATAAATCCGGTACACGATACCCGGTCTTAGATCCCATATTTTTCCTATCGCCGTTTTGTAGGCGTAAAGTGCAATTATTCTGCCGTATTTCGGCTCCAGTTTAGTTTGCTATTCAAGATTATGCCTTTACCTTGGTGGAGAGGGTGAGCTCCACGTCCTTTAGTTTAGGTGTTAGTGCACAGGGACCTCGAATTAAATCGTTCTAAGTTTTGGAGAAGATCCCTGCTGTACGTGCGTTAATATACTATAATTTTGTATGTTGGTCTGACCAAGGCTCGAACTCATGAACTCTCCCATCATCGGGCGGACGGTTGAAATTTTCTATTTTATTATTTTAAGATAGTTTTCTCTACTCTCTTGTAATTGACAACCTTTCATAAAGAAGTTATCCCTTCAGCCGGTTATAAAAATACATGTAGTTACATATGCAAGTGTACATACATACATACATACATATGATACTTATATGTACAACACCAATTTACTTAAGTAGCGCAAGCTTCTCACTGACTGCGTAAAACCGACCATATGTTTTCTAACACTTATGTACATACATACATATATATATACTCGGAATATATAATTTACGAGTATATATATACATATATACATATGTATGTTCATTGTTGTTACTTCAGCTTTATAATGTTTGCTGATGAGTGTTTCACTTCTTAGTATTTCACATACTTATTTTCTTCGTCTTGGCCTTCGTGTCCTTGCCGTGGATATTTTTTCTATTTCTGAAAACTATGTACGATTTGGTGTGAATTGGCCGTAAGATGAATACTATGTTAAGTTATGCCCCACAGTTACGCCTAGCCCCACATTAATGTCCACCGCCCCGCTCCTCCGTCCTCCGTGCGCATTCGTTGTTATCGCAATTCCGCTTCAGCACGAGACCCAACGATGTTTTGTCTGCTACGAAAATAACGGGTGATTCAAGAAATTCAAAATCGTAATTACGTATTTATGTATATATAAAAATAAATTTCTATTCTTTTAGTGTAATACAATTTTTAAGAGATCGTTGCTTGTTTATTAACTATTATTGAGGCTACAGATGAAACCAAATCATATTTTTCGCGCTTTTGTGTCAAATATTCGTTCTAGGCCTGCCGAAAGTGAAATATATTTGCACCTATATATCAGCGTCCGAATAAATCGGAGTGGCTCCACTGAAGCTTCTTCTCTCATTAGCCGTGACCCAAGGCTCCACACGGGTTGGTTACCGCATCTTGCAGAAGGGTTGCTCCCGTTTCCAGGGTACGCGACGTGGACGCAAGAGTCGGAATTGAGTATAGCCCCGCAATTATAACAGCATACCCAGAAGCTTGACTACACCGCATTACACCCCTGGCCTAGACATCACTTATGCGATTATAGCCGAATTAACAATTGTGAGCCTTTCTTATGTTCGCTGTTTGACGAAAATTTGGAAATACCAAGTGTAGTCAGGTGCTTCTCCAACTGATCTTTTAAACGAAATGAATGTCTTCCTCTTCCTCTGCTTTCATCGGCTGATACTGCATTGTAGGCGGTATGTCTTGGTTCGCTGAACTATGTCAATTTCATCGTTCCATCGACTGCGGTACTCACCGTTGCCAATGTGACAATAAATCTTAAGCAAAACCCTTTCAACGGAAACTCCTAACACCGACTCATCATATGTCATCGTCCACACCTCTGCACCATATATCAGGACGGCAGTCTACGTCGTCTTCAAAAGTGGGGCCTCCCATCCGAGGCATTGCCAAGTTTTTCAGTAAAGCTGGTATCTACCTGACGGCTCCCAAGTACAGAGCACAGCCTGGCTAGGGGAGTAGGTTTAAATTGCGTACACATTTACATATATAGCGAGCCGCTTGTTTCGAGACTAACGTCCTTTCCAGACACCACTATGGTGAACAGACGCTGCAATTAAACTTCAGCGAACACTTAAAAAGAATAAGTCGTAGTGTTTCCACTACTACTACTACTACTACTACTACTACTACTACTACTACTACTTCTTTCGACTACTACTACTACTACTTCTTTCTACTACTACTACTATTACTTCTTTCTACTACAACTACTACTACTACAACTACTACTTCTACATATTTACTCACCTAAAGGTATCCATATAGTTGTGTTTCAAGCTTTGGCACAGTTAGTTTTGTCTTGAAAAGGACCCTGTTTTTGTGTGTGCTAATGTTGTGTTTTCCTTGTAGATATGTATGTACTCGTATGTATGTATGTATGGCCTTTGCGGCATTATTAGGTTTTAGCTTATTTTTCCAACTTGCCCTAGTAGATTGTTGCGGCGCTCTTGTTTGCGCCATTGCGCCATGGAAGCGTTCATTTGAGTGGAAATTTCTTTATTATAAATGTGGCAGAAGAAATTGCGGCGAAGGAAGAACAAGAGCAACTCCAACTAGTAGTATACGTGTATGTAGATGTGTGTATTTTATGGCTCTGTTTTGTATGAAGGCACAAACAGGTCAGCCTTGACTACAAGCGTTAGCTGAGAGAGAAGAAAATAAATTGTGTAGGCTGAAATTGGCAAACACCTGGCTAAGTTGTTTACACTGCAGGATTTCAGTAAGAAAATGAAAACCTGTGGATATGGTTTGAGTTAAAATTAGTACGTTTTAAATTGAGCCGGAAAGAACGATGATGTATGGTATTTGTGTCAAAACACTATAATAATATATTACATAATTTTTATCTTTTTTTTTTAATTTAGAAAAGAGTGCTCAACCTAACCAGAGCAGAAGCAGTTTTAGCCGAGCAATAGGATATTGATTTTAGTTGACTTTGTAATAGCAAATCGGTGAATGTCAAGCATCCTTAAATACATACATACTTACATTATCTCTACTAATCCCTTAAATTCCCAAAGGTAATCTTTTCGTAACCATGGGCTCGGTGCGAGTTACTTAATAAATGCCGAAGTGCACTTTTGCTTATTTAATATGAATATTCCAATAATTTTGCAAGGTACATTTATTTCCTTCAAGTTAAATATTAAAAATGAAATTTAATTAAAGATAAAGGTGCTGTCAGATACGCCAATTTTCCTTTTTTTGTTCACGCATTTTGCTATAAAAAAAATTGCAATTTAGTCTTGTGACTAACCCTGAAATTAATTTCTGCAATTTAATTGCAGAATTGAAACTTGACAAATTATTGTGAAATAACGATGTTATGTTCAATATATGAATGTGTATTTTTCAAGAATCTTTTTATTCATATTTTTCACATTAAAAATCCTTTGACTTATGTATAACACACCCACATGTCCATATGTTGAAGAACCTATTACCATGAAAAGCAATAAAAAAACGTTTTTTAATATTTCATTTAATAATTGGCCATTATATTAGGTGAAGTAAAAAGTTCGTTCGGTTTTTTTTATGCAAATGGTTCCAAACGCTTTTCTGTCTTATCTTTAGTTCCTCAGCAATCAAATAAGTGCTCACGTGACGGTCTGTTTCTACTATTTCCATGATTTTATCGCAATTTTCGATGACAGCCCTCCCGACGCGTGGTGCATCTTTGACATCGAAATTACCGGAACGGAACCTAGCAAACCACTTTTGTGCTACACGTTCATTTACAGTATCGGGCCCATAAACTAACGTAATTTTTTCAGCCGCCTTGGCCGCTTTGGCTGCTTTTTCGCCTTGATCGAAGAAAAATTGTAAAATATAACGAATTTTCTCTTTGCTGGTGTCCATCTTTGACGAGCGCTCACAACGTACTGAGTCAATCAATCGAAAAATTGTCAAAGACAAACTTTTAGCTCGTATAAAAACGTTTTCAGCGCCATATAGTATGACATGATGCGACACGTAACACTAGTACTATGGACAATAACGCCATCTCTTAGATAAAAACCGAATGAAATTTTTACTTTACCTAATATTTTTCAAAAGAGATTCAACTCGCATGAAGAAGAGAGAAATCGATAAATATGTTGTGGATTTATGAAGATGTAAATTAGTTAGTTAGCGGTCGCGGTAGCCAAGTGGTTAGCATTTCGTACTGCCGTTCGGAAGGCGCGGGTTCATATTCCGGTGTCGTACTAACATCCAAAAAGTTATAGCAAATTAATTTAATAAAAAAAAAAAAAATAAGTTAATTTTTCTTATTGCCCCCTCAGAGTGTATTTCTGACATGAAAACCAAAAGCTCCTCATAGAAATACCATCAGCCGTTCGGGGGCGGCTTAGTATAAAATGTAGGTCCCCTCATTTGGTGAAAAAATATCAAAATTCAAAACCACAAATTGGAGGAGGAGCTCGGCCAAATATATATACATATAAATTAGTTAGTGGGAAATATTCCCGAAAAAAACCTTCTTAATTAGTGAAGGCATCGCTGGTGACTTTTTGGTCGAATAGCGATGGTATGCCATTTCTACTTTTTAAGTGAGAGCTTTTCTGAAATATTTCTGTTGAGAAGCTGGATAAAACTTACTTCAAACAAGAAACACTTATGATTTTTTTTAGTTTAATTATATCTTTATATACTCGTATGTATATGTACATACACAATATATAAAAATATTGTATAATATGTACGAATATATTATAAACTATTTTATTTTCAACAAACATTATCTTTTCCATATATTGTATGTCTCAATTAGCCCATTAACCCACATCAATTTGCTGCGAAATGCTCGTATATATGTATGTATGTATTTACCGCTATGCTATGCCCACGCTTTATTCAATCTCGCAAATCGTCCTTGCTCCACATTTTTATTTTGCTTGCGGCCACATACTCCAGAGAAATAAGTATTTAGTTAAGTTTCAACAAAAGCACGTATACAAGCGTGCATAAATATGTATCTAGAATAAATATACTTGTAGATATATAGGTATGTATGAAAGCTTCCATATGCATAATGCAATACAAAAAATGGAAATACATAAATAATTGTATACCACTCATGAATAGAAATAATATCATTATAAATTTAAACCAATGTGTGTGTTTGGGCAAAAAAAAAAAAACTAACATACATACATATATACCGAAACAACAGAATCAGTTCTTGATACATCCGTACAAACTTTTGCCGCCGATAGTGTTTTGGAATATTTGAAGAATTTGTGGAAAACCAAAATGAGATCATCTATATTTTATTAATGGTGTAAAGCTTACGTCATAACAGTAAACCGAGTTTGAAGTCACTTCTTATTTATTTTACAGTACGTCCGCATAAATGTATGTATGTATGTACGTTGACATATAATGTGTCCTTTGCAGTGGAAACTACTTTGTATACTGGCGTAGACACCGCTTACGCGATTTCTTTTGTCGCTGCTTGGCACCAATTACAGATATCTAGTACAGCCAAGTCCTTCTCTACCCGGCCTTTCCAACGGAGCGGAGGTCTTCCTCTTCCCCTGCTTCTACCGGTTGCTACTGCATTGAAAACTTTCAATCTATTCGGGCGGCATGACCTAGCCAACGTAGCCGCTGCTTCTTGATTCGTTAAACTATGTCAATGTTGCCGTATAACTCGTACAACTCATCGTTCCATCGTCTGCGATATTCGCCGTTGCCAACTCGTAGACGACCATAATCCTTACGCAAAAACTTTCTCTCGAATTCCTAACGCCGACTCAACAGATATTGTCATCGTCCATGTCTCCGCAACATTTAGCAGGACGGGAACGATGAGGGTCTTGTAGAGTTTGGTTTTCATTCGTCGGGAGAGGACTTTTCTTTTCAATTGCCTACTCAGTCCAAAGTAACAACTGTTGACAAGAGTGATTCTGCGTTGGATTTCAAGGCTGACATTGTTGTTGGTGTTAATGCTGGTCCCTAGATAGACGAAATTATCTACGATCTCGAAGTTATGACTGTCAACAGTGACGTGGGAGCCGAGTCGAGAAAGCGATGACTGTTTGTTTGATGACAGGAAATATTTCGTCTTGCCCTCATTCATTACCAGATCTATACCCTTCGCTTCCTTATCTAGTCTCGAGAAAGCAGAACTCACGGTTGCTGAAGCCAATAATGTCATGTAAGGCGTACGCCTGCAGCTGTACAGTCTTATAGAAGATTGTACCCTCCCTATTCAACTCTCCAGCCCGTATTATTTTCTCCAGCAATAAATTAATAAAGTCACACGGTAAATAATCATCTTGTCTGAAATCTCGTTTGGTATCGAACAGCTCGGAGAGGTTCTTCCCGATCCTGATGGATCTTTTAGTGTTGCTTAACGTCACTTTTCATAGCCGTATAAGTTTTGTGGGGATACCAAATTTAGATATAGCGGCGTAAAGGCAGCTCCTGTTCGTACTGTCGAAGGCTGCTTTAAAATCAACGAAGAGGTAGTGGTGTCGATCCTCTTTCCACGGGTCTTTTCCAAGATCTAGTGCATGCACCTGGTCAGCTCTTCTCCATCATGTATGTATAGCTTTGCCGCTGCCGTTAAGCCATCAGCCCCAGCCGCTTTGTTGTTTTTTAAGCAGGCGATTGCTATTCGAAATTCGACACAGTCAGGTAGTGGAACGGGATTCCCATTTCCCATTCTGCAGGCTCGAGAAGTGTTCCCTCCATAAATTCAGTATACTCTGGGGATCCCTCACTAACTCACATCCCTGGGTCCTATAAGAGTTTGCTCCAGTCTTGAAACCTTCCGTAAGTCGCCGTATCCTTTCGTAGAATTTTCGAGCATTACCCTTGTCGGCCAGCTTCTCAAGCTCTTCATATTCACGCATCTCGGACTCTTTCTTTTTTGTCTGCAGATGCGTCTTGCTTCCCTCTTCAGTTCTCTAACTATCACACCCCGCAAGTGTTGTGGTCGATCGCAACGTTGCGAGGTAGGCTGTCTGTTTTCTTTCCTCTCCGGCACGGCAGTCCTCATCGTACCAGCTGTTTTTGCAAACTTTCCGAAATTCAATAGCTTCGTTTGCAGCTATGGGAGTTTGCACGCCGTCCCATAGTTCCCGTATACCGAGTTGCTGATGAGTGCTCTCAGAGAGCAGTTGGAGTAGAAAACCGCTTGGCAGTCTGTTGTGATTGCAACTTTTCAATGTCGAACCTTCCTTGTGTTTGTTGACGGGCGTTCTTCGATACACAGAGGCGGATGCGTATGTTCGCTGCGACAAGATAGTGATCCGAGTCGATGTTCGGTCCTGGGGTTTACGCACGTCAAGAGCACTGAATACATGTCTTCCGTCTATCACAACATAATCGAACTGGTTGTTTTGTGTGTTTTCGATCAGGGGCATGTAGCTTGATGTATTTTCTTGTACTGAAATACAGTTCTACTCGACGACGTAGTCTCTCTCCCACCACATATCCGACATCAAATTTGTGCTTCATTATGTGGCCGCTATAGTATATTTCACAAGGACCCACCTTTTTCGGTCTTAATTTTAATTGGGAGTGAATTGCCTAAAATTTGTAATTAATAGTTTGACGGGAGCAGAAGCTCTATCTTCATAAATGAATATCCTTAGAAAGAATTTTTAGTTAAGATATTTGTTTATTTGTCTAAAATCGAAACATTTAGGATCATATAGAATTTATTGATTTTGATTATTTTTTCCATTTGGGAGACTTACGTACATATTTACGTACGTAAGCATGAGGTATTTATTTGTTCAAATGAAGCTCCCTTCATACATATGTACATATATACCTTCATAGTTGCGATCTAAAATCTTCTTACCTTTATGAATTTATGTATGTATGTTAGTTAATCAAGTTTCTATTAACTGTTGATTTACTCTTTCTTCCCCATTTCCGGTTTGTTGTACTTTAAGCTTGCCAACGTATACAGGCATACATACGTACATCTATACCAATGTATACTATCAGTGTTGATAGAAATATATGTAGGTATATATGTATATGTGATATGTATGTACATGTTTGTAGGTAATATTGTATATTATGTAGTAATCCTGCCTTTATGTTTGTTCGTGCGTTACTCTCTTACTGCCTGTTCTTGACATGTCCTCCCAGGAGAGCTGCAAGACGTCAATTCCATCCAATGTTGCAGAAAGTTATTTTCCTGAACGAATAATGGCTGTCAATTGTATTTTTTCAAATATACCTTTACCTACTTTGATTATTTATTTTATGAGGCTCAAAATTTTCTTTTCACTCAATCCCACGAGTGCTGCTGTTGTCCTCACCTTTCTCAAATACGAGCACTCAGTTACGGTAGTGGCGAGAATGTGCCGTTGAATTGTGTTCCACTATATTGTTTGTTGTACTTCCCTTCCATTTGCTTTGTTTTCACCTTTACTATTTATACAGTTCCGTTTCCCTTTGTTTGGGCGCCTATATGAACTCTAATTTTGGAATCCTACTAAATTCAATTCACCGCATAAAGTTACGATACAATTATTTTTTTTGGAAATTGAAATGCTCTTTCTCTACGAGTATGACCATATAAACATACATACATACATATACTCGTATACTCACGTGCATACGTACATAAATAATTGAATTCAATAGAATTTCTGCTATTCATCGGACGTGAGGAGAGTTTTATTTTTCATTTACTACGATTCTAAAAATTCTATATATACATATGTATATGTATATACATATTCACATTCGTACACGAGAGCAGATTTGCTATTATATCAGGAAGTGTATAGGTTTCCTGTTAGAACACAAAGTATTTTTCATTTGATTTGAAATTTTAGAATTGGTTAAAAACGCGCAAAAATTATTATATTTTTAGTTGTACCAAAGAATTAGCAATAACTAATTGGAACTAATGAAAGATATTTCTTCACTCAATCCCTCTCTGCTACACTCTACAAATGCTGAAGCGACAGCTTTCCAAGCTGGATGATTCGTGTTTATCGACGACATGACTTAGCCTGGATCTTAAATCCTTATTGGAATATGTTTATATGTATATAGGTATATATCTATATTTATCATTTCCACACTGTAAAATCTCTCTTCAAAAATTTATGAGATTTTCTTCAAAAATCTAATTTTAAAATGAAAAGACTTAATGGTAGCTTGGCTGTCAGAATATATTATAGTACAGTATGGTATACCAGGAGTGTTAGTTGAAATTTACCGGTTTTATCAAAGGAATCTCAAAATTTTTTTATTCAAAGTATTGACTATTGGTTTCTACACATTTCGCCCATCTCTCAGGCAAATTATGGATACCATTTCAAAAAAACTTTTTCTCTTTCGAGGCAAGCCATTCGACGAGCCATTTTTCGACTTCTTCAAAATTAGCGAAGCACTGCTCTACAAGGGAGTGTCCCATCGATGCGAAAAGGTGATAGTCGGACGGGGCGAGGTCTGGAGAGTACGACGGGTGCGATAATATTTCCCAATTAAGTGTTTTTAATGTGTCTTTCACCAGTTTTGCGGTATGAGACGGCGCGTTGTCATGTTGCAAGATAACTTTGCCATGTCTTCGGGCCCATTCCGACCGTTTTTCGATCAACGCATGATTCAAATTGATCATTTGTTGTCGGTAGTGATCCATGTTCACCGTTTCACCAGGTTTTAACAACTCGTAGTACACCACACCACACTGGTCCCACCAAACACAGAGCATTGTCTTACGGCCAAAACGATTTGGCCTTGCAGTCGATGGGCCAGCTTCACCAGGGGAAAGCCATGATTTTTTTCGCTTCGGGTTCTCAAAATAAATCCATTTTTCGTCCCCCGTGACAATTCGATGTAGAAAAGATTTCCTTTCGAATCGTTGAAGCAGCATTTCACAAACGGTTTTTCTATTTTCCATTTGTCTATCGTTCAGCTGGTGTGGCACCCATTTTCCATACTTCTGAATCTTTCCCATGGCTTTTAAACGTTGGCAAATTGCTCCTCGAGTCACATGTAGTGTTTCTGCCAATTTTTGTTGCGATTGGGTTGGATCAATATGCAATTCCTCGTCTTCGAACTTTTTCGCTGCACCAGGATGTTCATTGTCTGTCAAATCGAAGTCTCCACTTTTAAATTTACGAAACCATGTCTCACATGTTCTAATCACTGTTCACCATAAGTTTCTACCAACTTCAGCTGCTTTTTTCTTTTGATGAAATAAGAAAAGCAACGAATGCCGCAAATGCAATTTACTTGGAACGAAACTCGACATATTCACTGAGGTAAACAAATATGACGCTATTATTTTGGTGGAATCTGACTTGCGTATTTTTGTAGGTTAATGTCAATAGAAAAAAATTATACACATGCCAAATCATAGAAATTTGTACATATTGCTGGCGACATCTACTAGTACAACCGGTAAACTTCAACTAACACCCCTGGTACAGTTGAATAACATGAAGCCGCTTCCATTAATACAGTTAGTTCAGCTTGAAAGACGCTGCAGTGACCGGGAAGTCTCTTGCTCAAGTCGTTTGCAAGTGGTTTAGAGTGAACTCCGTATCCTTGCCATCGAGTTTTGTCCCGTCAACGTTTTCCCTTTCGTTCTTTTCGAGGTTTTTGTTTTTTTTTGAGGAGAAAGTGTTGTCAAAACAGAAAATAGCAGTAGTAAAGTTCACCTCTTCCGAGAATGGTGTGGAATTCAGTACTCGGGCGTGCCCTGTGCGGTATCTCCGTAATTGATTTTGGTCTTATGGTGTTGCAGCTTGTCTGTAATTTCCTATGCAGATTGGTTGGGAGGAAATTAAGTAGACTTAAGGGGAATATGAAAAATACGAATCTTCTTTATTTGATCTGCCACTTTATTTAAACAACTTTGAAATTGTTAAATTCATATTTTAAATTGTTTTATTATATTATATACATTGTTTATTGTTTATAATTTTTTGAATGAGCCCAACTTCAAATTTATTCAAGCTAAACTTATAAAAAAAGTATGGAAATTTTAAAGAGGATCGGCGGCCGCGTACTGCTATTCGGAAGGGCAGGGTTCGAGTTCTGGTCCGTCCAACATCCAAAAATTTATAGAAAAATGATTTAAATAAAAAATCAAGCTACATTTTCTAATTGCGGTCGCCCCTCTACAGGGAATGTCAATCCCTTCGAGTGTACTTCTGACATGAAATAAAGCCTGCTCATAAAAATTGTTGGAAAACATCAAGACACAGACCACAAACTTTAGAAGCAGCTCGGTCAAAAGCGCCAATTATATATATATTATATATATGTATATGAGGGAACCTCCAAAATAGTTTTTACTTATAGTAATTTTTTTTAAGTACAAATTCAATTTAAGCATTTTTCTTTAAACATAGGTATATACATACGTGTATATTATATTTATATACATATTTTTAATACAGTTCACCATCATCATTGTTGCCCGCGAAACCTACAATGTTTCGTTACGGGAGACTACTGGTCGACTAACAGTAGATTGTGCTTTCATCACCAAACAACAAACACAAACAAGTAGTTGTCGGCACTTCAATAGGCAAATCGTACTCTCGGCGCCAACTTCAATAACAAAAAAGCTGCAGTGCGCACACTCAACACAGCTTTGGTTTGTAAAATGAGGTGACATTGGTGAAAAAACACGTGCGAAGGACTTAATCGCTTGGAAAACCTATGAGCAGTCAAGTTATTTCAGTTCCGTCTCGGTTTCTCAAAGGATACGTTGTCTGCAGCAAACGGTGATTACGGCTTAAATTGTTTGGAGCTCCCGACGTGTACTGGCGCTGTACATATGTGAGTCGGTATGGAGTGCATATGAATATTAAATATTAAATGAGGTGAAATTAAATGGTCACAGTGAGTGCGTGGTTTCCGGCTGATAAGTATTCAAGCAAAAATTCATTGTGCAGCAGTACGAGCAACCGACAACAAAAACTCGAAATAATTTGTGTGCGTAATTTGTTCACCTTATTCGAATTGTCGTCGTTCGTTTCTGTCAACGAGAGCGATGTTTTTGTTGGACGGCATGCATAGTTCAAGTTCAAAGCTAAAAGTGTTCGCGTAATCTGATTATCTCCGAAAAAGTCCGGTTGCAACTCGCTTAGTGTATAACCGTTTATGTACGAGTTCGTTTCTTGGTGATTTTCGCGTGTGACGCGCTTCGCCTAGGTTCGTGTCCAACACATTTCCCAAATTAACATATCAATTAGCCCCGTACACATCGTGTAACGCAAATTCATGCACACTTCGTTCCTTTGGCAGCAAGCTTGAACGGCCACTAGGCGCAGCATTAACCACAACAAAGCTGTCTTCACGTTGAATTGTGTGGATGTCAGCTAATTTGGTCTTGCATGTCAACATCTCAGACTCGCAAGGTAGGTGCCGCTGGTCATGGTGTTATATACCCTTTTTCCTCACATTTACATTAAAATTTCTGAGTGCGCTATGTTAGGTCCTATTTAACAGGCTGGGGTAACCATATTTTTTGCCTCTTTTATTTCCACACACATCGAAACACTTTCACGCATGTTGAGTATACTTTGTTGGAAAGTGAGATCATTGCCATCAGCTAACGTCATTCAGAAAATACACAACTTCGACGTTGGTCCTCCTTAACATAATGTTGACCTAAATGTTTGTATGGTTAACAAAAAAAAAAGCCTTAAACCGGCCAATGCGGACGGTAATTAGTGCTTTTCTTAGGTGTCGGATTTGGCTGTGAGGACGATTTAAAAAAATTTGTACACTAATTGCAGATATAAAATTTTCTGATGTGACAGTGAGGCACTTTAATTAGGTATTTGTCGTATTCACGATACGATTGATTGGGCCTACTACGAGTATTTTGTATTTTTGATATTTTTGATAATTTCTGTAAATCTACAACGTGCGTAAAGTACCAAATACTCAATTTAACAAATATACAGTGGCAAAAACTTGCAGTATTGTCGGAATGAAATCGAAAAAATTGAAATTAGTTCACACATCCACAAAATTTATTTATGTACTGATTTTTTTTTTATGGTTTCAACACATTTCTACTATTTATTAATTTTAACCAAAATTGTTTCATATTTATTTTTAATCTTTTTTAAATATTTTTTATGCTCAGTATGTGTCAGTGCAAATTGGAAAATATTACGAATAGTGGAATATGTGTTTTCGCCTGAAATTTAAACGCAAATTTGAAGTGACAAATTAAATCTGTGATATTGTGATTAAAAGCAATGAGCAGCTCCGGCTGAGAAAAGGAGGAATCAGAATATAGAGAATTAGGCGTAAGTTTATTAAGAAATACCGTTTTAATCGATGAAGGTAAATAATATGTTAAATGGCATTCAAAAAAACGTGCAAAACTAAATATATCCACACAATGGTAACAGGCTTCGGTAACAAATACAAAAGATGAGCTAAGCTAAATAAATTTTTTCAGATATTGCTACGAAAAAAAACTGTATTTTTAACAATTGCTAAATTTACATGAGTTATGTTTATCAAAAAAAAAAATTTATTATTCGAATAATAATGAACTGCTGGTAAATCAATGTATTCAAGAGCGACGTACATTTACTAATAGTTAAATAATAATTATTACTAGGGAACAAGTGCAGAATACAGACCATTAAGGTAGAACAAAATACAGACTTGGCCAAAAGTATTAGGCACCCCACTGATTACTGAATTTTTTGTTTTAACAAGTGAAGTAATGAAGTTTTATTAGCAAAACAGTGAAAATACAATAAATTAGTGATAATAACATTAATATTTAGTAGGTCCACCCTTCGATTTAATAACGGCAGCAATTCTCTTAGGCATGCTGCGTACAAGCTTTGCACATTCGTCCGCACTTATAGCGTACCACTCGTTAATTAGGGTATTCTTTAAGGCAGTTTTTGATGTTATACTGTGTTCCTTAATCTTGCGTTTTAAAATAGCCCACATGTGCTCAATAGGATTAAGATCTGGAGACTGTGGAGGCCAATCTAACAAAACAATGTTGTTGTTATCGTAGTCGCTGATTTGTGACAAGGAGCATTGTCTTGCTGAAATTGAACTCCGTCTAAATTAGTATCGCCAAAAATGCGCGCTAAGCAGAAGAACACCTTCTAATACATTTACGTACTTTTGACTGTCCATGCGACCCTCGCAAATGAACATTTCGCCGACACCATCAGCAGCTATGAAGACCCAGATCACAATGCTGCCTCCTCCATGCTTAACAGTGGGTAACACGCAATCTGGATGATATTCTTCCCCAACCCGTCGCCTCACGAACGTCACACCAGGTGTTCTGTAGAAAAGAAAAAATAATGTTATCATAAGATTTGTATTATGTCGTCAAAATTGCTCTAGGCTTAGAAGCTACGGCTATTAATACTTTAGGACGATCTTTACTAAGCTTACCTCGAAGTTTGATTCATCAGACCACAGACCATTCGACCAATCTTCTTCCGTGAAATGTTGGTATCGGCGAGCCCATTCCAAACGATTTTTCCTATTCTTTTCTGAGAGCCACGGCTTCTTTCGGGCTTTACAACCTTTTAAACCTGCTTCCAGAAGTCTTCTTCCAGCTGTTCGAGCACTAACTGGATTACTAAATTCATCCGAAAAGGCAACTGCAAAAGCAGAAGAAAATTTTTTGCGATCCTTGAGACACTCGCGTATAAGTATTCGGTCTTCTCGTCTTTTGGCGAAGGGTGTAAAAAAGTGGGTGTGGTCAGTACTGTTTACTTGATTTTAATGATATAAATTTTTTTTTGGGCAAACTTTTATTTTTATTTTTAAAAAGTTGCACACCGTATTTTTAAAAACTTGGTACCGTTGGAAAGGTAAGTAAAATTAATATTTTTTTATGTCCAAATATTAATACTTTGTGAAGATAAATTTTGAGAAATTCCTGTGAAAAAATTACTATTTTTTTTTTAGAAAATCTATTTTTTATTAAAATTTTGTCGTATTAACCATAACCGAAACCACCAGAAATAAAAGGAGCATAAAAATACCTTTAATTTGATATATAACATGTAATAACAATTCTCTTAAATAATAGCATATTCGCGGAACGTAGCAACCGGAAAATGATTATAAAATTGAATTAAATTAGTACAAAAATAATGATACTTCAATAAGACCATAAACTAATAAAATTTTGGCGGATTTCGATCATTAAAATTACCCTAAGCTTCGCCTTGCACAGTATTCTGAAACTCGTTTGTAAGTTGGCGCTTTGGATTGCAACCCTGGGCCGAACCAATACCGGCTTCGCCTTGCACAGTATTACAGTAGACAAATTTACGAATATGAGTATGGTTAGTGCTCGTTAAGTGCATAATTAAAACAAAATTTTTCGACAAATTAAAGGTGTTTTTATGTTCTTTTTAATTAATATTCTTTTATGTTTGATTTATTACACAAAATTTTAAGAAAAACTAATTTTTTCCAAATTTATCTTCGAAGTATCAAGACATTTTGAGATATGGCGTTTTATAATTTTCGAAAATTTCCTCTACGCCCTCCCATTACTATGAAAATAAAAGTTTGTTCTACCTTAACGGTCTGTATTGGCACCATATGACAAGGAAGTAGATGCTAATTTTCATACATATATTATATAATTTTTTCTCTTGCCCTTTTATTTGAGGTTTCTCTTAACAATATATTTCTTTTCCAACGGGTCGTATCAGTAATATTTTAAATTTGATTGTCAAAGTAAATGCTGGGAAAATATGCCGAGTCCTCTTTCTAACGCCACCAAGCGCTATCCAATTACACTAAAGACATCTATTGAAAAAATAATGGATGACTTTTTACTAGACCTAAAATTTTTACATGTGGCATTTCACCAACAAAACAAAAATCAGCTTCCATTAAATATAAGTACATTTCCACCAAAACTCCTTAACATACATATGTACATAATACATACCTATATTCATTTTCCTTATGCCTGAATCAATCGGCTTACCTGAACTTTACCCTGAAGTCACTTGCCAATTTTCGAATTACCTGAAAATTATTTCAAGTTCAATTTTATTCCCTCACTTTAATGCATGCGTGAATAAGTAAATATTTAAAAAACGAAAACAAATTTGTTTAAATTAAATAATTTTTCCATGCTATGCGAGGGTAGCCAAAGCCAAGTTAAGCGAGTCAATCAACTGATTATTATGGTGAGTGCATCTAAATTTTTAATTTATCTATTCGTTGTTGTTGGTTATGAAAACTGATATACAAAAGTGTGTATGTATTTTAAAATATTGTACATACATACCTATACATATGTACAAGTGTAATCATTACATCAATACGTAATAAGTAAATATATGCACACATTAAGGGATGAGATGTGAAAAGTGTAGATTGTTTACCAACATAACAGGAAGGCGGTAATTCAATCAATAATATTGACATACATTTTTGAATGTTCTCCCCATTGCGACTGCTCTATTTACGACAGTTGTTTTTCAATGCTTTTGATCTCTTCAAATCTACGAATTATAAGCATAGTAACCACACAAGGGGGTGAATGTATTTTTGTACGCTACATATTTACACACTTCTGTTTTATAAATAGAAATACATACATATGTATATACTCGTATTGAGCTCATGATTTTAAAAATGGTATAAGTCAAAAATTTTAAAAATCTAGTTTATCAGTTATTTCATATCAAATCCGAATAAAATAACATAATCCGAAGAGATTAACAGTATGCCATGAACTTTGGCAAAATAATTAGTAATTTTGTCATGTCTTCAAATAGCGGTTCAAGTATGATCAAGTAATCCTTTTAATGTAAAAACGTACTATCTATAGTTAATAACTACCAAGCAATGGAAACGAATAAGACTAATATCGTCTCCAGATGTATCACTTCATACTTTTAAAGTGAATTGGGAACCCTTACAAATGGAGGAAAGCAACATGAAATCAAGAAAGAGGACACGAAATCAACAATTATGCACAAAATATAAAAAAAGTTTATTTCTAAAAAAACCGAAAAAAACACGCTTTCAACTTAAGACACTAGTATATAAAAAATACTTGTATAATTGAGAGAAAAGCGTAGGGCGCTTTGGGCCATAATTTTCATATATCGAGCGTGTTTTTTAGATTTCTTAAAATATATTTATTTTATTTTTTTTTGTTGTATTTCTTCCAGATGTTAAAATAATAGTTTTCGGTAAAATAATCATTTAACTGTGACGCGATTCCAATATGAAATATTTAAAATGCGAATCGTTGCATACATCGTGGCGTTGCAATTAACAAAATACTCCAAGAAACAGGGTAATATGTAGAGTGCATTCAGTATTTAAAAGAAACTGCATGTACAATAGATGTCGCCAAGTTGAAATTAATTAGTCCAAAGGAGAGTTAAAAACTGACAGACCGACAGACATACAAGTGAAGCTAATAAAAGCGTGTTAATGAAGACAAATAATGGAGAGGAATGTAAAACAAAAGATTCTAAAAATACAATGGATCAGTTTTCAAAAAAATCCTCAATAAAAGATGCTTTATAAAACTTCCTTGGATGAAAATTCCGAAATCAAAGTAGTAGACATCTCAGCTAAAAGAGGAAGACCTAGAATATACGAAAATTTGTATTTGTTTCCATTACACACAACCATTAATTAGACCAATAATAGAAGAAAAACGTAAATATATAATGGATTTACCACCCTATATTCCACCAATTTTCCACAAACACTTTATTTCCCTAAATACTAATAAATAATTTACTTGGTTACAATCAAATGAGTTTGAATAAAATTTTAATTACTAATAAAAATGTTTCCTTGATGGTGTCATTCAGTTAATTTTGAAAGTGATATAAGTCATTTCAACATTTCAACACCACATTTCTTTTTAAATTTCCCAATCATAATAAATACTAGTTTGTTGGCATTTTGTGTTAATGTCGAAAAATCATATGTATTTCATTAAACAAAAATATTTTTTTTGATCCTTTAAAAAGCTAAACTCTAAATATCTCGAAACAAGGAAAATATGACTTATACCACTTTCAAAATCAAGGGCTCATATACTCTTAGGTACCATAATTTAAACTGTTAATTTATGTACCAAAAATAGAAGTATGTTTGAAAATTATAGAGTTTAATTCACACATACAACAAAATTTTAGCTTCGACATAGTTTCGATGTATTTACAAACATGCATACATACACGTATGTCGGTCTTATGGATATTAATGTTGACAACAAAACAGTGGAAGAAAAATCACATGACACAAAACATAATTAAATTCATTAACAAAATCTATGGGGAATAATGGAGTTAAGTAAAACTATACATATGCATACATATGCATTTACATGTGGAGGAATATTATGATTAAATGCCAACGGGATGCAAAGCAAGCGAACCTCTCAAATCTCATCAAATTTTTTCATTACAATATGAAATTATTTATTTTCGCGTAATTATAATAATATATTCAAACATACAAATGTTTGGATAAATGTGATTTTAACTAATGGTTTTAACTAATACTCTATTTCTGTCAATAGTAGTAGTAGTAAATTTTTAAAAAAATTTTGAGTTATTTTTGAACACATTAACTAGCTGGCATCCCTTAATCAGCATCGCGTTACTGGTCCCAAAAAAGTATCAAATTTCAGATCAGGTGTTTAGCAAGCCACAAAATAACTACATATATAAATAATTTGTTGTTTACATATTTTTTTTGTAAAAGTTCTTCAAAAATTAAAGGAAAACATAAAATTGACACAATTTTAAAATTTCAAATTTCTTTTTCAAGTGCTTGCTATTGAAAAGTCATTCATCTTGCGACAAAAACTTAAAGAAAACTTTTGAAATTAATAAATAATTGCGTTGTTTATATAACTATTGCGTATTATGTTTAAATTTTGTTAATAAACTTCGGGATTATCACTGATTTGTAATTCTGAAAATATATTTTTGTCACACTTGTGAATGTATGAACATAAATTTGATATAGTATGTGGATCGATTTGTGAAGATTTTGATTTGTACATATATTTTAAACAATTTATTAAAAAAAACAGAACTGAAACTTAGAAATAATACTTTCAACGTTTATAATAATAATAAGCAGATGTTATTCACTTTACTACATACTATTGAATATGTTCAAGCAAGCATATGCCTGTATGTGTGTATATACACGTATGCACATTTATTATATCCATACGATGTAATTTTGTTTTACTAACAAGTTTTAGGGGAAACAAGTTCATGGATCGGTTATGTTAAGCTATGTAGTAACAGCAAAGTAAGCTGTTATTCAAATAGGTAGGTTCACCCTCTTCGATCCCCTGAGGAATTTCTTTGAGGCATTTAATTTGAATCTATTACAAAATCACAGTTATCGCTTTCTCATCATACTTTTAAGGCTTCTACAGCTCTTCCCAAAAGGCTGGGTGCTCCTTTTTTACTGTTTCTCACTACATCGAAATTGGCCCGTCTTTACTTAAAATGTGCTTCGTCTATTTTTATTGTGTTAATTTTGGCCGCGGTAGCCGAGTGGTTAGCATTGCGTACTGCCATTCGGAAGGCTCGGGTTCATATCCTGGTGCCACCAACATCCACAAAAAAAAAAGTTATGGAAAATTAATTTAAATAAAAAATTAAGTAAAATTTTCTAATTGCGGTCGCCCCTCAGCAGGGAATGTCCACCCCTCCGAGTGTATTTCGGACATGAAATAAAGGCTCCTCGTAAAAAAAAACAAACCATCAGCCGTTCGGAGGCGGCTTAGTATAAACTGTAGGTCCCTCCATTTGTTGGAAAAACATCAAGACGCAAAACCACAAATTGGAGGAGGAGCTCGGCCGAAAATCGCTTCAGCGGTTACAAAGCGTCAATTATATATTATATATAATTTTGAGTTACCTTTTCCGATCCCATTTGTGCTATATTTGTCCTGAACTTATGCAAATCCAAATATTGGATCTCCTTAATGCGGTCTACGATAATCTTTGAGTTTCATCTTACACTTAGGAAAAGTTTCCTTGGTTGCCTTATAGTTTACCTCAATTTTTCTGTTCTACTATTGTTCTATGGTTCTACTATCCTCTTTTCAACCTCTTGTCTTATATTAAGCCAAAAAACTTTTCCTTGATATAAACTTCTTCTCGGTGTTTTAGTAAAATCTTGTCCAGGAGCTTGAGATGACAATAAATCCCAATGAACAGTCCAGTTAACTACTCTTCCGTAGTAAAAATCTTGCGGGAACTTGCTCTTATACGCTGCAAAGATGTCACTGGAGTAGTTCATAAGTTTATCACCTCCTAAATTTAAAATGAACTCCATTCCAGTTCATCATAAGTTTTAATAATAAAAATAGTAAATTTTTGCCTGGTCACTTTAACGAAAACACTGATAACAAGTCAATTTGTTTGTTCAGTTTTTTAAATCTAAAAACCCTTTTGTTGTACAATTTCATAAAAATGGAAACATACATTTGGTAGAAAACTAACGAGGTATAGTTAAACCCTCTGCTATTCTAAAATTATTTCAATCGCTTATCACAATTCATTTGCCACATTCAAACTTTTCAATTACATCACCTTGCCAACATGAGTTCATTAAAGAAAAATCTACGAATTTGAATTTTCTTTAGTTCACTTCTTATACCACTGATGCGTTCCAAGATAACACAAGTGTTGATGTATGGTAATATATGTATACCGCTTTGAGAAAAACTTTTGACTAATTGTGCCGATCATTACTAATCCAGAATCTTGACTTATCGGGTTTTCAACACAAAATTTTACAATGAGCCTCTTCATACCTCGGTATGATCAAACTCACAGAGAAGTGCTTAAAAATTTCATTTCAGTTTCCATTAGAGTTTCTTTGATGCCGATACTGTTTTCACTATTAATAAATTATATTTCTTTTGAGAATAAATTACTAAAGCTTTGTGTACAACATTATCAATTCCTCTTTTGGAATATAGCTGGATGAATTGGTATCGAATCTACTCTGATTGGTTAGAATCTATTCAAAAACAATTTGTCATTTTTGCCTTGAGATATTTACATTGGGATTCTCAATATAATCATCCTCCCTATTCCAGTCGTCTGAAACTTATTAACCTCCCCACTTAGATTCAAGTACAGACATTTTTGACCCTTGCTTCTAAAAACATGTAAACCAATTTTGAATATTTAGTGTAGTTTTAAAGCTGGAGTATTCTTATCCATCCGAACCACATGACCTAGCCAGCGTAGCCGCTGCTTCTTGATTCTCTTAACTACGTCAATGTCGCCGTATATCTCATACAGCTCATCATTTGCCATTACCAACTTGTAGAGGACCATAAATCTTACGCAAAACCTTTCTCTTGAAAACTCCTAACGCCGACTCATCACATATTGATATCGTCCACGTTTCTGCGCCATATAGTAGGACGGGCATGATGAACAACTTGTAGAGTTTGGTTTTCGTTCGCCGGGAGAGGACTTTACTTTTCAACTAGCACCTGTTGGCAAGAGTGATTCTGCGTTGAATTTCCAGGCTGACATTGTTGTTGGTGTTAAAACTGGTTCCAAGATAGAGGAAATTATCTACGACTTCAAAGTTATGGTTGTCAACAGTGACTTGGGAGCCGAGCTGTACTCTCTTATCGAAGATTGTGCAATGTATTAAGGACCCAAAAAAATAAATTGTTTTCGATCTGTAATTCGGCTGAACGGTAATAACAAACATTGCAAGTAAAAGGAGCTAAGTGCAAGTTGCTGAGAGTGGTTTTGACACCACAAAGTTTTTATATTAGGTCAAGTAAAAAGTTCGTTCTGATTTTTTATTGATTTTTCAAAATATGATAACTTTGGGTACATTTGTCCGATTTAGATCAAATATGCGCCGTTTTGTTCGTAAACTTGTTGCCAACTTCATTATACACCTCTCGTAGTAGGCTGCGTCCTTATTGGCAAAAAACTCGGAGAGCAAATTTTCACAGGCCTCTCTTTAGGCCAACTTCTCACCATTAAGCGCGTTCGCCATGGACAAGAAAATATGGTAATCACTTGGTGCCAGGTCCGGACTATAAGGTGGGTGCATTAGGACCTCCCATCCGAGCTCCTGGAGCTTCTGGCGTGTCACCAAAGACGTGTGTGGCCTGGCGTTGTCCTGATGGAACACAATTCGGCCTCTGTTGATCAAAGATGGCTTCTTCTGGATGAGTGTTGCCATCAAGCGGTCCAGTTGTTGGCAGTAGAGTGCCGAATTGCACGTTTAGCCATAGAGGAGCAGCTCGTAGTAGATGATTCCTTGCCAATCCCACCAAACACATAGCAAAATCTTCCTGGCCTACCGTCTATAAGAGCTGCTTTTAAATTTAAAAGCCTTCATGTAGTATAAGCAATGGTATTAGGCTACCCGTCAATTAAGTTGCGGATATCAGCTACTATATATAGGTATATTTATTTACACACACATATATGTACATAATATGCGCTTGGTAGTATTTTCTAATATACAGTCAAACCTGGATAAGCTAGAGTTCAAGGGAGTACAATCTCATTCTCGCTTATAGAGGTTTCTAACTAACCTGGGTTTCTCACTGATGCAGGTAAATGGTTAGCGTTTTTCTTTTATAGAGGTACGCAGCAATGGCATGCCAAAAATTCATGCACTAAGTAATTTTATTTTATTTATTGTAGTAAACTCGTTTGATTTTTCTTTCAAAAAAAGGTCCATCTATGGGAATATTCATATCGAGAGTTTGTTTTATACATTTCAAAAGGCACTTTTCGATATTGGGAAATTCACAAACACTAGTCCTCTTAATATTTCCATGTCCAACATTTCGATTGATTGACCCAATACTTTATGAGCGCTCGTCAAAGATGGACACCAGCAAAGAGGAAATTCGCTATATTTAACAATTTTTCTTCGATCAAGGCGAAAAAGCAGCCAAAGCGGCTGAAAAAATTAATTTAGTTTATGGCCCCGATACTGTAAACGAACGTGTAGCACAAAAGTGGTTTGCTAGGTTCCGTTCCGGTAATTTCGATGTCAAAGATGCACCACACGTCGGGAGGCCTGTCTTCGAAAATTGCGATAAAATCATGGAAATAGTGGAAACAGACCGTCATGTGAGCACTTATTTAATTGCTGAGGAACTAAAGATAAGCCAGAAAACCGTTTGAAACCATTTGCATAAAAATACCGAACGAACTTTTTACTTGACCTAATATATTAATAATATAAGTAGCGGGCGATCCATGAGGGAAAATCGACTTTCTCTTACAGAGGTTTCTATTTCTCGCTAATAGAGGTTTTGGGAGCTTAAAATTACGCGTCCTGGTTATTACTCTCATTTATAAAGTTTTCTCGCTTAACCAGTTCTTACTTACCCAGGTTTGACTGTATTTAGGCAGGAATATAAAATTTCTTGATTGTAAAGTTTTCTGTTAAACATCAGCATCCTTGACGAAAAGTGCAAATGTGTTATGCATGTATGTAACTGTGTAAATATACATATGAATGTATGTGCACATATTTCATTCAACAGTTCATGTTTATTTGTTCAAATGTTGGCATGAAGTACATAGTATAAGCAGCACCCACATAAATACATACATAACGTACATATGTATGTACCATACATTCTTACTTTTCCCACATTGTGTTTGAATTGTAGTTTCTTTATAGGTACAATGTGTTTACATTACCGTTGGGTAGAAAAAAGTTTTTGTGGTTTGGCAATGAGCACCAAAGGTTTTGTGGCCTCGACCAAAAAAGACATGTAGGTACATTTATATGTACATATATGAGTATACACGTATGTGCATGTGGTGGTAGTAACATTTGCCTACTTACCATACATACCTACATATATGACAGCAGGTCTCATCTT
Organism: Ceratitis rosa; assembly: GCA_037013455.1. Taxonomy (NCBI): domain Eukaryota; kingdom Metazoa; phylum Arthropoda; class Insecta; order Diptera; family Tephritidae; genus Ceratitis; species Ceratitis rosa. The sequence continues at coordinate 17,616,231 of JAWMAG010000005.1, forward strand.
ATGAGCGAAGCAGTCATCATTCGATGTCATGGCAATGATATAAATGCGGTTTGGGCAGATGAAGGAAATTTATGAGATGCTTTACTTAGTGGATACTCCATAAATATCATTTGCATATATATTTTATAAATGATCATACTCGTAAAACTATGTATGTGTGTATATTGTTCAAAAGGCCTCATGTTGTATTTATTTTGCATTGAAATAACACAATAGTAAAGCCGGTCCTTTGAAAGAAACGTGGTCCCTCCATTTGTTGGAAAAACATCAAGACGCAAAACCACAAATTGGAGCAGAAGCTCGGCTGAAAATCGCTTCAGCGGTTGCAAAACGCCAATTATATATAATATAAGTGTCCAAGAAAGGTATCGAAAATAATGAGGAACCATTTACTTTACATCAAGGAAAGATGTTCCAGTCCAAAATTTTAAGAATATGAACACCTTTCTTTTGTCTTAAATAAGAATTTTCTTCGTTTTCGGTCATCTTTGGAGGGTAAGCATCTATCTAAGGTTTAGGGGGTGGGAGAGAGAGAATGTGTAGGAGTAGGAAAGGTGATGATTATTAATACCATTGAATTCATTCATAGAGCTTTTTAGCTTTAGAAAATCAAAACAAATACCAAAAATTTTGGTGAATTTCATACGTGTAAGTTTCGATTTATTCAAATTATAATTTCAAGAAAACATTTTTTTTATTCAATTACATTTTTTTTTAATTAGCATTTAACATAATAAGAGAAAAATGTAGCAAATAAAAAAAGTCAAAAAGAATGATTTAAACTTCTGCAAAAAAATAACTTATCTGCATCTGTTAAGAAAATTTTATTTCGTGGTTGCTGTTATTTAACAGCGTGTTGAATTCCTTTCTCGCGATTTTTCAGAAGTTGCCAACGAACTTATAAGTGGTGCCATGAATTTGCACCTTCTCATTATTATAAGTTCCCTGCTTAACAGCTGATTGAATGAAATGCGCAAATGATCCACTTGAAATAATATTCAGACCTCTCGAAACTTTCTTTATAATCATTCTATTTCAATTGGCCTTGCGATGTTAATAAATGTTCGTGGAAAATTTTGACCAAAAAATCGAAAGTAATAAGCTATCATATACAGCCTTAGCCAAAAGTATTAGGCACCTACTAATTACTGAATTTTTTGTTTTAACAAGTGAAGTAATGAAGTTTTATTAGTAAAACAGTGAAAATACTATGATAATAACATTACTATTTAGTAGGTCCACCCGTCGATTTAATAACGACAGCAATTTTCTTAGGCACTTATAGCGTACCACTCGTTGATCAAGGCATTCTTTAAGGCAGTTTTTGATGTTATACTGTGTTCCTTAATCTTGCGTTTTAAAATAGCCCACATGTGCTCAATGGGATTAAGATCTGGAGACTGTGTAGGCCAATCTAACAAAACAATGCTGTTATCTCTAAACCAACGAATCGTTGTCGCTGATTTGTGACAAGGAGCATTGTCTTGCTCAAATTGAACCCTGTCTAAATTAGTATCGCCGAAAATGCGCGTTAACGAAGGCAGAAGAACAGCTTCTAATACATTTATGTACTTTTAACTGTCCATGCGACCTGCGCAAACGAACATTTCGCTTGCCAACCCGTCGGCGCACGATCGTCAGACCAGGTGTTCCCAATATCTGTAGAAAAGAAAAAATAATGTTTTCATAAGATTTGTATTATGGTTTCAAAAATGCTCTAGGGTAAGAAGCTATGGCTGTTAATACTTTAAGACGATCTTAACTAAGCTTACCTCAAAGTTTGATTCATCAGACCACAGAACATTCGACCAATCTTCTTCCGTGAAAAGTTGGTATTGGCGAGCCCATTCCAACAATTTTTCTTATTCTTTTCTGAGAGCCACGGCTTATTTCGGGCTTTGCATCCTTTTGAACCTGCTTTCAGAAGACTTCTTCCAGCTGTTCGAGCACTAACTGGTTTACTAAATTCATCCGAAAGGGCTGCAAGGGCAGAAGAAGATTTTTTGCAATCCTTGAGAGACTCGCGTATAAGTATTCGGTCTTCTCGTTTACTGGTTAGACGATTTCTTCCACTTTTTGATTTATTATTGTGGGATTTCGTCTCCACAAATCGCTTGATAGCACATTGGATCGCGCATCGCGAACATCCCACCAAATTGGCAATCTCAACCTGAGACTTACCTCCTTCACTTAGAACTTGAATTCTAACTCTATCATCGTAACTAATTTCACTTTTTTTAGGCATTTCGGTAAATGTGAACTGTTTTTATAAGATTGGTAACTTTTTACTAAATGTAATTTACACTTTCACTTTCAAATTTTAAATGCGAAAATATTTTATGAATTTCTTAAAAATGACAATTTTTAGGTTTAGCTTACCCAGAGTGCTATGACTTTTAATATTACACAATTTATTCGTTTAATCAACAGTTAAACACCCATGTAAGACATTTACAAAAAGAAGTGGTAACTTTGATAGCCACACCTGAGAATACTTGTATTTTAGTGGGGTGCCTAATACTTTTGGCCAAGGCTGTACATATGTATCAAGGGATGGTAGTAAAAATATTTCAGGGAGGTATGGAACATCGGCAGGGAATGTCCACCTCTCCGACTGTATTTCTGACAGGAATTAAGGGCTCCTCATGAAAAAACCATCAGCCGTTCGGAGGCGTCTTAGTATAAACTGAACCATTTGGGAGGACCATTTGTTGGAAAAACATCAGGACGCAAAACCACAAATTGGAGCAGGAGCTCGGCCGAAAATCAAATTTGACACTTACAATGCTTATGGTCTAGTGCGAAAACGAAGTGGCTTGACTTATTTCGATTTTTCGAACAAAAATTTTCTCAGCGATGAGGTACATTTCCCACTCGGGGAAGATGCAAATTAGAAAAATTGTCCCATCAAATAATTGAAAAAAGACCATTAGGTCCAATAAAACTTACTTTCTGGGACGCTCTTTGGTCAGGAGGTGTTATTGTGCCTTACTTCTTTAGAAATGAAAACGGAAATTTGTGGTTTCAACAAGATGGATCCACATGCCACACAACACGAGCGAATATGGCTTTATGATGTAAAAAGTAGCGCCAAAAATCCTCTTTCTTTCTGTTTTTCAACAAATTTTTGAAAACTTTTGGTAAGCACTCTTCGGTGTACCGTTTTGTAGTTACACGCTGACAGCCAGTGGAATAGCAGCTACGATTTTAGATCGGGTGAAGTAAACTGACATCATTACTTTTGCTGCTGATTTTTGTGGCTTAGATTTTACGGATGGGTTTGCTCCTGTACCATGGACTGCTGTTTGGTTTCTGGATCCTATTTATAGAACCAAGATTCGTCACCAGTAACAATTTTACTAAAGTTGCTAGACTGACCTGTTCCGAATTTGTCTAGGAAAAATTGACCAAAATGCACTCGAGCCTCTTTTTGGGCCTCATTTAAAATTCGTGCTACCCATCGAGCAGATTTCTTTGTGTATCCCAGATGATTACTTAATATTCGCGATGCAGCCATGGCATTCAAACACAATTCATTAGCAATTATTTCTTGTGTCAATCGTGGGTCTTCATCAATTTTGGACTTCACCAGAGCAACAGTGACGTCATCAGTGGAAGATTTTGGTCGACCTTCTCGGGGCTCGTCCTCTACGGAAAATTGTCCGGTCTGGAGTCTTCGGAACCAATAAGAAATAGTCTCTAAAGACAGTGCAATCGTTCCATATGCAATTTGACATTCACTGGATGTTTTTATTGGCTGTAAATTACGCCGAAACCCGAAGAGAATCATATGGCGAATTCCTGTTTGCGTTGGTGGTGGAATTTCGTTTGACCTATCCTCCAGCTATATTGCGTTTTCTCGTCTCCATTTTAATCGATCGTTCTAAGATTTGAAAGGAAGACTAACAAAATAATTGCAAAGGATTTGGTATTTTTAGATTTAACAAAAACAAATTGAAAGTCACCAACTGACCGAACTTTTGTTAATCCCCTCGTACTAGCAATTATACACGAGAACGAGTATATACTTGATTTGCTTGTAGATGTTTGATTAGGAGTTTAAAATGGCTGAAAGAAAAAATTTGCTTAAATAATATGACTTCAAATAATTGCATATATCTATGTATGTGTAAAGTTACATGGATCTACATATATTATTTGGCTCACTTTTCGCCTGCAATTGGCGTGTTTTCGTTTCTAAATGGTTTAATCGCAATTTATCAATTGGAAGAAATTCGCACGTCCAACTTTGGAGCAAAAGTTTACACAAAACTTGCCCATGCAGTGAATGCGCAAAAGTTGAGGTTAAACTGAAGTTTTTTGTGAGTATTCAGCAGCACCCCGCAGTGACAAAGTTCCAATGGGGAGAGCAGGCAAACATAAGAAAATGCGACCTCAAACCGGCACATCCAGCATGTCCTTTTAAGGTGATGCGAATGTAAGGGAGACGAGGCGCTTCACTGCGTACGCTCCATTTAAAGATTTATTTAACTTCACCGTACGAATGTCTCGAAAGTTTTCAAGTTTACTTGTGAACAAGTTTCTTAAAATTTATTGGATTCGCTGATGGCTGAAATATTCTGGCAGCGATTCGTGTGACTTTATGGGCTAAGCCCCAGATGAACGCTACGAACATTTTTCCAAAACACTTTCCGTATATTTTTTGCAAGCGCTGAAAATCTGTTTAAACGTGTAATAGTATACATAAGTACTTGTACAACATATGTATTACTGCAACTCTTTTACAGTTCAATTCCATCTGCGCAATTATTAATAAGAATGGAAAGGTAGAAAATGTGACGATTACACTAATATATGTATTTGTATATGCACACGCTCCTACACACACATTTTTTTTATATTAGGTCCAGTAAAAAGTTCGTTCGGTTTTTATCTAAGAGATGGCGTTATTGTCCATAGTACTAGTGTTACGTGTCGCATCATGTCATAATATATGGCGCTGAAAACGTGTTTATTCGCGCTAAAAGTTTGTCTTTGACAATTTTTCGATTGATTGACTCAGTACGTTGTGAGCGCTCGTCAAAGATGGACACCAGCAAAGAGAAAATTCGCTATATTTTACAATTTTTCTTCGATCAAGGCGAAAAAGCACCCAAAGCGACTGAAAAAGTTAATTTAGTTTATGGGCTCGATACTGTAAATGAACGTGTAGCACAAAAATGGTTTGCTAGGTTCCGTTCCGGTAATTTCGATGTCAAAGATGCACCACGCATCGGGAGAACTGTCGTCGAAAATTGCAATAAAATCATGGAAATAGTGGAAACAGACCGTCACGTGAGCACTTTTTTGATTGCTGAAGAACTAAAGATAAGCCAGAAAACCGTTTGGAACCATCTGCAGAACCTTGGATTCAAAAAGAAGCTCGATGTTTGGGTGCCACACGAACTAACGCAAAAAAACACGCGGTGAGCTGGCGGAAACGGTGGCCAAGCCAGGATTGACGGTCAGGAAAGTTTTGCTGTGTGTTTGGTGGGATTGGCAAGGAATCATCTACGAGCTGCTCCCCTATGGTCAAACGCTCAATTCGGCCCTCTACTGCCAACAAAGCAGTTCTGGGAAAAAAATCAAATTTTTGATTTAAAATGCTCAAAAATGCTCTAGTGTTAGTTTAAAATTAAAATTTAAAAAATGTTAAACCGAAAAAATGGGTCTTACATATGTATGTATGTATGTATGTATTATACATAATCAAGCCTGGGCTCCACATACATACATATGTATGCATAAAACGTGTGAGTGTTGCAGGATTATTGGCGCCAAACAGCGAAAACGGCGAATTGTCTGCTTTTGTTTATTCAGTTGACAAATTACACTGAGAGTAGAAGTTCTTCATGCAAATTTAACGATTATTTAAAATGGGAAAACAACAATTTCTTTAACATTGCACCAGAAAGCTTATATCGATGGTGATTTAAAACATGGTGTAGGTGTACTCGTAGGTGTAATAGCGATTTCTCAAAAAAAAAATATTGCTTTAGAATAGGCTTGTAAAACCGTAAAGAGAAATTTATTGCAATAACAAAGAAGTGAACAACAATATTTTTTAACTCGTGTGTCGTTAATTCGATTATATGTATATGTATATGGTTCACAACCATTTTCCGTTGTCTTCGGCAAGCTATTAAGACTAAATCAAATCAGCTGACCCAGCGGACTTCGCCTCGCCTTAATTACATGCCCTTATATTACATTAAGAGTGATAATAAAATATATTTATGTACTCGTATGTATGTATGTAGATTGTTCAAATCTGAATGTGAATTATATGAATGAACTCGATCAGCAGAAAGCAATATGGTAGTAGGTAAGCAAGAACAAATAACAAAGATAGTTTGTCAACATGCGAACGTGGGCAATTCTAATAAAATTACTTAAATTAAACGAAGCGGTTTCAGATAAGAAAAGTTCAAGCAGTCCATACGAACGAAAATAAAAAAAAAATCAAGCAAATTGAACAATAAATAGGATTATTAAGAACCAGTTTCTGCATGTCAATCTAAACGATGAGCTGCCAACAAATTAAATTTCAAGTGAATCGAATCTTAACTAAGATTATGTATCTCGCATGAATCGGTGGTGCCAGAAAGTCTCTTAATAAAGTTGAATTTTATTTCCGTACAGTCGTTATCAATTCGGGAAAAACTATAAATTATTTTCAGCATAAGGGTTTCTTATTCAGCGAGATCGCATATACCTATATATACGTGTATATATGTACTAAAAATTAAACACATGTCTCAATTGGCTACAATATACATATACCTATATTCTCCATAATTCATTGAAATGACAATTGTCATAGCACACGCTATGGAATTGCTCGGCTTCTACGCACGTAAATAGATGCAAGAAAACGGATCCCGTATACGCACGGGCGTGCCTTCCAACAAAGCAAACGAATGATGTCATCTATCGGGTTATGGAGCGAGCCTTGGTCCACTTCTGAAAATTTTTTTATATTAATCCAAACCATAGAAACGATTTTTTTGAATAGATTGGTCCTAGGTACTATTCCTTAAAACAAAAGTAATGTTCCTGCTAAACTAAGCAAAAGGCTACCTACGAGTATGTATCAAATTTCAAGTAAATCGAACTATAAATTAAATTTTTTCGAATAAATCAGTCCCAGGTCCTCTTTTGAGTGTGAAAAATAGACCTACTTAATATGCACATAAAATTTCATTAAAATCGATCAAGCCGTTTCGGAGGAGTATCGTGTCTAACAATGTGACACGAGATTTTTATGTATCCATACCATCTTAAAATTCTTTGTGGACGAAGTCCCGGCAAACTCTAGTAGTCCATATAGTCTATATATGTATTTATACAAAAGCCTTTGCCCTGAATGACTGACGGATCAACCCATAAGCTAAACCACTGATCGTAGTAATCTGAAACTTGGAGGGTGTATTCTGTCTATAAAGTTTGCCTCCAATTTCCCGGGAATAGGTACTGGGACCGATATGGATACTGTTACGATATCAATTCCTTAGCAGAAGTGGTGTCAAGTAGTGAGTGCTTTATAGCAAACGATTTTCACGTTTAATTTTTAAATCGTTTTATTATAATAAAAATTACTAATTTTATAAGTATTCAAAGAAGTTCAAGTATTTTCATACTAAACGCTGTTAGGGACATAAAAAACACTAAACAGATTAACAAAAAAATTTTAACAAAATATATACGATATAATTTAATTAAAAATACAAACTTTATTAAAAGATTATTAGTTTTGACACTGTCAAAAATTAAATTTATTTTCAGCGAGAAAAACCATTGTACGCACCTAAAATAGTAACTACTTATAATTATTTTTGATAAGTTTTTCTCTCATATGTAAGTGTTTCCGTAAGTCAAATCAATTCAATGTTTGCCTTTTTCTCTTTATAGGACTTTTGCTTGATTTATATGGACAATGAGAACTGATAATTTTTACTATTCACAACTGCCAAGAAAACCAATGAAATGAGAATACAAAATGTATCTACTACTCAGCTAAAAAGGCGACATTATGAGCGCAGAAAGAACTATTCAACATTCACGAAGACCACCTGACGTCGAGGAGGCGCTCTCTTCTATGCTATGGACACCATATGAGCCTACATCCACCGAAAGTTCCTCTGATGAAGATGATCGGTGTCGAATCAATCGCCTTCATAAGTCTCATAGCAGCTATGATCGTCGATATACCTACGAACCACTCACCGCAACCGGTTATGAATTGGAAAATCGCTTTTGTTCACCTGCGATGACGACGGCAGTGCCAACAACAACAAATGTAGCTAATGCCCTACAATCATCAACACCTTATGTGCCTTTCACTAATTATTTCTACAACAATAGAAACAACGCCGATTCAAGCGATTCCCTAAAAATCAACTCAAATCGCAAACAAAGGAACTCATACAAAGATGGTAGTTTACGTTTCTCATATCCATATTATGGACCCATACCTAGCCTAAACAAATGGTGGGCCCCATCAATCGGTTCAAAAGAGCCTCCTTCGTATGAGTCGCTCTACGTGAAAGAATCGTTGAAATCAAAAGAAGTAGTACCACATACAAACGACATTAATTCGAAATCGATTAACTCAAATGATTTCTCAACAATTAAAAGTGCTGAATTTGACGAGCGGAAGACTCAAAATCATTTCAACAAACCATCGTCAAACGAGGTGAGTTGCATTAACCTTTTCAGTAGATAAATATTCATAAAATATCGTTTGTATGGGATAAAAGCGTAGCTGCAACTCGAAAAATAACTCTTCGAAGAATTAGTAATACTCGAATCGCTCTAACTAAAAGCGCTCCTCTTGCAACTTCGTATTGGAAGATTTTTCGTTGCGAAGAAAATTTAAGACCAATTTGTTGTGTTTATTGTGATACTGTACGATATAAATACATACGAGGGGTGACAATTAAGTAATGAGACTGATTATATTGCCGCCATTGTGGTAACCCTGCGGCCTTTCCCTTCTCCCGCCATCCTTCTCCTCTCCATTGATATATTTGCCATCGCTCTAGCTTGTTTAGTTCGCCTACTGTGTCGTGTTGAGTAAACGTGTGTTCGTGTCTTTCATCACGACAACCGCCCTCAGTGTGTCCCAGTATTTGGCCTGTAAGGGGATCGCCGTGTTGCAACAACCGTCTTATTCGCCCGATATGTCACCCTGGGACTTTTTTTTGTTCACCAAAAAAACCGGTGGTCAAAGGAACCCATTCTGAGTCGATTGAGGATATCCAGGCGGCCGTGACGAGGTTACTAGCGGACATCCCAGTCGAAGCGTTCCAGAAATGTTACGAAGCATGGAAAACGCGCTGGAATTGTTATATAGCTGCCCAAGGGGACTACTTTGAAGGGGATGGCAGAGCTGTAGAATAATTTTGAAATATACGGTTGTTATGGAATAGTCTCATTACTTAATTGTCACACCTCGTACATATGTAAATAAGATAATTCTGAGATTTAAGATTATTTCTCTTGGAGTTTCCATAAAATGCAGAATATCAGTTTCGTATAGTTAGTAATTTTCAATACCCTCCCAGCTATATTCTACACGCAAACACACATGAGTATGCATGACAAGACTACGTTCAAATGAATAAATGAACTGAGTTTTCACAAGTTCAGCTGACAGGGAAGGGGGCAGTAGCAAAAAGGTCCCTTAAGCATAGGTATATGCAAACTGTGTGTGTGTTGAAATATCGCACATGATGCCCACCTAATTTAGTTTGTGTAAGCAAATAATATAATATTGCAATTTTGGACAGGAAATTGAGGAACACCTCCTTTAATGGCGTCCCATTTCCTAATCGAGTCATCCGGATATGAATTGATGAACAATTTGGCTCTTCAGTTGTGTTGAAGTAAACACACATACTTGTGCACATACATATGTACAAGTATGTATGTATCGTACACGGAAGAGTTCACATCTAACGCCTTGTCGATTTTTAAGAGAAAGCAACAGTACTTATGTATGTATACGTGTATGTAGTATTAGCTCTACTGCTGCGTGTAAAAAGGGGTATACTCATATGTGTATTAAGCTTGCCAGTCAATGGCTGTTCGTTAGCAAGGCGTCGCTCGATGGGGAAAAACTAAAGCCCACCGTCAACAAACTGATTGGACCTTATCAGTGTAGCTTTAGAACTGGTAAGTCAACCATTGACCAGATATTCACCATGCGCCAGACTTGTTAAAGAAGCGAAGGATATGGGTCTGGTGGTGAATGAGGGCAAGACAAAATATCACCTGTCATCAAACAAGCAGTCATCGCATTCGCGACTTGGCTACCATGTTACTGTTGATAGTCATAACTTTGAAGTCGTAGATAATTTCGTCTATCTAGGGACCAGCAATACAACAATGTTAGCCTGGATTTCCAACGCAGAATCACTCTTGTCAACAGGTGCTACTTTGGACTGAGTAAACTACTGAAAAGTAAATTCCTCTGCCAGCGAACGAAATCCAAATTCTATAAGTCATTCATCGTTCCCGTCCTATTGTATGGTGCGGAGGAATGTACGATATCAACACCTGATGAGTCGGCTCTAGGAGTCTTCGAGAGAAAAGTTGTGCAAAGGATTTATAGTCCTTTGCGCATTGGCAACGGTGAATAGCTCAGACGATAGAACGATGAGCTGTACGAGTTATACGGCAACTTTGAGATAGTTCATCGAATGAAGAGACTGCGGCTTCGCTGGCTAGGTCATGTGGTTCGGATGGATAAGAATACTCCAGCTTTGAAAGTATTCGATACAGTAGAAGCAAAGGAAGAGGAAGACCTCTACTCCGTTGGGAGGATCAGGTGGAGATCGACCTGGTGTCACTTGGTATTTCCACCTGGCGCCAGACAGCGTAAAGAAGACATGAATGGCGCGCTAATATTGATTCGGCTATAATCGCATATGCGGTGCCAACGAAGAAGAAGAAGAAGGCATGCCTGTTGTAAAAGGCGACTAAAATTCTAAAGTTCCCGCGACACTCGGATCTTTATACCAGAACGACCCGGATTTTTATCCGGCCAGAAACTGTCAGTCCCTTAACATTCTCCAAAGTACTCTTTACGGCCGCAACAACAACAACATATGGTACAATTATATTTGAATATAATCCATGCATTTTTTTATGCACCGTCTTCGCTTTCTGAAGCTTAAGATGTGTTGGCTTAAGAGGGCATACGAAGAGGTGGTTAGTGTCGTGTGGACACTCTCCACATGCTGGACATACGTTGGGTATATTGGGGTCGAGTCTGGATAAGTAGAAGTTTAACCTGCTACAGTGTCCAGACCTAGGCTGTGGCAAAACAGCCGGTTCTACTCATCGGAGTTGACCCGAAATTTAACCTCCCAAGGGCTGTTGCCCTTTCGGAGACCTATCCCCGTTTAGGACAACAGATAACTTCCAAATCCTCAATGTAGGCTGTGTGGTGTAGTGTGACAGCGAGGGTTTCACTTCATTGGCGCCACATTTTCGTTTTACCATATAAGTTTTCTGCTTCAACCGGAAGTTCGTTAGCCACTGTACTTTACAGTGCTTACTTAATAGTCCTGCCTAAAAGTATGCAAAGCTTTGAAATACTTAACAACTTGGCTTGTGTGTATAAAAAGCAAATTTTGCTGTTGAACGATAAGACCGATTTAATGTTATGAAAACGTATTGAGTTGCTGGTCTTATATTTTCTTTGACACGTTCACGCTGGGGCCGATTTTCATATTTTTTACCATGAGGCGGCATGAAAGTTAAATTTTCATTATTTTAATTCTCAGAGTCTAATAGTCTAATAATTCAGAACACAATCGAATGCGTACCTCCGTTGACCCGCACCGCCCGATAAGATAGTTTGGTGTGGGCCACCGGTAACTCGCGCCGGCGTGAACGTGTTAAGGTTTAAACTAAAAATTCGGGGACTCTGGAAAAGAAGAAACCATCCTAATGTGTATCCGTTACTACATACTTCCATATGTATAAACGTTTGTAAATACGCAAAACATTTCCCAGTTTCACTAATAAACTTAATATATTCTTTCCATTACAGTGTGATTCTCAGGCATTGGGGAATTTGGAAAATATCATAAGCTCCACGGCTGCAAGCGAGGCACGCTGTGACAATGCAGCTCACATAGGAGTCAATAACAACAACGACAGCACCAACTTTGGGGATGTATCGCATAACAAAGACCGCGAGGTGAAAGAAATCTTGCTAAAGAATAGTCGATCACAACAAACTGAAGAATGCAACAATAAAATTAATGAAAGTAACAATAATGAGCAAAGCGATGATGACGATGATTACGATGATGATGAAGCCGACAGACTCAGAAAGAAAATCCAAGTAAAGCAACACGCCAATAGTTCACATTCAAATGCAATGGCACTGCCGATAACTGCAATAATCACAGCAGAAACGACAACAAAAGAAACAACAAAAGAAACGGAAAGAGCAACAACAACAACACTCGACAGAGAGGAGGTCAGTCAACCTGTTTCCTGCATCGACAACAACGAAAACTCTCTACTCTCCTCAGATTTACGCACCAGTGTCGTAAACAATCAGAAATGCAAAAACAATGTTATTGGCCGGAGACTCAATACAAATTCATTGAATGGTGTTTGCTCAAACAATAGAATGGACACCGCTGGAGTGAGCACATTAACAAACCTGTTTGCTGAGTTTCAGAGCGACAAAGCGACAATCGCTAAGAGAGCATGCAGCAGAAATTGGGAAAGCAACTTCACTGAAATCTATGCTGAGCCACCGGTGGTTGATGCAGTGACGATCATTCAGTCCGTGTCGCGCTCATTCGACGGTCGTTTAGTTACATATCAATCGCGTTCCTCGTTCGGTGCTTTGCCGTCGTATACGCATTTGTGGGAAAAAACATTAAACAGTGTGCGATCCAAAGTCAAGTGGGTGACACGACCAAGATCCGAAATCGTACCACCGACCGATGCGTTAACACCCAATAAATGTCTGGCGGAACTCGAGCGATTGTATGCTGAATTTCGTGCGAGTGAAAGTGCGCTTGCGGCAGCGCAAAAAGATGCTGACGCAGACGCAGACAGCAGAAGCATTGAAAGTCGTCAACATTGCTTCAACCGTATACAAAGTGATAGTGGAGACAGTGGTTCCAATTGCGCGGATGATTGTGAACTTTTGACTGCAATTAATAGTGCCTCCGTAGCAAACGCAAATTCGTCGCTCAGCATGCGCCTTAGTGTACCCGCACCGACGGACGTGTCGTTTGGCTCCTCAGCCGCGGAGTTACGAACACAGCAAGTTCAAACATCGAAAGTTTTGCCTGCCAGCAGAACTAGTAGCGTGTTTTTAGGCAGTCCCGACTATGTGGCCGCTAGTTGCCCGCCCAGTAATGGTCGCCAGAGGAGTAGTAGTGTTAGCAGCGATGATCGCTGCAGTAATCTTCTGCATGAAACCAAGCATGATAACGGTAATTGCTTAAATAGTGAAGAAAATAAAAAAATTAAAAACATGGATGATGTTGTTGTTGGTGCCATTGAAAATGACAAGGAGAGCAATAATAACGCGACGGAACCGGTGCTGGCCTCAACGGCTACTAGGCACCAGGCTAGCCTGACGATACACGTGAATTCTGATAAAAGTGATCAAAATAACAACAGTAATTGCATTTATAATAAAAATAATAGAAGTATTTATAATTTAACAAATAATTGTGTAAATAATAGCGATAATAATGCTCGTATTGGAGTTGAGGCGGCGTTGCAAAATGTTAAAGTTTATGTGCAACAACAAGAAAATATTGTTAAAAATAATGACGTGAGTGTAGTCAATTGTAATTATTCCAGTGCTTATCAAACCAACAACGCAATTACAATAACACCAGTGAGCAGTGTCAGTGTTAACAGAAGTCGTGATAGTGAAGTGAGTGTAGTACCTAATAATATATGTAAGGTAAAAAATAATACAGCCAGAAGTGATTCTAATGGAAATGAAATTGAAATCGAAATCGGTAATTTTGCCGAGAATGTTAATGTAATTGGTTTAAATACTCCGTCAACGAGTACGCAGAGTTCGAATACATCCACGACCGTTTCGCCAACAAGATCGGCCACAGCGAATGAATTTCAATCACAAGCTAACAATGTGCCTCGATCTGCAACATTTCCACCAGTCATCGTATCAAACGCATCCCGTACATTTACATCGACGGAGTGTCAAACAGATGAAATACCTTCTGCACGATTACGATCTAATCGAGTGCCGGTCTCACCAGTTTCGAATCGTGTTCAAAGACGGCGTGATAGACGAGAACGTCGTCAATTACAGCAACAATTGTCCTCATCCTACCCGCATCCCCAACATTTGCACATGCCTACTGTACTGCGTCGACCTCAAGATCGTCACTCCATGCCGCCTGGTTCAGTGCCTATTTCAAGTTTAGCCGCATTGCATTTACAATCCAACATTCATCACTCCGCGACAACTCCGATGCCATCGGCAATGTCGACGTTGTTACGTCCCATGATTCCGGATCTTTTACATAGACATTTTCCACCACCCTATAGTGCATTGCCATTGAATGGTTGTTCGACATCGGTAGTTACATCATCTCCACCTCCCACAATAGTGGGACCTATACCGCCACCACCACCAGGTACCACCCTTCTTACGCCTGTGATATCAACGGTTCCTATGCCAGGTGTTGCGCCGCCAGTTGTCAGCGATGGGTGCTTCACTTTACCACTGCCGATCATAAGGAGGTTAGTGTCTATCTATTATTAATTCACTTTAATTAAACATTTTTAACTGATTTATATGTAGTGCCAGGGAGGAACATAGTTTAACGTAAATTAAATAAATAGTCTTTAATAACAAATATAATGGAATACTCGATGAGAATGAGCAATCAATCGGGGCGTTTTATGCATAGTTTTGAATCTGTAAATCAATTTCATCTAACCTATTTATTTAAAATCCGAGTCGTTCCGGTATAAACACCCGACTATCGTGGGTACTATTGGATTTTAGTCGCCCTTACCACGGTTAAATTCCTGAACCTCTTACCCGCAGTGTCTGAAATTTAGGACTCTTCCTCTCTCTTTGAAAATATGCCAACATCCTAAGTCTAAATCCTTCTCACTGAGATATCCACCAACTTTGTTCGAATTTAGCAAGTAGATACCTCAAATCATATTGAAAGTAGGAATTCCGCTGAAGTTGGTGGTTATATACTATCTATACTATACTATATACTATCGATCGAGTTATAAATTTAGCAAAACAACGGTTATATTGTTATCATAAATTCGGTATAAATACATTTATAATTTTATAATCGCTGCATAAACCACACTGTTTCGAAATTAGTCAATGAAAAAATAATTTTTTACGTATAAGCGTGGTAAAAGCTATACAAATGCATCTGTAAAACCATATTTCAACTAAAACAATAAATACAATACCAGCAAAGAGTTGATGATTCACCGCTCCTCAGCACAATACAAAACACAAATACTTGTATAATAACGATAAAATCCGGATTTCTCCAAATAAACTAGTAGTAACCCACCGAGCCAAAGCTCAAAAAATCGTTTTAATAGATATATGTATGTGAATATGTGTACATCATATACCAAAGCTCCGGCACGCATTAAAAAATGGAAGAAGTGGTCCTTCTCCATCACCAGAATCTACAGTGACGTCATCAGTGGAAGATTTTGGTCGACCTTCTCGGTGCTCGTCCTCTACGAAAACTGTCCGGTCTGGAATCTTCGGAACCACTTAGAAATAGTCTCTAAAGACAGTGCAATCGTTCCATATGCAATTTCGCATTCACTAAATATTTGTATTGGCTGTAAATTACGCCGAAACCCGAAGAGTATCGCATAGCGAATTTTTGTTTGCATTGGTTGTGGAATTTCGTCTGACCTATCCTCCAGCTATCTTGCGTTTTCTCGTCTCCATTTTAGTCGATCGTTCTAAAATTAGAAAGGAAGACTAATAAATTGATTAAAAAGTATTTGGCATTTTTAGATTTAATAAAAACAAATTGAAATTCACCAACTGACCGAACTTTAGTTAAGCCCATCGTATATAAGTTATTCTTGCATATAAATACAAGAATAAAATCATGACTAAATTCAGGATGTATAAACGAAGTAGATTTTACATCTTCCGTAGCAGCTATTATGTTTTTAAATTTTGTTTATAATATAATTTATTTTATCTGTTGTTTTTCAACAGAATTCAAGCATTTGTTGAAGATTATTATTCTTCCATCAAACGATTTTCCCTCATATAAAACCTTGATACATCTAATCTTTGTATGTTTGTTGGGTAATATAACTGATGGAGCAATTGGGTGATCGCACTGCACCAGTAAATACAGTCAACTCTCACCTCTCCGCAACAACGAACTGGTATAGTGAACCTCAAAGCCGCAAGCAGAAGCCATTCGACTCGGCATTCGAATCGCATGAAACAAGTAATGAGTAGAGTTTAATGCGTTTGTAATTCAACTAAGAAAAATTAATATGAACATGAACCGAATTCGTTGAATTTTTCTTCTTATTTACATCATACATATATGTATGAACTGAAATTTAACAAGATTTTCTAATTTGTGATTTTTAAAGTTATAAGATTAGATGCCCCTACTAAAATTATCGTATGGAATATGTTTCATTTCATGAACTTGACAATTGCATATATGTACTGTACATATGTACATATATATTTTTGAATTAAAAGTTTAATGTTCTAAACGCTTTATAGCTCTGAATTTTTTTAAATCTTCCTACAGCTTCGATCAATAAACAAACAAAAAAAATCTAAGTAATAATTGATGCCCGAAGCAAAAGATGCTCCGAAGCAGAATAAAAACAATAATTAAGTCTGAAAAAGAAGTAGAAATACATACATACATATATAGAGTACAGGAAACAAAAAAGACAAAACTAGTCTAACAACTTTCTAGTTTGGATTACGTTGCTGTTTTTCCTTTTTCTTCTTGAGCTGCTTTTCTCTATTATAACTCTATTTGTTTTATATTGTCATTCGAAACGTATGTATGTATAAAAAAACTAAAAATAATACATATAAAGAGCCGCACCAAAGCAAAATGTGAGATTATCATTCCATTGCCGAAATTCACTCTTAAAAAGGCCAACAGATGATGGAGCAATGATGTGGCCAATGAAGTGATGAAGCACTGTTTGGTGCAGTCATTTTTAGCCGTCATTCCCTTATACAATATTTCTATTATTGCTGCTGTCATAAGTAAGAAAACAAGTAAGCAACTAGACAAAAAAACAAAATCAAAGCTTCAGTACTTTCATGGTTGGTGTTTAGTACTCTTCGAGTTTCGTCCATACAATAGTTCTGTTCGTTGATCAGATGGGTAGTATCAATTTTTACCAAACTTTACTGAATCGTGTTCGTTGAGCCGAAAACCCAGTAAAATTAGTAACGAGAGAGCGCAAGAGAGAGAGAGCGTTTAGTTTGGAGCGAAAGTTGCAAATTCGTGCTGCGAAAAGTTCAGCCAGTAAAAACTAGCAAGTATGAAAAACAGCTGATTTGTGATCATATGATTGAATTTTTGTCAACAAAACGAAATTGTTATAAAATTATATTATCATGAATTTTATATTAAAAAAAAATAAATGTCAAAATGTATTTTTTAATTAAGTTTAATAAAAATGATTGAAATAATAGTAAATTAACTATTTAAATGAAAATGTGGTGACATTGGTGTAGAACACAGAACTTGTTCTCTTCACTAGGAATTATAAAATTACAAAGTTTTCTGCAAAAACGTCACAGAACAGATGCGTAAGGCGTTCATTCCTGCAAAATTGCGATAAACCGGAAATGGGGCATGCTGTAGTTGTGGTCAGCATATAAGAATAAATCATCTCCATCTCCAATGTTGATAGAGTGCAGAGGACAGCGCTCCAGCAAAGCACTTTATGCCACATAAGCTCAGGCTATGAATGGCCTCTTAGATCTACTCTCCACAATGCAGCATGTGCCGCGATAAGACTACAAAAGGTGTCTGAATGGTTAGTAAAAAACCGCTGGCATAATAATACGAGTATCTTAAGAACATTCCGTCTACCAGAAAAAACGGATGACTGCATATAATTCACTGACTTCATAAAAGATTTCAACGTAATTATCCCGAAAAGAAACCAATGAAATGGGACAGGATAATACCAGCAAGCACCGACTCGATTAATTTTTATACGGACGGGTCTCAACTAAATAACTGGGTTGGTAGCGGAGTTTACCAAAATGATCTTGGTGTTTGCACATCCTTTCGTTTGCCGGATCACCGTAGTGTTTTTCAGGCGGAATTAGTGGCTATAGATTAGACTGTCAATTGTCGCAGCTCAGTGGTGCTCTCAGAAACATGTTTTCATATCTTTTCGGATTGCTCTGGAATCTCTAACAATAAAATCGAAAACCGTAGAGAGCTGCCGCAGACCATTTAACGTGATGTCCAAACAGTTCTCTTTGAATCTGATATGGGTGCATTGCAACATAGTGCATAGTAACATACTGGATAATGAGATGGTGGACGATATTGCCCGGTAGGGCACTTCCCTTCCACTTTCGCCATCATGGAAGAGTTTGGACATGCCGCTCTCCACTTGTAAGCTCAATATAGGAGAGTCATTCATTAAAGTTGCTAACTCAAGATGGAGAATTCTCAATGCGTGTAATCAGTATAATGTGACCAGAATGGAACGGGAAAAGATCACGTGAGCTATAGAGCTAAAAAGAAAGGAGATGTCTCTAGGCACACGTAGAGAAGTTGGCGTTAAGGTTCTTCCTTTGTGAATGTCCCGTAGGAGTAGGTCGAAGTCTTTAGGATAGGCAACCTTTGGAGACTTGAGCGAGATAGATACAGTTCAGTTTTAGCAAACCTCACACATTGGTTTGATTAGCCGGCGGAGGTCATTAAAAACCTCAGTGGTGTCACAATGGGGGCGTTTCTTGGCCTAAGTGAGCTGATGCATGAAAATGATCTGAAATTTCATCGAAAAATCATTTTGACTGATGAGACCCATTTCCACGATGTCTACCACAACAAGCAAAAAGTAGTTGAAGAGCAGTCTCTCCATCCAAGGTCAAATCAAGACATCAAAGATGGAATTATTAAAGGCACAACTAGGCCTTTACATTGGAGTAATCATCCGATAATATATCTCAAAAAATGCCATTTCTTCTTTGAATATCAAAATAACACCTTTATTGGAAAACCCTATAGTATTTCTCAAACAATGGTCTAGATTAGAGCTCAAGATTTTGTTCGAACATTTACGAGCTGTTCCAGCATTTGAACAACGAGTACTCGCACACCCGGGTATCTAGAGCTCTAGTCTAGATGTATGGTTTTCTGCTTGAATAATATAAGTTTTAAAATTTTCTTCTTTTAACTGCCGAATGTAAAAAAGGGACCCTTCAAATAACTCGCCACAAAGCAACCCTGGACTCAACGCGGCAGCAATTATGACCCTTAGACAAACTCATTAGTATCTACTCCCTCAAGTGTGTATGTATGTATTAAGTATTCGCCAAATAGTTCACCAAAGACTCTTATGTAACTTGAATCTCTTCTGTGTAAACACATTAAATTATTGGCCAAATTAAAGCACAATGAGTGAATACACAGAATTCACGGTATCGAAATGTGGCGCTGCGAAATGTGGGTGTAAATTATTGATGCAACCAAGCGTTGCGAGCAAACTGCAAATGGCATTCAAACATGCAAACTCATTTTCTATTTCCGGCGTTTTCTGCGATAGCTAAGAGGAAAACAGTAAAGAGGAAGCCAGCCAACACACTCTGATAAAGTACTACTCGCAGTGCTAAGGGTGGAAAATATTACAAATATTCCATGAAGTGGATGGGAAGGCACATTCTACATTTATGTATGTATGTCTGCTTATCACATTAAACACTGAAAGGGTGGAAATGGTGGAAAGAGTTTGATAGCAGTACATATTGACTCTAACGTATATAAGTTTGTGTATAAACAGATTTCGCAGTTTACTATTTTAAAGACTGTTGGTTTTTAAAATGTGCTGAAATCAGAAAGTAGTTTCGAAAAGTACTATAAAACGAACCAGTCTCTACTTACTAATTTCTAGTTATGGTATGTTTTGATCTGTATTTTGTAAAATTACAATTTTGTTATAACTCTATCCAAAGGCTTTATCAACCTATTTGTGCGAAAATATCGATTGTATAATTTTAGAAATTTTGTCATTGAATCTCCACTATCGACTCAAATGGTTTAGCCAACACTCACATGAAGCCAAGAGTCAAGTTACAACATTTGTTAACGCATCGGCAATCGTACGAAAGAAAATTACGTGATATGTCAATCGTATGAACGGAATGGTATTCTAACAAAAGACGAAGCAGACGAATCGTAATTCTAACGGCCGTTTTCACCATCTCCGGTTAAGCACTTAATCATAACTTAATCGGAAGGTAGCATAAAATTCGTTTTCACAATGTCCGGTTAAGCCGCATCTGTCAATTAAGTTGTGGTTAACTTAACGCCAACAATGAGTGGCGATTAGCTTTTAATCAGAAGATAGTTTGACAGCTAAAAAAAGTAAAATAATAAATACAATTGTATTCCGGCGTTAACTTTAAAATAAATTTAATTACAGAAAATTTGAAAAGCACTGACTATCTCTCTGCGCCACTAAAAGGTTTGTGAAAATAATATGCTTTGAGTAAATTAACATTACGCTTTTATGCATCGGGAACCTTTTTAGTTTGTTTTATTGGTTTGTGCGGGTAAACAGTGTCCAGTGCTGTAGCGGCACTTGTTCAATCATTAATCAGAATACCGAAAAAAGCAGGGAAACATTGTTTCCTCAATATTGTCGTCCAGAATATTGACTCTAATGTTGATGAAGTAGAAGTGCAAGTGCATGAAGCAGCAGAAGCAGTTGTTGATGCCGACGTGAGCGTAGCTGAGCTGCAAACAAATGATATTGTAAGATCTAGTCAGAGATTATGTTGTTAGGGTGGGTTATTTGTATGAAAAACCATAAACTCATTTATAACTATTGCTGTTTTTTTAGGCTATAGCCATATATACCTTCTGCTCAAATATAAACGAGACTGTTCATTAAAACAAAAACGGTTAATTATTCTTCAATATTTATTTTATCCCCTTCAAAATAGTCACCATTAGAGGCGATACACATATGCCACCTTTTTTTCCAATCTTCATAACACTTCTGGTAGGCCGCTTTAGGTATGGCTTTCAGTTCCTTCTTCGAATTCTCTTTTATGACTTCAATCGACTGAAAATGCTTTCCACGAAGCGGCAATATGAGTTTAGGGAAAAGAAAAAAGTCACACGGTGCCATGTCGGGTGAATACGGTGCTTGCGGAACAATATTTACGTTGTTTTTGGTCAAATAATCGCGTATAAGACGAGACGTATGAGCAACAATTTTGGAACAAGTCGAGCAGACACACGTCTCATGCCCAAAACATCGTGAATAATGCTATGAGCGGATCCATTTGATATGTTGAGCTCACTAGCTATCTCTCTTTCAGTCCCACGACGATTTTCCAACACAATTTTCTTTACTTTTTCGACGTTTTCTTCGTTTATTGACGTTGCTGGACGACGATCATGGTGCAAGTTCTCCAGCGATGTACGGCCGTCCTTGAACGACTTATACCAATCAAAAATACATGCACGTGATAGGCAAGACTCCCCATATGCCTTCTGCAACATTTTCATTGCGTCCGTCGCACTTATTCCATTGGAATAACAAAATTTCAAACAAACTCTTTGGCTCAACGTTAATTTCCATAGTAAAATTCGAAAAACACACTCGAGGTTGACTTGTTTATAGTGCCGTAAAAAAAAAAACTATGTGACAGATCGCGCTCAAATTTGTCATGTAAACATATAACAGTCCTGGCAACCTAAGCAAAAAAAGTATGACCATATGTCTTGTCCTTGTCGAGTTATGGATAAAGGCTCGTTTATATTTATTTGAGTACATACATATATTCTGTAAATTAAATTTAAAATCATCAAAGTCTTTTTCCCAATAAAAATATATCAAGTGAACGTCATCAAATTGTAATTTTATTTACATTTATTAACCAAGAAAGAAATTAAAAAAAAATTAAACAGAAAACCAAATTCTATGGAAAAATGTAAACAAATTCCAGATTTTATGGAGTTTTTAGGTATTTACAATGAAAATTTTTTTGAATTTACCATAAAATAATCACATTGATCAAACCAACCAGAAGTTAAGTAACCAGAACTTGGTGAAAACGAAAGTGTCACATCAGCCTATCTGGCGGTTAGCTATCCTCCGGTTACAGGTTAAGTTAATCGGACATTGTGAAAGCGGGCCTAATTCTATTCGCCATAGATTTTAATTCCCACTAGTATTTGAATCGTTATTTTAGGTCACAATAGATGTGAACTGCAAGAATTTATTAAAAATATGCAAATTTCATCAAGCTAAATATTCCTGTTAATTATTATATATGTATATCATTTGAATTGATGAGAATAATAATTGTATTGGTAAAAAATTAGCAATTAATCCCTTTTTGCATAAATGAATTGCAAAAAAAAAACTAAAAAAATGGGAACAATTTGTTTATGGACTGAAGAGAGTTGATTTACCGTGTACCCCATTAGTACATCAATATATCCATACATCAATATGTGTAAATACATACGTGAATATGTAGCTTTTGTAGTCACCGCTGTGGAAATGACACGAGTACTTCGAAGTTGTGTGGATACAAAGTTATTAGTGTCTGAAAAGTTGCGTGCGAATAAACTGTAAATCGTCTGTGGATTCATTTTATCGCTTTGTCTGTCATTCGTTTTGGATACGTATATGGTTTTCTAAGTATATAATCATACATACATGTAGTTATCCTGCAGAGAAATATGCCACTTGTTCATTGGAATACCACTAGTTACGATTTTTATACTAACTAGTTGATTTTTAGTCACTTTTCTGTACTAAAGAGATTTTGAAGCGAAATACGAAGTGTAAGAGTGTAGAAAAATTGGGCATGTCAGAAGGATGGAAATTAAAAGGAATGGATGCCATTTAGACAGTGTTTCAACAAGATAATGCCACATGCCACACAACAGGAGTGAATATTGCGATTGCCGCTTCATAATGTCTAGTCTTGGTGATGTCAATTGACCACCGAGATCGTGCAATTTGACACCGTTGGACTTTTGGGGTGCGGCCACTCGCAAGGCCGTGTTTATGCGGATAAACCTTTACATCTTGAGCACTTGAAAACCAACTTTCGTCAAATCATGGCTGAGAATCTCCGCCCAATATGTGCCAAAAAGTGGTCGAAAATTACCTGAAATGGATGGAAAAATTCGCAAGGCGTTATTTGAATTATCACCTCATTCAAATTTAATGCCCAGGTTCCAACTTTATAATAAAGCAAAAAATTCGATACAAAAAAATAAATTTTTTTTTTAATGTATTTTAAGTTTACTTTCGAAACAGCAAAATGGATAACTCTGTAAATTTGAGAAAATTTTCATAATTAAAAATGTATTGAATAATTTTTTGAAAAATACTTTCCAATTGTTGATATTTTTTATCAACAAACTTTTTATTGTGTACTGTATGTTTATGATCACGCCTTTTTTTAAATTGTTCAATAAGTTATAAGCTTTCTTCTCTGGACATACCATATTGCCGTCGCTCATTTAATCAACTCTTCATTCTGCTCATTGTATATTTAATGCGTACATCATACATACATACATATGGTATATTTATGAATTTATGAACGCTTTTTTACGAATTAGTTCACCTCTCTTTTGATTCATTTGATATTGCGCTCTGTTATTACGTAACAAGTTATACATATAGGCATATTTATTTTTTATATTTCAAATTCGCTAATCTTTCACTTTTCGATTTTTGAAATTTGCTTTGATTTCAGCAGTGTTTTCATTTAATTGTTGGTACTGTGTATAACTCCCTGCAGGGAAAACCACCCAAATTCGCAACTGTTATTTTTAACAGTTCATACGAACTGTCATATGAGTGTTGAATTTCTACTTCACCTCACGCGGAACAGTAATATGCTTCAACCACTCGGCGGCTATGGTGATGATATATAATAAAGGCACACAGCGGTTTAAAACACTAGTTCTTAACTAGAATTTTTGAATATTATTCCAACTTTTCTCTGCAAGGCAGTGTTGTATTCACTCACCTATTCGAGTGACCGAGTCCGATTAGTCATATTTGTTTGTGGTCTTTCAACTGGCTATAATATGTACATATATTATTATACATTCATACATATGCACATGCATAAAAATCAGCGCAAACCAATAATTAAGTCAAATGAAAGCAACAACGCAGAAATTACAATAATACGCCTTACATTCATCACACATTCACGTATACTCGTACATACACGTAAGGCAAATGCAAAAAAAATTCAAATAAAATAAAATAAAAAGTCGACCAAAATGAAAGCGAATTCAAAAAACCAAAGAGAAAGAGAAAACGAAACGAAAAATATTAAACACCAAATACAAAACAAAATTAACATATAAATAGCCCTGCGGTTTCAGCCGCCGGTGCTGAGTTACCTACGTATGTATGCATGTAAGAGTGTATATTCATTTCTGCAGCCCTCGACAGTGACTCACAGTGGAGCGATAATCAACAAATTTTTGAGATTGACTAAAAACGAATTTTTATAAGTCTGTTGTGATTTTTATTTCCAAAGATTGTGTTTAGCAAAACACTTTCTCAAATACACCAAATACTAGCTGTGTTCGTTGAGAAATTTTTAAAACCAAAAAAAACAGCAATTAACGAAATCGAGAGAGTAAGCTGTTTTACTCTCCGAAAGAAAGAAATTTTACTTAGTTTTCAACAAACAGGATTCAGTAAAAGTTAGCCAGCAAGTTGTACAACAGCTGTTTATTTTGGCGGTTAATTTTGAATTCGTTCATTTATACAGTTTATTATTTCTGGTTTTAAGTATTTTTCTAGGAGTTTTAATAAAATTGGCAATTATGTGACATTTTTAAGTTATTAATTGTTTTCAAAATTTTTCGTATTTCTACAGTGATGAAATTTTATATGCTTTATAGCCGTCCAACGATAAAGATATCAATATGTTTTTTCTAATAGTCCTCTAAAAAAAACGACGATTTATGTAGAACTTGCTTTGCAACAATTTGTCGCTGAGATTTTCAGTAAGGCTGAGTGAAATACGAAAATAAGTTTGAAATTCTTTTCCATGTAAGCCGGCCATATTAACTCAATATTATGATAGAATTTATTCGATTCTGTTTAAATAAAAACCAAGCAAGAGCTTTATTTTTCCTTCTAAATGCTACTAAGCTCTCATTTTATGCATCGTCGTCACTTCCGGAAGTTTAAGAATGCATTATCCTCATTGTGGTCGGCAACTTTGCTTCGAACTTGTTATGCGGCTCCTTTGATCGCCACTGCTCTCTGGTAAATTATAGAAATCCAAAATCAACCATTGAACTGTACAAAAAATAATAATATATTCTTGTTCCATGCCTCCTTAGCATCTAATTTCTCAACGGATGGGTGGTGGGTGGTGTGCGGGCGATGATTCCACTCCACTGCCACCACATTTTCGTTTAACGAGTGCCTTTAATATCGTTGGAATCATTAACATTGTTCAGTTAAATTAAACAACATTACATTTAACCACTTATTTTGTTGACATATACATAATTTATATTAAAGTGTTTATATTATATTAATTTTAAATCAATTTTGTTTAGTTGACAAAAATTCAATCATATCATCAGAAATTAGCTGTGTTTCAACTTGCTAGTTTTTATTGGCTGAAATTTTCCCAGCGTGAATTTGCAACTTTCTCTCCAACTAAACGTCAAAAATTGCGCTCTCTCGTTACCAATTTTTACTGGGTTTTTGGCTCAACGAATACGATACATTAAAGTTTGATAAAAATTGTCACTGCCCATGTGATCAACGAACAGAACTACTATCTTTGCTTACTTTTGCTTTCTATCTACAGTTTTTTTTTGGCGAAATATTTTTTAGAAATTTGTCAACAAATGCCACTTTGGATCGAGTATGCAATTTAAAAGAAAAGTCCACTTTCGACAAGTCCTTCATCATACCCGTCCTACTGCCCGTTTGCAGGCACGGACGATGACAACGTCTGATAAGCGAATTAAGAGCCGTAGCCGCTGTTACGCTGGCTAGGTCATATGCTTCGAATAGATGAGAGCAGTCTACATTTAAAAGTGTTCGAAGAGTACCCGCCAATTTTGGAAGAATACCTCCACTCCTTTGATAAAAGCATGAATTAAAGAAGATGAAGAATATATATATGTACCTTGTTTTGTTTTCAATTCAGCTGATATTTGTAATATGAAACACTGTGGCGTCTACAGTTGCGAATATGCACTATACATATGTTTATATGTGTATATATATATATATATATATTTATGTTTGCTTGAATATTAGCAGTATGTAATTATGTTTATGTGTAAGTAGACAATCAGCTACACGAAATTTATATAATTTATGAGTACTCCGGGACCTAGTAAAAGTAAAACTTTTTAATTAGCTACACACCGGCAAAGGAGTATATACATACACATGTATGTATATGTACACACATAAACAAAATCACGTATTTTAAAGAAATTGAAGAAGGAGAAATATGAAATATTCAAATGTTAAATTTATGAATTAGCTCCCTTTCATAGTAAACAATAATACTTTAGATACATATCGTAGATATGTTCAAATGTAATTGCATATATATGTATGTAATTTATGTTTAAAAGCCCGATGATGAATAAATGAAAAATCTCTTAAAGGTGAAATCGTAGAGTTTAAGTCTCAGAATGGTTTAAAATATGAAAAAGATGAGTTTTAAAAAATTACTAAAATAACAAATAAATGTAAGAATTTTTTTTAAATTTGTTTGTTTATAATGTTCTGGCAATGTACATTTTGACGGACTTATGTATGTACACACATATGTGTAAAGGCGAGGGGAAAGGTTTTCAATGTTATTCATCGAAATTGATTTTTGCGTATGTATTAAGGGCATGCAACGGTTTATGTTGGTACACATGTCTGTTATACATATATGTTGGCAATATCAGCCATATTGGATTGTCAGTTTGTTTTTGACAGATAAAAAGGTTAGTCGAGTTTTGGTGTGCTCTTCGATTTTTTACTATTCGAAAACAAGTTCAATTGTGGTATAACCGGTTTAAGGAAGGCCAAGAAGATGTCAATGACAATGCTCGTCCTGGTCGCCCGAGCACGTCAACAACCGATGAAAACATTGAAGCAGTGAAAAAAATGATTATGGATAATCGTCGAATCACTATCGTTCGGCTTTTTTTAAGCAATTTTTACGAATCAATTCGTCAGAAACGCAAAGGATTGTGGAAAATTAACTAAAGACTTCAATGAAAGGAAAGCATTTTGCTACGATTGAGGAGATAAAAGAATAATCGAAATAGGAGCTTTTGGCGATACCAAAAAACGAGTTTCAGAAGTGTTTCGGGGATTGGAAAAAACGCTGGCATAAGTGTAGTATTATACTGAGGGGGATTACTTTGAAGGGGACAAAATAGGTAGTTATTGATGAATAAATAAATATTTTTGTTGAAAAAATTGAAAATAACTGTTATTTTCTGATCACACCTCGTATATTTTGTCTTTCAGTTCAAACTTATGTAGTCCACTGCAGACAAGATTCCGTTCTGATTTTGAGCAATAAGAAAAACACTGAATCGTATGTCTTTCTACGTTATCACAGCTTTAATCGATTCCAAAGTGATATTTACCTACAAATTTTTGTGCAAGCTCTTTCAAGTATTTTCATTTCATTTCACCGTTAATTGAAAACATTTAAACTTCGGCACCTGATAGCATATGAAACTCTGAGGAAATCGCAATATTAGACAAATTCAGAATTTTTTTTTGCATAAATCTTTTGGATATTAGATACTAAGAGTGAAGATAGTCAATTTAAAATACGTATATTCAATTACATTAAAAAATCCATATGTAAGTATGTATGTCTCTTTAGCCTGCAAGTTCAGTTCGATTATCAGAAATAGTTATCCATCGCATTGGAGAAAATGAAGTAAAGCTAGTTGTCATTGGGTCAACAGCTTAAATCTTTGTACATGCATACATATACATACATATGTACGCTATAAATTTGTCTGAGTAACTTCTTATTACACGCACATACATACATATGTATTTACAATTGTATATCTGTGCTTTTATATGTACATATGTATGTATTTATTATATAGTATTATTGTTGTTGCTAAACTATAGACGTTCTTCTATTATCTTAGCTACTAAAACTCCGGCTTTCTTTTATTTTGAATTTGTCTATTCGTCATACTAACATCTAGACTTTCCCTCCCACCCTGAAGTTGAAATCACACCTACAAATATTACGCACTAGCAACGTGTAGTAAATATACTGGTTTTGTGGCTACGTCTATACTAAAGGAGAGCTTAACTAGCCCATCTGCACCAAGTAGAAACGTTGCTTCGCTTTTCTTTTCTTCTTCGCTCTTTTCATAAAAATAAAAAATAAATACTTGCATACGACCGGTTAGTCTTATTGTCACTCACTGTTTGCATTCAAGCAGCGCCTTAACTGTCAGCAAAACAAAGAAAACACCTTAAAAATATGAAAGAGAGAAGAAAAAATAAATAAACTAAATCCAAAGGCGACTAGTCAAAGGGGGGTATAGCCATTTATAAGAATCTATCGTTATTGTAAATAACGAATAGTCAAATCTTGAAAATTTAATTCATATTGAGAAAATTGCATTAAAACCCTTGAAAAAAATATGAAAATGTCGATATCGAAAATATTTTGATGCATTTCGGCTTAATGTAATTTGAGTTGAGCTGTCTTGGTTGAAAGAGGAGGTTGAGTTGAGTGCCTGACCGGATGCGACCGGATCTAAGCTAATTTTTAAATTACCTCAATGCGAATGGGGCGACAGACCCTTAGTCACCCTCTGGCTACTTTGGCTTTGGGTAAACTTCAGCAAATGACAAACGAACGAACATCAAAAGAAGTGGCAACAATAAGAATAGCAAAACCACAAGCAGTTTGTGGGTCAGTAATGTGTGAAATTGTTTTTATTCTCGTATTCACTTTGTAATGAAAATATGAATAAATATCAAATCTCGTATAACAGTGTTTTTGAAAAGTATGCTCCTTCTCTTTCAAGATGTTAATGTTACGATTCATTCTTATAAGAAATATCTAAAAAAAAAAACAAAAAAAAAAGTTTGTACTAATTTTGGCTATTACGTTGCATTGCGGCAGAAACTCAGCCAAATAAACGTGAAATTTTTTTTTTATTATACATTTTATGAGCATTATGTATATGTGAAAAGCTTCAGTTCGAATTATGTTGGAAGGAAATTTGATTAATATACAAAAAAAATATATTACCCAATGAAAATTTCGAAATTCGAGAATTGTTCGAGAATAATAATATAAAACGCTCTAAAAACCATTAAGACAGATCCGAATTTATTAGATTTCTCGCACGATAATGACCGAAGTCAACGCGTCTAGTAGGAACACATTTCATTCAAAAGATATTGGATACATATGTAAATATATATATATTCATATAGTATATATACCTATACAATAACATATACACTTTTCGACTAGCCAGAAATTTTTACACCTGAAGGTACGCCTGCAATCATTAACTGCCACTGAACTCATACCCTTATTATGATTCACAATTATTTTTTAGGTTGAGTTGTCTATTGTCTACTTTGTTTTATGGTTTACAACTCAAATCAAATATCGTTCAGCTGTCACAACTACACGTATGTAATTTGATATTAGTTGTCAAATTTAGTCATCTACTTACAAACCCTTTTTTGAGGCAAAGTGGCCTTGCCGAATGCCAAAATCAACATTTCAAGTGCTGTGGAACACTTTGTTCCATTTTTCATGCAAAATGTAATAGATATTTTTTACTCAAAAGTCCAAAATCGAAGGTCACACAAAAACCTGACTAACCTTTTCAGTTGTCGTTAACAACAAACTAATAGTCCAAATTGGGTGATAATAGTCTTGTTCGTTGACAAGATGGGCAGTAACAATTTTTACCAAATTTTACTGAATCGTGTTTGTTGCGCCGAAAACTCAGTAAAAATTGGTAACGAGAGAACGCAATTTTGACGTTAAGTTGGAGAGAAAGCTGCAAATTCGTGCTGGGAAATTTTGATCCAGTAAAGAGTAGCGAATATGAAAACCAGCTGATTTGTGATCATATGATTGAATTTTTGTTAACAAAACAAAATTTATTTTAAATTAAAATAATTTTAATTCTTTTATATAAATTATATGCCAACAAAATAAGTGATTAAAGGTAATGTTGTTTAATTTAACTGAACAATATCAATGATTCCAACAATAATAAAGGCACTCGGTAAACGAAAATGTGGTGGCAGTGGAGTGGAATCATCGTCCGCACACCACCCAGCTTCCGTTGAGAAATTAGAAGTTAGGAAGGCATGGGATTAGAAAATATTATTATTTTTTGTACAGTGCAAGTTGATTTTGGATTTCTATAATTTACCAGAAAGTAGTGGCCAACAAAGGAGCCGCATAGCAAATTCGTAGCAAAGTTGCTGCTCCGACCACAATGAGGATAATGCATTCTTAAACTTCTGCAAGCGACGACTATGCACAAAATGAAATATTATTGGCATTTAGAAGGAAAAATAAAGCTCTTGTTTTTATATAAAAAGAATCGAATAAATTCTGTTATAATTTTGAGTTAATATGGCCGATTTACACGGAAAAGGTATTTCAAACTGATTTTCGTATTTCAGTCAGTCTTACTGAAAATCTAAGCGACAAATTGTTGCAAAGCAAGTTCTACAGCAATCCTCTCGTCCTTTTAGAGGACTCTTAGAAGAACTATAGAAAACTATATTAGAAAACATAGATGTTTTTATCGTTGGACGGCTATAAAGCATATACCTTCTGCTCAAATATAAACGAGACTGTTCAATAAAACAAAAACGGTTAATTATTCTTCAATATTTATTTTATCCCCTTCAAAATAGTAACCATTAGAGGCGATACACATATGCCACCTTTTTTTCCAATCTTCATAACACTTCTGGTAGGCCGCTTTAGGTATGGCTTTCAGTTCCTTCTTCGAATTCTCTTTTATGACTTCAATCGACTGAATATGCTTTCCACGAAGCGGCAATTTGAGTTTAAGGAAAAGAAAAAAGTCACACGGTGCCATGTCGGGTGAATGCGGTGCTTGCGGAACAATATTTACGTTGTTTTTGGTCAAATAATCGCGTACAAGACGAGACGTATGAGCAACAATTTTGGAACAAGTCGAGCAGACACACGTCTCATGCCCAAGACATCGTGAATAATGCTATGAGCGGATCCATTTGATATGTTGAGCTCACTAGCTATCTCTCTCGTCACACGACGATTTTCCAACACAATTTTCTTTACTTTTTCGACGTTTTCTTCGTTTATTGACGTTGCTGGACGACGATCATGGGGCAAGTTCTCCAGCGATGTACGGCCGTCCTTGAACGACTTATACCAATCAAAAATACGTGCACGTGATAGGCAAGACTCTCCATATGCCTTCTGCAACATTTTCATTGCGTCCGTTGCACTTATTCCATTGGAATAACAAAATTTCAAACAAACATCTTTGCTCAACGTTAATTTCCATAGTAAAATTCGAAAAACACACTCGAAGTTGACTTGTTTATAGTGCCGTAAAAAAAAACTATGTGACAGATCGCGCTCAAATTTGACATGTAAACAAAAGTATGGCCATATGTCTTGTCCTTGTCGAGTTATGGATAAAGTCTCGTTTATATTTGAGCAGAAGGTATATTTATTATTGTTTATTCTAAGCCGCCTCCGAACTATCAGTAATTCTAACCACTCGGCTTTTGCGGCCGTAAAAAAATAAGGAATTTCGTCACCAGTACATATAATTAATTACATTAAAATTTAAAATTTTTTGTTGATCAATTGACCACAATTACAAATTAATCAGTTGATAATTAGAAATTAATTTTGCTTAGCATTCCAAAAATTTTACAAACCGTTTAATATTTGTAATTTTGGCATTTTTCAACATCACATACTCCTTTGGTTGATTTTTGCAACATACTGTGCATTATGTGTAGGTTTTTAGCAACGCATTTTTTATTTTACTTCTTTCACTTAAACTGGGTGAATGTCAATTTGAAGTTCCACAACCATTCCTACATTTTAAAATTGTAATAAAGTTTTATATCCATACATATAAAGTATGTATGTATGCCGCTCATTTTCATATATATACATACATATGTACATACATGAATTTGAAATTGCATATATTTCTACGTAAATATTTTGTACACACATATGCACTCGATGTTCATATAAATGTACATATGTATGTATATACCATATTTGTATTATTGTAGACATTCGTATATGTATAAGTGACTGCAAGAAAAACTTCAATGTTTTTAATTACGAGCAAGTGTAATTAATGTAAGTTTTACTGCCTAAAACTAAATCCAATCTCACTTATTGTTATGGCAAAGATATTTTAAAAAGCCTAAAGGAGTAACTATGTAAACTTAAATCATTACTACCTACCTAACTCGCTTTAGGACGAACGTTGTCTAACCCCAAAATTCTCTAGTGCAAAATTGATGCCTTAGTCTCACAGTTATAATGTTTAGGACCCGTTCCGATCTCAAATACTGCTTAATGTATACCAACTATCTAATTTATGGAGACACTAGTGGCAAAAAAGTATCTAATTTGAGATCAGTTGCTTCTTCTGGTTCTTCTTCTTCATTAGCGTTGGCACCGCTTACACGATTATAGCCGAATCAATTACAGCGCGCCATTCATCTCTTCTTTTCGCTGTTTATCACCAGTTGGAAATATCAAGTGAAACCAAATCGCTATCAAGGCTGGAGTGCTTTCATGTATTCGAACGACATGACCTAGCCAGCGTAGCCGCTGTCTCTTCATTCGCTGAACTATGTCAATGTCATCGTATAGCTCGTATAGCTTATCGTTCCATCGTCTGCTTTTCTCTTTCTTTTCTCTCGAAAACACCTAGAGCCGACTCATCAGTTGTTGATAACGTCCACGTTTCTGCGCCATATAGTAAAACGCCGAGAGAGGATTTTACTTTTCAATTGCCTACTCAGTCCAAAGTAGCACCTGTTGGCAAGAGTGATTCTGCGTTGGATTTCAAGGATGACGTTATTATTGATGTTAATGCTGGTTCCAATACAGACGAAATTATCTACGACCTCGAAGTTATGACTGTCAACAGTAGCATGGGAGCCAAGTCGCGAATGCGATGACTGTTTGTGTGATGACAGGAGATATTTCGTCTTGCCCTCATTCACTACCAGACCCATATCCTTCGCTTCTTTATCAAGTCTGGAGAAAGTAGAACTAACGACGCGGTTGTTGAGGTCAATAATGTCAATATCATCGGCGAACGTCAGCAGCTGTACACTCTTATGGAAGATTGTAGCTTCTCTATTAAGCTCTGCAGCTCCAGTGATGTCTGCCTCTAATTTTATGAGGACATCAACCAGCTGGGAAGCGGCACGGTGTATGTCTTAAAATGGATGTTTGTTGACTACCCAGGGGATACTTGGTCTAAGACCGGAAGTCTTGAGCTGCTTGAACCATATGCAAAAGAATAGTTTCTGCCTACTCCCAGGTGAATGGCATTCAAAACCTTTCCTCACTTACGTGAACTTCTACACTCGGCTAAACTTTCATCCTACTAATATGAGTGTTGTTATTTTTATTTTACTAGCAAAACTCGAACAAAGTTGATTTGATGTCTTCTTCCATTAATAAAATTACAGAATTTTAAATAAAATACGAAAATGAGTGAAAGCATAAGTACGACGACCGCAAATGCAGCAGTAAATATTCATCTACATATATATGTATGTATGTATGCACTTAGACGTAATATCGTGTGTCGTATGTCAAAATGTATGGATGTATTATTCACTTTTAAAAGCTTTATATATGTACATTTATATTGCTTAGAAAATGTGATGGATTTCATTCATATGTAACTCAAAGGGAATATCGATCATGAAAGTATCCATAAATGCAATGTAGGCCACAAATGGCAGTAAGCCGTAACTCCATAAAGTATGCCACGATACTGCACTATCTGTTACTTACTGGTATATCTACGTACATACATATACAGTTATGTCACGTTCTATTCCTGAGTGACTTCCGCCCAAATGGTGGCACAAAATATTATATAGGTATACTTTAATTTGTAATGACGCCTCTGAAAACGAAATGTAATAAAACATTGCGAGCATTGGAACATGTTATTTTTTTATCACATGTTATCAAGACATTTTTTACCTAATTTTTGTTTCATGCAGAAATGGTAGAAAATGAAGATCTGAGATCTGGTACTAACATTTCCGGAAGTGATAATCTCGATACTCTTCTCGGGTTCACACACAATACTTATCGATGTATGTTCTTTTAGAAAGGTATCAAACTAGAGTGACAAAACCGGGTACGTACGTACTCGTATGTGTCTTTGCTAGGGCAACGGATGATTCCGTCATCATAAATTTATTAAAATCATAGTAGACACAAATTAAAAAACTCAATATTGAAATCAGAATCAATTTCAAACAGTTGGAAGGATTTGAGTACCACTGTAGTTGAAAAAAAATGATTAGCTAATATTTAATATGAAACTGTATTAACAAAAAAATTTATTTTCGGCGAGGAATATATGACATGAACAAAATAGCTTTAATAAAAGCCCTTCAAGCGCTTGGAGGCCTCTTAACACTGAAAGTTCTTCCATTTATATGAAAAACTTTAAAATGTACAACACAAATCGCAATGGTTGATCGTCCAAAAATCACTTGAATATTATTTAGAAAATGGTATAGTATTATTATTATTATTATTATTATTAAATGAACAAATGGAATAATATGCGTTGGATGGGGGACTCACCATTTGATGACGACGGCTGCAAAAGTTTTAAGGATCATGGTTCGAGGCACGTAAAATGAAAGTGGATGCCTGTGAAATTTACTACGACGGCCATATAAACGAGCGCTACTTTGGAGACTACATCGCCGAGTTCTAACATTCACCCAGGTGAATGAACGTCTAGAAGAGAAGAAAGATGTGACACAGTCTGCTTTCTATCTGCGCCCAATAAGCAGCTATGAGCACTGCTCCCGACTTTCACTCGCCACCTGCGTCCAGCAACACATCAGCACAGTACCACAACAGCACTAAACGCCATAAACTCTTAGATAGTCAATGGCCTAAAGCAAAACCAACCCTGCGCACCAGCTGTCCTGGTAGCACTGGATCTGTCGAAAGCTTTTGACACTGTCAACCATTCAGTGCTGCTAACGGACATTGAGGATTCCTCATTACCGCTGGTGTTGCATGGGCTACCTGAGTTGTCGACAATCATCGGTAATATTCCGAGGTGAAACATCGAAATATAGGAAGATTAAACAAGGGTTTCTGCAGGGTTATGTCCTCTCCCCACTACTGTTTCGAAATTCCCTCCTCCACAAGAGGGAGTTTCCATTAACCTCGTATGCCGATGATTGCACGATATTGGCGTCTGGCCAGGATATTGACGACCTTTGCTCGAAAGTGAACTGTTATCTTGCTGACCTTCCCACTTCTTCACTACAAGACAGCTTAAAATACAACCAACTAAATCCTCGGTACTCCGCATACGACCGCAATAGGCGCAAAACTCCAGGGGCGCAACAAAATACTCAAAGCGCTAGCCGGCAGCACTTTTGGTAAAGACAAGCTTTGCTGGCAACTTACAAAGCAATTGGCCGGCCGGTCGTAAACTATGCTGTACCGGTCTGGGCGCCGGGGACGAACGAGACGCAGATGAAAAAGCTACAGCATTGCCAAAACACCGCCCTCAGGACCGCGACAGGAAACTTCCTGATGTCGCCGGAGCATCTATGCTACGAGTTAAAGAGCGTAATGCTTTGTTGTGCAAGCAATTCCGTAGGGAGCACCCCAAAGGCATCTTATAGAAGCTGAAACTCCACCTAGGCACATCAGAAAGGGAGTACTTGACATGAAGGGTACCATCCAGCAACATGTGCAACAAACGCTGGACAGGACGGCGTACAGACAAGCACTGAACGCCATTCATCAGGAGTCAGTCAACGCCTTCAAAGACTCCTTTCCCGTGAAAGGCGTGCTCGGAGTTAAACCACCACCCATAGCAGACAACGAGCTCGAGCTGACTCGAGAGACCCGCGTGACTCTGGCACAATTTAGGTCTGGATATTGTAGCAGGTTAAACTCCTACCTATCCAGACTCGACTCCATCATACCCAACTTATGCCTTGCAGAGCTAAATAAGACAATATGCAATGTTATACAGAAATATACAATTTCTGGCGTATGCTAATGATATTGCTTTCATTGGCCTTAAAAGCTGCGCCAGACTTTATGAGGAAGCGAAGGGAACGGTCTGGTGGTGAGCAAGTACAATAGGAAATATCTTCCATGGACCGTTGTAACAATTAGCCTTGAAATCCAACGCAGAATCGCTGTTGCCAACAGTAACTACATGGAACTAAGTAGGCAATTGAAAAGAGCAGTCCTCTCTCGACGACCTAAAACCCAACTCTACAAGTCCCTCATCACTCATTCTTTTGCACATTATCAATGGCGAACACTGCAGTCGATGGTATGTTCAGTTTCATGCCGGCTTGGTTAGGCTGTCCGAATGGATGAAAACACTCCAGCTATGAAAGTATTTGATGCAGTACAGCTGGTGTAAGTAGAGGAAGGGGAAGACCTCCACTGTTGATGTTAATTAGTGATTTTGAATATGAAAAAGTATTTGTTTTAAATACGCTGTGTAATCATTGAGACATTCTTCGATTTGTTCGACGCAAAAATCAACCATTTTGAAGCAACGAAACCACTCTTTGCATAACTCAGTCGGTACATCCACCATAAACACAGGCATTGGATGGGCTTCAGCTACACTTTCCTTCCTATTAAAATAAAAAATCAAAATTTCCCTCAAATTATTGTTTATTTAACACAAATCCGGACATTTACTAATAGCAAAAACAATGTTGTTGGCAGCGGCAGTTGTTGATGCACACTATTATTGCTGATAGATGTGAAATGGACTATCGGTTCCAGATGGAGCCATTTTTTGAGATACACATATCTGGGCTAAGCCATATGTCATATTTATCACCAATCATAATGACAAGATTTAACTATAACCTATTTAATGATTTTATTTGTAATATACAAACATGCACATACAGTTGCGAGCATTGAAATAGTAGTGCCTATTTGCAAAGGGAATTTTGCGTTATATTTTATAATATTAGCGTCGATTATTCCTTAGGTTACATATATTATTTAAAGTGTAACGACCCTGTTATGCACAACTTTCAACTGTCAAACACTTGCCGTTATTTTTTAAAGCTAATTATATTGCTTCGTCAGTTTAAATTAGCGAGCAATAAAATAGTAGTGAACAGTGAGCTGGTGTAAAAAAGTAATTTTCACGTTAAAATTTTTATTTGTACAATACAAAAAGTAAATTTCCGGATATTTTATTTATTATTCAATGAAAAAAAATTGAAAAAATATAACTGTGTTTCTTTTAGTGGGCCGCGGGAAGCACTGCAAAGAAGAAGAACGGAAATGGATCCGGTCTCTAATATACACCGGGAAAACCTAAAAGGAAGTTGAAAAACTTGTCGGGTATTCAGCCACAATGATACGTAATACTATTATTTACAAAAAAACCTAAGGGAAAAGGGCTGTAAGACGGATTCTTTCAGAGAGTTTTGAACGAAAAGTGGTAAGATGCGCTAGGACACGACCGACAATGTCGGCTGTGGAGATTAGGAGCGAATTGAACCTGCCCTGAGTTCTGTGTAAACATAAGTTATATGCCCGAAGTCCTCGAAAAGTGCCGCTTTAAAAAAACATGTAGCACGACGTCACGACGTATGCCAAAGAACACCTTAATTGGCCGATTGAGAAATGGCGCAACATTTTGTGGACCGACGAGTCAAAAATAGTTCTATATGGTGGTAAAGGGTCCCGTCACCCAGCTAATACTGAGTGCGACCACAGATTCACCACAAAAACATTGAAACATGGCGGTTCGAGTATTATGGTTTGAGACTGTTTTTCATACAGAGGCGTGGGTCCAATTCACAAAATTGATTATATAATGGACCAACCCGCATACGTTACTATAATGAAAAATATTATGCTACCATTTGCCGAAGAAGACATGCCACTGAAATGTATATTCCAGCAGGATAATGACCCGAAACACACCAGTAGGGTGCCAAAGGAGTGGTTTCAAGTAACTGGAATTGAAATCATGAATTGGCCAACTCATTCCTCTGACCTTCTTAATCCCATTGAAAACCTTTGGGCAGACGTTAAG
Source organism: Ceratitis rosa (assembly GCA_037013455.1). Classification (NCBI taxonomy): domain Eukaryota; kingdom Metazoa; phylum Arthropoda; class Insecta; order Diptera; family Tephritidae; genus Ceratitis; species Ceratitis rosa. The sequence goes on from JAWMAG010000005.1 coordinate 17,654,846, forward strand.
AAAGCCGTATGGAGTGCTAAACCGTAAAACAACAACGAACTCTGGACCGTAGTGCGGGAAGCATGGCAGAACATACCCTTGAAAAGATGCGAGAGTCTCGGAGATTCTATGAAGAGACGTTGTACTGCTGTTATAAAAATTCATGGTTATGCTACCAAGTATTAAGTTTTAAAAAATCCTTAATTGTTCCTTTAAAAAGTTTTTTTTATTATTTTACTGCTCACTACAATTTTCCCATATAAACAAATCTTTGTAAATACACATATCGGCGACATATGTAAATCAAAATATTTTTGTTAATAAATATAGCTTGGAAAATATACTCCACTTTTGCATTTCAATAGATGTTAAAATTGTTTGGAATTTTGCAAAACTCTAGTACCCACTACTATTCACTGCTCGCAGCTGTACGTACATATTTAATATTTTCCCAATTTGCATTTACTTGCAAATTTAGTAATATAATGAATTTTCTTACTCATTTACATACGTCTCTATCGATATCTATATATGTACCTACATATGTAAATATGTATATATGTAAGTAAAGTCACTATATTTGTTTTAAATATTGTAATTAGGCACGACAATAATGAGCTTCGAGTCAAGGGTACATGATTAGAAATTGACTACAATGTGCAATGTCTATTCATACATACATACATACATATAAGTTATATAATATATTATGTATTAATATATGTAAGTATGTTATCCAGTACAAACTTGCGACTTAAAACTGTTTCAGCGATTTTCTTCTACAATTATTTTATGTTCACTGCACATCTCGTACTACAAAAATAATGACTTAAGTTTGAAGTATTTTGTAATGTACCGTTGCACTTTAAATCGTATAATTCAATATGCTAAGAACGGATTTGTGCCAAAAAATTGATTTTCTAATTAATTAATATGTTGTGCAATGATATGTGCATAAGTATTTATGTACACGTATGTACGAGTATGCGTATTTTTATTTCTCAATTCGAGTGTCTGCCTTCTAATCGCATTGTGCGTACGTATGTATGTATGTACGAGTATGTATTTTTATGAATGCATACATATACAATACTCATACATTGTACGTGAAAATGCGTTAACATGCGCTGTGAGTGAATGCTTAGTAGTTCAAGGGCACCGTTCGTACAACATTCGACCAAACCGAAGTTGACTAGTTTCGTTGGCGCTCCGTCAAAATGAACTGCATTTAAGGCCTCTGTTAAGTGAATGAAATGTCAAACGTTTCCACCGAAACTGAGTTAACTCAAACAGCTGATTTTTGTTTACATTTGCAGTTTGCAAAATTTGTCACAAGTATTGAAATCATGAATTCAAGAGACCGCATTTATTTTATTTTGCTATTTATACAATATTATGATTTGCAAGTGCAGATTATTGCTGCACGGACAGACGCTGCTGAAAGGAAAATGCTTTTTTGCGTGCTTACAACTTTGCCAACAATGCCATTTCGTTGTATGCATGAAAGTTTTTTCGGCTACCTCTCAATTCCTGAGCTCTTCCTTCCCAGCAATCCAGGAAACTTTGCTCCTCCGTAAGGTTCCACTTGCGTCGTTTTGTTTCCATTTTCAGTTTAGTTTATTTTTTTAAGTAATTAAGTGTGTTTTTCTAGAAAACCACAATTCGAGGAGTAGCTCGGCCGAAAAATCCCTTAACCGGTTACAAAGCGAACATTATATATACATAAATATTTCTTTTGCGCCAATTATATATACATACACGTACATAATTATTTGTTTTGCGCAATCAGCTGGTAGTTGCCAGAGTCGCGTATATTTTTATGTTGAGGGGATCGTTTGAAATTCCACAATTGCTTTTTGTTTGTTTTTTATTTTTTTTTTTTTAATTTTTTTTTTTGAAGAGGAGAAGCATTATCTTCGCCAATTACTTAATAGGTATATGTTTTTATGTCAATATTAATGCAAAAAAGTAACTTTTGCAGAAAAAATTTCAGCATGCAAAATAAAAGTCTGTCCCCTCATTAAATCCGAAAATACACGACTCTGGCAAGAAATATACCGAAACGTCCGAAATGTTTACATTAGTAGTGACAGCATCGATGTTAACATAACATTTTCTGTTAAATTACCGAAAGTGAGTTAACTCACTTTGAAGTGAGTCTTTTGAGTCATTCTCTTTGAAATAATATTAAAAAGATCTAAGAAAAAAGTCAATTGAAAATATTGAAAATTTTCTGAATTTTGCTGCGAGCCAACTTCAAAACACGTGATTCGAGAAAAGTGCATTTAAAGTTTTGAGACATACAAAATATATATCGGTGCGTTTGGTAAGACCTTTTGTTCCTTATTCTAGAGGGTCCAAATAATATTTTTAGCCAATAAAAAAAAATTTTTTTTGATGCATCTACAGTGGCCTTACTCTTTAAATAATTTCTATTGACCTAAGAAAGGTAAAAATAAAGTCAATCAAAATAATATAAAAATAAAATAGCTTAAATTAAAAAAAAAAAAAAATTAAATTATAAAAAGCGAGAAATATTAAAACAAACTAAAATAAAATAAAAAAAGAAAATAAACCAATAAAATTAAATTAAACAAAATGAAATTAAAAGGAAAATTTATAAAATAAAATTAAATAAAACAAATTAAAGTGACATATAAAAAAATAAAATTAATTCACAGATAATAAAAAAATAAATAAAACCAAAATATAGTTAATTAGAAAAATATATAAAATAAATATAGTTTAAAAAAAATATAAATATAAAAATATAATATATATAAATATAACAAATAAAATTAATTCACAGATAATAAAAAAAATAAATAAAATCAAAATATAGTTAATTAGAAAAATATATAAAATAAACATAGTTTAAAAAAACTAAAAAAAACCGCTTTTAAAGAGTAATAAGAATAAAACTAATAAGTTGAATATAATTTTGAAAATAAATTTAAGACAATAGTAAATAAATATAAAAATACTTGTATAATTGAGAGGAAAGCGTGAGGCGCTCGATATATGAAAATTATGGCACAAAGCGACACACGCGTACAAGTATTTTTTATATTTATTTACTATTGTCTTAAGTTTATTTCCAAAACTATTTTCGATTTAATACTCTTTAAAATCGTGTTTTTTTTTGTTTTTTTTTTTTAAACTATATTTATTTTATATAAATTTCTAATTCACTCCATTTATTTAATGAAGAGCAAGCGAGAAAATAATAAATCTAAATTATAAAATGTGTTAACTTAAATTAGTCTTTGAGCTCTGTTAATTCTAAGCAAATTCTCTTCTATGTTTTATTTTTTATTAACTGATTATCTTAACTTCAGCATCAAACGTGCTCTTCGTGGAAATATTTGTTATTTATTTTAACACACTTACATACGAGTATGCAATTAGATTATAACATTCGATTAAAATGTTTCAGTCATAAACTCTGTTGAGGAATTTAATTAAGAAATTTGCATTGCTAAATTTATAACTGAATTACATACCATATATATCATTTACACATTTTAAACTTCTGTCTTTCTTTTTTAATTGCCTCTAGATCTCCCTCCGAACGTTCTGGCAAAGGCTGCTGCGGTCAATGGTTTGCGGGGCCACCGTTGCGGGCGTTGATTGCTGTGGTTGCCCTGGGTGGCATTGCCTGTGCTTTAGGCGGTGCAGCGTTGGGTGCAACAGGTCTTGCAGGACCCCCCAACTCTCATCTTACTGCCGCTCTTCTAATGATTGGTGAGTAAAGGGTTTTGTTCATGTCACATCATCTCAAATTATGAAACACATTAATGGTGTGGGATGAAATTGAATGTTGAGCTGCTGTACTGATAAAATTTTTCAGAAAATTAGTGAGCCAGTCATTACTTTTAGTAACTTTAATATACCAAACCTTTGCCAGAGTGAAGAGTGAAATTTTCCTCGTTTTATTTGAAGGGTATCGTGTTTTAATTGTAAGATTATGAGTTTGAAACCAAAAATTGGGATTTAGTTTTATTCTCTCTTCGCGTGTTTCGTCTTTTTCGTGCTACCATCTTCCCTTAAAAAATCTTCCACTTTTAAATAAAAAATATATGAAAAATTTAATATTTTTTAAATGTTTAATTGTAAAAAAATGCGTAATTATATTATATTTTCCAACCATTGAGAGCGGATTTCCACGACTATATTCTTTTCATGATTGGTGTAGTGAAAAATTTAGAAAAATTGTAAGAAAGTATCAGAAGTGAAGAGATTGTCTATCAGTTTTAGTGATATTTCAAGGAAATTTTGGAACCAGACAGGATATTGTACCAATCGATTGTTTTTGAGAGTGGTGCAAATAAATTAGTTTCAAAATTTCGCCAAAAGTCGTTTAAATTGATAAAATTTCTCAACACTTTTAAATTTAATCTAACAGCTCAATATATTGAGATTTGATAGTCCAGTCAGTCAGTTAGTTAGTTAAATAGGTTGCTCGATCTCGGAACCCTTATCAAGCGCACTTAGGCCTACTGGTGCCTACAATCGAAAATAAAATTTCCCAGATAGCGATAACTGAACTCACTGAGAGCTAAACAGTGGCAGATGTAATTCTCCAGTCATTTGAGAAACAGCCTATCCATCTGCCATGAACCCCTGCAACACAGTGTCTGGTTATTACGACGGATGTCATGCTTATGGAGATCCTGTTTAGAAGAAGTAGAGACTTAGTACAATTCACTTGTCTGGACGTAATGTAAGTGGTTTCACTCTGTCTTAGCAGATACTTCTCCGAGGAAGTAGGTATGCATGCGGTACGTGCAGAGCTTACCGGGGTTATGACTCTTCTTGGCCAGTTCTTTGGCCTCACAGTTTCCTGGGATGTCCCTATAACCAGGGACCTTAACCACGGACGTTTCGATTGTAGTCGGGAAAATCTAAATTTTGAGGAAAAAAAAGAAAAAATGTTAATTCTTTCCAATTTATATTATATATAAAAATCTTATGTCCGCATAGAAAAATCCAGTAATTTTCAAAAACCCTCAAAAGTTACCGACCGAATGACTTGAAATTTCGTCGATTATCTCTATGATTAATGAGAAAATTTTTTTTCAAAAAAAAGTGGGAAGTGGACCGGGGACTGACCTATTCAAAAAAATCTTACTTATGGTTCGATTTACCTGAAATTCGGTATATAGGTAGCTTTTTAAGTTAACAGGAAGATTACACTTCTTTCCGGGAAGTGGACCGGAGACAGACCCATTCAAAAAAACTTATTAATGGATCGAATTACTTGAAATTCGGTACATAGATGTGTTTTTTACTTAGTTTAACAGGAAGACTCTTCTTCTCTCTAGAAAGTGGACCAGGGACTGATCTATTCGAAAAAGTGTATTTATGGCTGGATTTACTTGAAATTCGGTACATGTCTTTTTGCTCAGATTAACAGGCAGATTACACTTCTCTCCGGGAAGTACACCAGGAACCGACCTTTGAAAACAAATCGAACTATTTTTCTCTCCGGGAAGTTGACCAGTGACTCGCCTATTCAAATAGTCAGGCTATTCCTCTTTACAGGACCAATGTCAATGGTTAAACCAAAAATGTTGTATGACCACAAGTATTAAGTGAATAAAATTATGATAAAAAGATATCCCATGATTAATTTTTCATACATTGAGTGAGTATGTGCGACAGCGAAGCGTTTCAGGTTACAGCTAGTTTATAATATGAAACCTCTAACAATTTCATTTTTTACTTTTGCTGTCTAAGAAAAATTTTAAAAAATATTTTAACAATGCATCCAAACGTATTTTCGATATATTATATATTCTGCTTCGAAGTTAACACCAAAAGCTGTTAAGAAATCTCCAAGTTGAATATCTTATAAGTGGCAAAATCAACGAATTCTGAGCAAACACGTATAGAATTTTTTTATCAAGCGTATAACTATAACCAAACAAAAGGAAGTGATTTTTATATTGATGTAAAAAAAATTTTGAAATTCATTTTGATAAGTGGAACAAGCGTTAATTATTTTATATATCGATATGGCAATGATATAATATATAAACATATACAAAACTACATACGTGTATGTACGTGGTATTTGAGCATACTACTTTGGAGGTAATCGGTGTGACAATTACAAACGTAATAATGCCTTTGACAATTTTAATTTTATTTTTTCATTTATTTACGTATGACTTTGTTGTAAGTCGGCCATAGAAACATCCGTCTCATCTTCACCTCTAAGCCAGCGAATTACAACTACGTAACAAGCCAACTCACGTTTTACTGACGTGTTTTATGTTACCGTCAAATACCATACCCGAACCTTGCCAATTGTACTGTCCGCCCGTCATTTCGCTCTGCCATTCAACTGTCCATTCATGAAAATGTCTCAAGTAAACAATAATTGCTTGTTACAAATGACGCAATCACGTAACTTAATTGTTAATGTTTGTATTTTCTATTGTCGTTGCATATACATACATACACGTATATACTACATTATCTGCCGTGAAAAAAAAGGTTAAATATATAATTGTCACAAGGCAGTGCCATTAAGTGCATAAAAATAAAACAGGTGCTATATAAGATGACTTCAAGGGAAAAACTCCAAACAAACAAAATCTTGTCTGTATTTGAGGGCGTTAATATTTTTTTTTTTTTCTAATAAATATGATGCCCTAATTGGATAGACCAGACCTTTGGTTTATGTTTGAACGTACATACCTATATACAATAATATAATAATAATATAATAATGGTATGTGTATGGAACATATACATATATGTGTTTCAATATTCAATTTTTGAATTCAGCGGTTAGTGGAAAGCATTTTAAATATGTGCAAGTCGAAGATATTTTCAAAAATCATTTTTTTCCTTTTGAAAATTGGGATATGTTATATTGTGTTCGGATAGGTCTCATTTAACTATTGGCTTTAATTTAGATAGCATTAAAATAATTTTATGCGTTTCTTTTCTCCTCAGTTTTGCAGAACTCCATGCTGAGGAAAATTGAAACCAATTTCGATAATCTTACACCATATTTTTAGGGACATTTATCTCATACTTTTACATAAGAGGTGTGCCAATTAATTAATGTGACTAATTCCATAAAAACCGTATATTTCAAAATTATTCTACAACTCTGCGAACTAAACAAGCTAGAGCGAAGGCAAACATATTAATGGAGAGGAGAAGGATGCCGGGAGAAGAGAAAGGGAATTTCAAGGTCGCAGGTCGTTACCACAACCGCGGCAATATAATTATCACACCTTGTACTTATTTTCTTATTTATGGTGTAGAATTGGTTTCATTAAACGGTTTGATGAAATTTTTTTATGTTCCAAAGAAATGGCTTTATAAAGGATTTCCCAATAAGAGGTGTTATTTTGAATAAGCTGCTATTCTTTGCGACTTCTTCCTTTGGGGCCACGTAAAAGATCCTCGTTACATTGAATTAAACATTCGATCATTTATTTCATTTAAAAATGACACTTTTCATTAAATATCAAAGTATCATATCTTATTGGAAACACCTGTATATATATTACCCATTATTGACTAAAATAGTCGTAAATCTAGCCTAAAATATATTTAGAAAACCATAAGATAATTTTTTTGTGGAATGATCACCACAAATTATTTAACCAGAGTGTGAAAAACAACGAGGAAGTCTGAAGAAGCTGTTTCTAAAAAACTGTCTGTTTACTCAGTACGAAGACTTAAGGGGTTAGGGGTAGTCAGAGGCACGAAAAAATGAGAATTTTCAGTATTTTTTTTTTGCTATTAAATAATTTTATTTTACAAAAGTAGTGATATGGTATTATTAAACAATGTTTTGACTTGAAGTCACGAAAATTTCGAAAAAAAAAAAATTTATTTCCGAAGTTACAGCTGTCTGTGTTAACCCAGTTCCAAAAAAAGGTCCTTGCGGTGACAATCACAAGTCCTTGGAGATTCATCTGAAATCAATCGGATAAAAAAAAATAGTTTTATAAATAAATAATCCTGGGCCTGATCGAAGGATTTTATTTTTTTTCAAAAATTAACAAAATGGCGGCCTCAGGAAATTTTTTTCTAGATTTTTGGGAAAAAATCAACAGTTAATTGGTCTTAAAAAATCGAAATTTTTCACAAAATAAAAATCCTTCGATCAGGCCCGAGTTTATTATGTATTCTACAAGCTGTATAAATTTCATTAAAATCAACTGCGCGGTTTTCGAGTTACAGTTGTCACCAGTTCAAAAAACATAGTTTTGAGAAAAACGCGTTTAAAGTTTCACACAGCGCTTTGAAAGGCCCGAGCTCTCTTTGTTATTTGTCGAATAACTTAAAAACGAATTATCGGATTAACTTGAAATTTTCAGAGATTATTTTTAAGATATTATACTTAACGAAAATGCAAAAAAAAAATGTTTTTTTTGAAAATCCTGACTACCCCTAACCCCTTAAGGAAATCCCTTTAGATATTTGTAACGATTGCTTTATACCATACCCATCAAAAACTTTACCATAATAAGAACGAACCTTGCAGTAAGTAGTAAAAACACTTTTCCAAAGGCAGCAAACCGGCGTTGACAAATATTTCTCATCCTAATAAATTTAAATACACTTATTAACATAAGCATATTCAATTTCGCATATCGACAAAATTCAAAATTTTTTTTCTTTTAATTTTTAGGTGTTGGTGTTGTCCTGGTGACTGTGAGCGGTGCAGCTTGGAGGATGACAGCGCCTGGTGGACCGCCATGCTTGGGCTTAGGATCAGCAGTCGACTTAGGTCGTTGTGGGCGACGACCATGTGGACGAGGCGGTGGTAACGCACATGGCTTACTTTATCCTGAATTCCAACATCGACCACCACCACCTTCCTATCAGGCCAGTATGCAGGAATACAGATTGAGGTTAGTTTAGTGGATAATGCATATTTATTTCGAAAAAGTTAAATTACTATTTGGTTTGACAAGTTCGAGATTGAGATATAGCTAAAATCTTGGAACTACTTACAATATATTTGACACTGATATGATGTGTCCTGCCATAGATACACACTATAATTAATTTAATTTAATTTTAATTTTTATAATATCATATTTTATTTCCTAATTTTTCAGACTTTTGTTATTGGACCGAGATAGACAAAATGGAGTTGTACGTGGAAACTCTCCGCCTCCCACATATCGATCCTATACCGGCAGTTTGCTTAGGTAAATATATAATATAAGAACTGAAGACTTTAACTAAACTTCATAATATCCATTTATCAATGGCTAATAACAAATGCGCAAAGGACCATAAATCGTTCGCAAAACTTTTCTCTCAAAAACTCCTAGAGCCGACTCATAAGATATTGATATCGTCCACGCTTCTGCGCCATATAGTAGGACCGGTACGATGAACGATTTGTAGAGTTTGGTTTTCGTTCGTCGGGAGAGGTCTTTATTTTTCAATAGCCTACTCGGTCCAAAGTAGCACCTGCTGGCAAGAGTGATTCTCCGTTGGATTTCCAGGCTGACATTGTTTTTGGTGTTAATACTGGAACCAAGATAGACGAAATTATCTACGACTTCAAAGTTATGACTATCAAGAGTGACGTGGGAGCCGAGTCGCGAGTTTGATGACTGTTTGTGTGATGACAGCAGATGTTTCGTCTTGCCCACGTTCACTACCAGACCCATACCCTTCGCTTCCATATCTAGAACTCAGTAATGCCATAATCATCAGCTGTACAGTCTCATAGAAGATTGTACCTCCTCTATCCAGCTCTACTGCTCGTATTATTTTCTCCAGCAATAAGTTAAAAAAGTCACACGATAAAGAGTCACCTTGTCTGAAACCTCGTATAGTATCGGAGATGTCCTTCCCGATCCTGGTGGAGCTTTTAGTGTTGCTTAAGGTCAGTTTACATAGCCGTAAAAGTTTTTCAGGGATACCAATTTAAGACATAGCGGCGTAAAAGCAGCTCTTTCTCTTGCTGTCGAAGGCTGCTTTAAAATCGACGAAGAGGTGGTGTGTGCAAATTTTATTTTCACCGGTATTTTCCAAGTTTTGGCGCATGGTGAATATCCGGTCGATGGTTGATTTACCAGGTCTAAAGCCACACTGATAAGGTATAATCAGTTTGTTTACGGTGGGCTTCAGTCTTTCACACAACACGCTCGACAGGACCTTGTATGCGATATTAAGAAGGATTATGCCTTGTATGCGATTACATTGAGGTTAAAGGAAGTAATAAGAGATCAATGTCTTATTTAATCCTATCCTAAATGTAGGCGAATATTACAATGACAGGATTAAAAAATATATTTGTTATTAAAGCATTCACTTAGTTGCTCCTAACAAGGTGTGTACATTTAGTTTTTTTTTTCAAATTTTAACGTGAAATACAATACATCGTAATCGTGGAATCTTGTGAAATATGTAGAAATGTGTCAACTCATGTTTGCCTGTCAATCTCAGGGTTTGCCTGTCAAATATAAAATAATAATGACTGCGGCCAAGTTGACAGGCAAACTAGATGATGCGGACATCGTTGGAATGAAAGATTTTCAGACTAACTTCGCAGACCATGAAAGAATCAACGAAAAAGGAAATTTCGTATCAAAAAGGAGAGTAAACCATAATGATAGCGAATCATGATGGAACGAGGGAAATTTAAATACGAAGTGTCGAAGAAAATGAAATAATGAAAACGCTTTAGAAATCAGGTGAACTCAGCGGTTTTCCAATGTAAACAAACAAAATGGCGCTTTCCATACTTGTAAACATCTACGATGATTACGGATGAGAATTACCCCCTTTCACACGGCACGCAATTTGACGGTTTTCTGTTTCATTTCAAAACGCATGGAAAATGAGAGATTTTAGTAAAAATTAATAAAATCCTGATTTGAATAGGTAACGTAAATGACATTTTATTTAATAATTTCTAATTTTTTTCTACTTTAATATACAAAGCGTTTTGATTTGTCAGCTGGTTTCGATAAAATTTCGTTAAAAATTACAGAAGGCTACGATTTGGTCGTACTTCGCAAGGGAACTGAGAATGAATTATCCACTTTTACTGTAATTCATTCACGAAAATTTGTATGGTGAATTAAACAATTGCGAATAACGATTGAGAGAGCGAAACACGTAATTGGGCTGTCGTGGAAATGCCGTATTATGCTGCAAACTACCCATCTTGCATACCTTCCGTCCACAGCAACCTATCTTATGAGAGCGCCATGTAAATGTGAAAAGTTGTCTCCACTTGCCGATGTCGTTACTGACGGTTGTCCCGCAGAAAATACTCGTGTTTGTATATTCTATTACAGTCGGGTGTTATGGCTGTGCGGTATGTAAGATGGATAGTTGCAGCATTAACCTTTATTTATATTAGTTTTTCTTTACATCCATTTATTTTTCATCTAACATGTCCCAACTTGATCAAATTAGAAAAGAAGAAAAAAATAATTAAATAAATAAAATAAATAAAAATATTTAATAGGTGCACATAATATTTATATATCAAAAAAACCAGTTGTTTTTTAGAAATACAAAATATATTTGACTGCCTGAGTAGGGTCGCTACGCGTATAAGTTTTGCGGTGATTTTTACTGGTATATTTGACAGGAGGGGAATTACTATAGATACGTGCAGCAAACTTCATATTCGTACCTACGCAAATACAAACATAACAAAACATTTCTTGATTTTCTATAGTCTTATGTACATATAATACATTCAAATTTTAAACGGGGTTGAAAGTCAGTAGCAGGGGCCACGCAAGTGAGCCCTTCTTTTATTGCCCGGTGGCGTAGACTGAAATTAATTCTCATTGTCAAACCAAAACCGAGATAATCCTTCAAAAAGATAATTGCCGCTTTGATCGCATAATGGCTTCTAATTAGAAAAGTTTGCTTTTATTGCATTAACTTGTAAAGTTTGTGCGTAAAATTGTCATGTAAAGGATGTCCGCCATTTGCCGACAAAAGTTGCTATTTTATATATGTAAATGTATGTATGTATATATACGCTCACCCAACTGGATACTTATGTTTTGAAGCTAATGAGAAACATTGCGTTACATGGATATGTACTTTTAAAAATCGCTTTATGAGCTACCCTTTTCCCCCCCCCCCAAAGCTTGCTCAACAACCAGTCGTCTACACCACCATTCGCTTTTAAATTTTATGACTGAAATAACATAAAGTTCACTTTGGAAAACGGAAATAAAAGAGCACTGCATCAAAAAGTTATTGTTGAGAAAGTAAGAAACTTGAAAAGTGTAGGTGAACTCTTTGCATTGTAGTACACGCCCCATTAGTTCTATAATCCATGCAAATGCAAATACAGTCAAACCTGGGTAAGTGAGAAAACTCTATAAGTGAGAGTAATAACTGGGACCCGTCGTTTTAAGCTCCCAAAACCTCTACTAGCGAGAAACAGTAACTTCTGTAAAAGAGCGAGTCGTTTTTCCCTCATGGACCGCCCTAAGTGAGACTGCTACTTATCTGCATATACCTCTATAAGCGACAGTCGAACTTCTGCTATTTAATGACTCATTCTTAACTTTCGTGGAACTTTCTACCATGGTTTTTGTATTGTTTTCTCGTCAATATTATTCGTGGAACTAGATAACGTTGCTATTGTATCGCATTCTTTTCGAATATACTGTGCACCATCCTGTTTGTCGGACTTATACTCAGTTTATATTGTAGTTAATCAATTGCGAAGGAAAATTCTGTTCTGTATCATGTCAAAAAGGGAAATTAAAGTACTTCCTTTAAGTGATAAACTTAAAATAGTGAATCCGGATAATCCTGAAATGAAATTCAGAGGGATTGTACGAGTAATTTACCAGAATCCATCTAATATAAAATTATAAAATCAAAAGACTCTATAAAGTCTGAATGCTCCGATGGACATGGAATTATTAAGAGGACTAGTGTTTGTGAATTTCCCAATATCGAAAAGTGCCTTTTGGAATGTATAAAACAAACTCTCGATAAGAATATTTCCATAGATGGACCTTTGTTGAAAGAAAAATCAAACGAGTTTGCTACAATAAATAAAATAAAATTACTTAGTGCATGGATTTATTGCTGCGCACCTCTATATGAGAGAAATGCCGCCCATGTACTTGCATTAGTGAGAAACTCAGGTTAGTGAGACACCTCTATAAGCGAGAATGAGATTGTGCTCCCTTGAACTCTAGCTTATCCAGGTTTGACTGTATTAGAGATAATGTTTTTTTGCTTTCGCATAGTTGTATTACTGGTTAATATTACTAATTTTTTTATTATCTAATTTTGAAGGAAATAAACCATTTGGAAAACATCTCTCTCAAGACGTTTTTGTTTAGCATGACCTGGAGAGCTATTCAACGTAATGATTAAATTTTTGGGGGTACAAATTAATTCGGTCCGTTCTTAAAAGTTGGCTCCACTTACAAGTTGTGGACGATATTAGATGCGATTACCTATTTCTTTGACTTTTGTGAACATTAATTAGTAAGGATCAGCTTCTGTTTATAACAACAACATTGCTTTTGCCTCTTCGACAAAGTCCCGATTTATGTTAAATAACAGCATTTGTGGGAAGATTTGATGTTTTATTTTAATAGGAATGAATGTGCAGCTGAAGCCTATTTATAATATATCCATATATGTATGTTTATATAATTATTGCTTTGTAACCGCTGAAGAGATTTTCGGCCCATTTAAAGCTTGTAAAAATTTATGGTGAATCTGCCCCAACCGATAAGTCATCCAGAGAGCTGTTTTGACGCTTCAAAAATGGTGACTTTAGTGTCCAAGACTAAGAGGGTCTGGCCAACTAAAAAAAATTTTGAAGATGAGGAATTCTGATAAAACTGGACGAAACCATTGATGCGACTGAAAGGCATGAGATGGTAATTTTGCAACATGACAACACTCAGTCAGATGTGGATGTAACGATCAAAAACTATCTGGAAACCCTGAAATAAGAGGCTGTGCCACTTATCATGGCATAAGTCTCCTCAATATCGCATATAAAGTTCCAAATAGCGTAGAGCAGCTCTTGACAGCAGGTAAACGAGCTGCTATGTCCATAGCCCCACAAAACTCATACAGCTGTGTAAAAGATCCGTAAGGAACGGGAAGGATCTCTCCGAGCCGTTCGGTATCAAACAAGGTTTTAACAACCGCAACTTATATTCTGCTTTCTTCACACTGTATAAAGAAGCGAAGAGTATGGGTCTGGTAGTGAACGAGAGCAAAACGAAATATCTCCTGCTAGACAGAGCTCCCATGTCACTGTTGGCAGTCATAAATTTTAAATCGTAGATAGTTTCTTCCATTTAGGAAACAGCATTACCACGAACAACAATGCCAGTCAAATACCAAACTCTAAAAGTTGCTCAGCATTCCCGTCCTGTCGTTGTAGTTGTAGCGGCTTACTTATCCCGCTTAGGGCAGGCTTGACAGGACGTGCTGTTTCCACGGGATTGGACCAAAGGGAGAGGGGGTTAGATGAGTCGGTTTAAGGGGGCACTTGAAGAGGTGGTTAGTGTCTTGCGGAGACTCTCCACATGCAGGACATACGTTGGGTATGCTGTGGTCGAGTCTGGATAAGTAGGAGTTTAACCTGCTACAATATCCAGATCTAAGTCGTGCAGGGTCCCGCAGGTGCCTCGAGTCAGCTCGAGCTCGTTGTCTGCTATGGGTGGTGGTTTAACTCCGAGCACGCCATTCACGGGAAGGGAATCTTTGAAGGTGTTGACTGACTCCTGGTGAATGGCGTTCAGTGCTTGTCGGTACGCTGTTCTGTCCAGCGGTTGTTGCACGTGTTGCTGGATGGTGCTCTTCAAGTCAAGTACTCCCTTCCTGCTGTGCCTAGGTGGAGGTTCAGCTTCAATGAGGGGCTTGCTGGGGTGCTCCCTGTGAGCTGTACGAGTTATACAGCGACATTGACATAGTTCAGAGAAATCAATTCGGCGATGCCTTCGCCAATAAAGAAGGAAACTTATGAAAATTAAATCAGAAAGATTTATAAATTTTGATTACACTTGCTTTAACTGCTTTCGAAAATTCAGCCAAAATAGATATAAAAGACAAAAAACTCACATTGTTTGATGACATTCCATAACAAGGTGTGTTTATTATCATATTTAAACTTAACTTTACACCGTGATTTTTCTTTAAACTGTAAACGTTTAAAAAACTGGATTAAAAAAGCATTTAATTTTATTTTCCTTAAATTAATTTCTTTCAGAGCACCATTAACGACATCGAGTAGGAACGCTGGTGCGACTGGAAGCATAGCTTCAGAATATAGCCTACCACCAAGCTATAGATCACGCATCGCCACACCAGCCACGATATCCAGTGGACGCAGTGTTGATATTGCGCCATCGGACCGTCTGTTGGCTAACAAAGATAGTACACAAGATTCGACGCATAGCCAAACCGACACCACAAACGTCTCTCCGCCAGAACGGCCGACGGTAAGTAAAGCTGAGAAGTCAGAAGGTCTCCAACAGCCGCAACATTCACGTTTTCATCAAGTACAGACCTCGGCGATTGTGGAAATCGAGGCCACAAATAGTAAAAATGTCCTCGAAGTGAACAATGCAGACGAAACACCGGCTACAAACTCTACAGCTCATAGAGAATTGGTTACGATTGTTACCATATCTAAAAATGATGCCCAATCCCACAGAGAGTTACCCAACGGTGGTGAGCATATTGAAATATTGGCCCACCTGTAAGGGCGTAACATTAATTGTGGATGTATGGTAAAGTTAAGGGGGTCTCCTCATCAGTCAGTTTCAAAAAATCGATTTTTTTTTTTTTTCTTCAATCGTTAGAATTATTATTAAAGAATATTCTTGCAAATTTTGAGAGTCCAACTCAAACTCGTTTAGGATTTACAAATCTGAGTAGAGTCTCGCGTGGGGCAAGCGCGAGCTAAACTAAAAACTTTAAAGCCTATTTCCCGAAAACCGTATTTTTTAAAATTCCGTGCACGATTAAAAATGAACCATTAAAGCTATGTATACAAGTAAGACACCGTTTTTTAGATAATTTTATTGTCCATAGATTGAACTAAAAATATTTATTAAAAAATTTTTATTTTACAATGTTATCAACTCAATTATTCTTAGAAAAAGCACTAAAAATCGAGTACTTTTTAAAAAAAATGACAAAAATGTTAAAATTTCAACTTTCAATCACCATAATAGTCTATGATCTGCAAAAAAGCCTTCTGAACAAGGAAGTATTTCCATTTTTTGTTTCAGATAAAAATTACGGGCTGAATCATGCACGGAGTTTGAGTTGTTAATCGCGAGCTGCTGCGCAAGATTTTTCATAAATCAGCCATTTTTAATTATTTTGACATACAATAAACTTTTTTTTGTTGAATAAATATATGTTCAAAAATATGCAAAAGATCATTTGTTTCTCTTGTTGTTTTCATGTTCAAAAAAAATCCTGAAAAACCTCTTTTTTTGTAAGCTATTGATGAGGAGACCCCCTTAATGTGTATTCAATTGTTTTCAATTCCAATGTCTTGTAAAGTTTTGTAAGAATTTTTGTACAAATTGAACTCATTGTATACATACAAACATACCTACGAGTACATACATACATAATAAAGTTAATTCCAATAGTGTAAATGTAGGCATGCAGAAAATGTTAACCTCCTCTCTTAATCTCTAGTTTAAGTTGAAAATTATTTATTTACAAACGCAAAATATTATATTTATTGATGTGCGAATGTTAGTGATAATTACATACATATGTATATTAACATGTTAAGTTTGGATTGATTTGATAGAGAGTGTGTGTGTCTCTCGAAATTATTGTACATTTATTGCGCTCTTAGAGCTCTTTGCTCAATTGTCAATTGTCAACATTTGGCGCTCCACTCACTCTTGTAAGTGGATTTTTTGCTTCTTTTTCACTGCAATACGAAACAGTTCTTAAGGACACAGCGCAGAATCGAGCGATTTTGGTTCATATAAATTTATTGTAAAATGTGAAAAATAAATGAAATGACATAATAAACCAACAAATTAGTAATTATCAAAGTTAAGAGAAACTTTCAAACTACAGATATTACAAAAAAAAAAATCCAATTGCTTTTTTCTTGAAAAAAAAAACAAAAAAAATTATCAAAATTAATTTATGTATATGTATAGAAAGTAAACGCATAGTTCCAGTAGTTTAAGTACTTACATACATACATATGTATGTATTTCATACTATGATTAAAGAAAAATTGTATGTTTATTATACGCAAGTATGAAAATGTTATTGAATTTCATTGTAATTATGTATATGTATATTCTTTTAAACGTGAGGTAAAATAAACGCAACACAACAATTTGTTTTTAAATTAACTTTTGGTATTATTTTTGAAGTAGTAATAAGAAACTCTTGTAGGACCCAGAGGGGTGAGCTAGTGACAGATGCTCAGAGTATACTGAATATATGGAGGAAACACTTCCCCAGCCTGCTGAATAGCAGTGAAAATGAAACACCCGGAGATGGTTAACCCGAAACACCAATCGATGACGATGGAAAAGTTGTTCCATTACCCGCCTATGAAGAACCCCGAATAGCATTCGTCCACCTAAAAAACAACAAAGCGACAGGGACCAATGGTTTACCGACCGAGCTATTCCAATACGGCGGTGAAGAACTAATCAGGTGCATGCATCAACTTCTTTGCAAAATATGCTCGGATAAAAGCATGCCAGACGATTGGAATTTAAGCGTGCTCTGCCTAATCCACAAAAGAGACGATCCCACAATGTGCGTTAATTATCGTGGAATAAGCCTTCTTAACATCGCATATAAGGTCCTATCAAGCGTATTGTGTGAAAGACTGAAGCCCACCGTCAACAAACTGATAGTGTGTAAATCAATAATTGAACAGATATTCACCATGCGCCAAATCTTGGAAAATGCCTGTGAAAAGAGCCTCGACACACACCACCTTTTCGTCGATTTTAAAGCAGCCTTTAACAGCACGAAAAAGAGCTGCCTTTACGCCGCTATGTCTGAATTTGTTATTTCCGCAAAACTTATGCGGTTGTGTAAACTGACGTTAAGCAACACTAAAAGCTCCGCCGGGATCGGGAAGAACCTCTCCGAGCCGTTCGATACCAAACGAGGTTTCAGACAAGGTGACTCTTTATCGTGTGGCTTTTTTAATTTAATGCTGGGGAAAATAATACGAGCTGCAGAGCTGTATAGAGAAGGTACAATCTTCTATAAGAGTGTACAGCTGCTGGCGTACGCCGATGATATTGACATTATTGGCCTCAACAGCCGTGGAGTGAGTTCTGCTTTCTCCAGACTTGATAAAGAAGCGAAGCGAATGGGTCTGATAGTGAACGAAGGCAAGACAAAATATCTCCTGTCATCAAACAAACAGTCATCGCATTCGCGACCCGACTCCCACGTCACTGTTGACAGTCACAACTTTGAAGTCGTAGATAATTTCGTCTATCTTGGAACCAGCATTAACATCAACAACAATGTCAGCCTGGAATCCAAGGCAGAATTACTCTTGTCAACAGGTGCTACTTTGGGCTGAGTAGGAAATTGAAAAGTAAAGTCCTCTCTCGGCGAATGAAAGCCAAACTCTACAAATCGCTCATCATACGGGTCGTACTATATGGCGAAGAAGCGTGGACAATGTCAACATCTGATGAATATCCTCAAGGAGTCTTCGAGAGAAAAGTTTTGCTAACGATTTATGGTCTTTTGCGCTTTGGCAACGGCGAATACCGCAGGCGATGGAGCGATAAGGTGTACGAGCTATATGATGATATTAAAATAGTTCAGCAAATGAAGAAACAGCGGCTACGTTGGCTGGGCCATGTCGTCCGAATGGATGAAAGCACTCCAGCTTTGAAAATATTCGATGCAGTACCCGCTGGTGGAAGCAGAGGGAGAGAAAGACTTCCACTTCGTTGGAAGGATTAGGTGGAGAGTGACCTGGCCTCAGTTGATATTTCCAGCTGGCGCCAAACAGCGAAAGGAAGAGAGGAATGGCGTGCTATAATTGATTCTTCTATAATCGCTTAAGCATTGCCAACGCCAATAAAAAAGAAGAAGAAAAAAAATAAGAGCCACATGAAGAAGTCTTTAATTACAGTGTACTCCAATATTTTGTTGGAAACACTAAAATGGAAAATATTCCTTTAGTATTTCATGCTTAACCAAATTTATTATTTATTTAATTATCGTGCCTTTTTGCGCATCAGCTGGCACCCAACGGCATGAGGTAGAGGAAAGTTTTCGGCTGCATTATGAACGAATTTGAGTAAGTTTTGCATCTCATCGTCATCTTTATGACAGTGCCAAGTACCAGCAGATATATCATATAAGGTGAGCTTACTATATACTCGTATATAAATAGAAATTACCCTATTCTCATATGTTTTCTACTTTAGGGACAGACTCGACGGTGGAATTAAGTTCATCTTCATCTATTTAAAGAATGGGGATATGATATTTTATTGTGGATTAATTTTTATAATGAAATTAAAACATACACTGAAAATTTTTTGTGGATTATGACCCCAGAAACTCACTTTTATTTTCAGAAACAAAATACAATTTCCGAAATAAATAAATTAAAGTCATTTAAAAATGTGTTCAAGTAAAGTAATAGTAGATATAAAGTAGGAGAGAAATCTGAGATGACTTAAGTTCCCAACTGATAAAAAAAACATTTCGTGTAATAATGAACCTGATACCTTTCTTAAACGCATCGTCCTATGGATTTCGTACGTTGATAGGCCTTTGCCTTGTTTAATGTGTGTGTAGCTTTTCATTGTAAAAGTGTACCTAGGTCCACGAAGAGAGTACAGTTTTCCATCAAAGTTTACTCATCAATAAACATAAAAAAATCATGGACTAGCTCCAGCGAAAATCGGTTATGTAGCTACTATTATATACATGCATGTACATATATATTCAAATAAATAAATATAGTAAAAAAAGAATTAAAATTCTTATACGAACCATTTTCAAATTCCATGCTGAATTGAGTTACTTTCAAACGACTTACTTCTAATCTAGCTTTTGGTTGAAATCAGGGAAGTGGACGTAGAAAAAATCATATTATAAATATTTAGCAGGCATATTCTGCGATTTAATTTTGAATGAAAGTAGATAGCTCATGGATGATGTTAAGTAACGAGCTGATAAAACCGCAACATAAATACTCGTATAAGACGTATTTTTCATCATTTAAATCGCAAGGACTGTAGTGAACTCTTTCTTTGTATATTTTCTTCGGAAAATTTATTTTTATTTGGTGACATCTCATTCATTATTTTGTCAATAATTTGATAATAAAAATTTTATTTGACTCAAATTATAGTGGCTCCCAGCTAAAGTGATACATCTATGTAAGAAAAAGTATAATAAGTTTTATTTAAAAATTAAATAAGTTTTCCGAAAAACATACACATTTCATTAATGTTATAAAAATTTTATATTTTATATTTATGTATATTTTACGTAATTAACAAACTTCACTATTAAATTGTACCTCACAGCAAAAATGATGTCATTACTGCAAAAATTAATACATTTCTTCTTTTTTTTAAGAACAAAAGTAAAATTGTATGTTAATTAATATTTACCAGGTGTGTTAGTTGAAGATTTTTATTCAAAGTATTGACCATTGGTTTCTACACATTTCGCCCATCTCTCAGGCAAATTATGGATACCATTCCAAAAAAACTTTTTCTCTTTCGAGGCAAACCATTCGACGAGCCATTTTTCGACTTCTTCGAAATTAGCGAAGCACTGCTCTGCAAGGGAGTGTCCCGTCCCATCGATGCGAAAAGGTGATAGTCGGACGGGGCGAGGTCTGGAGAGTACGGCGGGTGTGATAATATTTCCCAATTAAGTGTTTTTAATGTGTCTTTCACCAGTTTAGCGGTATGAGACGGCGCGTTGTCATGTTGCAAGATAACTTTGCCATGTCTTCGGGTCCATTCCGACCGTTTTTCGATCAACGCGTGATTCAAATTGATCATTTGTTGTCGGTAGCGATCCGTGTTCACCGTTTCACCAGGTTTTAACAACTCGTAGTACACCACACCACACTGGTCCCACCAAACACAGAGCATTGTCTTACGGCCAAAGCGATTTGGCCTTGCAGTCGATGGGCCAGCTTCACCAGGGGAAAGCCATGATTTTTTTCGCTTCGGGTTCTCAAAATAAATCCATTTTTCGTCCCCCGTGACAATTCGATGCAGAAAAGATTAAAAGATTTCCTTTCGAATCGTTGAATCAGCATTTCACAAACGGTTTTTCGATTTTCCATTTGTCTATCGTTCAGCTGGTGTGGCACCCATTTTCTATACTTCTGGATCTCTCCCATGGTTTTTAAACGTTGGCAAATTGCTCCACGAGTCACATGTAGTGTTTCTGCCAATTTTTTTTTGCGATTGGGTTGGATCAACATGCAATTCCTCGCCTTCGAACTTTTTCGCTGCACCAGGATGTTCATTGTCTGTCAAATCGAAATCTCCACTTTTAAATTGACGAAACCATGTCTCACATATTCTAATCACTGGAGCATGTTCACCATAAGTTTCTACCAGCAACCGGTGAGCTTCAGCTGCTTTTTTCTTTTGATGAAATAAGAAAAGCAACGAATGCTGCAAATGCGATTTACTTGGAACGAAACTCGATATATTCACTGAGGTAAACAAATATGACGCTATTATTTTGGCGGAATGTGACTTGCGTATTTTTGTAGGTTAATGTCAATAGAAAAAAAAATACATACATACATGCCAAATCATAGAAATTTATACATATTGCTAGCGACATCTACTAGTAAAACCGGCACACTTCAACAAACACACTTGGTATTATGCTATATTTTTGTTACCTATTAGCCAAGTTGCTTCGAGACATTCGTTCAAAAAGACCAAATTGTTGAATACAAAGTTACCTGATTAAATTATTTTGGGTTTTTCATATGTACTATATAGAATAGCATACATATATATTGAATAGAATGAAAAAACTTTGAATTCGGAAGACTTTCGGTTTATTCGTTCAGCAGCTTAAGATAATTGATTGCAAACACAATTTTGTTTTCACTGATGACTTAAAATCTTTCTAAGCCTTCTTCAAAAAACACATGAAAATAAGTATATGTATGTATGTACAATAGGTGTATCTGTATGAATTAAAAATACAATCAGATAAAAGGGTTTACAATTTTAGATATTCACTTCATAATACAATACAATTAATAATGATACTCGAGGTGTTTAGGCGTTTAGGCTAAAAGTTACATCATTTAGAAATTGGTTTAAAATGAGTGTTTGTTGTATGTAAGTATGTATGTATATGTAAAACATAGTATGTATGGGCAATTCTTTTTTTTTGTGCGCTTCTTTCTCCTTTCATCCCATAAATAGATTTGTTACTTATGATTAAAACATTGACATTTAATTGTGTAAGTTTGATGAGTTTCAAAAACAATTTTCAAAAATGTTGTTAAACTTTTCTTAAATAATATGGAAGCAGGAACAAGACTTTGTTACAATGTACCTGGGTAGGAGATGGCACGAAATTTCGATATTTTCGGTTTGTTTCGAGGGTTTCAGCTTTTATTTATGGTATTTAAAATAATTTATAGTAAGTACAATGTTTCAATTGTTATATTTTTGTTAAACTATTTTTGTTTTTTTTTTATATATGTATGTATGTATGTAGATATTATGATATTGAAATATCCATTATCCCTGATGTACAAGCAAACTCTATTCTGCTTTAGCGCGCATGATTCTTACAGAAGGGGCGTCCACCTTTATTGTAAAAACTCTGTCCTTCCAAATTCTGCTTGCAATACTGTATGAAATAAGGAGAAAATGAATCATTATTTGAAATTTCGAATATCACATATACGAATACACATCAAATTGAAACTTACGGTGCAATTGAAGCATTGACTGTGATAATTGTGATTCAGTGCTTCGACCCATTTGTCACCAGCTTCAACTGGGAATCCGCAAGCAAAGCATTTGGTTGTGAAAAGCTCATTCCAATCGGCTTCGCAGTATGCATTACCATCCTCCAGGAAGAAAGGAGTGTTGCCAAAGAGTTTACCACAATGGCCGCAGGTGAAGCATTCCGGATGGAATTGCTTGCCGATGGCGTTCAAACAGTCACCCTGAAAACAAAGCGTACGAGTATGGCATTGTCAGTAACAAACACGTATGCATACATATTATTATATATGTACGAGGTGTGACAATTAAGTAATGAGACTGCGACCTTGACAGTGCTCTCAGTCGTGCCCAGGTGTTTCGATGGCATTAAGAGTTTACGTTTAAGTAAAGCTCGCATGAGCAAGTCGGAGGTGAAAACGATGAGTATTGCCTTTTTTGATAGCCGTGGAATAGTCCACAAAGAATTTCTTCCATCGGGGCTAACCGTAAATCAAGTCTACTATCGCGAAGTACTCGAAAGATTGCGAAAACGAGTCAACAGGGTGCGCCCAGACATCGCTCGTAACTGGATCCTTCATCACGACAACGTGCCGTGCCACACCGCCCTCAGCGTGTCCCGTGTCCCAGGGATCGCTGTATTGCAACAACCGCCTTATTCGCCCGATATGTCACGCTTTGACTTTTTTTATTCCCTAGAACAAAATCGGTCGTCAAAGGAACCCATTTTGAGTCGATTGTGGACATCCAAGCGGCAGTGACGAGGGTACTCGCCAACAGCCCAGTCGAAGCGTTCCAGAAATGTTATGAAGCATGGAAAGAAAACGCGCTGGAATCGTTGTGTAGCTACCCAAGGCGACTACTATGAAGGGGATGGCAGAGTTGTAGAATAATTTTGAAATATACGGTATTTATGGAATCAGTCTCATTACGTAATTGTCACACCTCGTATATACACATTTGTACCTTTATCTTGCCGCCACACTTGCTACATGAAGGAGCTAAGTATTTCTCAAAACAGTACTCGCAATACAGATCACCCTTCTCCTCCACAAAACCGATATCCTGTAATGGACGACGACAGTTGGCGTTTACGCAAATGAAATGCTCTGGACACCATATACGTCCCAGTGCGGTAATGAAAGGTCCCCTAATACGAAAAACAGACGGAAAAAATGCGTTAAATATACATATTTATAACACTGGTTTTCACTCACATTTTATATATGTACATGCGAGTATGTAATATATGTACATATAGTTTATATATGTAAAAATATAAAATGTTTAAGAATAAAAACAACGAATCGCTGATTTGTTATATAACATTACGAATGTATTAAATGTTTACTTACTTGGTTATTTCCGTATTACATTGACAGCAGATCGGACGCTTGCCATCTTTTAGCAACTGACTTACAACTTGTTCATTTTCAGGCGAGAGTATTGTATTGGACGGCTCACCGTCCATACTTGCTTTCGGGCCGAGAGCACGGACATTAATACTGAATGCGGGCCCTTCTCGGGCAACATCACTAACATTGAGATCGTTCGGTTCAATATAGGATCGACGGTCCATTGCATGTGTGGATATTTCTCCACCTTTGTGGCTCGTGCGAGGATTTCGTTGATTACCACACTTTTCACGGTACACCACAGTTTGGGGCTGATCTGCGGTATCGAATGCGTTTTCATCTTGAGGAATTGACTTAACGTTATTGTCATTTTCAATTGTGCATGTTTTGAGAGCAGAGGTACATTGTGGTTCAGTGACACAATCCTGTTGCTTTTTATCACAAACTTCAATCAACTTGCCCAATGGATGATTGGTTGGCAAATTAATTACCTCTTTGCTATCACCTTCATTATTGACAGTTCGAGGTGTGGCTGCCATAGGTGCGAGTGGCTTTAAATTTTGCTGTACAGCTATAACCGGTTTCAAAGACACAGGTTCGGTGGGATCAACATTTTTGAAATCATCCAACTCGAAACGTTTACGCATAAGCATTGGACTTCTCGATTGTATCGAACTACAATTGCTCCGTAAACTCGAAGTGCTCCCACCATGCGATGACATTGGCAAAGTGCTGCTGCCATTGTTGGCCAGACGTGCTTCCAACATGTTGGATATTATTTTACTCGCCTCTGTCATGAAATTGTCCATCTTATCACCCATATTTATATGACCAATTGATTCCGTCAGCATGGCAGTAGCATTGCCCTCGGTGTA